>CP139501.1:148081647-149281647 GCA_021014915.2 Artemisia tridentata subsp. tridentata | reverse complement strand
TACATAAACCCCAACTCTTCTATGAGCGCAATATCCCTCTCTCTATATAACGAAGCCTTCACTGAACAAGTCAAATATGAAGGGTCTAATATCATCGGGGTAATAAGGAGGGTACCAATTGTGATAGAAAAGTTCCTCTTTCATATCGAGTTAACTGTAATTAATAACATGAACTCTATCATCAACCCATCCTTAACTGGCCTTGTTCTAGGCAAACCATTCATAAAAGCAACGGGAGTGATACTCGATGAGGATGATAGGAGTGCATTATTTACCGATGGTGTCAGGAAAGTGATTTTTCGGGATGGCTGTGAAGAAGTGTATGAGTATCAACCATCAGCAAGTGGCAACACATGGGGGTTACACGATAGAAGGCCTGGCCGAATTAAGCGACATGATCCAAATAATCTCAAAATACCTTGCATGATTGGTCACAAGCATTTTTATAATGTTTACATTGACACATGTTTACCCAAAAATGTGATGTCCTTGTTTCATTATAACAAAATTTGCAGATGGGGGATGATTCATAAAGGGAAGGACGACATCGGCATAGATGATGATATACAGGTGTTTGTAGGAAATATGACATTCACTATGAGCTTCGCAATCGTCGATAATATCGAAGAGTACATCGATCCCAGGTTATCACAAGTTGTTTTTGGGGCACCTTTTTGCCAGGCCACAAGCTTGGTTGTGGACGAGCTCAATGGGATCATGACTTTCACCGATGGGATTAGGGAAATCTCATACCAAACGCCTTACAAGATGAGAGAATTCAAGGAGATTGATTATAAAGGGCTCGATGGGTTAAGTTCCCAACTCGTGTTATGTGATGATGATGTGAGAAGGGGATGTAAGGATACTTTTGACCTGTCAAGCGGATTCTTTAAGCACGATAAGGAACTTGGTTCTAAATACCGAAACAATCCTTT
The DNA here is from genome assembly GCA_021014915.2 of Artemisia tridentata subsp. tridentata. NCBI lineage: Eukaryota > Viridiplantae > Streptophyta > Magnoliopsida > Asterales > Asteraceae > Artemisia > Artemisia tridentata. Next base: position 149,280,712 of record CP139501.1, on the reverse strand, counting down.
TGATCACGTGGACCCGAAATACCTTTACTATGAAAGTGATTCTGATAGAGGATCAAAGGAGAATGGCCTAGGAACTGTGACTGAAGATGGAATCACGTAATGTACGTGACTTTGAGTCTAGCTACAAGACTCGTTAATAAAGAAAAGCGCTTCTTGGGAGGCAACCCAAGCTTTATTTGTTTTATTTGCTTTGTGTGTTTATTCGTTTGTTTGTTTGTTTTTATTTGTTTCCGTATGTGTGTTTAATTTTTATTAGTATTGATTCATTGATGCGTGGGTTTTGCAACCTTACAACAGGTTTTACCTCTCGAGGGATCTCAAGAGGCTTACAACCCCACCAGGCAGTGTACCTGACCGATGTAGTATAGTGTAGTGGTAAGTACGGGGGATTGATCGTTCTCCACAGGGAATAGTGTTCGTTAGGTGTGAAAGGCTACTCTAATTAGGTCTAAGGGTTGAGGAAGATTCTTTTTTATGTTTTTATATTTTATGAAAGCAAGTAAAATCTCGGGTTTTGAAGGAGTGGGCGGAATTAGTTGCTAGTCAACTAACCCAAATTACTACGAATGCGAATAAAATAAATAACTGAAAATAAAAAGTGGTGAGAAACTTATGTGTGGAGAAATGTGTTTACTTAGATTTCCTTACTCCCTAACTATCTTTTACAGGTTAATTAGTGTGTATTAGTCGCGTGGATGACGGGTGTATTCCTTAATACCATTCGTGGGGTGGCGTACTTACTTCCCCAAACTCTACAAGCTCCTACTTCACTCCTATGTCGAGCCGGCTAGGAAGCTCCTAACATGGGATCACTAGAATTCGCTTGTGCATTAAATACAACCATAAAAACCTTTAGTACGCGTTTGGTTCATGTTTCTTAAGACGTTCAAGCAAGTTACCGAATAGGAAGTTAGCCAGTTTTCTTAAGCCTAACATAGATAAACAATCATCCAATACAACTAACAACACACTAACAACCAATAATCAATAGCTAGGTTTCATTAGATCTAAGCAAACACAAGATAAAATTAGCCTAACATGTTAAACAAAAGACAAGCATAAGATAGAATCAAACAACACATAGACATATTGAATGATTAATTGATAACTTATCTTTCAATGAAACATGGAAGATCTCAAGGCAAGAAGCCCTGAAAAAGTAGCTAAAATCGTCTTAGGGTTTTATCCCAAAATTCCACACACTAAGCTCTCTCTTAATGACAAAAAATTAGAAAACTATATATAGACTTTGACATCTGACGGCGTCACCTTATGCATTGTGACGCCGTCACCTCGCCGCTTTTAGGGTTCCCGGGTGACCTTCTTGACGCCGTCCCTCTTTAGCTCTTCAAAAATCCATTCTGGCTTATCAAGGCTTGACGCCGTCGGACCTATAACGTGACGCCGTCCCTCTTTGATTTAAGCCGTGACGCCCTTGATTTAGCTAAAGCGTGACGCCGTCAGAATTCTCATGCAAACTCACTGGCCCGTCATGAGTAAATTTCACATCCAACTTTTCTTGCCAAAGCATGACGCCGTCTGGAGATGATTCTGACGCCGTCAAAGGTAAATTTCAGCACAATTTTGAGACTTTGCCGTTTTCTTCACTTTTATGCTCCAAAAACGTCCAAAATGCCTCCTTTTCCAGATTTCTCCTCAAAAGTACCTAAAATGACAAAAGGAACGATTTAGGGCAATATTTGATCAAATAAATACGATTTCGGGCTTAAATGACCCCTTAAAAGCGGTACACTTTTCGCCTCATCAAATACCCTTACACTTGAGATTTGCTTGTCCTCAAGCAAATGCGCTTTTATTCTAATCAAAATACAAGTTAGGGGTCATTTAATGCAAACATAAAAGTAATTACAACAAATAATCGTTCCACTTCAATCATAATAAGCACGGAGATTACATACTAGCACCTCACAAGTAGTGTTTAGATACTCACATCTCTCAAGTGTCATCAAAATAAATCTCATAAATGAAAACGGAAAATATCTCTCACTACCTGTCATAGCAAATAGATTACCATAGGCTTGGGAAAGGATCGAAAACCTCCTCCACTAGGCGTAAGCACCTAAGATAAACTATCAAAGAGGGCTTTTAAATGGGTTATAACGTTAGGTGTAGGGAAAAGGAAAACACGGTTTTGTTGGATACGGGATATTTTACTGGTGGCGAGTTAAAGATCTTGATCAATTACATGTACTATACAATGTTGCTAAGCCAAGACTAGACTCGATCTTAAGCTAATGAAAGAAAATAACAAAACATAAACATAAAATAAACATAAAATAAAACGGGATGGTAGTCCGTATGTTTTTTCTATTTTTCTTTTTCTCATTTTTTTGTATTTTTCTTGATTTTTTTTCGATTTTTTTTTTTTTTTTTTTTTTTTTTTTTTTTTTTTTTTTTTTTTTTTTTTTTTTTGACATACACTTTTACCCTACCATCCAAAATAATACATCATAGGGGCGTTGCATCCCCTTACACTTGAACTTTTACATAACTTTACAAATTACTATTCTAATGACTCGAATTAAGATAATTGAAAAACTTGGAGTACTTTTAAAACATTTAGCACATATGGGGGTAATAAATGATGTTCTTCCCCATTACTCCATTACACTAGTACTTTACCCATGAGTCCCAATCGTCCCAAAACAATATGTACAAGGGTATGACTCGACTTAGCAACCATGTAATCAATTAGATAATTAACTTGGGTTTAAACAAATGTTGTAACAATAATGCACTAAAAATGAGTGCATACAAGGTAGGCTAAGGCGATTTGGGTGTACATTTAAGTGGGGTGTAACAAATTCTTCCTTTAAGTAAAATGCTTAAAGGTCGAAACGAAAAGATAGGCTCTGAGGGGTGTACTAGGGGTATCGTGTACTAAAAATGAGTACAACGCAAAGGGTGTGGGAGAATTACTTGACCAATGTAGCCAATGTAATTATAACAAAAACACAGGTGTAAAAACAATGGGTTAATCCTAATGCCTCTTATCATGTAGTAAATCTAACTACACGAATGTAGTCTCACTTGTGGCCTCGGAATGGTCCTAACGCAAGTTCTAGAATCTAAGTGCTACCGGTACACACATCATAGCATAAATGCTTTTCCTACCAATTCTAGGGGCGAACCTCACATATTTGGGGGTGGAAAATTTTTTAGTGGTACGGTTTTTGTGCTAGTCATATAACTCCTATCCGTGAGACGCTCATTAAGATCAAAGTTTCACTCTTAAATGTTGTAAAAAATTTTAAATTTGGCACTAAAATTACCTTAACAAGTATTTCTCTCAGTTTTATTACACACCTACTATTAAACAAACAAAAAATCAAGCGCAATTGTATTCTCTAAAATCGTACTTTTACCCTCCCCTTACACTTAAGATGAACATTGTCCCCAATGTTCAAATAACAAGATGTAAAAGAAAAAGTAAAAGAATGAAATCAAATACTCCCCTGATTCGCTCGTTGGATAATGAAATTACACGGTTAAATCTTCCTTCAAAGAGAATGTTGAAGCTCCATGACTAATGCATCGCCATAAGCTTGATTCAAAACATTTCCTTGTCCAAAATAACCTGTTGAACCTGAGAAAACAAACACGAAAACCTGCATAACATCGGCGGGATAAAATCTATATATAAGGATATAATGCTTGTGGAATGATAATTTTGCAGATTCCTGGAGATTATAAGTTGGAGATTTAATAAAAACTTTTTATGAAAACAAAATTCTCAAAAATTTCTGGAAATTAAATCTGACGCCGTCAGGTTATAACCCCTGACGCCGTCAGAAATGACCTGACAAAAATTTTCGTTTTAAGTTTCCGGAAAATTTCTGGAAAAACCTTTACCTTACTTCCTGGAAATCCTGCAAAACATCATTATGACTCGATACAAGCATTTGACTCAAACACACACTAATATGTATGTTAATTTATTATTATTACGATTCATGTTAATTTGTGTTCTAATAAACCGATTTAGACTTCCCTTACACTTAACTTTTGCAAAATACCTTATATTGTAGTTAAGACGAAGTTAAAAACAAAATAAAGCATTTTCACAAATTAGTTTTTAACATGAATCAATAAGAATAAAAATTAAACACACATACGGAAAACAAATAAAAACAAACAAACAAACAAATAAACACACAAAGCAAATAAAACAATATAAGATTGGGTTGCCTCCCAAGAAGCGCTTTTCTTTATTAACGAGTCTTGTAGCTAGACTCAAAGTCACGTACATTACGTGACTCCATCCTCGGTCACGGTTCTAGGCCATTCTCCTTCCCGGTTTTATATATTCCGGTCCTAATTTCAAACAATCTTGTAGAAACCGAATATCCTTTCCATAACATAGTCTACTCCTTTACTTCTATCCTTATCATTCCTATAGTAGACTGCTTGTTTAAGCTCCTTCTCAACATTTGACAAGTGTTGGAATTGTTCTATCTTATATGGCATTTGGTAGCTTACTTCATCGGTCTCATCCTTAAATCTAACTATCCCCAAGGAAGGTTCATAAGTCATTCTAGAGACCTCAACAAATAGTTTTCCAAAAACCACTTGAGTCAAGGATGCATCGACTATTGGACGGATATCTTCTACAATTACAAAGTCGGTGACATAGGTGAAGTTTCCTACAATAACCGGTAATCCCTTAACTCTTCCCGTGAAGTTACTCATCCAACCCTTGTCAGGGAACATCCTATACCCAAGTTGATTTTTCATTATCAAGTTGTAGTGGGCTCTAGTCATGACGTTTATGGGTGATCTAAGGTCGATATAAGCTTTCCACACATGTAGATGCCCTATGTTGCATGGTATGTTGAGATTAGAAGGGTCGCCTATTTCTATGATTGGTCTACCTAGGAAGTATGGTGTCTCGGGGTCATCGAATAAGTTTGTATGATATGCACGCTCTTCCTTAGTGGGTAGCCTATTGAAGTAGTCCTCATCATCATCTACTTCTTCAATCTCACTTGTCCTAACTTCCTTATCAACCTCGACTTTCCTATCCTCATCCTTTGGTTCACTTTCTTCCATGCTCCTATCGATTGGTTTAATAGTGACAATGTTGACGAAGTGGACATGTTTGGATGAAGAAGGGTCTTTGACTTGGGGTCCGCTATTTGTGTTCCTAGCGTCCTTATGTGGAGGTGATAACACTTGGTTATGGAGGGCTTTCAACAAGTTGTCAATTTTATTGGTCATCTCAGTTTGTTGTTGATTGAATTCAGTCTCGAATCTAGCTATCCGAGCTTCTTGAGATGCCATAAATTGAGACATCAATCCTTCAAAGTTATTGGTACTACCATTGCCGGAAGGATTGTTGTTGAAAGTACGGTTCGAGTTGGAACCGCTTGATTGGAAACGATTAGGTGGGTTGGAAGAATTGGGTTGTTGTGTGTTTTGGTTTTGTTTCCACCTAAGGTTCGGGTGATTTTTCCATGAGGGGTTGTATGAATCACCATAATGGTTTGGCTCGGGCTTGAAAGTGTACCACTTGTCTCCCGCTCCGTCGGTACGCGAGGATGCGTAGTCCGCAAAAGCTTGTTCGGGGAGTTCCATGCAATCACGAGTGTCGTGGGGACCACTACATAATTCACATGAAGAAGTGATTTTGTTCACTTGGCTTGAAGGTTTAGGAGCCTCGTAGGATTTCATGAGAAACTTGACTTGGTCTTCAAGTTCTATGATCCTACGGTCGGAAGTGCTTGAATTGTTAGAAGGCAAAGATATTGCCTTGACCGTTTTATTCAAATCACGGGGATCACTCCAACTTTCGTTGTCATAAAGAGCAAGATCCTCTAGGAGAGCCCATGATTGTTCCGCACTTAGATCACGTAGCTTGCCACCGGCCGATTGGTCAATGGTTTGCCTTGTGGAGAGATTGATATGGTCATAGAAGATTTGGACTTGGAGCCAAAGTTCTATGCCATGGTGAGGGACTTTTTGGAGTAAGTCCTTGAATCGAGTCCATGCCTCGTAGAGAGTTTCGCCTTGACGTTGTTGGAACATCAAGATATCATTCCTTAGCTTGGTAGTTCTTCCCGGTGGGAAAAACTGAGCAAGGAAACGAGTGGTGAGATCATCCCAAGAGGTGATGGATCCTGCGGGTTGACGTTCTAGCCACTGACTAGCTTGGTCCCGCAGAGAGAGTTGGAAGAGACGCAATCGGGTCGTCTCTCGAGTGGCAACATCAAGGTCTATAGAATCAACGATTTTAAGAAAGTCCTTGAGATGTTGATTAGGATCTTCAGAACGAAGTCCATGGAATGCGCATCCGCTTTGCACCAACCGGATGGTGTCGGATCGCAAGGGTGTGATATTGGCTCCTTGAGTGAGCTCAATGGTGTTTCGATAGCCGTGGTGGCTAGGACGGGAATACTCTCCTAAAGTACGGGCTCTAGGAGGTGGTGGTGGTTGTTGTGGTGGTGGGTTGTGTGGGTTAAGGATATTACCATCTTCCATGATGTCGGACGGTAATGGTTACGAACAAAGACACGAAGAAAATAGATAGACTAAAGAAAACCTAGAAAAATAAAATAAAAATCTCACTAGGAAGGAATCTAGTGAGTAGACCTAATAGAAATAAAAATTCAACCTAAACAATAACTATTCCCCGGCAGCGGCGCCAAAAACTTGATGCGTGGGTTTTGCAACCTTACAACAGGTTTTACCTCTCGAGGGATCTCAAGAGGCTTACAACCCCACCAGGCAGTGTACCTGACCGATGTAGTATAGTGTAGTGGTAAGTACGGGGGATTGATCGTTCTCCACAGGGAATAGTGTTCGTTAGGTGTGAAAGGCTACTCTAATTAGGTCTAAGGGTTGAGGAAGATTCTTTTTTATGTTTTTATATTTTATGAAAGCAAGTAAAATCTCGGGTTTTGAAGGAGTGGGCGGAATTAGTTGCTAGTCAACTAACCCAAATTACTACGAATGCGAATAAAATAAATAACTGAAAATAAAAAGTGGTGAGAAACTTATGTGTGGAGAAATGTGTTTACTTAGATTTCCTTACTCCCTAACTATCTTTTACAGGTTAATTAGTGTGTATTAGTCGCGTGGATGACGGGTGTATTCCTTAATACCATTCGTGGGGTGGCGTACTTACTTCCCCAAACTCTACAAGCTCCTACTTCACTCCTATGTCGAGCCGGCTAGGAAGCTCCTAACATGGGATCACTAGAATTCGCTTGTGCATTAAATACAACCATAAAAACCTTTAGTACGCGTTTGGTTCATGTTTCTTAAGACGTTCAAGCAAGTTACCGAATAGGAAGTTAGCCAGTTTTCTTAAGCCTAACATAGATAAACAATCATCCAATACAACTAACAACACACTAACAACCAATAATCAATAGCTAGGTTTCATTAGATCTAAGCAAACACAAGATAAAATTAGCCTAACATGTTAAACAAAAGACAAGCATAAGATAGAATCAAACAACACATAGACATATTGAATGATTAATTGATAACTTATCTTTCAATGAAACATGGAAGATCTCAAGGCAAGAAGCCCTGAAAAAGTAGCTAAAATCGTCTTAGGGTTTTATCCCAAAATTCCACACACTAAGCTCTCTCTTAATGACAAAAAATTAGAAAACTATATATAGACTTTGACATCTGACGGCGTCACCTTATGCATTGTGACGCCGTCACCTCGCCGCTTTTAGGGTTCCCGGGTGACCTTCTTGACGCCGTCCCTCTTTAGCTCTTCAAAAATCCATTCTGGCTTATCAAGGCTTGACGCCGTCGGACCTATAACGTGACGCCGTCCCTCTTTGATTTAAGCCGTGACGCCCTTGATTTAGCTAAAGCGTGACGCCGTCAGAATTCTCATGCAAACTCACTGGCCCGTCATGAGTAAATTTCACATCCAACTTTTCTTGCCAAAGCATGACGCCGTCTGGAGATGATTCTGACGCCGTCAAAGGTAAATTTCAGCACAATTTTGAGACTTTGCCGTTTTCTTCACTTTTATGCTCCAAAAACGTCCAAAATGCCTCCTTTTCCAGATTTCTCCTCAAAAGTACCTAAAATGACAAAAGGAACGATTTAGGGCAATATTTGATCAAATAAATACGATTTCGGGCTTAAATGACCCCTTAAAAGCGGTACACTTTTCGCCTCATCATTCATGTTCAAAAGTAATTTGTGAAAATGCTTTATTTTGTTTTTAACTTCGTCTAAACTACATATAAAGGTATTTTGCAAAAGTTAAGTGTAAGGGAAATCTAAATCGGTTTATTAGAACACAAATGAACATGAATCATAATAATACTAAATTAACATACATATTAGTGTTTGTTTGAGTCAAATGCTTGTATCGAGTCATAATGATGTTTTGCAGGATTTCCAGGAAGTAAGGTAAAGGTTTTTCCAGAAATTTTCCGGAAACTTAAAATGAAAATTTTTGTCAGGTCATTTCTGACGGCGTCAGGGTTTATAACCTGACGGCGTCAGATTTAATTTTCAGAAATTTTTGAAAGCTTTGTTTTCATAAAAAGTTTTTATTAAAATCTCCAACTTATAATCTCCAGGAATCTGCAAAATTATCATTCCACAAGCATTATATCCTTATATATAGATTTTATCCCGCCGATGTTATGCAGGTTTTCGTGTTTGTTTTCTCAGGTTTAACAGGTTATTTTGGACAAGGAAATGTTTTGAATCAAACTTTTGGCGATGCATTAGTCATGGAGCTTCAACATTACCTTGGAGGAAGATTTAACCGTGTAATTTCATTATCCACCGAGCGAATCAGGGGAGTATTTGATTTCATTCTTTTACTTTATGCTTTTACATCTTGTAATTTGAACATTGGGGACAATGTTCATCTTAAGTGTAAGGGGGGGGGTAAAAGTACGATTTTAGAGAATACTATTACGCTTGATTTTTGTTTGTTTAATAGTAGATGTGTAATAAAACTGAGAGAAATACTTGTTAAGGTAATTTTAGTGCCAAATTTAAAATTTTTTACAACATATAGGAGTGAAACTTTGATCTTAATAAGCGTCTCACAGATAGGAGTTATATGACTAGCACAAAAACCGTACCACTAAAAAATTTTCCACCCCCAAATATGTGAGGTTCGCCCCTAGAATTGGTAGGAAAAGCATTTATGCTATGATGTGTGTACCGGTAGCACTTAGATTCTAGAACTTGCGTTAGGACCATTCCAAGGCCACAAGTGAGACTACATTCGTGTAGTTAGATTTACTACATGATAAGAGGCATTAGGATTAACCCATTGTTTTACACCTGTGTTTTTGTTATAATTACTTCGGCTACATTGGTCAAGTAATTCTCCCACACCCTTTGCGTTGTACTCATTTTTAGTACACGATACCCCTAGTACACCCCTCAGAGCCTATCTTTTCGTTTCGACCTTTAAGCATTTTACTTAAAGGAAGAATTTGTTACACCCCACTTAAATGTACACCCAAATCGCCTTAGCCTACCTTGTATGCACTCATTTTTAGTGCATTATTGTTACAACATTTGTTTAAACCCAAGTTAATTATCTAGTTGATTACATGGTTGCTAAGTCGAGTCATATTCTTGTACATATTGTTTTGGGATGATTGGGACTCATGGGTAAAGTACTAGTGTAATGGAGTAATGGGGAAGAACATCATTTATTACCCCCATATGTGCTAAATATTTTTAAAAAGTACTCCAAGTTTTTCAATTATCTTAATTCGAGTCATTATATTAGTATTTGTAAAGTTATGTAAAAGTTCAAGTGTAAGGGGAATGCAATGCCCCTATGATGTATTATTTTGGATGGTAGGGCAAAAGTGTATGCAAAAAAAAAAAAAAAAAAAAAAAAAAAAGAAAAAAAAAAAAAATTCGAAAAATCAAGAAAAACAAAAAAAAATGAGAAAAAGAAAAATAGAAAAAAACATACGGACTACCATCCCGTTTCATTTTATGTTTGTTTTATGTTTTTGTTTTTGTTTTTTTTATTTCATTTCTAGCTTAAGATTGAGTCTAGTCTTGGCTTAGCAACATTGTATAGTACATGTAATTGATCAAGATCTTTAACTCGCCACCAGTAAAATATCCCTTATCCAACAAAACCGTGTTTTCCTTTTCCCTACACCTAACGTTATAACCCATTTAAAAGCCCTCTTTGATAGTTTATCTTTGGTGCTTACGCCTAGTGGAGGAGGTTTTCGATCCTTTCCCAAGCCTATGGTAATCTATTTGCTATGACAGGTAGTGAGAGATATTATCCGTTTTCATTTATGAGATTTATTTTGATGACACTTGAGAGATGTGAGTATCTAAACACTACTTGTGAGGTGCTAGTTTGTAATCTCCGTGCTTATTATGATTGAAGTGGAACGATTATTTGTTGTAATTACTTTTATGTTTGCATTAAATGACCCCTAACTTGTATTTTGATTAGAATAAAAGCGCATTTGCTTGAGGACAAGCAAATCTCAAGTGTAAGGGTATTTGATGAAGCGAAAAGTGTACCGCTTTTAAGGGGTCATTTAAGCCTTAAATCATATTTATTTGATCAAATATTGCCCTAAATCGTTCCTTTTGTCATTTTAGGTACTTTTGAGGAGAAATCTGGAAAAGGAGACATTTTGGACGTTTTTGGAGCATAAAAGTGAAGAAAACGGCAAAGTCTCAAAAATCGGCTAAAAGTTACCTTTGACGGCGTCACAATTTACCCTGGACGGCTTCATGCCTTGGCAAGAAAAGTTGGACGTGAAATTTACTCATGATAAGCCAGTGAAAATAGCATGTGAATTCTGACGGCGTCACGCTTTAACTTGATCAAGGGCGTCACGGCTTAAATCAAAGAGGGACGGCGTCACGTTCAAGGTTCGACGGCGTCAAGCCTTGATAAGCCAGAATGGATTTTTGAAGAGCTAAAGAGGGACGGCGTCAAGAAGGTCATCCGGGAACCCTAGAAGCGGCGAGGTGACGGCGTCACACTCCATAACGTGACGCCGTCAGATCCAAAAATCTATATATAGTTTTCTAATTTTTTGTCATAAAGGGAGAACTTAGTGTGTGGAATTTTGGGAGAAAACCCTAAGACGATTTAAGCTTCTTTTTCAAGGCTTTTTGCCTTGAGATCTTCCATGTTACATTGAAGATAAGTTATCAATTAATCATTCAATATGTCTATGTGTTGTTTGATTTTATCTTATTCTTGTCTTTTGATTAACATGTTAAGCTAAATTTATCTTGTGTTTGCTTAGATCTAATGAAACCTAGCTATTGATTATTGGTTATTAGTGTGTTATTAGTTGTATTGGATGATTGTTTATCTATGTTAGGCTTAAGAAAACTGGCTAACTTCCTATTCTGTAACTTGCTTGAACGTCTTAAGAAACATGAACCAAATGCGTACTAAAGGTTATTATGGTTGTATTTAATGCACAAGCGAATTCTAGTGATCCCATGTTAGGAGCTTCCTAGCCGGCTCGACATAGGAGTGAAGTAGGAGCTTGTAGAGTTGGGGAAGTACGTACGCCACCCCACAAATGGTATTAAGGAATACACCCGTCATCCATGCGACTAATACACACTAATTAACCGGTAAAAGATAGTTAGGGAGTAAGGAAATCTAAGTAAACACATTTCTCTACACATAAGTTTCTCACCACATTTTATTTTCAGTTATTTATTTTATTTGCATCCGTAGTAATTTTGGGTTAGTTGACTAGCAACTAATTCCGCCCACTCTTTCAAACCCGAGATTTTACTTGCTTTCATAAAAAATTATAAAAACACAAAAAGAATCTTCCTCAACCCTTAGACCTAATTAGAGTAGTCTTTCACACCTAACGAACACTATTCCCTGTGGAGAACGATCAATCCCCCGTACTTACCACTACACTATACTACATCGGTCAGGTACACTGCCTGGTGGGGTTGTAAGCCTCTTGAGATCCCTCGAGAGGTAAAACCTGTTGTAAGGTTACAAAACCACGCATCAGGGGACCGCCCCCCTATTTAAGGGGTCCGGCCACGCTCCAGTAGGTCTCCAGCTGTCCAGTTTTTCTCCTATAAATACCAGCCTTCTCCTGGATTTTTACTCACCTTTTGCACACTGAAACTTTCTGTTTTAAATCACATTTCATATCTTCAAAAACCCTTTGATCATATAATCTTAAGCTTTGGTTTCTAAGTGATCCAAGCTTCCTCCATTCAAGTGCAAAAGAAGAATACTCCTTCAACAACTAGAGAAGAAGTATTGCAACTTAGATACCTAAGTTGTTTATGTCATCATACACTTGTTTATAAGTTGTGTATTGTTGTTAGATAGTTGTGTGTATAATTGTTTGGGATAGGTTAGTGTGTAAGTAGAGAAGTTGTGTTGTTAAGGTGTGTAAGTAGTGAAGGTGTGAAGAAGTAGAAGTGTACATAGGTTGTGCTTAGTTGTGAAGTGTCGTGAAGAAGTAGTGAAGAAGTCATGAAGAAGTCGTGAAGAAGTTGTGAAGAAGTCGTGAAGTAGTTGTGAAGAAGTCGTGAAGAAGTCGTGAAGTAGTCGTGAAGAAGAAGGTGTGATTAAGTCGTGTTTAAGTTGTGAGATTGGTTCTAGCTACGATTAGAACTCAACATCTAGCTTTGTGTCGTTAAGCCGGTGTAAGCTAAAGTTGTGTAAGGTTTTCTCCGCCATAAGGGAGCTTGTTGACATAGTGAAGAAAACTCTCGAGTTAGGTGCTCGGGGAGTGGAGTAGGGCAAGGAAGGTGTCCTTGTAGCCGAACCACTATAAATCTCTTGTCTCTCGGTTAGATCTTTCCATCTCTAGCTTTCATTTCATTTTATTACCTTACTTGCATTACTTATTTATATTTACTTATATACTTATTGTTCATATTGTTCAAGAAGTTGAGATCACATAAATTCGAATCTAAAATTTAAAAAGTAAACAAAGTTTTCAAAATAAAATTTAAAAGGACATAAAACTATTCAACCCCCTTTCTAGTTTTCCACATGTCATACATGAGTATGAGTACAACAATGAAGCAAATTAAATAACAAGAAAACACATAAACATCAATAGTAGTATGAGGCTTCAAGATTTGCTTCCAACTTCAAAAGGTTCCTAAGTATTTATTGGAACAACTAAACATAAGTATGTTTAGTTTGGGCTATTGTGTGGTGGTGGAGGTGGAAGGATGATGGGGCCTATTGGTGGTGTGAGGAGATGCTCAAGGTATGACAACCTAAAGGTTAACTCATCTCTAAGGCTCATGATGAGATTTTGGTTGTGGTGGCAACAAGCACAACTCAAGGTATGTGGTTGTAGGGGATAAAGAATGGGGTAACCCATTAAAGGTTGTGGTGATGGTGATAGTGATGAGGATGATGTGTTAGTGTCAAGTTCAAAGGGTGATGTAGGTGATAGGGTTAGTGTGAGAGCCAAAGGTTGTGGTGATGGTGATAGTGAAGTGGATGATGTGTTAGTACCAAGTCCAAAAGAGTTTGATGGTGATTGGGTGAAGATTAAAGCTAGTGGTTGAGGAGGACTTGGTTGAGATAAAGGTGTGTTGGTTCTAATGGTGGTGGAGGATGAAGATGTTGGTTTGGTTGAGGTTGCCTTGGATGGAGCTTGGGGTTTAGTGATGGAAGATGATGATTTGGTTGAGGTTTTGGGTGTGTTTAGATCATCTTCATCATCCAATGTGAGATCAATAAAAGTTATCTCTTTGATGGTTGGTTTGGTTGAGGCTTGTTGTGTGTGAACACTTTTGATCCATTGATCAATAAGAGTGGTTTCATTTGTTGGTTTGATGTTAAGCCTTGGTTTCTTGGCCTTGTGTGAAGTAGTGGCAATGGTGGAAGACATGATGGTTGTATGGTGAGTGTGATAGAGGTAAGGATGGCAATGTATGATGTTAGCTTATATAGCCAAATCAAAACATGCAAGGTTGAAGAGGATGTTGGATTTGGGGATTTGGGTGCATGGGAATCAGGTTATGTTTGCAGATTTCCAGGAAAAAGAAAGTCAAAAAGTGGAAGAGAACTGTTAATTTCGTCTTCCAAGGGCACGGTACCACTAAAGGTACCACGGCACCACTAAATTTAGTGGAGCCGTCCCATATTTAGTGGAGCCGTGGCCTCCAGTTGACTCTTTTTCCAGTTTTGCAGGTTCTAGGCTAACTAAAATGGGTAAATCTGGGGAATCCATTTTCTGCAAATCTCAAAGCCTCAATCTACTAAAGAAGGAATCACATAAATTTCCTAACACTAGTCTAAACTAGCAACTAACATTATCATGTGATCTTCTAAGTTTAGGAAACTAGCAAGCATGCATCATTCCAAGCATTTTTATCATCTAGAGCATGTATAAAGATAAAACGCATGAACTAGGTAAATCTCATAAAGATTAAAACATAAAGATTGGTTCACTAGTTAAAGTAACCAATTTTAGGCAAGAAATGTTTTAAAAAAATATTCAAATTAGTTGGAGTTAGATGGCCATAAACAAACTGTGATAATAGCTTAATAATAATACTTAAGTTAGTAAAGCTACTTAAGTAAGCACAGTCTAATCCTTTCTTTTCCCCAACTTCTTTATTTTGTTTCCTAGTCCTTTGATAGCCTTCCCGATGGACTTGAACCCCCCGATAGTCTGCTCATGCATCTCGACTTGTCAATTATACATTGTTGTTTGTCTTCTCATCACGCCGGATAGGGTGACTAGACCGTTCTCAAGGTCGGTAGTTGTACGGAATGATGAGGTGTTTAGGTTGTCAAAGTAGGTGTCGGGAGAAGGAGTACGAGGACGAGATGTTCCTTCTTCGTTTACTTCATCATCGTCATCATCCATGGGTTGAGACGATGAGCCGAGACCGAAGGAGGAGGAGGAAACAGGGTTGTCAGAAGTGGATTTACGACCACGTTTGGACCCTTTGTCCTTACGTTGCTTTGTGCGATGTTGTGGTCCACCAAGTGGTTTCATAACCGGATTGACTAGGACGTAGTCGACACTACAGAGATGGGGAAAGGTTTCCATGACCCAATGGAAGAGACGAGTAAGTAACATGCCATATGGCATGAGCTTATCCGAACGACTATGAATATTGGCCATCCTTTAGACCATATAGTATGCGAGGTTATATGGTTCCTCGATACTAAGACAGTAGAGCATATGGGCGAGACTCACCGATACATGATCACGGTTTCTGGCAAGGCTTAACACGTTCTCACGTAGAAGAAGTTCCCAACTTCTTAGGTCGGGAAGAAGCTCTTTGAGGTAGATTTTGTTTGGGTCTAGGTAGACAATGGAACCATCACGTTTTTGATACGTATGGTTGACTCGAGGTGTTTGGATGACTTGTTTGATAGACTCGAGGTTGGGAATTTCAGTGCGATAGGCACCTACATTCTCAAGATTGTAGAAAAGAGACTCAAGAGAATGGTCTTCAGTGTATGCACACTGACCATATGAAGGAACACCGAGAATCTGATCAATCTCGGAGACGGACAGGATGATATTTTGGTTTTGAATCCAAAAATCAAGAAAGACATTACCATCATCATCAGTGAAGGTACGGACTCGACTGTAAAACTCGAGGACAAACCAAGGACAAATTTGACCGTTTATTTTGTATAAACAGTCAAAGTCAATAGTGGGGAAACAAATTTGGATATTATCCAAGAGAACGTAATGAGCATCGACTACACGTCCTTCGTGTATATATCGATTTTGGACTTCGGCAAGATAAGCTTTTTG
Organism: Artemisia tridentata subsp. tridentata; assembly: GCA_021014915.2. NCBI lineage: Eukaryota > Viridiplantae > Streptophyta > Magnoliopsida > Asterales > Asteraceae > Artemisia > Artemisia tridentata. The sequence goes on along the minus strand of CP139501.1, from coordinate 149,264,963 downwards.
CTCATCTGGAATGGTTATATTTTCTAATGTACTAAGAATGTATGGTTTGGTATCTTGATAATCATTACGAGGCATTGTTACCTACAAAAAAATAATTTTGTATTTGTTAATTAGTTGCATTTTAATAATCACATTTTTAAGTATGTGTGTGCCTAAGTGCAAACAATGTGGAGGTGCGATAATCTCGACTCTAAAACAAACCTAATGAGATTACCCAAACACTCCTAACTTCAATTTTGCTCAAGCAAATACGTCGAAGAATACATATTGATTATGCAATTCGATCGAAACTTGTGAGATCATGTATGTATGCAAAAACGTTTTTAATTTGCATCTACAATGCACAAAAAAAAAATTATGATCCTAGACTCGTGAAATTTTTCGAAAAATTATTGAATTGGGATGTTTGGCAAACGCCTCAATGTGGCGCCAAAAATCTTAAACTTGAAAAGCCTCAATGTTAAGCATTCCTAATTCAATTTTAACTATCCTAGACATGATTCCACCAAAAATAATTAATCTTAATCCAATTTAAGTGATTAAATTCGGACTAGGTTTTGCAAAATAAGTGGGTTTGTGAAAATCCTAGGTTTAGTGAATCATGTAGGTACTACATTGTCTAATCCTAGTCCTAATTTCACAAAAGTTTAACCAAAAAAAAAAAAAAAAAAAAAAAAAAAAAAAAAAATCCCCAATTCGGATTTATGCTCAAGAACAAATCCTAGACTCAAATTGAAAGGAAATTAAAGATGATTACTTACAATTTATGTTGTTGTGATTAAGATTTGTTGGTTGCAATGCCTCGATCTTGATTAGGAAGTGTGTAATTGGATTTTGGTTGTGGGTTCGGTTTGTGACAGCAGGAGGGAAAGGTTTTGGTTTGTTTGAAATGAGTGTGCAGAGGAAACAATAAGAAAACGAGCATTTTCTCAGATACACGGTACCACGGTACCACTAAACATTAGTGGTGCCGTGCCACATTAGTGGAGCCGTGGGTCTGTAAGGCCCATTTTTGTTCTGTTTTGACTCTTGACTGATTAATCTTACTTATTTAGAAAGACTTTTTGACGCGAGGAAGAAGTTTATGCCTAATAAACTTTTTGACGAAAACGATTAGGCGGGAGGACAAGGAATGACCTTAGTATTTCCAAGGAAATAACCAATATGTCATCGGAGGAAAATAGGATTGACTTTCAGTATTTCCCGTGAAATAAGTAAAAGTCGTGAGTTGAGATTTGGAGAATGACTACAATATTTCAAATGAAATATTTAATTAGTCGGGATACAAGACGTAAGGAATGACTTAATATTTCCAGTGAAATATTCAAAGGTCATGTGACGAGACGTGGGGAAATGGCTTAGAATTTCAAGAGAAATGTCTAATAGTCATGAGAGTAGTAAAAGAGATGACTTGAAAAGTCATGAGGCGATACGTCGGGAATGACTTCAATATTTCCAATGAAATATTCAAATAGTCATGAGCGGGATGTGAAGGATGTGTTGGTTAGAATATCAACGATGTTGTCCTTAGAGGAAAACTTTTCCAAGAAAAGATTTCTCCTTTGACCTTATCGCGACGGAAGAGATGACGTACTTCGATGAGCTTCGTACATGAGCAAACTACGGGGTTCTCGGTCAAGTCTTTTTGCATCTCGGCTGTTATTCTTCACAGGAGTGTTGTTGAGATGGACATCTCTTTTGATTAGAGGTTGTCTCATCCATAGTGCTTGTTATCATGCCTTTCCGGCGCTTACGAATTCGGCTTCGGTTGTGGAGATAGCAAGAGATATTTGTTCTTGAAGAATCAAGAAGTTTAGTAGCAACCTATGAAGGTGCAAATATCACTCTTACCTTTTCAATCCACATTATCTCCCGAATTATCATGATTGATATTGAAAATAATTTTCTACATCAATCACTTGAGATATCATAATCTTAAGTGTATAGTGCCTTTAATGTATTGGAAGATACATCAAACACTTTAAGGTAAGAAGTTTTAGGATCCTTCTTACAGGTGGGCACAAAGCCAGACACTAGAAATGATATCGAGCCTACTTGCCGTTAGGTAAATTAAATTACCTGTCATGCCCCTAACCTAGTAATATCCGCGCACTCACCTTCATCGTCTCTTATGAGATTCAATTTTGCGGATATGGGCGTTAGGTTTATCTAAGCTAAGTATCATATATATAGTACTTTAGGTTTATGATGATACTTTCTTAAATTAGTATTATATACGTGCAAGGGAAGAAACTTGATTCACACATTAATGCTTAACTCAGACTTGTCACGCATGATCTTTGAGCGATCATTGTATATTTCTGGACAAGTTGGGTTTGTTATGATGAGACGTGAATTTCGTTTCTTTGTGATAGTGCCTATCATGTTAGATTCTAATTACACTATATGCTTAGCATTTCTACTAACAAAGGGTGTTTTAAGAAAGCGTACCTGAGCCTGAGGTATTGCCCTTAAAACTCGAAGACTAGACTACCTTTGTTGAAAGCTAGACATATGAAACACGACTTGACTTTGCGTCACAAGATTTGTTTGATCACAAATCATTTTCCATTTGTTAGATTTCAACTTTATTTACAACCATGTTTATCTAGCAAAACAGAAGTTCAAACATCCGGTCCCCAATATCTCATGGGTCCAAAGTTGTTAGTACTAAACATCCTACGCATTCGCTGCATTTGTTTAGGATGTGAGAATGGATGACACATTTCCCATGGTAGGTAACTTTGAGATTGACGGTTACTCCAAGTCACGGGAAAGTCACTTGGATGATTTTGTCTTCTAAAGTTACCTCTCGGTAGAGGAGTTCTAGACCGAGGTTTGGGTGAATTTATTTTTCTAGGTGGAGGAGTCGTTGACCTAGTGTCGGGTTTTACAAATCCAAGTTCAGGAGCTGACGGGGATTTGTAAAAGCTTTTGACTACCTCTATGCTAGCAATAGGTACTTTAGTACCATCTACAACTATGTGACTTGGTTTAGGACTTAAGTTATTTTTCAAGATTGACCCAGTTCTGACTTCAGCACCAGACGGTACCACGGTACCACTAAATTTAGTGGTGCCGTCACCTTAAGACTCAGAAACTTCAGGTTTTACAAATTTTACTTGTTTAGTACTACTTGTAGAAGCCTGACTTGGGTCAAATCCTAAACCTGTATGGTCATGTTCATTATATCTAATGTTTTCAAGCATCTCATTAAGTGCTTTAGTTCCTTCTTCGAACTTAGTGATTCTCAAAGCATTTTCTTTGAGTTTTTCGTTTTCTACTTGAAGACTTATGCATGACCCACATCCTAAGTCTACTTCTTTATTTTTCTCAAGTCTTTTGACTTGATCCTTTAGTTCTAAAATTAGCAATTCAAGTTCTTGCAATTTTAATTTTAGTTTTGTGTTTCTACCTAAAATCTTAGAGCTAACCTCACATAGTTTATTGTATTCGTCATGTAACCTAGTGTCATCTACTGACGAATTATCATCACTATAGTAAGAGGAGTCGGAATGTACCTCATTAGAAGCTTGAGCCATTAGGCATGTTTCATCGTTGGGCTTCTTCTCTTCTTCTTCACCGCTATCACTCCAAGAGCCTCCTATGAAAGCTCGTTGGTTGTTGGATTTCGGTGGTTTGGGACATTCTCCTATGAGATAATTAGAATCTCCGCATCTAAAGCATCTCCTATCACTAATCCCATTCTTTTCAACTCGGTTCTTTTGTGATGTCTTCTTTTCATCACGAGGTTGCCTAACGAACCTACCCCTTCTCCTAAAGAATTTCTTAAAGTCCCTAACCGCTAATGCATATTCTTCATCTTCACTATCGGAACTCGAACATTCCTCATCACTAGACTCCTTCTTGGCCTTTAATGCTAGAGATCTAACTCTCTCACTTTTGCCTCTAACTATATCGGAGTCTTTCTTGATTATCATTTCGTGAACTTTCAAGTTTCCTATTAGTTCATCGAGTGACAATGTCGCCAAGTCCTTTGACTCTTCAATGGCGGTGACCTTTGCTCTCCATTTAGGATGTAGAGCCCTAAGAAACTTCCTAACATAATTCTTGCTAGAGTAACCATCATCAAGAGCTTTAAGACTAGTGATAATAGTATTAAATCTAGCAAAAACATTATCTATTAACTCATCTTCCGTAATTGAAAATTGTTCATATTGTTGAACAAGAAGATCTATCTTGTTCTCTTTGACTTGGTTATTACCTTGGTGAGTGACTAACAAAGTTTTCCAAATATCTTTTGCCGTGTTACACATGAAAATTATTTCAAATTTCTTTTTAGGCAAAGCATTGTAAATCATCATTTTAGCCTCATTATTTTTGGCTAATTTTCTTTTAAGTTCATCAATTTGTTTATCATAAGAAACTATTTCATCCTTTTTAGTTTCCGGATTCATTTGAGTTGGTTGAAAGTCACCCTCGGTAATAACATGCCAAAGATCAATGTCTTTTGATTTCACATACGTTTCGAATCTTGTTTTCCAATAAATAAAACAATCGGTTTCGAAAAGTGGTGGTCTTTGCATAGATTGCCCTTCTAGATATTTGTCGGAATCCATTGATCGATTCAAGTTTTAAAATACAATATACTTTAAAATCTTGACTAACCTGTCTCTGATACCAATTGTGGAAAACTAGAAGGGGGGGGGGGGTTGAATAGTTTTACCGGTTTTTAAGCTCTTTTGAAAACTTCTTAAAAGTCTACTTATTGAAAACCTTGATTCGAATCTTATGTGTAATCAATCAACACCAATATGAACTACACACTAAACTAACTAATAATAAGTAAAGTAAGTAAAGAGAAGAGTTGGAAAGATCAAACCGGGACAAAGGATTTATAGTGGTTCGGCTACGAAGCACCTCTTCGTCCTACTCCACTCCCCGAGTACCACACTCGAGAGTTTCAAGCACTATGTCAACAACCTCCCTTAAGGCGAAGAAAACCGTACACGTCGCTTATCCCATTTCCGACACTAAGCAAGATGTCGAGTGCTAATCTTAGCTAGCACCAATCTACCACGATCCACTTGATCAAACACTCAAGCCTAATGGCTTCAAGAGATCACCAAGATCTCGACACGATCACAATGATCAACACTTACTTGACTAACACTATCCTAATGACTCTTGATCTTCTTGATCAATCACACAAGCCCAATGGCTTCAAGAGATGTTCACTATCTCTTGTAAGATCACAATAATCTTCACTCACACTCTCACAAAAGAAAAATGATCTTGATGTATGCTATGATACAATCAAGTATGTAACAAGTGTTACAAACAACCTAGCAACTATAACTCTTGTATCTTCTTGGATACCTTGAGTTCTTCTCTTGCACTTGAAGAGGAATGACAACACCTTTTATCAACTTGGATACTTTGTGTTCTTCTCTTGCTATTGAAGAGGAATGAAGAGGATCTCTAAGTTGGATGATTGGATCACTCTTGAACAAAAGAAAAACTAAACTAAATGATTAAGAAAAGAAAATGGTGTGAGAGGTTTAAACTCAGAAGTTTCTGTGTGTGAAAGGGTGCCTAAAATCTGTAAAGTGGGTTGGTATTTATAGACAAAAAAAATCTGAACGTTACAGGTGGATGCCTCCACTAAAACACCCACGGCTCCACTAAATTTAGTGGAACCGTGGATCCGTCCTAGATAAAGACGCTCCAAATTTTGTCTTTTCTGGTGAAAACTTATTTGGGGAAGTTTGGAGCTGATTTTGGGGGGGAAAATAGCTGTTATGAATTTTAAACTTATTTTTCCATTAAAACATTTCTTAATTATTCAAAAATAATTTGTCATGTATATTTTTGAAAAAATGTTTTGTCACATTAAATGTGAAGTCTTAAAACCCAAAATCACTTCTTTGATCATTTGTCAAGTTGTAAGTTTGTTCTAAAGTGATTTGCGTGGAAACGGGATCTTCCAATTAAAAACTTGTTTTCGTTAATTTTAACGTAACGTGATTTCACATTTTGTCATCCTCAAAACGTGAAGTAATCGAAAGATATAAATAACATTTTTAGAACATTATTTGCATCATCAGTATCTATCTAACACAAGGTGTGTGTTTAGATCCGGTCAAGTGGTATCAGAGCCAGGTTCTGGTACTTTGAATTAGAAGATCCAAGACGAACTTTATCTATGTAACACCCCAACCCGACAAGGGTAAAGATGTCACGCAAATGGTTTCATATCAGATATAACAAAGCATACATTCAAAAGTAATACAAAGATTCTCAAGGGTTACAAAGGGAAATACTGAAATATCAAGGTTACAAAAACGGATACATATTCTAACAATAAAATAACTTCTAATCATCTCTAGGCCAAAATAACTGTCAAGCCTTCTAGGTCCAAAAGTCTCTTCACTCATACCCATCTTCCATCTAAAACCTGCCGCACACGAAAAGAAAACGTGCGGCTGAGCTTACAAAGCCCAGTGAACAGATATATAATAAACGGAAACGAAAGTAAACGGAAATAATCAGATGTAGCAAAATGAATGAGACATAAATAAGGTACAAGAGTAAAGGTTTAGGATAGTCATCCACCACGAGCCCAGAAACAGATCATATCATATCGTAACCATAAATCTTCAAATCATATAGAGGGGAGACCTCTCAGATAATCAGATAATATGAGGGGTGTCCTCATTCTTCAAATGGAGTAGCTAGCTCCTAGATATATGTGAAAGGCGTGTATTGCACACAGCACCAGTCACCAGACAAGTCATATCATATCAGATTAAATCCACTAAACAGATCAGATCTAGGATTGCAATCCATACGCCCCCCAGAAATATATATAATCCATAATCAAAGTAATGCGCATATCATAATCAGAATGGGGACGGTGTGAGGAATCACTCACCCACACATGAGTCATGCCAGTGGTGCATCACAGACACGGCCAGGTTACTTTCCTGGCTAGGTAACAGAAAAGTGGCTCGGGTATCAAACTAAGAGTCAAGGTCAAAGGTCAAAGGTTCATATCATAATCAGGGTGTCATATCAGAAGGTTCAATATCAGAAGTTCATAATCAGACCAGTCAAAGTATCAGAAGGTCAAGTATCAGAAGTTCATAATCAGAAGGTCAAATATCCCAGGTCAATATCCAAAAAGGGTCAATGTATCCGATGGTCAAATCTTCAAAAGGTTCAATATCAAAAATACTTTTCAAAAGGTTTTCTCTTAAGGTTCATTTAAAAACAATCATTCAAAAATAGTTTTCATAAATGGTCTTTCACTTAGTTTTCAAAAAGCGAACTTCAAAATAGTTTTCTTAAAGTCAATATATCATGCTTGAAAAACCCTTTCAAAATACTTTACTTAAAACATTTCCATCTCATATCAAAAAGGTCTTCATATCATAGGTTCAAAATCAGAGATCAAAGGTCGAAGCAAAGGTGTCATAGCAAGGGATCGTAACAGAGTATCAAATCAGAGAATTTAACAGATCAGAAAAGAATCATAGGAAACCTTACAGAGAAGGTCAGAATATCTGTACCTTATGACGAAAGCACAAACAGAAACAAAGCACAGAAATGGAAACGGCTCAGAATCTTTCCTTCTTCACACCTAAAGGAATATGGAAGAGTATTACAATCTTTCCATTTTAAGTAGCTTTCCATTTTTGGCCGGTTTCCATATTTAGTAAGTTTCCATTTTTAGAAAGTTGGATTAACATACTTAGTTAAATCATTATTTCTGGAATTAGGGTATCTTTTATTACATTCACATAATAGGTCCTTAAGAATTCACAAATCACACTTTTCACCCTTTAGTTTCAAAAGTTACACTTTAACCCTTCAATTGTTCATAGTTACACTTTAGCCCCTTTATTTATCAAAGTTTCACAATGGCCACTCATTTTATCATATTATATGAATGTATCCTCAAATTTTACAGAATTTACACAATAGGTCCCTCTAGTTTACAAAGTTACATATTTAGTCCTTTAATTTACAATTTCAACTTTATCTTATTAATAATTACATAATAACCCATTAAATCACCAAATTAACACATAACCCCTTGAATATATCATTTTACTCAAAACAGCACTAACTTTCCAGAAATTACAAATTTAGCCCCTCCATTTAATTATTTTACAATTCGAACCATAATAAAACCCTAAAAACATTTTAACCCTCTAAAATACAAAAATGACATTTGACCCCTTCCTTTTATATTTTTCCCAGCAAGTACATGATCTAAATTAAGTTTTAAAACTGACCCACAAGTTTTAGAAATTACAAAACCTACCCTAAACTTTTAAAAAAAAACATATGGTAACGCTTTATTTACACAAAATCAAACCCTAACCTTCCTCAATCATTTATAATCATTCCTTCATCATATACATCATTTATTAGACCAAGAACAAGCCCTAATTCCTTCAAGACCAGATCGAATACATTTAACCCTTTTTTATACGCTTTTGAATTTAAACCCTAATAACAAAATAAATTCATAAAACACATATTCAAGCCATGACAATTCTTCTAATCATTTTTCCAGACTTTATATGAATATAAGGCACGAAAATAAAATAATTACACAGCTCTCATAATTCGTTTAGTATTTTATACAATTTACGCTTTGTTTTAATGATTTAAAACCCAAATAATACATAATACATGCATGGGTCGAATTATATATTTTTCTTGATGTTCTTAACATGTAAAGGGTCTGAGAAAAATACCAAATCAAGTTTTGGACGTGTAGAACAAGTCGTACGATTTATTTTATACGCGGCTAGACAAAATGCACTAAAATCACCACGGCTTCAAAAACGATCTAAAAATCATGAAATCAATTTTCACAGGTCACATATGATGTGAGGAACACAAGAAAAATAAGAAACGAATTTTTGGATGGTCGAATGAAGAAAAACGAATTATACCTCTTTATTTTCAGTCGCGACAGAGAAAATCACCAAGGACGAACAAGACCACGAACACCACCACAATAATTTTTCTTAGGCTCTTTAGATGATGCTTAATCACAGAAAATTGAGTGTGGAATTTTAGGATGATCGAATGGGGCTATGCAATTTAGTTTGTGTGTGTGTTATCAATCGGCTACTTAGGGTTTTGAAGAGAAAATTGTGTGTTTGCTATAAAATGGTAAATCCGGTCAAAGGGGGGGAAAGAATGGCATGATATTCGGCCATAAAGGCTGCATTTAAGTTGGAGTTAATTTGGTTTTCAATTTCCTTAATTATAAACATAATTTCAAATTTTAAAAACATTTAATCACCTTTAATATACACGGTTTAATATTAGGGGCATTTTAGTAATTTTCTCACTTGTACAAATGTTAAATGAAGTTCTCAAAATTATTTGGATCATAACTTGTGCATTGCCAGAAGTTTGGAATTTATTTGATAATTATTAAGCTTTTAATTAAATTTTTAAATTATAGGGGCAAATTGGTAATTTCACATGTTTTCGGATTTTAGGTGTTACAACTTCTTCCCCTCTAAAAGAAAAATTTCGTCCTCGAAATTTGAAGTCGCAAAGTTAAACGAAGTCGTGGCACATCGCAAAATATCGTTAGAACATTCTCACGCTCGAGCGGGTTCTTCCAAAAAGAATTTTTTAAACCCAGTAGTTTCTCATGACTCGAATCACAACGAGGTGGGTTCAAATTCCTCAGAAAGGGACACAATTAGGTTGATTCAGAACAAAAGGTCCATACAACATAAAATGTACGATAGGTGAGTCTTCAGGAAGTTCATATGAGATACAAACGAGATTTCAAATCCAATTGACTGCATTCTTGGAAGAGAGCTCTACGAGGGGTTCAAGGTTTGTAACTGAGGTCTACAATATGCAAATCGAGAGTCCAAAGTCGTCCCAATATCCAATGAACGAGAGCAGAGTATACCCATAGGTAGAATGAATCTAAAGTCTAACTAATCGCGAACAACCAAACGGAGATTTAATTTCTAAACTTCTTAGGTACTTCCTAAGATATCCCATGCCCACGATGAGTGCACGTTATATGGTGTAAGTATTATCACGTTGATCAGGCGTCATAATACTAGCACCACATAAGTATGCCCTTATGATGGTCATACTTTATCTCAAGTCGTAATCAGAACCACCTATCTTAATCCACCTAGTACTTCTATAGATATCAAAAATCAACTAAATACGAATGTCAAAATCCAAAGACAAAACAAAACTATCCGCACGAGTATTAAAATCCCAGATTTCCAAACTAACGTGAGGTACGCCGTTACTAAACATCGTATCTTCCATCACTATCCAAAATCTCTCAAACCGGTTATCATCGAACATACGAAATATAGGCACAACTGATATGCTTCTCGTGAACTTAGATCATAAAAGAATCTTTTAACGATATGACAAAACTTAATAGAGTCAACCAAAACGAAATCCAGTCACCAAGAATTCTGGTCTGAGCAGAATCAATTCTTCCAAATATGAAAGATTTGTTTTACAATTTTTGTTCATTCAACGCATCCAATTTCTTCAAGTCTGGTAAGTCTGTCTTCGTCTGTCTATCAATCAGGATGTGAAACCATAAATCAGGAACTTGTGTCTGGTTCGTCGAGCCTCCTGCAGTTCTTCTTGGGATGTGACGGGGTGCTGTGGATTTCTGGCACGATCTTTAAACCTCCTCATCTTACAGTCTGCTTCCGCTCTCAATTCATCTTAGTACAACCAAGATGAATAGGGAAGTGAGACTGTGCGTCTCCATCAGTTCCAGGTTCGCCGTCTTGACTAAACTTCTTCTTCTGCATCGCCAACACTTCTGTCTTGAAAAGGAATGTCTTCACTCTTCAGGGTAGTCTCCGTTGTTGTTACTCCAGGTCAGGCAAAGAACACCGTTGTCTTAAAAATATCCAACTCCCTAATTGCACAAGTGATCATCAATTTCTAGCAAGGTGCAAATAGTCTCCATGCTCTTCCCTTTTTGTTCCAATGAATAGGTATGATCTGTCCGACGTCTTTGCTAGATGCCCAGACAATCATGTCAAATCTTACTTCCTACGCCGGTGCAAAACTTGGTGGTCCATCGAGGAATCAAATTCAAAAGGTCCAGGACGCTAAACAATGTTCAAAACAATGCTCATGTTCAGAGAGTTCAAACGCTAAAAGCTTCTAAGATAAGGTTTAGTCGTTGAAATACGAAATGGTTTCTAGGAAAACTTCAGTACTCGAAACAACATATCTTTAAGGGATGCCGAAACAAATGTGAAAAGTTAAAGTTCTGGCTTATATACTGAGATGAGTTCTAACAGATTTACAAAGGTGAAGCACACATCGCACAAAATTTATTTCAATCATTTCTCAAATCTTATTCGGGAAAATTCTCAAAATCCAACGGAAGTAAGCGAAACGTTAATGCCATAAGAAATTCGAGATAAAATTCTAAACAATACAGTTACTAGACTCTTAACTTCATACTTAGGTTGGTTTACTTGCAGTAGATTCCAAGTCTGAATCCTCCTCCTCTTCCTCGCTGATCCATCCGTTCCGGTTCCCTTCTGACTGGGAAAGTGGCTGGCTTGCGAAACCCCAATAAGTGTATCTTCCTTCATCTTCTATGCGGTCCACAAATCCGTACAAATTGCGAGGTTCAACTCGTACCACTCCTCCTTCTTCTGAAAACCCGGGGTCTCTTCCCTGGTATCTAGTTACAATGTCCTCTTCATCTGTTATTTCTGCCACGTGCAGCTGTTCTTCCGTCCCACTTATATTCATGATGGTCCTCCTTTCTTCGATCCGGCCCGGCCACATCCTAGTGGGGATCAATATCCTCTTGGCAATCCTCCTCAATTTTCCGTTCCTCTTTCGGCCGATGGCGAACCTAGTTGTCCAACGATATCTGCGGCGTGCTGGAGGTGCCATACTGAAAATGACATAAACGATACTAGGCATTAGAATTCGGTGGGTGTCAAAATTTACTCGAAACTCAAGAAATTCACGCAAAATATCATCGAACGAGCGATCGGTCAAAATTATTCCTTCAATCAAGCAGATCGGCAACGTAAATCTTATTATTCGGAAATGCGATGAGAATATCCTTATACCCGTAGTTATGAACTACAAGACTTCCCGCAAGGACATGGATGGGTGAAACAACTCGAATAGGGTCGGGAGATTCATAAGTACTTATCAAAACAAAAGACAAATAACAAAACATATCCAGTACGTCATCGCCATGGAGGTTCTCGGAATGCCTGAAGAGGCGTCAAAGTGATTAACAAAAGAATCAGAGGCAAATGAGGGTCTTTATCAAAATGATTAACAAAAGGGATCTGAAGATAAGGATCAAATAGTGCCTGCCAATAATTATGAAATTTCTCAATGCCTTCCAAATTTAATCAGGTTCAATTCTTAGGTGGTGCAAAGCATAAGCTTTCGATTTCTAAAAGAAATATCAACCGACTCTAACCAAAAGCAAGGCACGAATCAGAGTAATGCGGAAGCAATGATACTCACACAGATGTCTTAGTCTACCCATTCCTCACTTAGGTTCCTATAGGGAGATCCTAAAGCAATTTCTCAAAGGTTGTCCTACGAGCGTCTACAGGGAAAACTTAGTGGTCCTAACTTACACAGGCCAAGGGTAAATGTATTACGAATCGCAGCCTGTCTCTCTGATACCATAATTGTAACACCCCAACCCGACAAGGGTAAAGATGTCACGCAAATGGTTTCATATCAGATATAACAAAGCATACATTCAAAAGTAATACAAAGATTCTCAAGGGTTACAAAGGGAAATACTGAAATATCAAGGTTACAAAAACGGATACATATTCTAACAATAAAATAACTTCTAATCATCTCTAGGCCAAAATAACTGTCAAGCCTTCTAGGTCCAAAAGTCTCTTCACTCATACCCATCTTCCATCTAAAACCTGCCGCACACGAAAAGAAAACGTGCGGCTGAGCTTACAAAGCCCAGTGAACAGATATATAATAAACGGAAACGAAAGTAAACGGAAATAATCAGATGTAGCAAAATGAATGAGACATAAATAAGGTACAAGAGTAAAGGTTTAGGATAGTCATCCACCACGAGCCCAGAAACAGATCATATCATATCGTAACCATAAATCTTCAAATCATATAAAGGGGAGACCTCTCAGATAATCAGATAATATGAGGGGTGTCCTCATTCTTCAAATGGAGTAGCTAGCTCCCAGATATATGTGAAAGGCGTGTATTGCACACAGCACCAGTCACCAGACAAGTCATATCATATTAGATTAAATCCACTAAACAGATCAGATCTAGGATTGCAATCCATACGCCCCCCCAGAAATATATATAATCCATAATCAAAGTAATGCGCATATCATAATCAGAATGGGGACGGTGTGAGGAATCACTCACCCACACATGAGTCATGCCAGTGGTGCATCACAGACACGGCCAGGTTACCTTCCTGGCTAGGTAACAGAAAAGTGGCTCGGGTATCAAACTAAGAGTCAAGGTCAAAGGTCAAAGGTCAAAGGTTCATATCATAATCAGGGTGTCATATCAGAAGGTTCAATATCAGAAGTTCATAATCAGACCAGTCAAAGTATCAGAAGGTCAAGTATCAGAAGTTCATAATCAGAAGGTCAAATATCCCAGGTCAATATCCAAAAAGGGTCAATGTATCCGATGGTCAAATCTTCAAAAGGTTCAATATCAAAAATACTTTTCAAAAGGTTTTCTCTTAAGGTTCATTTAAAAACAATCATTCAAAAATAGTTTTCATAAATGGTCTTTCACTTGGTTTTCATAAAGCGAACTTCAAAATAGTTTTCTTAAAGTCAATATATCATGCTTGAAAAACCCTTTCAAAATACTTTACTTAAAACATTTCCATCTCATATCAAAAAGGTCTTCATATCATAGGTTCAAAATCAGAGATCAAAGGTCGAAGCAAAGGTGTCATAGCAAGGGATCGTAATAGAGTATCAAATCAGAGAATTTAACAGATCAGAAAAGAATCATAGGAAACCTTACAGAGAAGGTCAGAATATCTGTACCTTATGACGAAAGCACAAACAGAAACAAAGCACAGAAATGGAAACGGCTCAGAATCTTTCCTTCTTCACACCTAAAGGAATATGGAAGAGTATTACAATCTTTCCATTTTAAGTAGCTTTCCATTTTTGGCCGGTTTCCATATTTAGTAAGTTTCCATTTTTAGAAAGTTGGATTAACATACTTAGTTAAATCATTATTTCTGGAATTAGGGTATCTTTTATTACATTCACATAATAGGTCCTTAAGAATTCACAAATCACACTTTTCACCCTTTAGTTTCAAAAGTTACACTTTAACCCTTCAATTGTTCATAGTTACACTTTAGCCCCTTTATTTATCAAAGTTTCACAATGGCCACTCATTTTATCATATTATATGAATGTATCCTCAAATTTTACAGAATTTACACAATAGGTCCCTCTAGTTTACAAAGTTACATATTTAGTCCTTTAATTTACAATTTCAACTTTATCTTATTAATAATTACATAATAACCCATTAAATCACCAAATTAACACATAACCCCTTGAATATATCATTTTACTCAAAACAGCACTAACTTTCCAGAAATTACAAATTTAGCCCCTCCATTTAATTATTTTACAATTCGAACCATAATAAAACCCTAAAAACATTTTAACCCTCTAAAATACAAAAATGACATTTGACCCCTTCGTTTTATATTTTTCACAGCAAGTACATGATCTAAATTAAGTTTTAAAACTGACCCACAAGTTTTAGAAATTACAAAACCTACCCTAAACTTTTAAAAAAAAACATATGGTAACGCTTTATTTACACAAAATCAAACCCTAACCTTCCTCAATCATTTATAATCATTCCTTCATCATATACATCATTTATTAGACCAAGAACAAGCCCTAATTCCTTCAAGACCAGATCGAATACATTTAACCCTTTTTTATACGCTTTTGATTTTAAACCCTAATAACAAAATAAATTCATAAAACACATATTCAAGCCATGACAATTCTTCTAATCATTTTTCCAGACTTTATATGAATATAAGGCACGAAAATAAAATAATTACACAGCTCTCATAATTCGTTTAGTATTTTATACAATTTACGCTTTGTTTTAATGATTTAAAACCCAAATAATACATAATACATGCATGGGTCGAATTATATATTTTTCTTGATGTTCTTAACATGTAAAGGGTCTGAGAAAAATACCAAATCAAGTTTTGGACGTGTAGAACAAGTCGTACGATTTATTTTATACGCGGCTAGACAAAATGCACTAAAATCACCACGGCTTCAAAAAAGATCTAAAAATCATGAAATCAATTTTCACAGGTCACATATGATGTGAGGAACACAAGAAAAATAAGAAACGAATTTTTGGATGGTCGAATGAAGAAAAACGAATTATACCTCTTTATTTTCAGTCGCGACAGAGAAAATCACCAAGGACGAACAAGACCACGAACACCACCACAATAATTTTTCTTAGGCTCTTTAGATGATGCTTAATCACAGAAAATTGAGTGTGGAATTTTAGGATGATCGAATGGGGCTATGCAATTTAATTTGTGTGTGTGTTATCAATCGGCTACTTAGGGTTTTGAAGAGAAAATTGTGTGTTTGCTATAAAATGGTAAATCCGGTCAAAGGGGGGGAAAGAATGGCATGATATTCGGCCATAAAGGCTGCATTTAAGTTGGAGTTAATTTGGTTTTCAATTTCCTTAATTATAAACATAATTTCAAATTTTAAAAACATTTAATCACCTTTAATATACACGGTTTAATATTAGGGGCATTTTAGTAATTTTCTCACTTGTACAAATGTTAAATGAAGTTCTCAAAATTATTTGGATCATAACTTGTGCATTGCCAGAAGTTTGGAATTTATTTGATAATTATTAAGCTTTTAATTAAATTTTTAAATTATAGGGGCAAGTTGGTAATTTCACATGTTTTCGGATTTTAGGTGTTACAATCTATAAGGAAGATGGACATGGAGACAACAACTCAAACCAATGTTGCTGCAAAATTGCCAATTCTCAAGCCTAATGAATTCGATATGTGGAGGCTGAGAATAGAGCAATTCTTCCAGGTGCAAGACTATGCACTCTGGGAGATCATAGTAGATGGGAACACATTGAAGCCTACAACCACTACAACTGTAGTTGAAGGTAGGACTGAAACAAAAGTGCAGACAAAGCCTATGACTACTGAAGAGAAGGCCCAGTACAAGAATGATGTTAAGGCAAGAAGCATGCTGCTTATGACCATTCCAAATGATCAATTATTGAACTTCAGTAAGTTCAAGTTTGCCAAGACTTTGTTTGAAGCTATTGTTGCCAGATATGGTGGGAATGAAGCCACCAAGAAAACTCAGAGGACATTACTCAAGCAACAATTTGAGAACTTCTCAGCTACAAGCAATGAGTCACTAGATCATATGTTCAACAGGCTACAGAAACTAGTGAGTCAGCTTGCTATTCTTGGTATTGAGATACCTCAGGAAGATCTCAACTCCAAATTTCTGAGGAGTCTACCATCTGAATGGGCTATGCATGTGGTTGTATGGAAGAACAAGCCTGATATAGGTTCCATGAGCTTAATGGATCTATATAGCAACTTCAAAATAGTGGAGCAAGATGTGAAGAAAGTTGCTGGAACAAGTTCAAGCTCAGGGAATTTGGCCTTTGTATCAACTCCCAGTACCTCAAGTTCAGAGGAAGAAGTTCAAGTTGCTGGAGCAGTTGGTACTGCTAGTCCAAATATTGGTACTGCTAGTACTTCAAGCAGTACTAATGGAATTTTGGATGAGAATACTTATTGTGCTTTCCTGACTAATCAGCACAATGGAAGTATGTTGACTCATGGAGACCTTCAAGAGATTGATGATGATGATCTTGAAGAGATGGACATCAAGTGGCAGCTCTCTCTTCTTAGCATGAGGGCTAAGAGATTCTTGAAGAAGACTGGCAAGAAGATAATCATTAACAGCAATGATGTTGCTGGGTATGACAAGTCAAAAGTTGAGTGCTATAATTGCCATAAGAAGGGTCATTATTCAAGAGAGTGCAGAATGTCAAGATAACAAGATGGCAAGAACAAAGGCTTTGGAAGCAAGACTAGAGTTGTGGAAGTTACAGACTCAAGCTTAAAAGATATGATTGCCATTGATGGCTTAGGATTTAACTGGAGCTACATTGCAGAGGAGGAAGCAGAAGCATCTACAAAGATGGCTCTCATGGCATTTTCAGATTCTGAGGTACAAGTTTCTAAGTGTTCTAAATCTTGTGATGCATTAAAAGATCTAGAAACTCTTAAGAAAAGATATGATGAACAAAGAATAGAGCTAACCTAGACCAGTTTTAATTTAGCAAATCATAAAAGGGCTTTAGCTGTGTTATAAGAACAAATTGTTCATTATAAAGGTAATGAGTCTAAGTTTGCTGATGATATGATTATACTTAAGAGAGACTTAATGTTTAGAGATAATGAAATTAGTGTGTTAAAACATGAGTTAGAAAAGTTGAAACAGGCTAAAGAAAACATTCAAATGAGTGTAGACACATTAGAGTATGCATCTAAGGGTGTCAGTAAGATAATTGAATGTCAAATCCTTAACAAAGCTAAGTCAGGCCTAGGGTATAAGTCTATTCCACCTCCTTATAGAGGAATTCCCACACACCCAGGCATTGACCTAGAACACACAGGTTTAGAGGAATTTCAACTACCCAAAATGGAATATGGTCCAAAACCTAAAGAGAATGTGGTAGTAGATAAGCCTGTGGAAGTAAGTTTTGAGAGTGCAAGTGATAAATCACTCTCTGAGGACAAAGTGTCCTCTGATAAGTCCTCAAGTAGGGAATCAGATGCTCCAACCATAGAGGATTGGACTTCTGATGATGATGAAAGTGATCAGGTTAAGGCTAAACCTGATAATGCTAAGATAGGAGGAACAAGGGTTCCTAAGGTAGTCAAAACTGAGACTGTTAGGCCTAAAACCAATGCTAAACCATTTAGACCAACAGTTAGGTATGCTGAAATTTATAGAACCACAAACAAGCCCAGGGGTAACCAAAGGAATTGGAACAACCTCAAGTCTCACCAACTAGGTGATGACTTTGTTTGCTATAGGAAAGCTTGTTTTACATGTGGTAGCTTTTACCATCTTGCTGCTTATTGCAATAATAGGGTAACTAGGTGTTCAAGTCCTAGGGTGAACTCAGTAAGACCTCCCATTCACCCTACAAATGCTAGAATGATTCCTAGATCAGTTCTTTTAAGGTCTGGACCAAGAGCAGTTCATACTACTAGACCAGAAATCCATACTGCTAGGCCATTTAGACCTGTTTACCCTAGACCATCAGTTCAAGGTGCAAAAACAACTTTTAAATCAGTACCAACAACTGTCAAGAGGCCCTTTAATAACAAAGCAGTGTTAAACAAACAAGTTTGGAAACCAAGAGTACAAACCACAAAGCCAGCAATTCATACTGCTAGTCCAATAGTTAGTACTGGTCATCTTAATCATACTGCTAAGGGAAATATGGGCACTGGTGTTAACGCATTAGCATCATGGGTTTGGAGACCTATAAAACCTAATGGTACTTCAATTCTTTTAAAGAGAATGAATTATGTTGATGCTAGAGGCAAACCTAAGTCTGTGATGGCTTGGGTTCCAAAAGGAAATTAATTCCTTGTTTGGGTGCAATGTTAGTCATATGCTTATATTGTTGTGAGACAAGTGCTTTGCACCTTGTTTCCTTGTTTTTGGACTAACAATTGCAGGTATGGATGATGAGCACAAAGGAATTACAAGTGCTTTATGTTTTGGACTGAATGGTGTTTTGGAGTTTAGTGTGTGATCTGTGCACACAACAAATGGTTATTGGTTCACCATGTCTAACCCACATAAGAACCAACTAGTCCAGAGCAAATGGTTTCTGGTAAAGACTAATCAAATCCGTTTATGGTTGACAATTTACCAAAAATTGTATGGTTATCAGCTCACCATATATAACAGTGAAGAGTTGGCTAGTCCAAAGCAAACGACTATTGGTAAAGACATATCAAATCCGTTGATAGCTGATAGTTTGCTAAAAACTATATGTGAGTTATAATGCTTAAAATTCATATAAGTTAATACTGTTCTTCGAAAATATTTGATAATGGTTTGTACTGCTAGTGTAAAGTTTGTACTGCTCAACTAGCCGTTGGTACTGTTGTGTCAGTAATTAATTTTGGTGTAAAAACTAGCCGTTGGAAGTTTGTTGCGATTTTTACTGATTAAATTATGGTTTTTAAGGGATCCTCTTCTAGATATTTTAACTTTTATTCTATTATAATCTGTTAGGAATATAAATATTCATATGAAGACTCGGTCACCCCGAGTATTTATTTAGCATTTGTGTAGCTCGTAGGTTTATTAGTGTTATTAGTATTAGTTTAGTTATATTAGTATTTGTGGAGTTGGGTCGGGTCTTTACCCACTGTCAGCTCACTCCACAGCCCAATAGGGGCAACCTAGCTAGTTAGTATAAATACCCCTTCCCAAGTGTGGGAAGGGTTGGAGCTTTTCATTCCTTCTAATCTAACCTTCACATTTTTCTCTCCACTCTCTCTCTCTAGAAAAGTTCCCAACTACTCTCTATCTCTAGAATTCGATCTTGCTTTAATCTTGTGTTTGTGTTATGATTTAGAGTATCTTACAATTGGTATCAAGAGCCTTGGTTTGATCTTGGGTACTCGGATTTCTTTGATTGGTTTTTTTTTTCTCTTTGTTTGGTTCGAATACACAAACACAGATTTGTGGAATATCACTCTAGCTACTTTCTTTCTTTCTTTGAAAGTTACTTTTGAAAGTTACTTACTGTTGAGATTACATGTCCATTTGTATTTTTGGTTCGAATAACTTTTGAAAGTTATTTTTGGTTTACATGTCCATTTGTATTTTTGGGCTTTAACAGTAAGGATTTGGGTGGTTTGCTTACTGTTGTGATTAATATTCGTTTACTTGCTTTGAGATCAATATTGGTGTACTAGTTAACTTTTGAGTATTGGTTTACTTCTTGGTCTGAGTATTGGTTTATGTTTTGGTGGCTTTCTTGGTTGAGACGGGTGTAATTTCTTGACTGCAATTTGGTGGTTTTCTTGGTTGTGATTTGATACTCATTGTTTGCGATTTGAACTTAAAAAGGAAAAAAGGTTGTTGCGATTTGACTGGCTTTATACATGCGACTTGGCTTATTGCTGGAACAGGAAAAAGACAACTGAAAAGTGATAGTGACATCTCTGTTTCTTGCAGTTTGTCCATTTGCAGTTGCGATTTGGTATGTGCATCGCGATTTGGCATCTAATTGATTAAAGTTGCGATTTGAACTTAAAAAGGAAAAAAGGTTGTTGCGATTTGACTGGCTTTATACATGCGACTTGGCTTATTGCTGGAACAGGAAAAAGACAACTGAAAAGTGATAGTGACATCTCTGTTTCTTGCAGTTTGACCACTTGCAGTTGCGATTTGGTATGTGCATTGCGATTTGGCGTCTAATTGATTAAAGTTGCGATTTGGTTATTATGTTTTGCCATTTGCGATTTGTGTTCGGTTCATAATAATCCAAACTAAACCCGGACAAATCAACCTCAGTTAAAACATCATTAGTCATAAACCAAATTCAATCTAATTCTAAATCCACATTCTCATATATCCCAAAGAAAAACACCAAAGAAAATAACAACAACACTCAAAAGAACCTAACATCACAACCCATTTCACAACAACAAAAACAAATTCAAAACTGCTTAAAACAACAAATCCATTCGACATTACAATAACAAATTACAAAAACAAACCCACAGTCTTATTCCTAATCGTCAGTTGGTGTGAAATTAATTACAAACAACGAATCCAAACAAATATCTCATAATTTTCGAACCTCAAAAGACAACAAAACTATTCGATCCTTCCTTTTATTCGGTTACAACATAACGAAAACAAAAGGGTCACTTACCCGAAGCCTTGCTACAAGATCTTAATGGAAACAATATCAACGAGGGTATTGTGATTTGCTTTAGGTGGTTGATTATCACAAGTAACGAATTACAAGGGTCGATTTTTTTTTTGTTTTGTCGTGGGTGGCTGCGTTTCCTTTTGAGATTAGGGTTAGGGTTCCAAATTATTTGGGTAAGAGTAGGGTTATTGTGGTGTTCGGATTAACAATATTGTTATTGATATGTGATTGAAATAATGGTGGCTGCGTTTTTTTATTTTATTTGGAGATTAGGGTTAAAGAGTGATTAGTGTGCCTTTTATACCGAAAAATTAGGGTTAATTCATGTGAGTGGGCTTGTACCGGACTGTTAATTGGGCCGTGTGATATTGGACTAAGTTTGTGTGGTCAGATAACACAAGGTTGTGTTTGTTTAAGTTTTTTTTTTGGCTGAACCTTGGGTGTTTATCACAAGGACGAATTTTTTTGTTGTGGTATAATTTTGG
This sequence comes from Artemisia tridentata subsp. tridentata, assembly GCA_021014915.2. NCBI lineage: Eukaryota > Viridiplantae > Streptophyta > Magnoliopsida > Asterales > Asteraceae > Artemisia > Artemisia tridentata. Next base: position 149,243,436 of record CP139501.1, on the reverse strand, counting down.
TCAACGATTTCGATTGAGCTTCAATTATCCATGATTCATTTAATTTTGGGTGAAATTTTTCGGGTTCGTTGGATATAACTACCGTGCTAGTTGAGATATTTTCGAATTTATTGGATATACCCACGGTGGTTATTTGGATTCACTTAAACCCTTTCAAACAAAATCAAACAATGGTTCACAAAGTCAAACAATCAATCATCACCCTCAACACACAATCACTAATCATTACACATTCGAGTAATCATTATCCTTTCACGGTTTATTCTTGATTATTGTAAAATCCCGCGAAAGAATCTATTTCTCGGTTTAAATCATAGAATTGTAAAATCCCATGCACGATTACATCATGTCTACTACTTCAGATTCGTTCATATCTGAGGTACTCAAGTTGTACGACACGTATGATAAACACAAGACTTCCAACTCTGTACAACAAGTAAACGTGTGTGATTCGGATAATGCTAATATGGAATTGTTATGCTCGAATTCTCATGAGAAAGAGTTTCATCAGTCACCAATGTTACCTAATGCAAAGGAAAGTTGCATTGAATGTTTTCGATTGCTTCATTCACATCTCAAGATTCTCTTTGAAAAACCTGGATACTTAGGAGGATACGAACGTGCATTCGCATCACTCTTTGGTCAAGATGTTCAGACCTTCACAGTCAAAATGACTCTGTATTTGGATCAACTTGAACAACAACTTGACAAAGGAGAATTTTCTGAAGATAGATCCATGGATGCCTTGTGTGTGGTCAACAACCAACTCCAAGTGTTCATTAATTCACAATACACTGTGGATTATGATGATGACAGTCAAATGACGAAAAAGTGTTTTACTAACTACACTGGAATCGAGGTTGACATGTTCAGAGTTACACTACTCCAACTCATGAGTAATGTTAAGGAGTTCGTTAATGAAAGAGCACAACACATGGAAAATGGGACAGAGTCAAATAAGCATGATGATAGCAACAGCTCAGGGACTGATATCACACATGGTGTGGATGCAGATCTCAGTCCAGTAAATCACCAAGTATCATCTGCTGAGGTACATCTATCTGATCAACATAATATTCTTTCTAATGAATAACACCATATTGATCAAATTAAACCTACTTATGACACATATCTGTTGGAAAAGACTCATAGCAATATCACCTCTGATTCAACAAATATGAGTCATAAGGGGGGAGAAATTGATCAGAATACTGAACATGATGATGCGTCAAGGTCTTTGCTTACGGCTGAGTTTTCCAAATCAAATGATATAGTTGAAAAGGAGGTTTATAATGAACTTTCAAAAAGATTTTTACAGCTTGAAAAAGATTGTATTTCACTTGAAATCACAATGCAACAAATGGAAGAAAGTTTTCAAACTAACTTACCATGTAAAAATAGAACTCCCTAAATTCCGTGAATTTTTTGCAATAAATGATTTGAAAGCTCAGCTAGAAGCCAAAAACCTAACGATCAAAACCCTGAAAAACAGTTTGACTGAGATGCGTGACATGTGCAATGAAGTGAAGACTAAACATGACACTAGAGTGGCTGAATTATTTAATGAAAATGAGACTTTGAAAATTCATTGCAAAGAACTGCGTGATACAATCAAAGAAACGAAAACTAAAACTGTAGAGCAAACAACCTCTTTGATTGCCAAAAATGATGAATTCAAAGCTCAACTTCAAGAAAAGGGTTTTGCAATTGCAGCGTTGAAAAACGAGTTAAGAAAATCGACAGGAAATGGTGTGAACACTAAGTTTGCAAAACCATCAATCTTGGGGAAACCACCACTTAGAAACCAATCAGTTGTTAGACAACCGACTGCGTTTAGATCTGAACGACCAAAATCCTCAAAACCACGGTTTGCCTCCCAAGTTGATTCAAAACAAGTTTTGTCAAAACCAGTCACTTCACAGTCTAGACCTAGTGAAAAGGAATATGTTGTTGCCAAACCTCATCATATGAGTGCCTCTAGTTCTTCTAGGATTAGTTCAAAGCGTGTGTCATTTGTGACACAAAAGGAACATGTTAGACATAAAAACAGTGTTCAGAACTACAACCTAGAGGATGCTAAGAAAAACACACATGAAAAGACTAGGAATTTGCCTGTTTCTAAGAGTAGTTACGTATCGATTAAAGCGATTCCCGTAGCAGATCACTCTAAGAATTCTAGATCTTTTTCTGACCCCAAACACTATATTTGCTCAACTTGTCAGAAATGTGTGTTTAATGCAAACCATGATGATTGTATAACAAAATTCCTGAAGGAAGTAAATGCTCGTAATAAGGTTCAATCCTCTAAGACTAGAAGCTACAACAAGCCCGTGGAACCAAAAAGTTATACTCAAAAACCTGATAGGCAGATTGCTATAGGACAAAAGTTTTCTCTCGACAGGTCTTCCACTGTGCATGAGAAACCAAACACTCCTAGATCTTGTCTTAGGTGGATACCGACGGGTAGAATTTTTAAGATTGTTGGTCTTAGATGGATACCTATTAGAAAGATGTTCACTAAGTGCAAAACCAAGGTTGACAATGAAACCCCAAATGGTCGAGATGCTAATATCACTAACCCATATAAATGCAAACAAACTCTTAATGTCAATGCAGGTAGTCTTTACTTAAGTACAGGTACATCATTCACTCATATTAAGGAAAGACTCAGGGTTTGGGTGCTGAAAAGATTGATATCTCATGAAGTAGGGGTTCAAGCAATTCAAGCTTGATGAACATCATCGACTATGACGTTTGAACACATCAGTTCAAGCCTCGTTCTTCATCGACTATGACGTCTGTTCACATCAGTTCAAGCCTCGTTCTTCATCGACTATGACGTTTGAACACATCAGTTCAAGCCTCGGGCCTCAATGTCAGCATAATGACGTCTGTTCACATCAGTTCAGGCCTCGCACTTCATCAACATATGGCGTCTGCTGATAACTCTTCAGGCCCCGTTCATCAAAGAAAAGAAAGGCGTACGCTTAAGTGCGCTTTATCTCCGGAAGAAGAGCAATCTTCTTATTTATGACTATTATCATCAACAAGCTTCATACTTATTCCATGCTCATTCAGTCATCAAGTGGATCTACTTTCATTAGATGGTAATTCTATTAACTTTATCAAAAATGGCAACCTCAAATGCAATTTTTGAGGGGGAGAAGTGTGAACAGTGGATCAACCTCATATGCACTTGTTCAATCAAAAATGGCAACCTCATATGCAATTTTTGAGGGGGAGAAGTGTGAACAAGTGGATCGACATACATTTGATTGTGTGTTCACTCACTTGTTGGGCATCTAATTGTGACTACGGAGTTGATCAGGTATCACTTATTTGAGGTTGAAGTTGACTTTCTCAAAGGCGTGATCTTATTCTATCTTGAAGTCGGGGTTGGTTGGATGCATGACTTTTCAATGATAACTTGCTCGTGCTTAAGATTTAAGTTGAAGACTTAGTTTATCTAGTTACCAGCAGTCGGGGTAAATGTTTGACGACCTGGTTAACTATCACTTAAAGGAGTTACGTTGTAGTACTCAGTGTCACACGCCGATGACGTTGTGGATAATCGCAAGAGGTATTAATGTCTCATACTTTGGTTGGGTATTGAGTACTTAGAGATTTGCTTGGAGCATTAATTCTCTACACCGTTCTTCAAATATTAGTGCAAGTTTAAGTCACGAGAATGGGGAATTCTACATCAGTGTCAAGTTTGGTATATCGGGTTTGTTCCATCAGTCATCTCGTCAAATAGCCTACTTAAGGGTTGGTAAAGATAGCCAAAGACGGTTTTGGCAGCGGTTGATTCTCACTTGATCCACTTGAGCCAATTTTGTTCTTCTCACAAGATCTCAAGAATATGTGCGTAAAATGTGTTGCTGATTCTGAGGTATCAAAACCAGCAAGGGGGAAGGAGATATACATCTGAATGCACAACGAGTACACGTGATGAACTTTATACTTCTTCTCAATGGAAGATAATCCGGGAAGACAAATGTCATAACCGCAGAGAAAATCAGTGTTTTAATTCGTGCCTTTTGGTGTATCATTCCAACTACGTGGGGAAGAGATGTAAAAAACAGTTTCTGATGATTAAAGAGGTACACAATTGTATGATGATTCCTCTGGTTAGTCGATATCCTACAGAAGGAAATGTATTCATCCGGGACTTACTTGGTTTTCACGGTACTGTCTTGGTGTTATCATTTCGACTACATACGGGATAAATTGCTTACACTCGGGACTTAGTTGTCTTTGGTGTAACAATTCTCATCTGCGATTTCCTGAAGGGAGAAAAGGGGATTTCCGGGTCTTAATTGATCTTGATGTTACGTTTTCGACTCCATTAATAGGATTGAGTGTGTACTTCGGGTTTTTGAGCTTCATACAATGAGACTGATTGCATCACTTCAACTACTTGGGGGAAGTGGTCTCTGGATACTCTTGGCATGCATTACTTCAGACTTCAGCGGGAAGAAATATGAGAATAATTATTCAAGTGTGAGATGATTCGTTGCTGATCTATTTGATGATCCCCGAACGGAGAATCACGATGATTATTCTTAAAAGGAGCAGCAATACTTGATGTGGTTTTCTACGGTTTCCGCTGTACACTTACCTCATGTAAGCTTGAAAGAGAGCTTTGAAACTGCTCAAAAGGGAGATTGTCAGTTTGGGGGGAAGCTATCAAAGCTTCACAATTGAGAAGGCTCAACTTACATACGATTATTCAGGAGCCTCGAAAGCTTTAGTGGTGAAAGTTTAAGAGATGTTGACTACTGATTTCTACAACATACTGAACGTATCCTTATTTCGGTATTCATGTCAACATTTTCTTAAATCGAATAATATACTTTGTACATATCTTACACCAAAATGTAAATGGAAATTATAAAACCAGAAAAATATAAATAGAAAAATATTAAAACCAAGAAAAACCATAAAAATCAGAAAAATAGAAAATACCAAAAATAGTTGTTCTAGGCATGTCTTCTGTTTATCGATAACATTTACGGACCTAGAAATGTCATTCAATAATGACACGGGTCTTTAAATGAAGCTCGAGCAGAAGTTTAAAGGTTTATCAAAACATGTCATTATGGCTTGCTATTACTTCATATAGCAACCCGCGTTTCAAAATGGGGAAGGCACGTCACCAAAAAGACGGCTGTTCCTTCTACTGGGTGATGTTCACCCGGGCATGGATTACTTTATATCCATGTTTCTTCGATTTAATGTACGGTTCAGTGCGTTAAAATAGTTTTCATTCTAGGATTCTTCTGAAAATTATTTGTGAGACACATGGTGGTAACGTGTTGGTTGAAATTCTTTCAGACTTGGATTGTTCATAAAATTTGTCACTCAATCAATGACTTCAACACCTTAACTAGAATACGGGTCATTGATTGAGGGGGAGAGTGATTTCAAATTTTATATCATCAAACGGGTTTCGTGGTTATCTCATAATTGTTAGAAAATATTTTGTAGTTAATGGGGTATTTGTTGAAGAGGAACTTACTAAGATTTATCTCAAATAGCCAAATGTGTTAGTTGCTAGAAAGATTAGGGCATTATGTGCAATTTGCTTATAGTATCCTAGCTTTATGTAACTATAAGGTTCATTTGTGTCACTCTGGAATCCTCGTTTAATCCCCTCAATACTTTAAAACTCATAATCTAAAAGAAGTTAGAAAACCCATTGTGATTGATGCTCTTGAATACTCCATAGGCATTTGTATGATCTAACTGAATGAGTTTCAAATGTTGATTGACTTTTGTTAGTCGATAGCTGTTTAATCGTTGTTGACTTATTGCTTGTGCACTCAGAATATGCTTAGGCATGTAGCTATCGTGTTAGAATCATGTTCCTAAGATCCTGAGTTGAATGTTGAAATATGAGTGAATTGCCATGTTCATGATTGTTGTTTGCTCTTCATGATAGATAGCGGTTTGATGTATTTCCTAACTATGGTTTGATTATGAGATGAATATGGTATTATGAGTTGGCAAGCTGCTATGTGGTAGCTGTTAATGAAGAGTGAATCTGTATGTATGTATATCTGTGTTGATATTCTTATGCAGATTCCATGGCCGATATGAATGTGCCTGTTCCCACTCTAACCATTTGATCAGATGTTCAAACTCTATTGACTCGCTCTGAACTCACCACGGCAACAACATCAGCAGCAACAACAACAACAACATTGTCATCACCACCACCACCTTCATTTCAACAAAGCATTACTTATTCTGGTCTCGCCAAGTGGGGATCTACAATACTTGGAAAGTTTTGTTGGTGGATGGATAATTGATGCTGACTACTGACTCCCTCAGGGAAGCGAATGATCACATCATCTGTGCATAAAAGGTCAACATCATTTGTGTCGTAACGATTATCTTTGTACATCATAAGTAGTGAATAAACATTTGTTGTTATGTGTCAGGGTATGATTTTTGTTAAACTCAAATCTTCCAAACCTATCATACCTGACACTAACACTCTCCATCACATATTGAAGGGGAGCATCGTCATATTCCATTATCAGAATAGATGTTAAACCTGACCACATTTTCTCCTAAATTTTCTAAACATATTTAAATCAATTGGGATCACAAATCTCAAATGGTTTGAAATTTTTGATCGGGGGAGAGAATGTGATTTAAATATGAAAATCTGATAAAAATGTGATCTTTTGGACTCAAGTGTAGGCTCTCCCATATGTGCTAAACTCTTTCGTTTATCGATGCACATATTGAGGGGGAGCAAATGATGTGCGATGGCAATTGTGGAAGAATACCAAAGACCGGCCATTTTACTTAATGTACTGGAGTTATAAGGATGGTAAGGTTAGGTATCAGTTCCCATGATCCAGCCAGAACTGGAGGGATCTTCCCAGGGACAATCCTCTAGTTAGAATAGAAATCCTTAGATATGATTAAAATGGAGAAAAGTGTGAATAAGGGAAGAGTGCCGACTTAGATGGAGCTAGTACTGGAACAAACCCAACAAGGTGCTAGTGATGAAGTCTCGGTAAGCGCTGAAGGGGTTGAAGAATGAAAAAGAAATGTAAAGATAAAGGGTGAAAAGAAAGAAGCCCTCCTTACACATTAGGCAGAAACCGGGTCAATACATATGCTGTCAGTATCACTTAGTTGATTGCTGACATTGAAGACAAGTATCATGGACCCAGTGATACGCTGCACAACCCTCCCTAGCCACTCAAGGTCCCTCAAAGGATTCTTGTTTCATTTGTCTCGGAGATCAATACATGTCTATCGTCTCTCTCACTCCGAGTTAGATGATATTGAAAAGGTGGCAGTCCTCTCCAGCCTCCGATCACTAAATCAAAACGCACTATTGAGTCTAGAGCCAAGAGATCATCCATAAATATCATTAGGACACACTTCCAATATGCTTGCTGTTTCATACACCGTGAAAAGTAAGAAAATATATGTTAAAGAGTCCTACGCATTATCCTTGTGGTATTGCCTGAACATCCGAGTGATACGTAAAGTATTCACAATGAAGATGGAAATCCTTCTAGAGCCAACATCAAACAAGCTCTTGGTGGGTGACATATGAGATCCTTCATGGATCAAACTAGTGACAACTGGAAAGAAACGATGGGGCGATTCACATTTGAATCAAACTTGTTCCAGGAAATAGATTGACGGATGATTTTGAAAAACCTTTCAATGTGCTCACCAACTGAGTTTTGAGCACATTGATTGTGAAAATGTTCAAACAAAAGTGTGTATGACAGAAATGTCATTCAATTTATAAAACCCTTGTCGTGTTGCATAAAATGTTTATCCAGTGACACGCGAGTGATTTTTCTAATCAATTTCTCGTCAATCAGTGGATATTTAATTCACTGATTCACTCTACCGTGTTGTCTGCTTTGAGACGTTCCGGTATGAGAACATGCTTAGTATGATGATTCTGACATTAATTTGTTGGAAGACTCTTTACTACAAGCTAGAAATTTCTGTCAAGGAGAATCTTCTTTAAAGGGGATTGTACCTGATCACAGGTCGGTCTTCACAGAGCCGAAGGTTAATCAAACCACATCGAACGAATGACAAAGCCATATTCGTTCTCCAACTTTATTGCTAACTGTTTTATTTCAGATTTATATAAAGATGGCGATGGTGGTTCCTGATTCCAGTAGAGACGTGTCAATCCACACTCCATGCTCACAATTACAAAACATTATCAAAGACATCATGATAAGTTAAAAGACTTACAACACAGCTTCCGCAACTCTGATAAAAGTTATCATGATCCATAAAAGTGTGAGCATGCGAGTCCAACAGTCACAACATATTACATGGAGGCAATATTACATCGGATGAGCTTGGAGATTTACAGTAACTGATGATCTCAAAGAATGCTCAAAGATCACAACTTCACATAGAGACGATGTTGCAAGATGACTTGAAGACATATGTTGGATGATGTTTTCAAAGATTTCTCAAAGATCATCCAAGACAAAAGATCTGTCATCAAAAGTTCACTGCTGAATGTACAAAGATTAAAGAATTTGAAGAATCAAAGACTACGAGCTAGGAAGTCAAAATCATGTAATAGAATGCTAGAATTCAAAATGTAATTTCCGGGGTGACCTCCCTTAGGGGGAGATTGTTAGGAATATAAATATTTATATGAAGACTCGGTCGCCCCGAGTATTTATTTAGCATTTGTGTAGCTCGTAGGTTTATTAGTATTATTAGTATTAGTTTAGTTATATTAGTATTTGTGGAGTTGGGTCGGGTATTTACCCACTGTCAGCTCACTCCACAGCCCACTAGAGGCAACCTAGCTAGTTAGTATAAATACCCCTTCCCAAGTGTTGGAAGGGTTGGAGCTTTTCATTCCTTCTCATCTAACCTTCACATTTTTCTCTCCACTCTCTCTCTCGAGAAAAGCTCCCAACTACTCTCTATCTCTAGAATTCGATCTTGCTTTAATCTTGTGTTTGTGTTATGATTTAGAGTATCTTACATAATCTTATCCTAAAATAAAAGTTACCTTATTCTTTAAGTCGGTCAAATACAAACCCTAATTCTCTCAATAATATCTCATCTCACTTTCATCTTCTACTTTCTAACCTAAATTTTCACTATTCACCACAGTCAAATCAAATTTTTACTGAGAATATTATGACTAATCTGGAATTTATCAAGACGCACAACCAGGTTGCTTATTTGGAGAAAACAGAGGAAGGGGATGGACCAAAATTTTAATAGATTGTAGACTTCTTGAACGCGTCTCATATTAGGTATGATTTAACTGTTTCCCCTACTCTTATTGTCTCTCATATCACACAGTTTTGGCAAACCGCCGTTGTCAAAATTAGTGAAGAGGAAGACATAGAAATTCACTCCAAAGTGGATGGCATATCTTTTGTTGTTACCGAATCTACTCTTAGGAGGCATCTTAAGTTGCAAGATTCAGATGGTATCAACAATATGCTAAACACTGAAATTTGGCAAGAAATTGCCAGAATGGGGTATGATACATCCAATCAAAAACTTACTTTTCAAAAGGGATGTTTCTCCCCGCAATGGAGATTTCTAATACATACTCTCTTACATTGTTTAAGTCCCAAAAGAACATCATGGGAGCAATTCAGTAGCAATATTGCTATTGCCCTCATATGTCTGTCAACAAACAAGGTTTTCAATTTTTCAAAATTTATATTTGAGAGTATGGTTGCAAATGTGAAAATTAAAACAAAATTTCTTATGTATCCAAGATTTGTTCAAAGCTTTTTGAATAAGAAAAAGAATTTGCTTAGGCAACATAAAGACATTTTTCCTACTCCTAGCCTACAATCAAAAGTTTTTCAAAATATGGCTATGGCTAGTAGATTGTTTAATGGGGTTGTTGATACAAAAGTTGGGCGTTCCTTGATTCCATACCAATCAGATCTTAATGCTTGAGACCTGCGCACTAAGAAAACAAAAAAGACACCGTTAGGCTTATCGTGGGATTGTCTCCCACGATTATCCTCCGCGTGAGAGTAAGTAATCGGTTTTTAGGGTTTAGTTGAAGAGTTAGGGTTTGTCAATCGTACCTTTGATGAGAGTCGAGAGACTCTTTATATACACACGAAACCCTAGTTGGTTTCGTGCTCCTCACTCCTCAGCGTATCCCGCATAGGTCGGTTTTGATACATATCCCATAAATAAGAGATATCCTATCAAGACCATAAATAACTTTGGGTTTGGGCCAGCGTAAGCCCAAACCGTTATAGCAATAGCCCATTCGTGATGGGTTTGAGCCCATTCGTGATGGACTTGAGTATGGGTCGGGTTCGTGACCCGAATACGGACTATACTTTATCATGTCCCCCCCAGTCTAGTGTGCGCAATGCGAAATTGCGGACGCTAGACTAACAACTGTAGCTAAAAAAATTCCTTGATGCGTAGCGGGGAAGTTTCAAGTATTTCCCGCCTAAAAAAATCAAATTAATCTAGTCCAAGTACATCCGTATCTCCTTCGTAAATCGTGAAGTTTGAGTGAAAAAGTGTTTTACCTTTTTGCTTCCCAGCCACATGATTAGAGCAAGTGGGGTACATGTGTCGTTCATCCAAGGATGTGTGTAACCCTATATAAAGGTTAGCCGTCTTTTCACTGTGGCTACCACAGTAAAAACCATCATTTTCCGCCATTGTTAAACCTCCAAACAGCAATCAAAAAATCAACAAAAACTAAGTTAATAGTGCGTGCGCTTAGAATAGTTATTTGAAGGTTAATCATGGTTCTTTAATTGTCTGATTTTAATTTCGATTTATCTGAGGATGAACTTCGTCAGTTCACTTCAGATTATTACATCCCTCTCGCATTGCATCCGGTAGTTCCGGCCGCAAATGCGTCAATAGCGAATTTCCCGCAAGGGAAAATAGGGGTATACACGCGTTTTTTCGAATTCGCTAACCAGCGTGCGCCCATTTCCCTCTTTTTGTGCGATATTCTAAATCACTATCATCTTCATATTTCCCAGCTGCACTGTATAGGTGCAGCAAAAATTACCAATTTTGAAGTGAATTGTCGCTTGTTAGCGATAGAACCCACAATTCACCTTTTTCGCGCGTTTTACCACACGTCGTGGTCAAACGGGTGGGTTTCCTTCTCCAAGCGCGCAGGGCCACTGCAGTGCTATACGGAGAAGTTAGACGCACTGAGGGATTGGAGAGAAAAATTCTTTTGGGTTGATAGGGCATTTTTCCCATGGATTTTTGAGTTCTACACTCGAGAATCATTACCGAGAGACGAGCGCCCAGACCCCAGATTGTATAACGTGGTTGATGCGGATATGATAAATACCAATCGCATACCGATCAAAGCGTACCTAGAAGAGTTTTTGGTGCACATGGGCATCAGTCGCAATTACTTCGGTAGTCCGGAAGAAGTGCCAACATTTTTGGATGAAAATAGCCGGGGTGGGTGCTTGTCTCCTCCTTCCTCTTCGCTTAGTAGTTGTAAGCGTTCTTCCTTTTGTAGCTTATCTAACATATTTTGTGTTTACTTGTTGTTTTGTTGCGCAGAGATGGATTTGTTCGATGTTGTTCGCTTGGCGAAGCCCACTCAGGTGATCGTAGGGGTGCGCCCATTGAGAGATGGAGAGGAGCCAGTACTTCAGGCTACTGCAGGGCGCACGATGGTGATCGCGCAGGAGGAGACAGAGGAGACAGAGGAGATAGGGGAGGTCCCTACAGGTGTCACCATGGCTACCCCTCTGCGTAGCTTTCCCGCTCCTGGGTCGCAGATCCCTGTTGAGTTGTTGCATATAGACTCGTCAGGGAGTGCTATGGATGAGTCTGAGGAGGAGGGTCAAGGGTTAAAGCGCAAGAGATCATCTGGTGATGATGGCGTAGGGACGTCAAGTAAGCGCCCTGCTATTTCTGTCAGGCAATCATCTGAGGAGGGTGCGTCATCGCATAAAACTCCTCCCCTCAAGTAAGTACTTGTATCTTTGGATCTTCAGTCCTTTAATCCGCGTTTAATACGATAGAGTAACTTTGTTATTTGCGTGCAGTGCTGAAACTGCTGTTGATGATGATGCGCATGTTGGGAATTCGCCACCCAAGACTGGTTCTGCATATGTTGGTGAGTTTGTGCCTGAGAGTCCAGTGGATGAGGAAAAATCTTCTGGAGATGCGCCAAGAAATCGCCTTATAGAGGAGTTGGCGTTGGCTGCTGCGCACCAGGCTTCATTGGTTGCGCGGCTACAGGCTGAATATGGTGGTGAGGGTAGCCTGGTTGCGCAGAAGGACAAGGAGATTGACATTCTGAAGGCGCAGTTGGCTGATGCGCAGGCTGAATTGAGGGCATCTGCTATGTATGACCAGAAAATTGCTGATGAGAAGATGTCGCTCATGGCCGAACTGAATCAAGAGCGCACTGGAGCAAGAGAATACAAGGCCTCCTGCCTTTGGGCCTTGAAATATATGGAGCTAAACAAGGGGAGACTCTTCTCTAACTTGGAGGAGTTCCGCAAGGCTGTGGAGAGTTCGCTGGAGAATCAGGAGACCAAGCTGCGCAAGCTCAGCATCGAATATGATGAGGAGTTGTATCCACATTTGGTGTCAACAATTGCTGAGCGCAGGTGGCTTATCAGCCATGGCTTGCGTCTTGCTGCCTTGACCACGCTGGAGTCTCGAGAGGTCAAGGACTCATTTGGGGGTGTGGTTCAATATGCACTGGCACGTGGTAAGGCAGAAGCTATTGAGGAGCTGTGTGCGAACAAGGTTTTGGCTATGTCTCCCTCCGAAGTGCATGGTTATAATGAGAACGCTTATGGTGAACTTGTTGCTGCTATGGAGAAGTTAAAACTTTTTGAGCTTCCTCATATTGCGCAGCTGGAGCGTGACCAGGATTACCCCATAAGCGTGATCATGTAGGGTTTAACTTTGGCTAGGCACTCATCCGAAGACGCTGAGGCGCAGCTTGACTACTTTCTGAAGCCGGATGTGTCGCAGCTACATGTGCCTATTTTCGCTCGCCCTCGTGACATCCTCAACCCTTTTGCCCTTGAGAAAGAAATTCCATTGAAGGCGTCCTTAGAAGCCCATGAGATGAGACTTGCCAAGAAGAAGGACGTGAAGGGGAAAGCCATTCTTTGTGGTCTTGGTGCAGCTCACATTCCCAGATCTGATGGGGTGCCCGTTAGCGTGCCAACGGTAGAACCAAAGGATGTTGAGCTGTTGCAGAGGCTTAAAGATGCTGGTTGTGTGACGCGCCAAGCGGGTAGCTCAGGGCTCAGGCGTACTCGTAGCATGTCTTGGTAGTTTTGATGTAGTGATGTTGTGTGGTATGTCCACTTTTTGTTGTACATATGCGTGTTGAATATGTACTTTTTATGAACTTGTTATCCATAATAAAGTGTTGATTAGAAAAATACGATTGTACGCATATTGTATCAAGTTTGATTATGGTTACAAGTTTTGTACTTAGTTATTTCGTCTTTGCATAAAAGATGTCTAAGAATCAAACCGTTTGTATAAACACATTTAAAGAAAGTTACAAGGATTTATAATCACTTATATCATAATCGTGTATGAAATTTATGACATAGTCGTGTATGACATGATCGTATATAACATAATTGTATATGAAATTTACAAGTTGTTGTGTATCCATCGTGGGGTGCACAAGTGTATGGATTGCAGCGTGCTGCGAATACCATCTTAAGGGGTTCAATTGTCTTAACTCCTAATTTGTTAAACGCGCACAGTGTGCAATGATGTGTATCCGTCGTGGGGTACACATCGAACTTACTCCAACGTCTTGAGAGTAAGGTGTTTAACAAGGATGCGTGATCCGATGTTGATGGGTTTGCAACCCTCTTACTCAACGAGTCATTTAGTAGGTTTACTCATCCTTTTACCATCGTGGGTTTTTAATTAGTGCATGCACGCCATGTAGGCAAAAGATAATGTAACAAGCCATATTGAGACATAAATAATATGTAGACAATAAAGTAAAGTGTGTCGCGGAGTTAGCTAGAAACCGCAACATTTTATTAATACTTGCAAGTTTTTATGAAAAGATAAAACATTTGTCTAAATGAAACAAAAATGTAAATACACGGATATTTATTGAGCACTTACTAAAGTGCGGAGGTGTTCGTGTATTGGGTCGTGACCTTTCCTAAAGATAGCATCTCTTGATATTGTAGATATTCCATGTGCGTTGTAGCTCACGGCCATCCATGTCACGCAGCTTATACGCGCCTTGTCCTAGTGCTTCAATGACCTCATAGGGTCCTTCCCACTTTGGTCCAAGTTTACCTGTGTCTTCTGCGTGGCTTGCATCATTAGCGCGATACACAAAGTCGCCTGGTCTGAATGAGGTGCTTCGAACTTTAGCATCGTAGTATCCCTTCATCTTTGACTTGGTTTTTGCCTCACGTATAGCTGCACGCTCGCGCCTTTCTTCCAATAGGTCCAAGTCTATTCGTCGTTCGTCGTCATTGGTCGCGACATTAACTTCCGCGGTGCGGATAGTTGGCATCCCAATTTCAGCTGGTATGACAGCTTCTGTCCCGTAGACAAGGGAAAAAGGAGTGTCTCCATTGCTAACCTTGATTGTCGTGCGATGCGCCCATAAGACATGCGAAAATTCGTCCACCCATCTTCCTTTGTGTTTGTCCAGGCGCGCTTTAATTCCTTTACCTAGACTACGATTTGCGCGCTCAACTAAACCATTAGTTTGTGGGTGTTTAACTGATGCGAAGTGTTGTGTGATATTTAACTCTGTGCACCAGTCTTTGAACGGGTTATCACGGAATTGTTTTCCGTTGTCCGAGACAATCTCCCCAGGTAATCCAAAGCGGCATACAATATTTTCTCAAACGAAGCGTTTTACTTGATTACCTGTGATTGTCGCTACTGCTTTTGCTTCAATCCACTTAGTAAAATAGTCTATTGCGACAATAAGGAATTTCAGTCCTCCCGCTGCGACAGGGAAGAGACCCGCAATGTCAATACCCCACTTATAGAATGGCCATGGAGAAGTGATAGGTGTTAGCTCTTGTTGTGGTCTGCGCGGGATGGGTCTATGAACTTGGCAGTCGTTGCATTTCTTTATCACATCGCGCGCATCACGGTGCATAGTAGGCCAATAGTATCCTGAGCGCAATGCTCGCGCTACGACGGACCGTGGTCCTGAATGCATACTGCATGAACCAACGTGGATCTCTCGGAGTACGTAATCTGCCTGAAGAGGTCCAACGCACCGAAGCCATGGTTGTAGGAATGAGCGCCGATATAGGATACCATCTCTAAGTTCGAACCTCTGCGCTGTGCGCCTTATCCGCCGAGCGTCCTTCTGCTCATCGGGCAGTTTGCCCTTACTTATGAATTCGATGATGGGGGTCATCCATGTAGGATCCTGCTCTTCTATCACCGTAGATATCTCCATCTCCGAGATGGATTTGTTCTTTAGGATCTCCACTAAAACTTGTTTTGACAAGTGCGCGAAGCTAGTAGATGCGATCTTGCTTAGCGCATCCGCTTTCTTATTTTCACCTCTAGGAACTTGCTTAATGGTAAACCTGTCAAAGCCTTGTATTAGTGATTTGGTCTTGTCGAGGTATTGGATCATGTTATCCTCTTTAGCTACATATTTGCCCAACACATGGTTGGCTACCAATCGGGAGTCCACATTTGCTTCTAGGTTACGTACACCCATTCGATTTGCAATGCGTAATCCGGCGATTAGGGCTTCATATTTTGCCTCGTTGTTCGTGGCTGTGAATTCAAAACGCAGTGCGTAAGTGAATTCCATTCCTTCTGGATTAGTGAGGATAAGGCCAGCGCCCGACCCATCCACGCATGAAGATCCATCGGTGAACAGGACCCATGGTTCTTGTAATTCTACCTTGCTCGGTGGAGGTGCGTCATCGGTATCTGGTTTTTCGATGATGAAGTCTTCTAGTATTTGCCCTTTAACCGCAGTGCGTGGTCTGTAAGAGATATTATACTCGCCTAGTAGCACACTCCAATTTTGTAATCGTCCCGATGCATCAGGTTTAGAGATAACTTGCTTAATAGGTTGGTCTGTGATCACCGCTATTGGGTGCGCTTGAAAGTATCTACGCAATCTTTTGGCGGCGAACACTAACGCCAGGACCAACTTTTCCATTGGGCTGTAGTTAATCTCTGTCTTCTTGAGTGCTTTGCTTACAAAGTATACCGGTGTTTGAACAGAATCTCTATCCGTCAATAACACTGCGCTGACCGCTCCATGAGTTGTGGATAAGTAGACGATTAACTCCTCCCCTGTTCGGGGTGCAACTAGCTTAGGAAGCGCTGCTATATGTTGCTTAAGCTGTGTGAAAGCTTCTTCCGCTTCCGCAGTCCAACGAAAGTCTCCCTTTTTTGTACACTTTTTGAGTGTTTTAAATAAAGGAAGTGACTTATCCGCTGATTTGGACAGGAATCTGTTCAAACCGGCTAGCTTTCCATTTAGAGATTGAACTTCTTTCAACGTGCGCGGTGAAGGAAGTTGGATGACAGCCTCTGTTTTTTTCTGGGCATGGCTTAATGCCATCTGGTTCTATCAAATATCCTAGGAACATGCCTTCAGTAGCGCCAAAAGTGCATTTCTTAGGATTCAACTTCATGTTGATCTTTCGTAGTGTTGTGAATGTTTCTTCAATGTCGCGCACCACTTCGTCTTCTGTATGGCTTTTTATGACAAGGTCGTCCACATAGACCTCTAGGTTGCGGCCCACCTGCTTTTCAAATGCATTATCTACCAGTCGCTGGTAGGTGGCGCCCGCATTCTTCAGGCCAAAAGGCATCTTTGTATAACAAAAGACGCCTTGGCTTGTGTGGAAGGCGGTTTTTTCCTCGTCTTCCTTAGCCATTTGGATTTGGTGGTACCCTTTGTATGCATCTAAGAAACATTTAAAGGGATACCCGCACAAAGATTCCACCTTCCAATCTATTTCTGGTAGTGGGTAGCAGTCCTGTGGACATGCTTTATTAAGATCAGTGAAGTCCACACACATCCGCCAACTACCATCGCTCTTCTTGACCATTACTGGATTGGAGAGCCAATCATGGTAATAGACTTCTCGCATGATGCCTGCGTCCACAAGCTTGTGTACTTCTTCCAGAATGGCTTTTGCGCGCTCTGGAGCCTGGCCGCGCTTTTTCTGCCTTACTGGGGAATATCCTTGTCGGATTTTCAGCTTGTGTTCTGCAATCGAGCGTGGCACACCAGTCATGTGCTTGGGTTCCCATGCGAAGATATCCAGATTCCTTTGCAAGAGTGTGCACACGGCCGCTCTTCCTTTGTCAGACAACGATCCCCCAATCGATGCTTCTTGCTCTGGGTATTCAGGGTGAATTGCAACCTTTAGGTTTGATATTTTAGCTGCGCTCTGTTCTGGGGTATGCGTTGTTTCGCATGTAATCGTGTTACATTCTTGAGGTGGTGCGGCGCTATTGTAGATGGTGACAATGCCACCTTCTACTGGGAATTTGAGCATCCTATGCGTTGTGGACGGTACTGTGCGTATTGCCGAGATTCCTGGTCTTCCAATAATGCCATTGTATGATGAAGGAGATCTGATCACCATAAAATTCATCCAGGCTGTCGTGGAGTGTTCCTTACTACCAACAACGACTAGTAGGCGCAGTTGCCCCATGGGCCATATCTTTTCTCCTGTAAAGCCAGTAAGCGCAGTCGTGGCTGGACTTAGCTGTCTTTGTAACTCAGGGCACAATCTCTTGAAACAATGTTCATACATTATATCCGTTGAGGCCCCTCCATCAACATACATGCGGTGGATATCATGACCCCCCGCATTTATCTCAATGGTGAGTGTGCCACTGCGTTGTCCGCAGCTAAGGTGGGGAAAGAGATTTCGCTTCCATGAGAAAATTTCTGGCTCACCTTTTGCCTAGTCTTTCGCTGCCATGATTGTATCATGTAGATAGTATCAGCTTTTTCCTTAGGCGCTTCTTTCTTGCCTCCGGTTTTCTGCTTGTCTTTCCCATCCTTAATATTTTTAACGAGATGGTCCAATCTGCCTTCTTTTACTAGCTTCTCAATTAGTTGGCGCAATTGGACACACTTATTGGTGGTATGGCCCTTCTGTGCGTGATACTCGCAGTACCCGGTCCCTACGCGCTGCCCTTCTGGGGTGCGCATTGGTGGGGGTCTCGGAAAGTTCGCGCCTTCCGTTGCAAATATTTCCCTTGGAGTCTTTGTTAATGGGGTATACTTGTCGTTTCCCCGTCCGCCCCCTTGGCTGCGATAGTTTTTGTTACGATTGCTACTTTGGTCATTGGATTGTCTCCTTGGCTCTTCTTGTGACCTATGGTTCGAGTAGCCTTTCTTGCTATCCGCAGCGGCGGCTTCTCCTTGGATGAAGGACCTCGTGCGCTTCATCAGTTCATCAAAGGTTTGGGGAACCCTATCGTTTAACTTTTTTATCAGATCTGGGTTATTGATCCCGTTCATAAACCCTGATATCTTTAGTATTTCAGGACATGCCTTGACGTGTATGCATTCGTCCTTGTAGCGCTCCATGAAAGCGCTTGTGGATTCCCCTTGGCGCTGTTTTACCCTAGCGAGCTCGACAGGGTTTTTGGCGCACTTCTTCCTTTGATTAACAGGGTTTTTGGCGCACTTCTTCCTTTGATTAAAGTTTAAACGAAACGCCTTTCGCAACTCTTCAAACCCATCGATGCTTCTGCGTGGAAGCTTACTGAACCAGTTGCGCGCATTCCCTACTAATGTAGAGTTAAACATGTGGCACCACACAGGTTGTGGCCAATTTTCGATAGTGGCTGCTGATTCAAAAATTTTTAGGTGATCATCAGGATCACCTGTCCCATCATATGTTTTGACATTAGCAGGCATGCGCCTTCTCTTATTTTCTGAAAAATCGCTGATGCGCCGAGTGAACGCATCAACTTTTTGGCGGCGCTAGGGACGAGACATGTCTTCGTCTGCCTGGTCGCGGTATTTTCCCCTTGATTTCCAGTGTCCGGTTTCTTTGTCCTCGTTGTCCGAGGAATCACTTGAGGATGAGATTACTCTTTTGCGACGCTTGCGCCAACTATCATCGGAATCCGAGCTTGCTCCTCTGTGGCGCTTGCACCGACTATCCTCGAAATCAGAGCTTGAAGGGCTTTCGCTTGGGGACCACCGTCGCCCAAGCCTATCATGAACCCTGCGACTACCAAGCCTAGTGTGGACATTGGCGCGCCGTTCCCCATCTTCATGCTCCTCCAGATACTGAAAGTCGGCTGCTTCGTCATCCACAACCTTCCTTCCAATCCTAGTAAACACTGGGTGTTTGCGGCTATCCTTTTCGCGTCTTTCCTTTTGGTAGCGCGGTGGGGACGCTTCATGCTCAGGGTCGAAGTTAAGCCTGGCGTGCAGACTTTGACTTGACCTCTTTTTCGCCTCCTCTCGCATGAGCGCAGCCAAGGTTTCGTAGTTCTGGGACACGAAATCACTTGGCGCTAGTTCAGGCGCAACTCTTTCTAGCGCGAGAGTGTCTGTTTCCAAATCGGGACCCTTGTTTCGGGTGGGCGCATTTGGCGGTTCAATGAAGTTTAACTCTGGCATGGTGAGAGGAGTGCGCATTAGATCCACCGTGCTAGTGGTTGTTGTAGTAGCATGGGTAGTCCTTGTGATCGGTTCTACTGGGGTAAAATCCAGATCTGAGTATGATCCTAGGCTTTTGGGCGCACTGGTTGTTCCAGAGGGCGGCTTAGCGGCAGAATCAGTTTGCTGCTTCTTCCCCAGTGGGTCGTCATGTGTTTTCTTTGTCTGCGGAGTCCGCTGATTTGGGTTTCCATGCTTCGTCATTCTAGTTCTTCGTAGAGTTCTTAGTGTAGGGTCCCACGGATGGCGCCACTTGTTGATACAAAAGTTGGGCGTTCCTTGATTCCGTACCAATCAGATCTTAATGCTTGAGACCTGCGCACTAAGAAAACAAAAAGACACCGTTAGGCTTATCGTGGGATTGTCTCCCACGATTATCCTCCGGCGTGAGAGTAAGTAATCGGTTTTTAGGGTTTAGTTGAAGAGTTAGGGTTTGTCAATCGTACCTTTGATGAGATTCGAGAGACTCTTTATATACACACGAAACCCTAGTTGGTTTCGTGCTCCTCACTCCTCAGCGTATCCTGCATAGGTCGGTTTTGATACATATCCCATAAATAAGAGATATCCTATCAAGACCATAAATAACTTTGGGTTTGGGCCAGCGTAAGCCCAAACCGTTATCGCAATAGCCCATTCGTGATGGGTTTGAGCCAATTCGTGATGGACTTGAGTATGGGTCGGGTTCGTGACCCGAATACGGACTATACGTCATCAAGGGTAGAAATACCTCTATTTCCAGAGATGATTCAAGTTGATCAGGGTGAAGGGTCAGTAAACCCAACTGATCCCCAACCAACACCCATTCCAGTTCCAGAAATAACCCAACCACCCCCAATTATCAAAACCTATAGGAGAAGGTCTACACCTAGTTTAACTAGAGTGGAAACTGGACCCTTGCCCAATGACTCACCTCTCCTAGCAGGTAACACAGCTAGAAGTGCTGAGGGCAGAACTAAACTTGATGAATTGACGGATCTTTGTACCAAGTTATCTGCACAAGTAAAATCTCTGGAGAATGATCTGAAAAACCACAAGAACAAATTTGTCAAGGTATGTACCAAATTGACTCTCAGGGTAAAGAAGTTGGAAGATCAGCTAAAGAGGAAAAGATCAAGAGTGGTGATAGATGATGATTCTTCAGATAGTGACTCAGATGATTCAGATGATGATGGTGGTGATTCTCCCAAACAGGGGAGGAAATCTGGGAAAGAACAAGGGGATAAGAGATCTGGAACTCAGGGGAGGCATGAAGAAGGTACTAGTGGATTGCAAGAGGAAGGTACTGCTAGTGGAAATGGTGATACAGATATGGGTGAACAAGATCAAAATCAAGATACTGCTCAGAATGTTGAAGAAGCAGTACAAACTGCTGATGTTGAAGAACAAGCAGTATAAACTGCAGAGACAGAACAAGAAGCAGTACAAACTGCTAAAGACAAGGGCAAAGGGATTTTGATTGAAGAAGAAGAGCCTCATCAGAAGAAAATTGTTAAGCCAAGAACTCAGATGCAAATAGATCATGATGCTGAAGTGGCTAAGAAACTTCAAGAGGATGAAGAAGCAAAAGAACAATCTCAAATAGATCTTGATGCAGAGTTAGCAAAGAAGATGGCTGAGGATGATTTAGATGATGTGGTTGAGTTTATGGAGAAAACAAGATTAGAAAAGATGGATTCAAATGCTGAGGTGGATCAAGAACAATTTAATGAACAACTACAATACTTGTTGGACTCAGATCCTATTGTAAGAGCACAAGCTATACAACTTATTAAAGATCAGAGTTTAAGTGAAGAAGAAAAGTCAGCAAAGCTTACAAGCTTCATTTTATTAAAGAATAAGGAAGTAGCTTGGAGTGATCTTATGCAGAAGATAAGAGATAGACAAAAGAAAGGATACAAGAAGAAGATGCCTACAAAGAAAGAGCAGATAAGTTTCATGAAAAGTTACTTGAAGAATCAGGCATATTGGAAACAAAGTTTCTTCAAAGGAAAATCAGATGTTGTGATAGAGAAAGCTTACTATGAGGCTTATGCAAGAATCAACAAGCCAAGTGCAGCTGATTTTGTGATTGATACTGGACATGGAAAAGAAGAGAAAAGAAAAGCAGAAGTTTTGGAGTCTGACACACCAAAGAAACAAAAGACTGCTACTAAAGGGTTAATTGATGAACAACTGAAAAACATGATTGTTGTAGTTCCTGAATCCACAAACATCAAACCTCTACAAGCAAAACATCCTATTATTGATTGGGAAGTATTTACTGAAGGAAGAATGAAAGGATGGAAAGTTATCAGAGTTGGTGGAATAACTGAGGAGTATAAGCTTTTTGAAGATATGCTAAGAGGATTTGATAGGGAAGATCTCAATCAGTTGTGGAATTTAGTACAACAAAGATTCAAAGTTGCAGATCCACTTGAAGATAAAGATAAAGAGCTATGGGTATAGTTAAAGAGGATTTATGATCCAAATGGTGGTAAAGCTATATGGAGGTTTCAAGCTCCAATTAAATATGTTTCATGGAAGCTTTTTGATACATGTGGTGTACATAGAATTTCTACCAAGGATGGGATAGAAATATATATGTTGGTTGAAAAAGACTATCCACTCAAAACAGCAACTTCATTGATTCTAGTATGTTCAAAATTGGAGATTGAAGTTGAATCAGAAATGGCAGATGTGTTAGTCAGAAGGATTTTTGATCTTGCAGAACAAAGAAAAGCTCTGACTAAGAGATTGACATGGTAAATGTTTGGAAGAATCCCCACATCATGGAGATGAAGTTTAATTCGGAAGAAACTTAGTGATTTGGAAAGAAATCATAAGTTTAGGGGAGGATTGTTAGGAATTAAACCTAACAGTTAGTACTGGTGGTTATAAGTTAGTACTGCTGAAGATTTATTGAAGAATACACTGATAGTACTAAGTCAGTTAGTACTGCTGGCATAGACATTGGTACTGCTTATGTTTTTGTAAACGTGTAAAAGGATAATTATAGAAAGGATTTAGTAGATATCCTTATTGATATAGATTATAGTTATCTTGTACAGGAATCCTTGGTCTATAAAAGGATCTCCTATGTTAGGTTATACGTAAGAGTTTTTTGTGAAGATTCAAGGTTGTAAACCCTAGTACTAGCAAGAGTACTCGTATTATTGATATAATAATATTGAATCGTTTTGGTTAAACAACTGTCTCTTGTTCATATACATAAACACTGTTCCATTCATTGATCATACATACAAATAATCTTCTAAGTGTTAACTAGTAAATTTCGCGTGCTAGTTAATATTACTCAAAGTATCTATCTAACACAAGGCGTGTGTTTAGATCCGGTCATAACTTTTCTTTTACTAGTTGAAAATGTTGTGCAAAGAGAAATATTCAAGTGTAAAGACAATTTTACCCTCATGTGACTTGCACATGAGAAGCTTTTAACAGTCAAACTTAATGTTTTTTGGTCAAGGGACTTTTAGTGTTAAGGGGTTTAGAGTTAGGGACTGTACGTGCAAAAAAAAGTCAAAAGACCAAGAGTGAAAGTCAACGCATACCACAGGGACCATCTTTGTAATTTACTCTACTTTTTAATAGATTTTTTTTTCCTTGACAAAAAAAATTTTTTTAAAATATTTGTAAAATTTTTGTCAAAAAATTTAGCCAGATTTTTTTTTTAAAACTTTTTTTAATATTTTTCACAGAATATATATGTATATATATTTTTTGACATATTTTTTTGACAAAAAAGTTTACATTTATATAAAAAAAATTGAAATTTTTTGAATATTTTCCGTGGAATAAAAAAAAAATCTGTCAAAATTTTTTATAAAATAATAAAAATAAAAAAATCTTGTAAAAAAAACATGCCAAGAAATCTAACAAAAATCTAGTAAATAATTTTTTTGTCAAAAAATTTTATAAAAAGAACTCCGCCAAAAAAATATTCAAAAAATTTTAAAAATTAAAAAAAATAAATAAATAAGCCAAAAAAGTTTTAAAACTTCTGTCAAAAAAATTTTTAAAAAATTCGAACAAAAAAAATTTGAAAAAAAAAAAAGAAAAAGCACAGGGGCTAAATCTGTTATACGAGACAAACCACAGGGACCACACGCTTTAAGTTACGAGGGTATTAATGTCATTTCAACCATCTTTGACGATCAAACTAACAGAAAAAGTGGTCAAGGGACCAAATATGATACGGGTCAAAACCACAGGGAGAGGATCAGTTAAATTTTCTTGCGAGGGACCGTTTTCGTTAAACCCAACAAACCACAGGGACGATTTATGAAATTAATTTTTTTTTTTTTTTTTTTTTTTGGTTCTACCCTTAACGTTGCGTTAAGGCTTTAACGCAGCCCTTTAATGCAATACCCCAGTGCGGTTAACGTGAGTTTAACGGACGAAAGTGAAAGTTTCACTCACTTCAAAAGTGAACACACCGTGTGCTCTTATATACTTTCTTAAACCCCCAACAATGTTAGTGTTATCAACTTTTTGTATAAACAATCAAAAATGGCACAAAATTTGGGAAAATAAGCATCATCGTCATTTTGTCGAGTGGCTCATTGATCAAAGATTTGTAATACCCGATAAAAAGGCTACCAACTACTAGCCTACCACTACAAACAAAAGAGAAAAAACACACAATTTAATCCAAAATGAGACTACAAGTCTACAACTTATTTAGTTTTTGAGTATTGTTATGCATACACTTTCAGTGCAACTTTAAACAATTTCTGTTTTCGTATTTTGTTATAAATTTTTTATTAGTCAAGTAAATTCACTGTCAAATTAGGTTTTGGTTTTAATTTCAACTTTTTTCAGTTAACAATTCGCAAAAAAAAGTGAACATTGTTGGGGATGTCTTTGGTGAATGGTCAAATGACAACTAAGATTGTATAAAGTTGTGATTTCTCTCCTGATTTAAACATTTTGAAAAATCACTATAAAATCAAATATTTTTTGGTTTTATAAAATATATTTATGCTCTCACAAAAAAAACATATATATATATGTATATATTTAATAAAGGATTTTGTTATTTGTAGTAATAAGGGCTGCATTTAAAAGTTAAAAAGATGCAAAAGGAGTTGATTAGGTCAGTTGATAGTAGTTATATGCAGGTTGAATGATTTATTATTAAGGTACAAACATTCGATGCATATCTTAATGTCTTATATGTAGCCTTTAGTGCTACGTTTATCATTTTCCTTTAATAAATAGAGAGTAAAACTATAATTTTAAGAGGTTATGAATAACCAAACTGGTTTATATATATATATATATATATATATATATATATATATATATATATATATATATATATATATATATATATATAGGGAAGGGTTCTTTTCAGAATCAAATAAATGTACAGAACAGCGAGAACCAGTATCAACCAATCAGATTTTTTTGAATATTTATTTTTATTATTTAATTCAAAAGGGCATAATAGTAAAATTACATTTTTTAATTTCTTTTTACTTTTTTTTTAATAAAAAAACATTTTTTAGATCCTAAATTTTAGGATTTTTTTTTTTTTTTTTTTTTTTTTGAAATAATTTTTATTTTCAGTATGTATGATTTCAAAAGTAAGGTGCACATGTGTTTTTTAAAATAATGTATGTTTACATATATTTGTAGTGTTCAATTTACGTGTATTTGGTAAGGTGCATATGTGTTTTTTTTAGATAATGTAAATTTACGTGTGTTTGTAGTGCATGGAATGGCAAACAAAAAATATTTTACATGTATTGTTTACAATATAAAACAAAATTTAAAATCATATGATAATACACTTCAAATACAAATTTCTAAAAGCAAAAATGTTGTCATATATGCACATGTATTTTTCCTCGTTGGACACTTTGTATTTCTTTGTATGTATATGTGCACTTGTATCTGCGGCTGCACTTGTGTCTTTAATCTTTAAATCTTTAGCTTAACTATCTTATCGCTAGATAGTATGTACAAAACACATGTGCACTCTTCATATTGCTCATCATACTCGTACCTGTAACCACAAAACACAAGTGCACACTTAAAATAGAACTAAACACAAAAAATCTTTATATCATAACTAAAAACATATATGCACTTTCAATATATTTAACTCCAAAACTATAAAAACACATATGCACAGAAGGCATCAAATTCACCAGAAACTGTAAAAACACATATGCACTCTCAAATAACACATATTTAAATGAAATACTACTTAGTGACACACATTCATACATTCAAATACGTGTGCATCAAAACTCAAAAGTAACCACCAAACTCTTTTAGAAAAATGTTTAGTAACCGTAATACGAGATTGTTTAGCAAAACTAACAACTGCCCACTATCGAGTATCTTTCTTAATGAATTCTTATATCACATGGTCCATTTTTTATTCATTAAGCATATGCTAATTAGGACACTTAAAAACCAAAACATTTTTATAGTTAAAATCAAACTTATTTTAATTTCAAACCTGCATCATCATTGAATTAACAATGGACCCATGAATCTGTCCATGACAATTCGAAATTAAGCCATGAGGTAAATAATAACACATTAGATATATATTACCAAGATTGTGGCCCATTTAGAATAACCTTCATGATGGCCCATGGCGTGCATTTGTGCAGTCGATACTTTCGAAGGTGGCCACATGTAAAAACTTCGTTGCTATCGATATCAACTTGTGGTGCAAGATAAGTACATATATTTCCACCTTCATCGTACACTTTCTATGAAATTACACAAGTTTCGTCTTCATCAAGAAAAGTTGAATCGTACATGCACATGTAATTAACTCATCATAGTATTTTTCAAACAATAATCTTCAAAGTTATCTGATTCAAACACAAGAAACATTAGTATTCAATCCAAAATAAAGATTAAAATTAAAATCAAATATACAAATTAGTAACAATACAACGCACAAAATATGTTCGTTCGATTCAGTGTTTAGTTTTCGAAAAGACAAGACAAATAAAATATGTATATGTGCAAATAAAATAAAGCAACCTCATCTTATCAAAAAAATGAAACACCACGTTAAGATTGAAAATAAAACCATTCAAAACAAAACAATTAAATTAAAACCAAGATTTCTTTTGATAAGTGATAACCACAATGATAAAGGAAAAAGGAGAAGATGTCACGCACCCGCAAACTATCAAAACCTTGCTCCAAAAAATATATGTAATTGTTAAAATGGTCAAACCAAAACAAAACGTGGATGATGAGAACGATGGTGGTGGTCCTCGTTAACGGTGAATTTTTCTAGCGAGTTTGTGATGAAGAAACATACTGGTGGTGGTTAGATTTTGTGGAAGGGAGATAGACATATGGATGTGGTGAGTGGTTAGATCTTGATGAATGATGGTGGTGGTAATAGTGGTGAAGATGAAGAAGCAGTTTGTGGCCGGTGATTGTGGTGGTGATGGTAGATTTCTAAACATTTTAGGCATATGACCGGTTACAATTTTAGTGTGATGGAGGCATAATGAATTTGATTAGATGTAGGGTTTGAGTGGGAGAGAAGATTAGATCTAAGATGGGAGAGAAGATGAGAAAAAAATATTTGATTTTTTTTATTTAATTGATTTGAGTGACACAATTTAAAATGACGGTTTATTTTTTTGTTGTATACAAAATTACTTTAATACCCTAACAGTTCTTCCAACTTATTCCTTTATTTTTTATTTATTTACAGTTATGCCATCATTACTTTTATCCATTGATCAAATATTCAACGGTACAGATCGGTTCTCGCAGTTCTCGACCTTTTTTTGGTTCTGAAAATAACCCTACACTATATATATAAAAATATATATATATATATATATATATATATATATATATATATATATATATATATATATATATATATATATATATATATATTAATATATATATATAGGGTCCATTTCTTGCGAGAACCACCTTATCTGCGAGAACTCTTTTAAACTAATGAGATTTTTTTGAATATTAAAAATTATTATTAATCCAAAAGGGTATTATAGTAAAATACAATTTTTTTTAATAAATCCCGTTTTTAAATAATGCTAAATTTTCGGATTTTTTTTTTTTTTTTTTTTTTTTTTTTTTTAGCTAGCATGGTTACAGAATATTAAATGTGCATATGTTTTTTTTTTTTTTTTTTTTTTTTTTTTTTTTTTTTTTTTTTTTTTTATAAAAAGATGAGGTGCATGTATGTTTTTACTTAAAATGAGTTTCACTTAAAAGTAATTGCACATATGTTTGTACTTTACATTCTATGAAGTTCTAGAATAAAAACAAAATGCATAAAAGGTTATAGTCGTAACGATTAGATTTATAATAAACCAAGAAAATAATATAATACACAAATTTTGATATCAAATGAAATACAATTCATATACAAATGTATTATTTTGAATATACATATGCATGCCTTCCAAGAACATATGTGCACAGAACATATGTATTTGAAGTTTCTCATCAGATTCTTTCGAACATATGTGCACACCTTCCAAGAACACACATGCACGCCTTCCAAGAACATACATGCACGCTTAGTTTCTCATCAAATTCGTTAGAACATATACGCACACCTTCAAAGAACATTCGTGCACGCCTTCATTAATCGTGTTTCTTCCAACGCCGCATATTATTATTATGTGTCTATAAACCTGAGAAAGAAAACCAAAGATATATGTCAACCAATTACACCCATGTCACATGTGCCTAGCAAAAATTAGTTAGCTACAGTTGCATCAATTAAAACAATTGTAATATGATAATAGTTGCATGAAATCAAAATGCCTACAGTAACCGTATGTTTGTAGTTACAGTTGCATCAATTAAAACCACAAAATAAATAAACATCACTGTCCTATTTTGTCATACTAACCAATCATACATATTAAACAACGATTAAGTTTAAGAGCGCCAGATTCAATCTTTTTTATAAAAAATCTAACTTTTTTTTTTATATATAAAATCTTAACCAACCATTAAAAAGATTTGATCTTTTTTTATAAAATCTTAACCAAACACTAAAAGATTCAATCTTTTTTTATAAAATCTTACCAGCGGTGCAACAACAAGGACGGCGGTGAACGTCGGCAAACGACGACGAGCTTGGGTATATACGTCAGAATGAGATCTGGAAGTGAAAGATGGTTTTTTTTAGGTTAAAACGTGGGTATACTGGCGGCATAGTTTTTTTTAGGTTAAAACAAATCATTTGTGAGAGTCGAATCTTGGTAGAGAAAGAGAAATATAGGACTCGTGATTGAAGGGATTGAATGATGGCGTTTGAACGAGTGATTGAGAGCGGATGGGGCGGCTAGGGTTGAGATGGAGAAGAGGATGAAAAGGATACGTGACTTTTATTGAACCGGAAAAAGATATTATACTGCAACTGCTCCTATTTTTGTGTAGTTTAATTTTTGATTGCAATTCCATAATTACCCTTTCAGCTTTGAAAATATT
Organism: Artemisia tridentata subsp. tridentata; assembly: GCA_021014915.2. Lineage (NCBI taxonomy): Eukaryota > Viridiplantae > Streptophyta > Magnoliopsida > Asterales > Asteraceae > Artemisia > Artemisia tridentata. The sequence continues at coordinate 149,214,329 of CP139501.1, read as the reverse complement.
GTCCTAATCTTTCAGTTAATTACATTAATGGCACAATCAATTGTAGCCATTGATCAAACAATCTGACGGTTTAAGAGGGGTTCTCGCAGTTCTTGCATTTAAAGTGGTTCTGAAAAGAAAGTTCCACTATATATATATATATATATATATATATATTGGTTCATGAAAAAAGTACCATTTGGTGGAAAAGTGAGAAAAGTGTCTCCCCCTCCCTTTTTTTTTTCTCTACCAAGTACAAGGGCCTGTTTGTCACTTCTTTTGTTTTTCAGGGTCTGTTTTATAAATCATATCTATTTTTAACTCATCATATGAATTTGTGAGGCCACTGAGTTCGTGCGTTAAGACTTCTTTTATTTCTTTAATTTCTGAACCAATCTATAACTTATTGTTTTCTTGTTTTGACTTTTTTTTCCCTTTATTTCATTTTTTTTTACGTAAACAGCAAATAGCATAACACTGGATTTGAAGGTTACATTACATAAAAAAAAGGACTATTTCAATGGCAATAATATTCATTACAATGAATGTTAAAGATCATGAGAAATTAAGGTTGATGACGTTTAGCCCAAGCTTGACCTTGTGACTTCATAAGCTAGAAAGCAAGCAACATTAGCTGGGATACTTCGACCCATTGCAGGTCCGAAACCTTTATACAATCCTCCGATTCCTTCATATTTAAGAATCGTTTTGCAAGCATCAATCGAACCGGAATACTTAGGGTTCTTATAATCATCAATCTGAATCACACTCTTGATACATCAGTTGGGTAAACTGAAACCCAAAATGAACCTCCTGCTAAGCCTCCTGCCATCATTAGTGAACCACGGCCTAACCCAGAAGTGTCGGTTCCACCAGCCATATATTGTTTTATTGGCTCATAGACACCAAACATTGTAGCGTTTCCAGGAACTTCACAAGCTAGTGTGGGAACTAATCTTTCGAAAAGGCCTCTAACACCTCCTTCAGTCCTCAAAACCTACTTTGCTACGTCCATTGGATCACCATACTTAACCGCAACTGTGACAGCTGCACCAGCTTCTGCCACTTCACCTGAACCTGCACTTGCACTTGCACCTGCACCTTGGGCCTGCAATCTACATCGAAGAATAAGTATATGCACCAAGATTATGATATCATACTTGATACTGATCCAATATCATGAAACGATTATGATATCAAACCTGACAAGTATCTGCACCAAGATTTAAAGCAAAAAAAACCAACTTGACTGATACAATTTAATAGGTTACTAAACCATGGAAGCAAAGATGAATAGAAAAACCAAATATTGCTTACTCTTGATGGAATTCCACCAACTGAGCAAAATCAAGTGGCTCCTCTATATGTGTTTGTGGCACATTACATTGAGATTCTATCACATCCACCTGGAAGAGGATAAAAAAAGATTTCACATAATCACCAGGGTATCACAGTATTATCATATACTAGCTGGGATAGGCTAAAAAACAAAAAACATATATGCTCCATCAATCATGTAAAAAGGTGCTTGATTTATATTAATCCTACATCGATATAAAACTGAAGATTTATAATCAAGAATGCCATATGCTCTCTAACCCGCCACATAGGTCTAAAGTATTGCCGAGTCTGATGAAATTTTTTGGCAAAACTCAAAAGGCTAGAAAAAGAAAGATGATAAACACCAAAGACAAACAATTCAATGTTTTACGGGGCGTTTGGAATTGCTTATTTAAAGGTCCTTATCTCCTGATATTTTGATATCGACTCCCATGATATTTTGATGCCCTACTATGATACAAACGGATGAACTAAAGTACCTCAAACGGATGCACTAAAGGTCCTCAAACGAATGCACTAAAGTACCTCAAACGGATGCAATTAAATAAGTCTGTTCGAAAGAACGAGTGCTTAAAACAGACGCAACAAGACACATCACTGCTGTCACGTGACTTGTACTTATGATAGTTGAACAACAATATAATGCAAACATTACCGGCTTTAAGAACATTGGCAACAACATCTTCGGGAAATTTTGAATATCCTTGAACATCATGCATAATAGCGACTGCATCAGAATCAGATGCAATGTACCTGTGAGCATAGAAACAAGTTACACAAACACACCACATCTGAATCTAAAGAGCCAGAATCATAATGCATATAATGTATCACCACTTGAATTTTCGGGTAGCCAAAATGCCCAGTGGATTTTCTGGTTAACAAAAACTTAAATAATGGAAATGCCTATACACTTTAAAGTTCCAAGGTTCATGAGCCGTCTTTGTCAAAATATTGTAATCAACATAATTTGGTAGACCTTTGAATCGATTATAAGCACACATTATCCCACTGGCTTGCCCTTGTTGTCAAACAAATGTTGTAACAAGTCACGTGATGCCCTAATCATACTAACAGATGCACTAATGCTTATTTTAGATGCACTAATCAAACAAACAGATGTCCTAACTTATAACAAGATACTATTGTCATACTAACAGATGCCGTAACACATTTTTTTATGCACTAATCAAATAAACAGATGCCCTAACTTATAATATGATGCACTAACCATTCTAACATATCCGCAACAGTAAATGTAATAGACAAACTGAATCACTTCTAATTCAAATGTCCTACCAGAATCATCAGAGACTAATTAAAATATTTTACTAGTTCGAATTTCATAATCTGATATCAATCGAGCGATAAACGTATAACATTTATGAATACCAATTTTTTTAGCAAATCTCACAGCAGATAATGTGCCCGACCAGCCCCATTTTCCATCTCTATTCGAATATGTTTTTCTTACAGAACTACATTCACACCTTATCAGTATATTGACTAATTTACTTGAGCATACAATTGCTATATTCTAAAACTACTTTATAATGTGCAACTGTTCTAAAGCTTTTTTATGTGTTTAATATGCCTTTGAAAGGACAAGACCTGCTGGTTCAGGAAAGTCCGAAATGAACTTTTCTTAATTTTAGTGAAGCCGCATCGTTTGGGCAAGCAATTGAGCTCTAATTCACTATCATAAAACAACCAAAAGTTCAAGTGTGGTTTTGATCAAACTTGATTCAACCAACAGTATTAACCGGTATAACAAGCCTCAAGTCTTAAAGGTTAAATCTCCACAGCTAGTTCAGTAATCAAACTGGTTCATACTTTCGTCCAATTCCAGTTTCCTCAAATTTGGATTATAATGTATAACATCATCGTCAAACGGATGTTGTAACATTTATTTCAGATGCAATAACCAAACAAACAGATGCACTAACTTTTTCCTTGATGCTCTAATCATACTAACAGATGCAATTACATTAATCATTTAAACAATTGATGCTCTAATCATTTGAATCTCTTGAGTTGTAACCTTATGCTCTAATCATTCTAATAGATTCAATAATATTAATTTTTGATGCATTAGTCAAACAAACAGATGCCTGAACATGTCACACGACGATCTAATAATACACAATGGATGCATCAATCTATCTCGCGATGCTCTAATCTAACAAAAATATGTTGTAAATCAAATTCCTTATAATCTAATCATCTACACTTGTTACATAATTTTTAAACTGATGCACTTATTCACACAAATAAATGCTACATATAACATATTACTTAAATAGATGCACTAAAATGTAATATTATACATACAAATCCATTAAATGTCATTCAATTGCACAATAACACTAATTATTTTATAAATTTCACAATAATGAACTGAAATAACATAAAAATTAAAAAATCTGTAATTAAAAACTTACAATTGTCTAATATCTCTCATTCGATTTCAATGTTATTCTGGTGTACGGCGGATGTACGACAGATGGTCTGGTGTGCGGTGTAGGTGGTTTAAGCTACATCGGTGACGGTGGAGATGATGGTGGTGATGGAGATGGTGGCTACGATGGTGGTGGTGACGGTGAGTGTGTTTGAAACGAGGGTGTCTATTTGAATTTTGAGAAAAAATAATAACTGTGTGTTTAGATCTGTATTAACAAATTATTCCTTCTTTTTTTTCTTTTCTTTTCATTTTTTTTTCATTTTTGACCCTGAAGATTCAACTGTTGTCGCCATCTACCCTGTAGTTGTCAAAATGTAACTTTTCTCAATTTTCTACCGAGATCAACTTTTCTCTAGAACCGGACCCTATATATATATATATATATATATATATATATATATATATATATATATATATATATATATATATATATATATATATATATATATATATATATATATATATATATATATATATATAGTGGAACAGGAGACGTTTAACCAATTTAAAGCCACATCATCACATTTAATGCCACCTCATAATACCACCTAAGCACCTTTAATTCCATGTCATCTCCATTTGTCCACGTAAGCAACTATTAAACCTATCAAAATTTCGGATTAAACTTTAAAAAAATGAGACTTAGATGGTTCGAACTCTGGGTGTTTTAAAGAGTAACATGTATCTTAACCTCTGAACCAACACCTTTTTTTGATTTTATTTTGCAAAACCAAATTTATAGAACTCTGCAATTAATTATTTTTGCTAATCCACATATATCTAATTTTTATATAGTTATTTTCTCAAAACCCTAATATCATAATTTCCTCAGCCATCTTCTCTAATGTTACGGTACTCTCTAAAACCCTAATTTTCCAATATACACAAACGCATGTTTATCACAAATCAAGTAACATAGTTGTATATGATAAATTATAATGGATGCATGGTGTTTTTAGTTTGTTTAAAAGTTGTTTATATTTTATTTTATTAGTTTTATAAACGGAAGACAGGATCCCGTGATGCTCAAGAATATGTTGATGAAGGTTTAAGCATTTATTCAGAATCCGATACTCTTTGTATGCTTTGTTATTCTTTTTTTGGTTAAAAATTTCAGCTTCTGATTTACATATCAGTGGATTTAGAATGATAGTGTTACATGTATTGCAAGTCTCATCGGTTCGTTGTATCAAGGTCACAATGATAACTACTCTTCTTGCACAAATCCTGTTACGAATGATTCTGGATCAAACTATGCTATCACTGACAATCGTTCCACAACTACACGTCATTTAACTTGAGGTGATGTGTGTTAGCATTATAGGATGCACAGATTCTTATGTCGTTAGAATGTGTCATTATGTGTTTAACTTCTTGCCATATGTCATTCCATAATTTGACAGGTGTGAATATGTGTGGCGGTACCGCTCATAACGACACGGGTTCAGACAATGGCAGTCCACAAAGATCGGTGGCAGGTATGTTGGTGACTATACTTATTTGGGTAACAATTTTAGTTTCTGATTTACATGTCCGTCAGTCCGTGGATTTATAATGTTACCATTATATGGAGCAACATCCAATTAAGACATCAGTTGCAGCCAAAGTTTCTGATTTACATGGCGGTGTACAAACATCAGTTACAGGTATTTTATAAGGTGTGTTTTTAATGGCTTTGGTCTATATTGATTTCATGTTGGAGATTAAGAGTTACATTTTTCTTATAGATCTATGCTTAATGTTATGGGATCCATATGTAATTGAGCGTGTCCTTATAGTTGTCATCGAGCTTATTTTGTTGTGTTGACCGAGACATGTTAAAGGGAATTACAATAATTGGAGATTAGACGGGTGTAGATAAATAAAAACATTATCGTATGATGTCTTTGTTCTATAAAATAGTTTTGGTGTTTTCTCAATATAGGACACAATTTTCTTGAATTATTTAATTTGTTGAGACTATTTACATTACAAACTTTGGTTGCTACAAAACTATCTTTGTCGACTTTCTTAAGTTTGAATGCTTTGTTATAGATTACAGAAAATTAGGCAATGGATATGGCGACTTCTATTGTCACATGAGGGAGTCGGTCCGATGGTGAGACAACAGATATAACTACCCCTATGATAACTACAAAGGTATGCCCTCTCACGTTTAGTTCTTTTTCTGTATATATTTGTTACTGATGCTATTGAGTTGTAAAAATATTTAGTAATAAAATGGGTAGCTACAAACTCCATTATCAGGTTTTCTAATCCAAATGTCTATTTGTATATATGTGTGTAGCTGCTATCAGAAGTTGAGGCTTATATTATTACTTATTCTGAGTTGATGGATACTCATCTGTTTTTGAGGTATGCACCTCTACTAAATTGGCATCTGCAGGTACCAAATGCCATGAACAAATATTTGCAAATGATCCGGACGATGGTTAGTCAAAATTCTTTTTTTGTTTTTGTTTTTGTTCTTAATTACTTTATGCCATTACTCTTTATGTCTTCTGGTATATATCGGTGGTATATATTATTGTGCTTATGTCTTATTCTTTAGTCTTTGTAGGTTATAGACATGTTCCAAAGGTCCTGGACTTTGGTGCAGGCATTTTTAGGGATGGTACCAACCGTCGTTCTGCAACTGAGATGGAAGCACCAACGAGCCTCGGTGTTGCAAAAGAAACTTATGTTTCTTAAAATTTATTTTTTTATTATTACTATTTTTTTTATTCTGTTTTTTTATCTTTTGGGTTCTGTGAACAGGTGTGAGTGAATGTGTTCATGATGATCGAGAGGTCTGGTGTTCTAATGTTTCTTGCCTAACGAGTGTTCCCAAAATCAATTACATTTGATTGTTTGATGTTAACGTTCAAGGTAACGAGAATTTAGAACCCGCGTCATTGTGTTCATTTCCAAAATATTGTTTTGTGAGCTACTTGGGGTTATTGTGTGCAGGCGTCTCTTGCCTGTGCAGTTTAGGAGACAGCACATTCAAAAGGACGTACTAATGCAAGAAGTTGTCGCTCTCATTTCACAAAATCGGGCCTCAACAAGCGACAGTGGTACATGTGGAATATAAATATTTTTTTCTTCTAAAACTTACTTTTAGATGTTTAATATTATGACTGAATATTAATAAACACGCTAAAGTTTTTATTGACACAGTGTCACCGGAACTTACTATTGCGTTTTCCCTAAACAAATGTGAAAATGGAAATATTCGGGTCACTGAATATCAATAGAGGAATAGAACCACATATGACGTGTTTGGCAGTGTGGCATGTGTATACGAATTCGGTAAACCCGTCTGTGAATGTCGGGGTATAGCTGCAGCAATAATGTGAACCGATGAATTAGTATGTTGACATCGACGATAATGTCCATTAGAATAAAAATCTATGCTGCCACTTGCCTTGAACTGGCTGTCGATTGCGATGCGTATAAGCACATACAGTGTGTCAATAGTAGCAAAACACTGCTGCGCAGCATCTTAGTTTGAACCCGTGTCAATATTAGATGCAGGCGAAGAGCTAATATACACTTAAAATGACCTTACCCAAACATCCCTTACTAAAACTAAATATAGTGGAAAATGAATTTCTTACAGTTTAATGTCAATCCAGTTGCAACACGGTTATTGCTAAAGTGTCCATCCAGTTGAGAGCATATATTTAAACTCAGAACATTAAAGTGTCCATCTCTACGTAACTAATACCTTACAAGGAACTTTATAAGTCATGCCCGCCCATCGGGTGGGCCTTGAAAGCTAGTATATGTATATAAAAAAAGTTTAATGAATCACTGGTAAAATTGAATGACTGCTAAAACTAGTTACATGATATAACTAATGGAATGGCTGGATTGCATTTTTATATATAAATTGTAAAACAAGTATTACTGATAAAGGGATAAAAGAAACAAAAAGTGAAGAATCAAAATTGGTTCGGGAGGCCATGTCATATTCTGACTCAATAGAAAAAAAAAAAAAAAAAAAAAAAAAAAAAAAAAAAAACGCTTGGGATTCTTAAATGAATCAAAAAATTAATTAATGAAAATTTTAAATTGTTAATCTTACCCTTTGACTTGGTTTGATGCGATTAAAGGTTAAGATTGCTTCTTAATCTTCTCAATCTCAAACTCTTCTCAATCGATCCGGATTATATATATATATATATATATATATATATATATATATATATATATATATAATATATATATATATATATTAATATATATATATATACACACACTAGTGGTCGAAGCCCGCCCAATGAGCGGACATGCTTTGTAAGCCTGTTGGGCATGACTTATAAGCCCTCCCGGGCATATAAGCTCGCCTTGAAGGGAGGGCATGACTTATAATTATCGTTGGCATATTTTACTATAGTGAAAGAAGGGTGGTAAAAATTGGTTGAAAATTGTACATGTTGAAAGAAAGGGTTGTACATAAAAACTTTTAGATTTCTATAAATAAATTATTAGATATTAGTGATCGAAGGCAAAATGAGCGCCAACATAATGGGATTTCATCCGTATACCGATCATAGAATCAAAGAAAGAAGGTTTCAATTTCATATAGCAATCACCTCTTTCCAGCCTTAGTCAAATAGCCACCGAAGGCTCCGAAAAAATAACGAATAATACTAATATAAGGTAGTAGTTATTTTTATTGATTGTAAAGTTTTTTTTTTTTAATATTTGGTAGTTTATTTGAAATCGCCCTGAAGGGCGGGCATGACTTATAATTATCGTTGTCATATTTTAGGTGTAAGTCACGTGTCTAAAAGTGGTCGGTATGAATCACTCTCCTTGCTACAAGTAATGATAGGGTATAGTCGATTTGTATAGTTATCGATAATCATAACCCGCCGATGGGCGGGTTCGCTTCATAATGCTGCTTGACAAAATCTAACTGAACGTAAATAAATAATGAATAACGGCAAATATGTTAAAGAAAAATACAATGTTCATGTATTATATGTAAAAATAACAATGATAAGCATGAGAACAAATAAATTACATGGTTCTTTTTCATATACGAAATAAAACTTCTTTATACAAAACGTTTGTTGCGTAGTTCGTGTATTTGGCGTCTTTGTCACAACAAAGAACCTTCAAACCTTTTTTCGTCTTGACTCTTGAAACAGCCACATTATAAAGAATGAATATTGTTCAAAATTTACAAATGCTTTTCCTTTATACAACATAATCCACTTTATTCCATGATGGCACCCAAATCAAGCGATGAATGAAGTATATTTAAATGAAGAAAAGTTAAAATGGCTAAAAGTGTCCTATGTCTCACTTCTATAAAGGAATATGATATTTTGGAATTTCATAAATAAATATAATACAAACTGGCGGGTTAAGGAAAGAATTAAAATCATTTACACATACATGTTATAACCGTAAAATAGTTCTAAGGGTGTCACAAAGGTTCTGAATGGTTTGTTGTTCCTGAGTTACTTGTGGTTCTTGCAGTAGCATTTGTACATATCACCTGTGATTTTTTTACATCAATAATCAGTATTACAATCCAATCGATGAAAGCTACAATCCTTAAGTATCGTATGGTGAAAGCAAACCAAATATAATAATTCTCTTAATGTAGCTATAATTAATAATTACAAATGCCTAATGGAAGTCTACATAAAAAATGTAATAGCAAAGGACTATTTGGATTAGCTTATTTTTCAAGCTTTTGGAAACTTTTTGGAATCATGTTATGTTATAACTAAGTACTTCTTACTTCCAATATAACTAAGGACTTCATTTGTCACTCCTTTCCAATATCTTTGTGTTTCACTAATATTGTACATGTTTATGGTGTGCTTGTTACCGTCGTATTTAGTAAGAATTAGCATAACCATCGTTGAAGTTATTATGTCCTAGTGTTGTTAGTACTGTTAGGAACACGTTTTAAATATTTTACAAGTCTTGTTCATTTAATTAATGTTGCACAATTAGGACTATATTGTTTGTAATTTTGGACCGGTTCAATAGTAGTCCTTGGACCGGTCATGTTAATTAATTAATCCTTATCACATGTAAAGGGAATATTCCTAAAGAATATTCCCCTCCCAATGCCTATAAATACAAGGCAAGGGAGTCATTCTCATTGTTGGTTTTTCTTATGTATGTGCGGAAGCTATGCTAGTGTGTGAATCGTTTGAATGAAAAACCTTCCATCTTATTCTTCTCTTCTCATTTCTCTTATTTCTAGCTTATCGTATCTAGCTTATTGATATTTCCATACGTAGCTTCATATTTAGATAAGTAGTAGATCGTAAGTGTTTGTTTAATTCATTAGCGAGAGTGTGTGTTTGAGATAATTATAGTGACCTACAAGTGGTATCATACGCCAAAGGTATTTAGGATTTGTGTTTTAAGACTAGATCTAATCGGTATTTTCATTTGGTTTAAATAAGTTTACGTCAGTTTTTTAACGTTCATTTGCGTTCAAAAGTGTGACAAAAGCGGGTTTTGCAAATCGTTGTGTAATCTTTTTAATCAAATCTTCGTTTTTTAAAGTTAACGTGGTTAATTTTGGTGCAAATTCGTTGTTTTAATCGTTAAAAATCATTAGATTTACGTTTTTCATCATCATTCAACATTCTGGGTTGAAATTCGAAGAAGAAGGGTTTCTCGCAATTGGTCTGCAACAATTCATGGGTTTCTCGCATTTGGTAACAAGGGTTTCTCGGAATTGCTGAATTACGGGTTTATCGCAATTGGATTAGTTTAAGAGTTTCTCGCAATTCATCAGATTCTTCGGATTTGGTACTCGGTGTTTCCTTCTTTGTAAAAGATAGTGAAACTACCTCGACTCGGAATTCTTCTCAACTTTTGTATAAAAGTTTGAGAACGTGATCGAAATTGTAATTTTGAAAAATCTTTCGAAATTGCTTGATCTTTCGCAATTCAGAGTTATCTCTCGCAATTGCAAAGTTCTATCGCAATTGACATTGATTCTCGCAATTGCAATTTTCTATCGCATTTGGAGAAATCTCTCAGAATTACTCAAGTCTCTCGCAATTGGACAACCTCTATCGCAATTCAGATTCTCTCGCAATTCAAACAGTGTTTCTCGCAATTGGACTACGAACTTTAAGTAAACTTAAAAATCAAACATCATAAATCTTAAAACATATCTTAATTATCTAAAGATCCAAGAAAATGTCTCAACCACCTCACTTCAACTACTACTATCAGCTACAGCAACATCCTCAACAACAACAATTTCATCCTCAGTATCAACAGCAACAAGCATTCGTTCAACAACATCAATTTCTCTCTCCACCACAAGTATCCCCACAACAAATCATGCAACAGAATCAACAACTGCAGAACTATTCATCCTACTCCAGAGAACCTCATTGGTTTAACAAGATGTGTGAAGCAATTAGTAGTCAGCAATCGCGTCATGAAGCTGGAAGTCAAGAAACTCCACCAATGCTAACTCCGGGTAACTACGTGCAATGGGCTAGTAGATTCCTCAGATTCGTTGAACTGAAAAAACCCCATGGTCAGTATCTCAAGAAGGTCATTGAAGAAGGACCCTATCCCATTCCAGCTACTGTAGTTTCAGCAACTACAGAGAGAGAAGAAACATCCACACCCATTCCGGTTGCCAACTACACAACTGAGCAAACATTACAGCAAGAGGCAAACCAATTGGCTATGTCTTTCATACTTCAAGGAATTCCTAATCCTATCTACCGAAGTATTGATGCTCAAAAGACAGCCAAAGATATGTGGGAACATGTTCATCTTCTCATGGAAGGAACAGAGTTAAACCAAGAAGATCTTGAGTCCAAGTTATATATGGAGTACACTCACTTCATCATGGAACCAGGGGAGACCATTGAATCTTACTACCACCGTTTCACCAACATAATCAACGATCTTGATCGTCATGATATCAAGTTACCAAAGATTGCTATCAACTCCAAATTCCTTGGATGCCTTGGCCCTGAATGGCAAAAATATGCAACCTTTGTGAGGCAAACAAAGAAAATTGGTGATGTCAAATACGGACTCATGTATGATTATCTCAGACAACATCAATCAGAAGTGGATAAAGAAATTGCAGCACGAGGAGGCTTCACACCAGCACCAACACCAAATTCACTTGCTCTCGTTGCTCAATCTAACTTCTCTTTACCACAACAGGAATTTGGCAACTCATCTTTTCAACCAACCATTCCACCCCAACCTCATAATCAAATCATTCCTTATGAAGCACCACAACAATACTCTGATAACCAGCTGGTTCCATACAACAACACCGATTCAGTGATGTACTCAAATGCAGACTATGATGAAGAAGAGGATGCTTTCAATTCACTTAATGAAGCATTTGGATTGATTGCTAACGCATTTGGAAGATTCACCAAATCCAACAACCGTCTTCGTTCATCTTCAAATACCAGGAATCAGGCAGTTGTTCATGATGGCAGAGTTGAAATTCAAAACAGGTCTTCAGGCAGATATGGTTCGGGAAATCGTGGATATGGTAATCAAAGGGTTCAGTCAGGAGGAAATCGGTTCAATACTGCAGGGGTAAACAGAAACAGTATGGGGAATGTTCAAAGAGGAAATTCGAATGTTGGGAATGGTCAGAAAGGCATTGCTAATACATCTATCACATGCTACAATTGTGGGGGAATGGTCATATGGCTAATGCTTGTCCGAAGCCGAGAACAATGGGCAGTCAGTATCACAAAGAGGCTCTTATGATGGCACTCAAAGATGAAAGAGCTGCTGGGATGATGACTCAGAATGATCAAAGTTTTATGGCAACTGTGGAATCAGATGATGAGATGGAAGACCTTGAGGCAAACGCTGCAGTCATGCTTATGGCTAATATGCAAGAGATGAATATGTCCGAGTCAGGCCCGGTATATGATACCGATGGTCTTTCTCAGGTACCTGATCCGATATGTCTTATTCATGAAATTGCTTCACCGTCTGCATCTTCATCTACAAACGAAACTTTTGTTCAAAATGAGTTATTATCATCATCATCCGATGATCAAGTTAACACGGTTGTATCATTTGATGATGATAAAACAGTTGTTTCCTTTGATGATCTCATCGATGATGCTAATTGTGATCATATTGAACAAAAAGATCAGTTGGATGATCAAGATTCGGACTTACAGGCCTTGTTATTGACCACCCAGTCACAAATAGAAAAATGCAATGACATAAATAAGAAGCTCAAAGAGAAAATTGCAGTGTTAACAAAGGATAATGAGTGTTATAAATTACAACTTTCCGGATATCTAAAACAAGATAAACGTGAAAAAGGTTTTGAAACGGCTTTCCAACAAGAGTATGTAAAAGTTCAAAATTTAGAAAGTCAAGTTCGTGAGCTAACCATTGCCAAAGCTGAGCTTTTCTCTCAGAAAGAGAAGGATCAACTTGAGTTTAAAATTCGAATTGATGCTTTAAATTCTGAATTGTTGAAAACTCAATCTGAGCTTTCTACATCTCAGAAGGATCTTCTTGAAGAAAAGAAAGCCACTCGGAAATGTGTTGACTCCTATCTTGATCAAATTCTGGATTTGGAAACCAAACTCAAAGATTTTCAAAACATTGTGTATAAAACGGGTAACTCTGTAACACAAATTCAGAAAAATATTGTAAAACCAAGTCCTAAAGGAGTAAGTTTTGCACTTGGCAGTGATACACCCCGCAAATTACACATAGCACTCAAAGAGAATCCTAAGTTATACAATGCAACATTTCTGTTAGATGATTCCTTTCAACGTGTTGTTATGTATTCTGTTGATGAAGAAACTGATTTTCTTGAAAACAAGATTGAGGGTCGATCAAAGTCACAAACAAAGTTTTCAAACGTACACTATGATTATAATGCACGACCTCATTTGAGCAAATCATTTGTTCCTCCTAAGGATCATCCAGAACAAACGTTAACATACACAAACATAAGTGCTCCCTCGTCTATAACTTCTGATCCTACGCCTGGTGTACAATTTAAAGATTGTTTGATAGAGGATCTTGTTGATCCACAAATGCCTAAAGAATGTCGGGTTCTTCGATATTTTCAGACATTTATGGATGACATTTCTCGTTTGGAGAATGAAATTGAGTTCAGTTCTCAAATTCCTATCTCGTCTTTTCTTTCTCCTGTTCAGAAAGAAAAGAAGGAGATTCTTCAAAAGAAAATTCTTCCTCATGTCAGAAATCTGAAAAAGGGTGCAACAAGATGGGAAGAGGAGTTATATACGGAACTAGCATCTATGAAATCCATTTTCAAAGCTAAAGATGACAAGGTTCAACGACAAAAACTTCAAAAGAAATTTTTAGCAAAAGAAAATGATCGACTCTTGGAAAAAGTCTTGTGTTATGACGTGGTCTCTGTGATTATGAATTCGCTCTATGAATCTGGTAATGCTTTACTTGTGAATGATCATGCTGTGGATATTAAACTGTTGCATATGGAGATTGATAATCTGGTACATGACAATGCGAATCTTCGACAAATCAATTGTGATGTGGAAAACAAAGTTTTTAATCTTCAAAAAAGGTTGGACTGGTGTCAAAAACGAAGTCTTGAATTTGAAATCAAATTTCAAAATCTCATGGGATCTCTATCATTTCAAAACAGTCATGAACAAAACAAAGAAACAAAGGCTTTCTTAAAAGTTAAACTGTTTCAAAATGAAAAAGACCTGGATGCAGTTATTCAAAACAGAAATGACACAGTCTACCTAAACAGGAAATTAGATTCACAAAATCAAGAGTTCCAACACATCATTATTGATTTGAAGAAGAAGATCAGAGTTTTAGACAAGAGCAAAGCAAACATTCATAAGATTGCTCCAGGAATGTATGTAGTGGACAAAGAACATACCCAAGCATCTGACACAACCACTGATTCAGCTACTTGTACTTCCACAGGACTAGAAACCACCTCTAAGATCAACCATTCCAAGACTCACAAGAAACAGAGGAAGAATAGAGTCAAGAAATCTAGGAAGGAAGTATCTAAGTCTGAAGAAGTTCAAGAACGTAGTTTGAATAAGACAAATGTAACATCAGCAATAGAATTGCACTTATCTGAGTCTAGTTCTAAGAATGATGTAACAAATGATAACTCTTTAAATATTAATGAAGATGTTTTGGTTGATGCTACTTGTGTCTTTTGTCGTCATAGCATACTATCTGGTGATCATACAAAATGTCTTGCTAAAACTTTGCTAACTAAGAGAAAGAAACGAACTAGTGGCGCTTCCTCTAGGCTTAAAACCATTGCGAAATCCATTTTAGGGATGCCTCCACTAGAAGTTTCTGAGGAGAAAATAGAAAAGCCCCAATCCAAAACCAAAAAGTCACCTAGTGCATACCTTAGGAAAAAGGCAGAGACTAGTTGGACCTGGCAACGCTGGTTACAGAACACTTTTGATTTTAAATGGTTACCTAAAATACTAACTTCTTGTGTCACTAACCCAGCGGATCCAACCGTTATCAATTCTCCACCTGTTTCCCATGTTTGTGATGCAGGTGATTCAAATCGTCCTTTGGATTGTTGATAGCGGGTGCTCCCGACATATGACCGGCAATCTCAAACTTCTACAGAACTTTATTGCAAAGTTTATCGGAACGGTCAGATTCGGGAATGATCACTTCGCTGCAATTATGGGCTATGGGGATTATATTAATGGGAACATCGAAATCAGCCGTGTGTATTATGTTGAAGGTCTCGGTCATAATTTGTTCTCCGTGGGACAATTCTGCGATGGAGATTTGGAAGTAGCATTCCGGGAGAAAACATGCTTTATTCGTGATCTTCAAGGGAACGACCTTATGAAAGGGAAACGAGGAACAAGTCTGTATTCCATCTCCTTTGACGGCATGACAGCTTCTTCTCCTATTTGCTTACTCTCCAAGGCTCATCCCACGAAAGCTTGGTTATGGCACAAAAGATTGTCTCATCTCAATTTTAAAACCATGACTGATCTTGCCAAGAAGAAATTAGTTGACGGTCTACCAAAGTTCAGATATGCCAAGGATCACTTGTGTTCTGCTTGTGAACAAGGGAAAAGTCATCGTGCCCATTTTCCTCCCAAAACAGAACACAGCACCGACCATGTCCTACAACTGCTTCATATGGATTTGTGTGGTCCGATGCGCGTTCAGAGTATTAACGGGAAGAAGTATATTCTAGTAATAGTAGATGATTATTCAAGATGGACTTGGGTCTATTTTCTTCAGACTAAAGATCAAGTTCCTTCTATCCTCATCACGTTTCTCACCAAGATTCAAGTTCAAGTCCGTAACACCATCCGAATCATCCGAACAGACAATGGGACTGAATTTAAGAATCAAATCATTCGAGATTTCACGGAGAAACATGGGATTGTTCATCAGACTTCTATAGCTCGCACTCCGGAACAAAATGGTGTAGTTGAAAGACGAAACCGGACGCTTGTGGAAGCAGCTCGAACTATGTTGATCAATGCTCAATTACCGGATTATCTTTGGGCTGAAGCTGTCAACACTGCTTGTTATACTCAGAACTGTGCAATGATCACCAAACGACACATCAAAACACCATATGAAATTATACAAGGCAGAAAACCAAACATCAACCACTTTCATGTCTTTGGAGCCTTGTGTTACCCGAAGAATGATAAAGATGATCTTGGTAAACTTAAGGCTAAAGCAGATATTGGGATCTTTGTAGGATACTGTGAGAACTCCAAGGGTTATCGAATTTGGAATCGTCGGACTGGAGAAATTCAAGAGACCATACACGCTAATTTTGATGAACTCACCGAAATGGCTTCTGAGCAAGACCGCTTGGAACCCGCACATAACCGTCTGAACTTTCCTGAATCTTCATCTGCACCCCTACCTTTCAACAGGAAGGATCTGGAAGATTTGTTTGCACCAATGTTTGATGACGCTCATGTTACTAGTGCATCAGATGCCTCCACAAGTTCAGCTGCTCAACAACTTCCATATCAAGCACCTGATCCATCAGCATCTACATCTACAGTAGTTGTTGATGATGCACCACAACCTGAATCATCATCATCTATGGAGAAAACACCTCAACCTACAGTTGAAGATTCATCCCCCATTTCTAACAATGTTCCAACACCATCAGGATATGACGGGAATGCCTTCTTTAATCCATTTGCTCCACCACCAACTGTTCCAGATTCCGGAGAATCATCCTCGAGCAACATGGACCCGTCATATCATCACCACAACGTTCAACACTACCCATCAACTCATAAATGGACAAGGGATCATCCATTAGTAAATGTGATTGGCAATCCAGATAAACCAGTTATGACACGACAGAAACTCCACACAGATGGTGAAACATGCATTTACGCTCTCACCGTTTGTCAATCTGAACCGAAAAATATCAAAGAGGCCTTAACTTACGACAATTGGATTGAATCAATGCAAGAAGAGTTGGATCAGTTCAAGAGATTAGAAGTTTGGGAACTCGTTGAAAGACCAGATGGAGTTTATGTTGTGGGATTAAAATGGATTTGGAAAAATAAGCTGGATGCAGAAGGAACGGTTATTCGGAACAAGTCTCGGTTGGTTGCTAAAGGGTATAGCCAAGAAGAGGGAATTGACTTCGAGGAATCCTTTGCACCAGTGGCTAGGCTAGAGGCAGTGAGAATGTTTCTGGCATACGCGGCTCATAAGAACATCACAGTTTATCAAATGGACGTGAAGACTGCATTTTTGAACGGACAACTTCGTGAAGAGGTGTATGTTTCACAACCAGAGGGCTTCGTTGATCCAGAACATCCACAACACGTTTACAGGCTTAAGAAAGCTCTCTACGGCCTTAAACAAGCCCCGAGGGCATGGTACGATAAACTTGCTGCATTCTTGCTTGCTAATCATTTTACTAAAGGATCTGTGGACCCGACTCTGTTTATACAAAAACACGGGGAGGACATTCTCATCGTACAAATTTATGTGGATGACATCATTTTTGGGTCTACCCATAAAAAGTACTCAAACGCTTTTGCAAAACTTATGAAACAAAACTTTGAGATGTCCATGATCGGTGAATTAAACTTTTTTCTAGGATTACAAGTTCATCAGTCACCTCGTGGTATATTCTTGAGTCAGTCTAAATATGCACAAGAAATATTAAAGAAGCATGGCATGACAACTAGTGACACCTATAACACCCCAATGGCCTCCTCATCCCCGAAGCTAGATGCTGATTTACATGGGAAACCCACTGATCCTACAAATTATCGTAGTATAATTGGGTCTCTTATGTATCTCACAGCTAGCAGACCGGATGTTGTATTTGCCACATACCTGTGTTCACGCTATCAATCTAACCCAACAGAAAGACATTTATCTGCTGTTAAAAGAATCCTTAGATACATCAAGGGAACCATTAATTTGGGGATCTGGTATCCAAAGGATTCTGGTTTTGCACTAACTGCTTTTTCAGATGCGGATCATGCGGGATGTATTGATACAAGGAAGAGCACATCTGGTGGTGTCCAATTTCTCGGTGATAAGCTGGTGTCCTGGCAGTCAAAGAAACAAGATTGTACGTCTCTATCATCAACGGAATCAGAATATGTAGCCATGTCTGCCTGTTGTGCTCAAATCATTTGGATGCGATCACAACTGATGGATTATGGTTATATCTTCAACAAAATCCCGATGTACTGCGACTCCAAAAGTGCTATTGCTATCTCGTGCAACACCGTCCAACACTCCAAGTCCAAACACATCGCTCTCAGATATCACTTCATCAAAGAGCATGTGGAGCAGGGTACCGTTGAGCTATATTTCGTGGGAACGGAACACCAATTGGCGGATCTTTTCACGAAGGCTTTACCTCATGAACGTTTTGTGAAATTGGTTCACCAAATTGGAATGCGATGTTTGACTCCTCAGGAATTGTCAAATTTTCTCAAAAACTAATACATGAGTCAAACATCCAAACTATCTTGTAAAAAAAAAAAAAAAAAAAAAAAAAAAAAAAAAAAAAGTGTGTATGCAAGTACAAATCCTCTTTCAACATTTTGTTCAATTTAAAAATTTTTTTTCTTTTCACTTCCGACCAAATGTTGAGGGGGAGACACAAAATTTTTACAAATTTTTTACAAATTTGTACTTGCATATTTTCTGTCACACTGTTGCTTTGTATTGGCTTTGATGTGATATCCTAAGGATTATTAGGAATTTGATGGTTACAAATTATTAGAGGACTAAATGTGTTAAATATTGAAATTCGGTTGGTTAGGATCTTTAGTGCTAAATAATTGAGGTTAAGGGACTGAAAGCGAAAATAGGATAAAAGTTAATAGTAAAAGGAGTAAATGCAAACTGTAACAACTGTGCAAATCACTTATTATCTCTGAATCTTGTCTCTCGCATTTACTATCACCCAACAACTCAATCAACGGCTCTAATTAATTCTGATCATCCGTTCAAGATCTAACAAATTTGTGAGTGTTTTCATGTTTGTATAACAATTATAAGATATGGTTTTGATGGAATTTGAGATCCAACGGTGGAATTTGTGTCAAATATCTAGACGAATTTCTAGGGTTTGCGTAGAATTGGGATTTTTTTTATCCTATGTGTTTTAAGTGATAATGCTTGTACTGTTATACTTAGATCTTGATTATATAACTTAAATGCGTGATTAATTGTTCCAGAAACTCATCTAAGTGATTATACGAAGGTTTAGGGTTTATGTTCATCATTTGGGGAAAATCGAATGTGAATGTTTTGGTGTAATTAAAGTGTTATAATATGGTTGTTATGATAAGAATCAAACAATTGTTGCCTCAGAATAAGCCCAGAAACAACAAATAGTCATTAAGTGAGTTTTAGGGTTTATCAAGAACACGTTGCACTAGCAGTTTGATCTTATAGATTTTGTGGTTAGAAAGTGTTAAAAGTTGGACAAAAAGTGTAAAATAGCGTTGTGTACCTATTGCAATTGGTATGAATCTTTAATCTGTGAATTGCAAATTTTTTTTTTTTTGTGAATGAATCATCGTCAAAACGGGTTTCGGAATTTCTTGGATAAGATATTCTCGAATTTGCAATTGCTATCGCAATTGTCATTTGTTCTCGCAATTGCCATTGCTCTCGCAATTGGTGTTGCTATCGCAAATGGTAATGTGCTCTCGCAATTGAAAACCTTTTCTCGCAATTGAAATTTTTCCCGCAATTGGAATTTTTATCGCAATTGGAAATTTTTTCTCGCAATTGGAAATTTTTCTCGCAATTGGAAATTTTTTCTCGCAATTGGAAATTTTTCTCGCATTTGACAAGTTTTTCCCGCAATTGGTTTTTTCTCTTGCAATTGGTAATTTTTCTCGCATTTGTCAAAATTTCTCATTTTTGATTATCTGCCTTTGAAATTACTAATTTCCATTGAAATTTTCAATTCCTTAAGTCTTGTCAAATTAAAGGGAAGGTTTCATTATGCAAATTCAAATGATCAATTCACAGATTAACGATTGCTCAATCATATCAGAAAGGATGTTATGTGCAAACACTTAATTTCAACTAATGCTAACACACATATATCCTGCAAATTGGTGTCATAATGCTGTTTCAGATCATCCACAATGTCTTCACAACAACAACAATCACTTCCACCTATCACCAAAGCAGAGTTATTCCCACAAGGATTCAAGGCTAAGTATGGAAAGAACAATTCAAGAGTGGTCTTCGATAACATCAAGTGTGCTGAACCAAGTTGTCGAATTGTCATCGAGATCCTCAAAAGACATGAATGCAGGAGTATCTTGGAAGATTCAGATAGTATTCCAGAGATTTACATTCATCAGATGTGGAGCACTATCAAACCAGATGATAACAACAAATTCTTCACCTGCACTCTTGACAGGAAACAAGTCAAGGTCACTCTAGCACATCTACGTGAAGCTTTATCTCTACCAGATCCACCGGAACCCTCAAGACGATACTGGCCTGCACCCACTGAACAAGACATTCTCAACTTTCTCATTGGCCTTGGATATGATGTTGATCCAGATCGTCCACTCAACATCCTCTCAAATATCAATGCAAAATCCATTCCTCAACCGTGGAGAGCAATGTACTATATTCTGATTCGATCAGTGTCTGGAAGAGACAGTGGACACGAACATCCGAGACTCTCTCATGCTCAACTCTTCTGGGGTTTTGTTACCAAACACAACCTTGATTTTGCTGCTCTTATCTGGGAAGACCTTATGCATCAAATACATGGTGTACTCAAAAAACCCTTGACTAAAATCCCATTCGTCCGTTACACCAAGTTGCTGATTAGTCTTCTTCTTGATAAACATCATGATATTTCTAATCGTCCCGAAGACAGAGAAAGACATGTGATCAAGATGGACACGGACTTCAAATCAGTATACTTTCCAAAGGATAGCACTCACAAACAAGGTCTTAAGCTGTTTGATGTTCTACTTACTGAAGAGGTCAAGGAAACTCCTGCTTACGTAGATTACATTCAAGCCTATGAGAAGAAGCTTGTCGGTATCACTAAAATGACTGAGGGAACAGGTTCTTCCAAGACTCGTTCCAAGAGTAGTAGAGCTAGCAAAACTGGAAGTGCATCAAGTGCTTCAAAGAAACAACCCCCAAGCAAGAGGAGAATCATCAAGACTGCTCCAAAACCAAAAGTTGAAGATATTGGTATTCGTGATGAATCCTCTGAATCCTCCGAAGACACTGAACCAGAAATAGAAATACTCAATGAGCAAGAAGCCGAGTTTCAAACAAAGATTGATTTAGAGAATGCTGCTAAGGCAAGTATTAAACAGAAGAAGATTGATGAAGAAAGAAGAGCAGAACTACAGAAGCAAGTTATGAGGGAATTGGAAGCAAAGAAGAAGGAAGAAATTGCTAAGGGAGCAGGAGGATCAGGAGTCACTCCAGCACCAGTCTCATCCCCTAATCCGGTTAATCAACCCGGTGTCTCACAATCTTCCACAGCAAAGCCAGATACGGTTAATCAACCCGCTATGGCTACAACTACGGTTCCCCCTCCTCAATCAAGCTCAGTCAATCAAACAAATTTGGAGAATCAAACACAATCAGAGTCTGAAAAGATTATATTTACAGAAAATGAAATTTCCGATTCAATGTTTGATGATATTCCACATCAAGAGGAGGTACATCACCATGATGACACTAATGAATGGGGAAATTCTGATGAAGAAAAAGAAATCACTGGATCAAAGGCTACAGAAGCTGCAAATGAGCTGGAGGCACTTAATGAAGCAGAAAGGAAAAGGAAGGAAGAAATGGAAAGAAAACAAAAGGAGGATGAGGAAGCAGACAACTACATTATCTCTCCATTGAATGATCCATTCAAATCTCCTCAACTCAACCACTATCAAACTCCTCCCATCCTCCCAAACCTTCTCACCTTTCACCTCCTAAGCTCACACTCCTCAAATACATCAAACCCTCAAACATCATCCACAAAACCTTTCAAAACATATCAATCATATCATCCACAACAAAGACTGCACTTCAAGAATCACATCATTAATCAACATCATAACAACGCCAATCACAAATCAAGTCCACCAAACAAATGGCAAAGCAACATTGAAGAAAGATCAGAACAAGTCTTAAAGGCCAAACAAGTCATAAAATCGCCAAAGCAAAATGAAGTCACTCACAAATAGCAAAATCTAGAAAGCAGCAAAAGTAAGCAAGAAGAGAGCAAAAGAAACAGATGACAGAAATCAAAATTATCAAGGTCTATCTATCAGTCAAGAGATCAGAACAAACAGAACAGAATATATAGAGACAATATCAAAAGTAAGACAAGACATTATGTCAAACGTTTTACTGCTGATCTACAGAAGAATCTTAATGAGAATGTCAACACTCAACTTGATATCAAGGTCAAAGAAGCAATCATCCTCAATTCTGGCTTCAAGCAACTCAAAGACTTCACCACAGAAGAACTCAAACTTGAGCTTCTCAACAGACTCCACACTATGACATCTCCTTCTCCTGAAGATATTAGTCTTATGCAGTCAATTGCAGCACATATTGAGAATGTTTCCTGCAAAGTTGCTGCTGATAAAGGAAAGAGGATTCGTGATGACGACACTGAGGATCCAGATCCAAATTCCACACAAAAGAAACAAAAGACTGTGAGTGGATCTGGTATTCACATTCAGGAACCACCAGAACAGAGAACTTCTCCACCATCTCCAAATCATCAAGACTCTGGTCCTAAGGAAACTGAGCATCACTTTGAACATTTCATCAATGATGACATTGAGTTTCAACCTCAAGATGACCCACCTCAAGATGATCCACCTCAATCACCTCCAAAACCAGCAAAAGCCAAACCATCCAGCAGTAAAAAGTCTTCTGAAGAACCAGCTGTGCTTACATGGTTAGATACTGACGAAGACTTACATGGAAACAACTGGTTCGACCACCTTGCACAGGCTCAAATCATCGACGACGAAGCTTCAAAGATAGAAGATAGCACGTTTGAATACAATCAGAAAGTCAAACATGCTTTCAACATTAAGAAGATGACTAAAAGAGAGCTTCGTAGAATCAAGAATGATGCATTCAATCTTTTAAAAGATAAGTCTGCAAGTGCTGCCGAGTTGGAATATCATCTGGAGAATATTGCTAGAGCATTATCTAAAGACTTCGATTGGACAAATCCAGATGTATACAGGGAAGGTGGTCTCGACAGCAAGAAACGTCCATACATCACCGACTGGACAAAACCACTTCCTGTGATACGACCATATCATGGAACGTCAGAAATTCCTTTTGCATTCTTCTTCAACCAAGATCTGGAACTACTTGTACACGGGGCTTCTAGTGAAATCAAGTATGCTACCTCAATAACGTTCACTCCTGCTGCAAACTACACAAATCCTGCCATTGAAGAAGAAGCTAGACACCGTAAACTCTTCATCAACAAAATTGCAAAATATGATCGTGACGCTGAACTTGGAATTCACCATTGGTTTGACAAACGCAAGTCGTGGTACAAATACAAGCTTGGCCTCATGGCATCTCGTGAAAAGGTGTTCAGTGATCTTCGTATAAAGGCAGTGATTGATGCTAAGGGATCACAAAAGCTGGGATACACATTCATTTCTGAGATCTCCGTTCGCAGACAAGATAATCTTATTTACACGTTCAATGAAGCAGACTTTCCTGAACTCAATCTCAACGACATTGAAGACTTGTACTTAATGAAAGTGCAAGGGAAGCTGAATCACCTCAATCCTACTCTTCTGTATGCATTTAGCGCTGCTATATGCCACTTCATCAGAAGAATAGTGATCAAAGAACGTGTAGAAGATCTTCAACTTGGAGTTGAAAGTTATCAGAAGAAACTGAATCTTGAGGAACCCATGTTTACTCTCACTGACAACAAGGAACCTCAGTACTTGCTCAAGACCGACCCTATCTTCGGATTCGTCTACAGAAGTGCAACGAACACTAACCGTTTCATGCCACATAAAGAGAATCACAAATTTTGTGATGACACGCTAAAGAATGTTCGAGATGGGTTAGTCACACGGGTTCAGGATCAAATATTGAAGAAGCACAAGAAATGGAATCATCAGCAGCTCAGGCAGGTCAAGAATTTTATCTGGTCAATCGAAGAAAGGCTCTACAGAAGGGATCAGATGAGGAGATTGGAAACTTATGTTGGTGGTCGTCCTCCATTTGCCATCAGATTATTCCAGAGAACAGATCCAATATTCACCACGTTTGGCCGAGGCGGTTAATTTGTAAGAATTTGATTTCAATATTCAAATATTCATTCAATATTCTTACTTATATATGACTGTGAATATGACTACGGCTTGTGCACAAATAACAGTGTACAACCCGGTCCCCAAAGAAAGGACCCTGAGGTACGCTTCAGTGCCTCAATCCTGAAAAAGGAGCGAAAGCTTCTTACTTATGAGCAGAATTAAAATCAGAATGTTTTACAACGTTTTTTCAAACATTCTGCTCATAAGGACAAGTATTCCCTCGTCCAGGGGGAGTATTTGAAAAATATAATCTTTGTTCAAAAAGAAGTATCAAAGTTCTTGAAACTTCTTCCCTAAAACTCAAAAACAGCATATTTTAATCATAAACGTTTTTCCAAAAACATCATGAGTATGCTATTTTTGAGGGGGAGAAGAAACAAATGATTAAAATATGATGTCTCATTTGCTGGAATCTCGTGTGCTCAAACTCAGAATTGACCCTCGAATTGACGAATAGGAAAGTCAGTAGTCGAAAGGACATGTCCCGGACGGGTAATAATTTCAAGCCAGTTTATCTGGTGATGTAAGCGTGTCTCGCAAAGGACGTGTCTGAGTAGAATGTACCGATTTCGAGCGATAATCTTTGAATCTGATCTGGACGGGTAATAATTTCAAGCCAGTCTAACTGGTGATGTAAGCGTGTCTCGCGACGATCAGGTTCATTGAAAGTCAATCAATTCAAAAAGTGCAAACTCTTTCCGGCATGTGCAAATTTCAAATTTATTACTTATGCGCACATGTTAAGGGGGAGTATTTCTGAAAATCATCAAACTCTCAAGGTGTCAACAAAATGTCTTTACAATTATCGACACTTTGAGAGATTTTCAATGGTTTTGGTCTTATGGCATCATTAGGATAGTCATGGAGTTACAAGGTGACTAAGGTTAGGAAAAACCGTCCTATGATCCGCCAGAGCCGGAGGGATCTACCCAAGGACAATACCACTAGTTTAGACTAGAAAGTCCTAGGTATGATATAAAAAGGAGAAAATGAATGAACGGAGAAAGAAGGGGTTGAAGAATTAAAAAGAAAAGCAAAGAAAAAGGGTGAAAAGAAATAGCCCTCCATTTGTTCAACCTTAGGGCAGACAACGGGTTCAATTCATAATCTACTGGTTGATGAGCATCACCGGTATTGAAGACCAAAGACGTCATGGACCCAGTGACGCACTAAAAAACCTTCTAAGCCACTCAAGTGTCTCTCAAAATACATTTGTTTCATTCACACGGAGAACCCTTCATAATCTATCGACATCTCATTACGAGATTGTTGATATTGAAAAGGAGGCAATCTGCTCCACGCCTCCGATGACCAAACAAATGTGCACTTATTGAGTCTAGAGCCATGAGATTCATCAAAAGATCTCTTAGGTACACTTAGAATTACTCTGGTGTTCTACATCATGGGCATCAGGTGTAAATTAGGAAAAAGTGTCCTTCGCAGATCCTAGCAATCTGCCAAGAACATTCATGAGAAAAGTCACATTTGTGATTATCAATGATTGAATGGAAATCCTGCCAGAACAACATCAAACAATTCTGATAGCAGGTCACTTCGGTAACTCCTTGTGGGTTACGCTTAGTGTTTTTGCTCCAAAACGGTCTACAGTCGTGGGGTGATCTCCAGCGACTCACTGAATCGTGGGTGCACTTCGGTGTGTCCGTGTAATCCCTTTCGGGGGAATCCGGTTCAGAACGGTCTGGGTTAGGATTTGAGAAAGTCTTCACACTATGCTGTTGATGATCTCAAGTCTGAGCCTGTAAGTACCGGTTGGTACGTGCTGTTGCTGCTTTTGCTGCTGCTGCTGCTGCTGAGGAGCTGGAGTTCGACCATCAAGACTCCATCATGCTTATATCTTGAAGAAATGTTCTCTCAATGACTGGTTATTACAAAAGTTCAACACAAGCAATAATAAAGTCAAAAGTTCAAGCATCTCAACCTTTCACAAGTCTAAGATTGAAAAGTGAGAACATATTGCAGATAACAAGTCAAAGATATATGAGCATGATGGAGAAGACGAGAAGACGTTGGAGATTGGCAGATAGAGACAACATCATATCATCATTACACAAGAACAAAGAAACAAAGATTATAAAGACGTCGGAAGCCTGAGAAGCAAAGAAGACGTCAGGCAACATTGATGATCAAGACTTAGGGGGAGATTGTTAGGAACACGTTTTAAATATTTTACAAGTCTTGTTCATTTAATTAATGTTGCACAATTAGGACTATATTGTTTGTAATTTTGGACCGGTTCAATAGTAGTCCTTGGACCGGTCATGTTAATTAATTAATCCTTATCACATGTAAAGGGAATATTCCTAAAGAATATTCCCCTCCCAATGCCTATAAATACAAGGCAAGGGAGTCATTCTCATTGTTGGTTTTTCTTATGTATGTGCGGAAGCTATGCTAGTGTGTGAATCGTTTGAATGAAAAACCTTCCATCTTATTCTTCTCTTCTCATTTCTCTTATTTCTAGCTTATCGTATCTAGCTTATTGATATTTCCATACGTAGCTTCATATTTAGATAAGTAGTAGATCGTAAGTGTTTGTTTAATTCATTAGCGAGAGTGTGTGTTTGAGATAATTATAGTGACCTACAAGTACCTTTTATGATATTATTATGGCTACATAACTTGGATGGACTACATAACTCTTATATGATGCTTAGAAGTGTTGAGTAAAATTTTTGATTAGTTCGACCTTATTTCACTTCATGTAAGCCTGCGCATATGCAGCCTTAAGAGCTACATTAGTACTACATGATCAAACATGTTATATAAAGAAAGATACTTATGAATGAACTACCCTATTTCAGTTCCTGTAACATGAGTGCAGTGAGTACCTTATTTCACTTCCTATAACATGAGCGTGCACTACTTGTATAGACTACCTTATTTCACTCCCTGTAACATGACTTGTATGGACTACCTTATTTCACTTCCTGTAACATGAGTGCACTATTTGTATGAACTACTTATCAAGCTAGTATCTTTCCTTATATAACATGATCAAAACATGACTAAACAATCTCTGCATGATACACACTTTTTTTTTTCTTCTTAAAAGTGCCAGTCACTTATATAACATACAACCACAAAAGTGTCACACGTAACACCGTTTTATGTAATACAAAGGCATCTAATTAAATGCGATCATCCATACAAACATAAATTTATATTTTTTGATACACGAACCTACTTCAATAATAATTTACAACGGTTGTCTTTTAAACATATCAATATATGATAATGTGATATATTTAAAATTGTAGTATTACCTCTTATCGGTATGATAATGTGATACGACCATATTCTTCATGTCTAGCGATTGGGATACCAAGTTGATGACAAATAGACTTTCATCAGATCATTCCAGAACTGCACAAATATAAGGGAAACAACAGATAAAAAAAACCATGAATATGTCCATTTACCCCTCATTACTAAAAGTGATCTGCACAATTACATTATGTCAAGTATCTATTATCATTTTGTTAATAAATGGCAAAAATAGTAATAATACTAATGTTATAGATGGTGAAATTATAGTAAATGTGTCGCAAAAAATAGTTACAAACTACACACGTTGGTAATATGTTGCGCCTAAGCATGATAAAATGGTTACAAAATTGTAGCCGTTACTTATGGAGGATACTTACTATCTTGGGAGTTACCTGAAGCATCATCTTTTATGTGGCCAAAAATAGCAGCTACAAAGTGAACTTTTTCATTCATCATGTCATCGTAGTCTTTATGTACATTTGAGTCATTATAACATGGTTTTGATTCCCATCCACAATCTTAACATTTTAATACGAAGTTTATCATCATATTCTAATTCAAAAACATTTGTATACACAGTATGCCAACATTGCATTGAGCATGTGATGCGTGTGATATGTCGTTGCGGTTTAGCAGTATTAATGCCTACTAAAGTTTTAAATTTATATTTAGCCGAATTATCAATAACACACACACTTAACGAGCAGTGTACCCGGTCAGTATGAATATAATGGTAAGTAGAGTGTCGATCACTAAGAGTGGAACGTATTATCTAGTTATTCTAATCAGTATTTTAATATATTAAGTTAGCTATACAACCTAATCTAACGCAAGGGGGTTCAGCCTGAGAGACTGGCACGATTTGGTTGCAATTAAATAATAAACTAAACCAATAGGCACGAATCAGCGAATAGCACACACGTACACAGATAAATACTCGAGACAATAAGAAGATCTGTCCTTATGATTAAGTAGATTGTCACTTGTTTTATTGCTAGTTTTATATGAAGTGTATAGTTCGATGCAACGCACCGAGATTAAGTCCTTTCTCGTTGGTTCTAATCTTATCGGCGAGTAAACCCTTAATGATTACTTATGACTATCCTATTTATCTTTCTTCCTACTTTTCTACAGATGATAGAATGCATAGGCGATCTAATAAATAGGCGAGGGCAGAGGCATGGCGACCCGATCAACGCTCAGCTAGACACAGAGGTTATCAATGCACTAATAAAAGTCACCAAAGACATCAACATATAAACTTTAATTAATGAGAAAGCAGTTTTAAGGGAGTGCAATCTTTCCGTTGTCACATTACACAAGCCACCAATCTTGATGAATCAAAGTTTACTAACACAATAAAACAAAACTACTTAATGAATTAAACACATGCAGCACCTTCTTACAGCTCTTGTATCTTTGTTTGGGTGTGTCTTGTGCTGCCTATTCGTCTGAATTCGTCCTAGGGTTTCTGTACTTCGGTCTTTTGTCGAACTTCGGAACTCTCAATTCGTCTGGTCTTTGGGGTATTTATAGTTTCTGTATGAGGGTAAGATGCGGCGCATCTAGTAAGTAGATGCGGCGCATTGGCTTAACTTCGCGTGGGGTCCAAGATTAATATATTCAGGAATATTCGTACACCGCCAGAAGATGCGGCGTAACTCCATAAATAGATGCGGCGCATGTCCTCTTGTATCTTGGATCGTATCTGGTGAAATCTGGATAGTGATGCGCCGTATGTAATAAGTGAGATGCGGCGCATCTGGAGCAGATTTGTCTTGATCTTGTACATTTCAGTAGACTCTTAACTTCTTGCATGTTTTGCTCCATAATTAGTCTAAAATCGCCAAGTTTCACCAAATGCTTGTTTTTACCTGAGAATTACAAAAGTAAACGATTAAGTATCAATCCTCATACATAATATAATAAAACAAGTCAAATTAATAGGATAAATGATAGTAATAAAATGTACTTATTTGAGTTCATCAAATATCCCCCACTTGTACTTTACTTGTCCCCAAGTAAACCTTAGAATTAATCTTATGAAAATGTATCCTAAAAGATATTAGGATTTATTTTTATATTTAAGCATGTATTCATTTTTGCCATAATCACACAACCAAACACTTAACGAATTAGAAGTAAAATAAAATAATTTGATAAAAGTAAATCTAATCGTTTAACTGTCCAGTCGTGACGAATATTCTATCATAAGCTTGGCAAGTATACACATCTCCCCCACTAAAGCCAAGGAATAACAAGTCTAAAGCGGTAAAAAGGGTTTTGTAGGTTTAAGGGTTAATCATTCTCTTTAATCTCTATCGATCTCAAATTCCAGAAAAGGCGACAAAATCACAAATATATGATCGAATCCACGAACACGATACTTGCAATTGCTCAAATCCTTAACTCGAATAGGTTAAAGATAGGTCCAAACTTTACCAATAATAATATATCAAAAAGGGCGACAAAATCATAAATACATAGCCGAATCCACGACTACGATACTCAAGATTGCTCAAATCCTTAATCTCAATAAATCAAAGGTTTGGTTGGATAAAGAATAATAAAGGGTATGGATAAATTTTGGGATATAAATTGGTGTAAAATGAAAAACAAACAAAACAGATAAATTAAAATCCTAAGTGTGGTTAATCACTATCCCAACCATCCCATGAATAAGACTCATATCATAGAATAACTCATGCTTTAACACTTGAAACACACGCTTTAGGTAGACACGAATTATACTCAACAAGATCTTAATCAAAGAATAAACCTTAGTTGGTGTTCCCATAACTGCCAACTCCCATTCAATCCATAGATATAATATACAACAACTAGTGGTGATATTGACCACTTAATACAAAACTTTACATAAGTTGGTTAAATCAAACATCCAACTTTTCTCTTTTTCTTTTTCTTTTCTATTTTTTTTTTTTTCGATTTTTTTTTTTTTTTTTTTTTT
Organism: Artemisia tridentata subsp. tridentata; assembly: GCA_021014915.2. Lineage (NCBI taxonomy): Eukaryota > Viridiplantae > Streptophyta > Magnoliopsida > Asterales > Asteraceae > Artemisia > Artemisia tridentata. The sequence goes on along the minus strand of CP139501.1, from coordinate 149,183,476 downwards.
TTTTTTTTTTTTTAACATAAACATAGATGTGTAAAATTTCACCACATCACTATAATGATAATTCTGGATAATTTTTCCATACTTTTCATGACTTCAGAAATAACGGTAATAGTGAAAGTAGTAAACACACGAAAAATAAACTCAAAGATATACAATATTTACTTTCACTCCAATTGCATTGTGCAATTTCCCGACCTAACCAAAGATAATGAATTACGCACGCGAACACAGGTAATGTAAGGAAACACACTTTGCCTAAAGTAATTAACCAACCACGGATTTTAATCTATAGGGTAGGCTAAGGTGTAAGGGTGTAACGAAACATTTTAACAAAGGTGTAAGAAACGAAAGGAATGGCTCTGAATGTTTTTCTAGGGGTATCTTACTCTAAAAGTGAGAGTAACAAAAGGGTTTATACGGGGGTTAACTAACCAGTGTAGTTAGCTAATAACACATAACATATAAAGGCTATTTGGGTGTAATCCTAGAAATTTACCAATTTAGACAAGTCATTCCAATTATATAAATAATACTTATTATGGTGGTCTCGAATAGTATACAAGCCAAGTTCTAAAGTTTACAAGTCACCGGCACACTCATAGATTTGTGAATTTTGAAAAATCACAATTTTTGAAAATAACGTCATGTGTGCAGCTATGCAACTTAGACTTTAAACAAAAACATGCTAAAATTTTTTAAGTTTTGATATATTAAGCACATTTTAAGCATATTTTGAAAAGTTTAGGACAAGTAAGTGTTAAGTGTTCTAATTCTCCAATCCCCCCCCCCCCTTAAGTTAAACAACGTCCTCGTTGTTTGTATCAAAGGTTAAAAACTGGAAAATAAAAGAATTAGAACAGAAAACTCCCCTGAGATTTGCTCGGTATGATCCTCCATTTGTATAAGAGCAAAAATCATCTTTCTTGTGGATGAGAACGTTTAAGCTTCATAATAGATGTATCCACAGGAAATGCAGGAATCTATAATACCACCAAGGCTTTAAAACACACCTAAGTTAAGAAAGGTTCAAACTTGCATAATACATTAGTAGTTAGTTAAAATAAAACATACAAAATAAAAATGTAAATCACCAGGTCAGTTGATGCGCCGTATCTTATGGAAGAAGATACGCCGTATCGAGCCTGGAATAAATACGGATCAGAATAGAAGATGCGCCGCATCCTTAACCAGGGATGCGCCGCATTAAAATAAACTGATAAAAAGTTTTAAAGTCGAAAATAAAAAATGCAGAAACATAAAGTAAGATATGACCATCGCAGGAGATGCGTCGCATCTCAGGATTGAGATGCGCCGTATCCTCTGCGGCTTGAAACAAAAATAAAACGAAATAAAGGATAGGATGCGTCGCATCTGTTTACCAGATGCGGCGCATGTGTTCACCAACCAGACTGCTAACAGTCTGTTGTAATATGGCTCATTCCATGGTTCATCTCTCACGTCCTCTCGTACTCTCATGCTGAACTTAATGCCAGTCTTTGTCAAGCATATTAAGAAATATAAACTGAAACATCAAATGCATAAATGAGAATATAGATTAGTACAATCCAAAAAGAATAATAATAATGTGCATGGAACAATGTCAATAAACACGTGGAATCAAGAGATCAAGGGTCAGTGTGGTCGTGTAGGTGGGTCCCTGAAGTGCTGGCATCATCTGTCCTAGGCCGGACTCTGCGAGTGTATCCAAGTGTCACTCCTGCAACATGAGTACCATCTGGGCGAGTGTGGGTAATACCCTGCTGCTCCAAAAGTCGGCTCACACTCGTAACCAGCCACTCTGAGTCCCTCCACATACCATCAACAACGCCTCTCAAGGCTCTCAGCTCTCCCTCGACTGCGTCAACTCTCTGACTCACCGTGCGTACAGGGACTGGTGGGGGTACTGGTGCCTGCGGCTCCTCCTGATGGGATGGAGCAGCAGCCGGAGCTCCCTGAGGACCTCCCTGCTCCGCCTCTGGCCCTGCAGCTCTAGCGGGCCCCAATGCTACCCAAACGTAATCTCCCATAGCCAACTGGCATATCCCAAGTCTAACCAAGTAATCCCTGTCAATAACCGGGAGATGGGTCACCACAACCTCCAGCCCTGCTGGAATCTCCTCTCCAATCACTCCAAAATGGCGGGCCAGCCTAGAAACAAAATGCCCGCCAGTCATATGACTCCTCCGATCTCTCCCTGCAGCTGATCGGTGGAGGTAGTGTGCCAAAAAGTGGGGGATGTTCACCGACAACCCCTCATCCATACTCCTCAAGAGGAAGAGGTCCAGAGTGGTCACCTTCTCAGGTGACTGACCCCTCCCAGCAATGGTAAGTGCTATCAGACGGTGGCACAACCTCCTCAAGGGCTCCCTGATCAAAGTGTAAGAGGGGGTAGAAGTAGTGATATCACCCCCCGAAGAAATCCTGTCCCAGTAATCACTGAATAATGCCCTGTCAGGGACCGCCCTCAAACTATCTTCCCAATATCTAGCAAACCCATCTGACTCAAGCTCCTCAACCGTATGCAAACCCATGGCCAAAATGAACTGTCTCATAGACATCTGCCTCGGCACCCCACCCAGTCTAAACACAAGGGTGTCAGCAATATCCAACCCAGTATCCGTCTCTCTGTAGTAAAATGTACTGAAAAACTCCATCATGAGCTCCCTCACCAAGGGCGCGTCAATCCTGAACAATCTCTCCCAAGCAGAAGATCTGAATACCACCTCCTCATCATCACCAATAACTACCATCTCCATCCTACGTCGTAAACTCTCAGCAGCATGTCCTTCCCCAATCAATCCCACATCAGCAAAATCCAAAACCTGTACCCTGAATATTCTCTTAAAGTAAATCGACTCAAGTCTCCGTAAGTAATCCTCCAAAGTGCCAGGGGTTAGTCCCATATTCTCGAAACGTAACCACTGATGTCTTTGTGCAACCTCTGGTAATGCCATCTGAAATAAATTTTTAAAGTTAGTAAGCAGTCTGCAAGAAAGGTAGATACGGCGCATCTGATTTAATCAGTGCGGCGTATCTGCACAAAGTATAAGGGATGCGGAGCAAGAGATGAGATACGGCATATGGAGATGCGTCGTATCTAGATTAAGTAATACGGCGTATCTAGAATTTTATTAATTTGGAAATAGGTCGTTACGCCGCATCAATTAACCTAGATGCGCCGCATCTGAAAGCATATCAGTATAAATAAAGGGGATCAGGCATGCTTTTCAAGAATCCGTATCCGTGACGTAAACTCCCACTTAATATCACAGTATCATTTACCCATCATAACAGTTCTAAATGCTCAATACACCACTACTAATCCATTTTCCCACTAAATATTCAAAATCGAATTCAAAACCTAAATTTTCGTTCAAATTAAACTAGGCCAGAAATTCGATGATTTGCGCAAGTTAAATACGGGGGAGATCATCTAATACAAGTCCTAATCATATCTCTATATCATATAATCCCTAATCGAATTAATCACATAAACCCTAATTCTCATATTAAACAAGATTAAATCGAAATGGAATGATTACCTTAATTTTATGATTAGGTGAAGGATTATAGATCGGATTAGAGGATGGATTTTAGAAAAATGATCAGAATTAGAGTATAACTTTACTGGGTGTAAGTTCTTAACTGTGTGAGTTTTTGTGGTAAAAATTTTAGATCTGGCGCATTTCCGTCGTATTTATAGGGCAAAACGATGCACCGTATTGAAAAATTGGGATGCGCCGTATCTATTTAATCTCGTTGACTAGTCAATGAGTCCTAGTTGGTCAGAGATACGGCGCTTGGGATATTTAGATTCGCCGTATCGCTATGTTAGTGAACGAAATTTAAATAAAGAACGTACCTTGGCCTCCGCAACACGATTCTTTATACATCAAATTGGGGTTAAAAACGGTCACACCATATGATATAAATGAATTCAAAATAAGAGCAATAGGCATAAACATTTTATTAATAATTGTAATCTTATTGTTTAGTGGATAAGGATTTATTCCGAGGTTAGGAACAAATATCGTTATTAAGCATACAAAATTAAGATTACAATTTGAATCAGACGTATAATATGGATAATAAAATTGAGATTATATAGTAGAGAACTTTCCTTTGGGCTGGTCGAATTATCGAAGAGTTTACCTGGAATTATATTTCAAGAATTTAAGACGTTTAATGTTACCAGTATTGAGTTTTCCTCCACTCTCGTTGTCTTATGTTTGATCACTCCAGCTAGCTTCTCTCGGTTTGGTTCAGAATGTAATCTTTCATGGTGATGCTCGAGTCATCATTTATCCTGAAAATAAACAACTTGCACACGAGAGTAGCGGACCGATCAAAGTAAATATCAAAAATCAACAATATTTGTCAAATTATATTCGTCGTATTAACAAAGGTTAATGCGCCGTATTTTCGTTACGTTTCAAAATATAAGATTTTTGATTCAGAAGATACGCTGTATCGACAGAAATCGATGCGTCGTATTTGTTTAATAATTCGAAAACTGTTTTTAATTAAAATAATAGATACGCCGTATCTGCTAAGGCAGATGCGTCGTATCGCGTTAATGTTTAGAAATTTTTTTTATAAAAAACAGATACGCCGTATCTTGGGGAAAGATGCGTCGTATCGAATTAATTAAACGCGTTGTATTTTATAAAAAATTAAACGCAATACGCCGTATCTGAGAGATCAGATGCGCCGTATCGTTCGATTTAGCTCAGTACAACGATAGCAGAATACAAAAAATATGAAAAATAAAAACAAATAAAAACACAAACGAAAATAAACACAAAGAAAACAAATAGCACACAAAAACAGAAAATATGCAAAATAATACAATGAATGCAAATTAATCTAATACACAACAGAATTAGCGGTTAGATAAAAAAAAATTAAAAACCTAATTAAAATACTAATCAAATTAACAGATAATAACAATTCACTCCCCGGCAGCGGCGCCAAAAACTTGATGCGTGTGATATGTCGTTGCGGTTTAGCAGTATTAATGCCTACTAAAGTTTTAAATTTATATTTAGCCGAATTATCAATAACACACACACTTAACGAGCAGTGTACCCGGTCAGTATGAATATAATGGTAAGTAGAGTGTCGATCACTAAGAGTGGAACGTATTATCTAGTTATTCTATTCAGTATTTTAATATATTAAGTTAGCTATACAACCTAATCTAACGCAAGGGGGTTCAGCCTGAGAGACTGGCACGATTTGGTTGCAATTAAATAATAAACTAAACCAATAGGCACGAATCAGCGAATAGCACACACGTACACAGATAAATACTCGAGACAATAAGAAGATCTGTCCTTATGATTAAGTAGATTGTCACTTGTTTTATTGCTAGTTTTATATGAAGTGTATAGTTCGATGCAACGCACCGAGATTAAGTCCTTTCTCGTTGGTTCTAATCTTATCGGTGAGTAAACCCTTAATGATTACTTATGACTATCCTATTTATCTTTCTTCCTACTTTTCTACAGACGATAGAATGCATAGGCGATCTAATAAATAGGCGAGGGCAGAGGCATGGCGACCCGATCAACGCTCAGCTAGACACAGAGGTTATCAATGCACTAATAAAAGTCACCAAAGACATCAACATATAAACTTTAATTAATGAGAAAGCAGTTTTAAGGGAGTGCAATCTTTCCGTTGTCACATTACACAAGCCACCAATCTTGATGAATCAAAGTTTATTAACACAATAAAACAAAACTACTTAATGAATTAAACACATGCAGCACCTTCTTACAGCTCTTGTATCTTTGTTTGGGTGTGTCTTGTGCTGCCTATTCGTCTGAATTCGTCCTAGGGTTTCTGTACTTCGGTCTTCTGTCGAACTTTGGAACTCTCAATTCGTCTGGTCTTGGGGGTATTTATAGTTTCTGTCTGAGGGTAAGATGCGGCGCATCTAGTAAGTAGATGCGGCGCATTGGCTTAACTTCGCGTGGGGTCCAAGATTAATATATTCAGGAATATTCGTACACCGCCAGAAGATGCGGCGTAACTCCATAAATAGATGCGGCGCATGTCCTCTTGTATCTTGGATCGTATCTGGTGAAATCTGGATAGTGATGCGCCGTATGTAATAAGTGAGATGCGGCGCATCTGGAGCAGATTTGTCTTGATCTTGTACATTTCAGTAGACTCTTAACTTTTTGCATGTTTTGCTCCATAATTAGTCTAAAATCGCCAAGTTTCACCAAATGCTTGTTTTTACCTGAGAATTACAAAAGTAAACAATTAAGTATCAATCCTCATACATAATATAATAAAACAAGTCAAATTAATAGGATAAATGATAGTAATAAAATGTACTTATTTGAGTTCATCAGCATGGGTCATTACAACAAAAGATCTCCCTTTCGTCTATAAAAGAATGCATTAACAGTTTGCCAACATTGCATTGAGCATGGGTCATTACAACAAAATACAAAAACCTACTTATGGGTAGGTTTGTGCTGATTCTATTATACTATTTAATATTGGCCAGGTCAAGGGTGCGTTAAATTGGCTAAAATGGGATCAGGTCAAACGGGTTGAAAGTAGCCCAAAGTCTAATTTTAACGCATACAAAGTTTAAGGTTATTACTGTTATAATATTGGGTGTATTCCTAAATGAAAGCATTAGTTATTTATAAAGAAAAATAGGACAAATAAGTATTTAAGAGTTTACGTGATGCGGCCTGTACTGATTAAATGCCTTCTTCAGCTCGAACAGGTTTGCTATACCCGCCCACTCATCTTGACACATCTGGAAAAACCTATTACTGTCTTGAGGATGGAAAGCCAAATAGGTGGCTGCAATCAGCGGTGGTATAAAAGTTGTCATGACCTGAAATGCAAATGTATCATATCTGTAAGCATATATGTGAATCGAACACTAACGTACTCTTTTGTAACATGCCTTCATACCTTCATACGAATGCAGAAAAATACTATGTGGAGCACAAGTAAGCTTAATAGCGGTTAAAACAAATATCATATAAATGCTTACCTCTCAAAATAAGGATATAATATACTTAAAAAAAAGAAGAAGGATATAATGGCAAAATCACCATAAGCTGCACCTTCTATATTAGTAGCATGAACTCCTTCTAATTTGCATCCCTCAAACGACGACACAATATCTTTAATTTCCTTTGTCCTGATATAAGTGAATCAAAGTCATATACAACTTCTTATACACGATTACTTTCAATTCAATTAATTCTCTGAAAACAAAATGATAGAGCCTTCATTGATTGTTTAAACATTAAAGAAAGACATAAAAAATTAGGCCAAAATATATACATACCTGTTAAAACCATACCTGAAATTAGTAATGATGATAGATGAAATCGCTTTACATACCTGGTGAAACAAAAAAATTCAAATCAAAATTTACCTTTTGGCACCACTTAGACCAAGAGGAATCATGTAGATCGTTGAGCATGTATCATGCAATTTACACGTAAACCGTTTTCAATTGATTGTTTAAACATTAAAGAAAGATAGAGCTTTCATTGATTGTTTAAACATTAAAGAAAGACATAGAAAATAGTGAGTGAAAAAGTTTGTGTTGTTTGAATTTGTGCTAATCAGAGTATGATTACTTAAATTTTAATAAATAAGAAAACCAAGGAACATTTTGGGAAGAAAGTAAAAGATGGTTTGTGAAATATAAATACAGGTTTCTCAAATTAGGTTAAAAAAGTTAATAAGAAAGTTTAATTACCATAATCAGCTGGTATGGAATTGACTATTTGGCCCTTAAATAATCAGATCCAAAACAGAAACCTAAACACAGTAAAATTATTGGGGTGGTGTTAAAGAATGCCTAGCAAGTAGGGAAAATGAAGATAATTATACTTACTTCTAGGCGGTGCAGGTGGTAAACCATGGGGGAACTCAACTACACTTCATGCGGCATAAGTGATGTCTCTGCCTGACTGAAAGGCTTGGCGGCGTGTGGTGACCGTCATTTCTCTACCAGAGTCCTCTCCTATGTAGTCAGTAAGTTCAGATTCTCTCCCTGTTCTAGGCGTTTTCCTTCTCTCCATCTTAAGAACACTTGAAATCTTTCGTTGTTTCCTACTTCCACCTTCATCTTCATCATCACCTCTAAATGATTTCATTCTCATCTTTGCATGGTAACGCAACTCAGCGTCATCTTCATCATCATCATCTTCATCACCATCATCGTCATTATCATCTGATAAGCATTTCTTAGGCACATGCTTACTCTTATTAACTGAATCAGCCTTCCCAACAAAAAAACCACTTATAGAAAACTCCTTCCATGGGATCCCGCGCAAGCCACTACCCATGTCTTGAGCACCGGAATTTTCCTATTTCTAATTCTCCTGTTCAAATATTTCGACAAATCTTTGAATTATTTACTTTGTTACTTTGCTTAGATGATGTCACCAGCATATAATGTCGCAAGGTAGAAGGGGAAAATGCTCTGGAGAAGCATTTGATCAGTACATTGCTTTGTGATACATTAGGTGGTTTGTAATTATGTTTTGAGGAAAAGAACCATGACTATGACCAGTTAAATTGAAACTATCTAATAGCTACTGTGCATAACCAAAAAGCTAAGGTCCATTTGTTGCAGTATGCGATACAAATATGTCTATAACATACTTCGTTTTAAACATTCATACTGAAATAGACTAATAGAGTATAAGGTAGCATCTTAGTAATTCCTTTTATAGTTTAAGTGTGATATATTCACCACTTGTTATGCACTGAAGTAATAGCAGGGACTTCACGTAATTAGCACAAACTGAGAGATCTGATAAAATTGATAAGCATTCCTCTGAGACTTCAAAACCTTACTGATGCATTTAGAGTTCACAACCTTACTCACCTATTTAGGTTTTATAAGATAGAAGACCTTATGATTTCACCTATTTAGGTTAATCAACTCGAGTTAAACATGATGGATTACTATATCAACATGGTTAGATATAAAAGGGTTACTGCCATGTCTTAAGATAGATGTGTTTGACTCTGAATTAACTGTGAACACCTAATGTTTTTAATGAAATCTTAATTAGACTGCAGTTGTAAACTCAGTACCAAATGCCACCAAATGCCCCTGCTGTAGCAACCAAACACCCCTTGCTGCAGTAGTAAGTCAGGAACCAAACACCCCTTTTGCAGGCTGCAATGTCATAAAAAACACACTATAAGTAAATAGTTCAAATAACCATTGGCCACAACCATTACGTGAGTTAACATAAAATTTAAATGGGTCAACAGCCCATTTCAACGTGGTTTGTTATTTAATATTTAAATGAATAATTTTTCTTTGCAGTGTCTAACCAATCACTTATTTTTTACATAAATGAAATAACTTCATGTACCCTTTGAAGGTGTACCACTTATGCAATTGAGCAAGAGATATAGTGGTTATGATTTGGGAAATGCCACTTTTGAAAAGTGAAACTCAAACTTGGTACAAAGACACATAACATGTAATACCCAGAACACTTGTTTTTCGTGAGGAAGACACATATATTTGTTATATGAAAAAATTTCGAAAAGAAAGTAGACTAAAGATCAATTTTATGATAAATCAAACTCTCATAAACCTGTCTATTTCACCCGTACTAAAAAATGACTCATTTCACCACAAACCCACTTCCACTCAAGAGTGGCCTCTAGGTATATGGCTTGTGACTATCGTCACTTAAATGTGAGAGGCGTCACTTTCAACTCCTTGGTATAACAACTGATATCGCCACGTTAACCTTCATAGTCTTTGGATGAAAAGGCTAATCTCCTTATTTTCAAGTAAAGAAGCCCCAGATGCTTGAAATATATTTAACTTAACTACTTGTGCGCTCAAAGAAATTAGCAGGTAACAAAATTTATATTTTTAATTTATATTTTTAATTAATTAAATGTTCACAAATTAAGTTTTCAATGCATTTAATCTCGAAACCACAAGGAGATTAATAAGAAACTGACCAATAGTATCATAGTAATTAGCAGTAGAAGTTGTTCAGACTGATCCTTTCTCCAAGTTTTCATGTCAAAGATGGTCGAATTCAAAAGCATGCCACCAAGAGTAATAACGAACATCGGCTAAAGTGAGTATTGCACCTACAATAATGACAAAACGGATATGACTATGAGAATATAGTAACTAAACTTAACTACCAAACTGATTTATCCTAATTATATCAGGAGGGTAAAATAAAAAGCAATGTGATGTAAATTAATATACACCTTGTTGGATGCCACTGTGAATTTATTCTTAAGGCTCTTATTTACCTTCCAAACAACGCTACAAAAAGCAAACTTTCAGTAAGAAAAAAGTCACGTATATAGATAACAATCTTTCATTTTTCATGAATATCTTTTCGTGGGTCTGATACTTATTCTATGAAACATAGCTATATCATATAAGTAGTATCTACGCCCAGTTAACCTGATCATTTTACTTTCAAAAGTGCAGGCTCTTGCCTTATTACAAACTGAAGCAAACCAAACATCCAAGTGAATACAGTGAAATCGGATTTTTTTACCAAATTATTTGTACTTTCTACATACCTTGCTCTGAGTTGGTTCATCTTGACCAACTTGATCCGTCCTCAATGTTAAGAGGTAGATAATGGGAATGCATATACATCATATTCGATTTCACCAAACATAACACATACCATTTTAATCCATTTGATGTCAAACCATGCTGTGGTTGCAGTTGGTTTTAACTGTGATCTTGTCAAGTCTTGTGACTACGAAATAACTACCCTAAACCCAGGCTATAACTTCTGTCTCATTATCAATAGGACATAGGATTTTGAAAAGCAATATACTGTTATACATGGCATTTAAAACCTTCTTCTTCGTAGCCGAACCATCAACTATATATTTAACTCATTACCAACTCAAACTCGATTCATAATCAAATCACTACCACTGCAACCACCTCGAATAAAACCTAACTCTAAGCCAAATACACAATCATAGATCTTCTTTGCAACCAAAGTATTAAGAATAAACCTAAATCTAATAATGCAAGCTAATTAACAGTCACATCATTGCAATCACCTACAAAAACCTCAAAAAAAAAAAAAAAAAAAAAAAAAAAAAGAAACCTAAAACTAATTACAATCCTCAAACCTTTTTCTAAGTAGCCGAATCATCGACTATATATAAAACTAAATTGTAACATCTTATATCATCAACAAATAAAGTGATCCTACTGCAATAAACCTCAAATGAAAACTAAATCTACTCGTATAGAAAGAAAACAGTAACATCATTAAAATTCGAATGCCATAAATTGCCCTGATTTCTACTGATAAAGTTTGCAATTAAAACAATATTGCAAAGAAAAATAGTAATACAAAGAAAAATAGTAATACCTTCAGAATGAACAATAGTGATTTCATAAAAATAAATCATAACAAGTGTTAATCATATGATACGTTAGAAAGGAGGGAGAAGAAATCGTATCAAGTGGATACTAGACAATGATTATGAGCGGCTATGTTAGGGTTTTTTGAATAAAGGGAGAAAAGTGATCAAATACATTCGGGTGGAATATGATTTTGGATGTCAGTGTTTTTTCAATAGTAGGGTTTGTAGTTGTGGTAGCAGGTGGTGATTTATAATTAGTTGTAGGCAACCTTGAAGCCTCATGGCGACAACCTTGAAGCCTCATGGCTCTATCAAAAGACTATTCCACAATTGATAAAGAGGGCTGCAATTTGTTCTTTAGTTACCTAAATCCAACAAACCAAATAAAGTAAATACAGACCGAAAATTGTAGAAGATAGTTAGAAACAACAATAAAAGCAAAGATTTATGTAGCTTTATACATGGTGATCAATATCAGAAACATAAACCGTAATCTTAATGACATCTTCTTGTTGTTCTTGGAGTATTATTGATGCGACAAACTACAAACACGGATGGTTAGTTGTATGATCACAGTAAAATAAAATAAATAAAAAAAACCTCATGAGAAACCTTAGCATGCTACTTCCAAAGAACACCTGGTATTCTCAAACCTAAACACACAAAAAGAAGATCAGCGTGAGAGAATTGAGGAAAAAAAAGGCTGAGCAAAAGATAAAATTAGGGTTTGGAGAAAAAGTATATTATGAATGAACGTGAGATTAGGGTATTAAGTTGTAGAGATATATGCTATATAATTTGCAGGTTTATGAATATCTATTAGGGGATGTAGAATGAACGTGTGTGAATGACATTTTTTTTTACATAGGTTTATATGTTTGATAAGGGCATTGAGATCAATTTAAGCATGTCATTATTGTTTTCAAATGTCTATCATAAAATCTTGCCTGGTCCAATGGTTGAAGCGCTTGTGTGTTGATGCCAAGACCTAGGTTCAAATCCTGCAAGTGGCAATTTTTTTAAAAATCCGAATTTAAGCTTGTTAAATGCATTCTTAGGTGGCTTAATTGTGATGACATGGAATTAATGAATGATGAGGTGGACTTCCATGTCATTGATGACGTCGTACACCTCCTTTTTACAACTAATAATACACAATGTACATCATTTAAATGCTCCATAGCTTTTTGTTATTTTTTTTAAAATCAAAAGGGTATAATAGTAAAAAACATTATCATATTATTTTTGTTTTTTTAAATAATTCCCGTTTTTTATAAATCATTAAATCTTAATTTTCGATTTTTTTTTTCTTTAACATGTTTTGAAATGGTCATGGTGCATACATGTTTCTTTTATGCATAATCATTATTTTTTTGAAATCTCAAAGTACATACATGTTTTTTCTTTTTCAATTAGTCAAGGTGCATACATGTTTTTTTCTCAAATAGTAAAGGAGTATACATTTTTTTTTCAAATAGTGCATACATGTGTTTTTAGCTAACTCTTTTTTTTTTTATCAACCTACCAATATTTTTACATAATCATTATTTTTTTTGAAAGTTTGAAACACAAATTAAAGAACATAAATCATTATAAAAGAAAAACAAGATTGATATACTTAAATGTTACATTTCACTTTATTACAAGTACAAAAACACATGCAATAATCATATATCTCCAAAAGTCGCAAATTATCTTCATGTATATTCGTGTTCATCCACTTCTCGGTCTTAAATGATATCATCATCGTCATCATTCAATCTAAAACAAGCATGCACGAAAACAATTAAACCACAAACATATAAGAAACGAAAATTAATCACAACAACTAGCATAACACATATGCACAATCTTGTGTACATTAAACTAATGATGTAAACATATTTTTTAATCATAAACAACTATCAAACACATATGCACAATTTAAAATAGGGATAATTACTAAAATAGCCCAAAACCCAAATGGGATATTTCTACCCCGGTTGCCCTGGGCAATGCCCCCAGTTGCCCAAAAAGGGGCGATTGTTGCCCAAAAAATACACTGGAAATCCTTCGGTTGCCCCAAAAAATGCCGGTTGCCCTGGGCAACACAATTATTTTCGGATTTCGGGTTAGATAGGGAACCGCCCATTTGTGTTTGGGCTATTTTGGTAATTATCCCTTTAAAATATATATATGCATAACTCTTCCCTTGATTTTTTATCAAACATAAAACATATATGCACACCCTTTTAATTGATTTTTTTTCAGCCATAAACACGTATGTACCATTTCTTAAAACATATATGCACGCCCCTAGAAACATATATGCACTCTTCCGAAAAATGTATGCACACCTCCATCTACTATTATTTTTTAGAATAAATGGGACCCTTTGTCTTTGAAATATCAAAGAATGTATAAACCAAAAAGATATGTACGAGTTCACTTTTTTTCACATTTTAAACAATTATTTTCTTACCTTTATTTTGCAGTCCATTTATAGTAAATATATCTGAAAAAAAAGGATACCAACTAATATTAAAACAAAAACGATTTCAGAAAACAGACAACATAATTATATAGATTGTGACAAAAAGACCTTGATCTAAAAACATTAACTAAGATCACAAAAACTATTTTTTTAAAAGAATATGGGATGACATACAAATAAAAGAGATCTCTGGTATTGAACACATAAAAGTAAAAAAAAATCCAAAACACCTATTTGAACTCGAATTGACATACAAATAAGAGAAAGATATGGTACTAGACCAAAAGAAACTATGAACACACATATTAAAGCAAATAAATAAAACAAGAACAACAAAAGACAAATAAAAAAAGCATCCAAACAAATGATTTATGCAAAAAACAAACAACATATATTGTTAGAAAAAGAATATGAAATTGACATATAAATAAAAAAATTAGATCTACGAAGCATAGATCAAAACACAACAACATCAAGAAACACTCCATAATTATAATATTGGAAGCCATATTCGTGGATCCATAATTATATATTGAAACGAAAAAACAAATACAACATACCTTAGATCTATAAAGATCTTGAAGCCAATTCAAACAAAAAGGAAATATCAAAACTGGGTTGTAACTTGTTTTAGGCTTAGAAAAGAAATGAGCAACAAAAGTGTATTTGTTATTCATGTTTGAAGAATCAAACTTGAAAATGGGGTGGTGGATTTTTGTAGAGATGGAGGTGGCAGATTTTTTTGGAGAGGAGGAGTGGTTTTTTTTTAGGTTAAAACAAATCTTGATCCCTATACATATGGACGGTTTTTAAATAAATATAAGTGTGATATCCCTTAATTACCCTTACACTAATTGCAACAACCTACATGATCTTTTGGTTATTTACATAAGTGGCACATTCAATTTTGACCCTTGATCTACTAATCTAATGGCTAAAAAGTGGTTCTCGCACTTAAAGTGGTTCTGAAAAGAAAGTTACACTATATATATATAGTTCCACATGAACCTTAAATAGATATGAGAACTAATTAGAAAGTTCTGGATTGCTTTTTCTATGCATCCTCTTCTTTCATTCCATTTTTTTTCTACCTTTACAAGTTGCGCTTATACGATGCAACATACTCTTACCACCAGTATTAATGTATCCTTTTTCATAGGCTAAGCTTCAAGTATTTATTGGGAGGAGTGATCTTGACATACATCTAGATGCAGATGTGTGAAGGATTATACAAACACTTGGGATGTTAATCTTAATAATGTGTTTGGGATATTTAGGAATGAATGTGATTTAGTACGCGGAATTTACTATAACACACTTAAAGGAACAAAGGTGGTGAATATGCAAACATGAATTATTTAAAGCAATGAACACAACATGAATAACACAAAACGATTCAATATTATTTATGAGATAATACGGGTGATCTAAACTATCACCAGGATTACAAAGGTAACCTTGAATCTTTGATTTGTAAAAGGATTTGTGAATTTGTAACTAAGTTACTAGAGAGGTTGTGATGTTTTAGGATATTACTAAGTATTTAGTTGAAGAGATATTTTCTAAGGTGGTGACTAAGGGTTCCTTTCATAGGATAAGGAACCCTTTTTACATGTTGTCAAGTTGCATAAGATAACAAGACTTTTCTAACCTACTATTACAACTTCCAATGTAAAATACTCAGTATTATCTACTGCACAACATAGAAGACTGAACTACTTTTACTTAACGTGTTACATTGTACAAAGACTAATAATACAACTAAAATATCTACAAATAAAATATCTATCAACTTGACGTTCAAACAGGCAGGACCTTCTTTTACTAGCAGTACCTTCTCACCCAGAAGGTACTGTTAGTTTATCTTCAATTTCTTCAAAAAGAACTAGCAGACCTAATACTTCATCTGGCAGGCTCTTTGACTTGACCATTTTATTCCCAACAATCCTCCCCTAAACTTGTTATTCCCTTTAAAATAAACAAGTTTCTTATGAATAAAATCCATACCTTGAGGATCTGAGGGAACTCTTCCAAAAACTTTACTCTTTATTCTTCCTTTTTCTTTCACATTGTTCAAAAATGCTCATCAACAAACTTTGAACAACTTCTGACTTTTCTTCATCTTTATCACACCTTAACCTCTTGGAAATCATGGTTGAAAGAACTTCATAGCTCATTGGATACTCTTTTTCAGCTAACATAAAGAGCTCAATCCCACTTTGTGTAAAAAGATGATGCACACTGCTAAGACTTAGGAATTCCCATGTGGCGGTAGGATCATGGTATGGAAACTGCCAATGAACATCTTTTGGATCAGGATCATACATCCTATTGAACTCTACCCAAAGTTCTTGTTCCTTAACATCAGTGTTTTTCTTAGTGTCTAGCCTGATTTGAACTAAATTCCACAACTCTTCTAAATCAGCTCTATCACATGCCCTTATCAGATTCTCAAAATTTTTGAAGATGGCAGTTTGACCCCCAACCCTGGTTATCTTCCATGCCTTTCCTGACTTATCATGGTGAATCTCCCAATCTATAATAGGGTGTCTAGACCTAATTGGATCAGCATGAATAATTGTTGGTAAAGCAATTATCATTTTACTTACTTGTTCTGGATCCAATTCTGCTTCTTGTTTCTTTTGAGCATCTTTCTTTTTCTTTGAAGGTTTAGCATCAGATGGGATCTTGAAGTAACATGTCTTGTAGGCATTAAGATAAAGGAAGTTGATTTCATCATGAGTTTTCTTCTTCAGTTGAGATTCAGTCCAATTAGCTTGACTTCTTAGAAACTTCTTCATGAAAATCACTTGATCCTTCTTAGATGAGCCCACCTTAAAACCTCTCTTCTGGCTTTCCTGAATCTTTTGAAAAATATTATCCAGAGCTGCTTCTTTATATTTGTTGTTGATAAAAGTTTCAAGCTCTGCTGTTTTCTCTTCAGTGTTAAGATTTGATGCGCGTGGTGTGTCGTTGCGGTTTAGCAGTTTTAATGCCTACTCAAGTTTTAAATTTATATTTAGCCGACTTATCAATAACACACACACTTAACGAGCAGTGTACCCGGTCAGTATGAAGATAATGGTAAGTAGAGTGTCGATCACTAAGAGTGGAACGTATTATCTCGTTATTCTAATCAGTATTTTAATATCCTAACGCAAGGGGGATTTCAGCCTGAGAGACTGGCACGGTTTGTTGCAATTAAAATAATAAAATAAACCAATAGGCACGAATCAGCAAGTAGCACACACGTACACAGATAGATACTCGAGACAATAAGAGGGCTGTCCTTATAATTAAGTAGATTGTCACTTGTTTTATTGATAGCTTTATATGAAGTGTATGTAGTTAATCCTTTCTCGTTGGTCCTATTCTTATCGGCGAGTAAACCCTTAATGATTACTTATGTCTAAAAGTTATTCCTAAGTGATCAATTTAGAAACAACCGTGGGAGCCACATTATGTCCCGCAGTCAAATGCCCGCAAGCCACTAATAAACACAGAGGTTATCAATGCACTAATAAGTAGTAACCAAAGACATCAACATATAAACTTTAATTGATGGGAAAGCAAGTATTAAAGGGAGTGCAATCTTTCCGTTGTCACATTACACAAGCCACCAATCCTGATGAATTAAAGTTTGCTAACACAATAAAACAAAACTACTTAATGAATTAAATGCATGCAGCACCTTCTTACAACTCTTGTATCTTTGATTTGGGTGTGTCTTGTGCTGCCTCCTTGACTGAATTCGTCCTTTGTTCCTACTGTTCGGTCTTCGGTGTTAGGGTTTTGGAACTCTTTAATTCGTCTGGTCTACGGGGTATTTATAGTTTCTGTCTGAGGGAAGATGTGGCGCATCTACTAAGTAGATGCGGCGCATGTACTTAACTTCGCGTGGGGTCCAAGATTATAATATTCAGGAATATTCGTACACCGCCAGAAGATGCGGCGTAACTCTTTATTAGATGCGGCGCATGTCCTCTTGTATCTTGGATCGTATCTGGTGATATCTTGATAGAGATGCGGCGCATGTTGAGAGTGAGATGCGGCGCATCTGGAGCAGAATTGACTTGATCTTGTCCATGTCAGTAGACTTTCACTTTATGCACGTTTTGCTCCTTAATTAGTCCAAAATAGCTAAGTTTCACCAAATGCTTGTTTTTACCTGAGAATTACAAAAGTAAACAATTAAGTATCAATCCTCATACATAATATAGTAAAACAAGTCAAATTAATAGGATAAATGATAGTAATAAAATGTACTTATTTGAGTTCATCAAATATCCCCCCACTTGAACTTTACTTGTCCCCAAGTAAACCTTAGAATTTCATTTATGAAAATGTATCCTAAAAGATGTTAGGATTTATTTTTATATTTAAGCATGTATTCGTTTAATTCATAATCACACAACTAAACACTTAACGAATTAGAGGTAAAATAAAATAAGTCGATAAAATCAAATCTAATCGTTTAACTGTCCAGTCGCGACGAATATTCTATCATAAGCTTGGCAAGTATACACATCTCCACCACTAAAGCTAAGGAATAACAAGTCTAAAGCGGTTAAAAAGGGTTTTTAGGCTTAAGGGTTAATTATTCTTAATCACTATCGATCTCAAATTCCAGAAAAGGCGACAAAATCACAAATACATGATCGAATCCACGAACACGATACTTGCAATTGCTCAAATCCTTAACTCGAATAGGCTAAAGATAGGTCCAAACTTCACCAATAATAATATATCAAAAAGGGCGACAAAATCATAAATACATAGCCGAATCCACGACTACGATACTTAAGATTGCTCAAATCCCTAATCTCAATAAATCAAAGGTTTGGTTGGATAAAGAATAATAAAGGGTATGGATAACATTTGGGATATAAATTGGTGTAAAAATAAAAATAAACAAAACAAATAAATTAAAATCCTAAGTGTGGTTAATCACTATCCCAACCATCCCATGAATAAGACTCATATCATTGAATAACTCACGCTTTAACACTTGAAACACACGCTTTAGGTAGACACGAATTATACTCAACAAAATCTTAATCAAAGAATAAACCTTAACTGGCGTTCCCATAACTGCCAATTCCCATTCATTCCATAGATATAATACAACAAATAGTGGTGATATCGACCACTTACATAACTTTACATAAGTTGGTTAAAATAAGCATCCAACTTTTCTTTCTTTTTCTTTTTCTTTTCTTATTTTTTCGATTTTTTTTTTTTTTTTTTTTTTTTTTTTTTTTTTTAAACTTTAAACATAAACATAGATGTGTAAAATTTCACCACATCACTACAACTTTCTTTCCGGATAATTTTTATTCATACTTTTCATACTTCAGAAATAATGGTAATAGTGAAAATAGTAAACACACGAAAAATAAACTCAAAGATATACAATATTTACTTTCACTCCAATTTGCATTGTGCAATTTCCCGACCTAACCATAGATAATGAATTACGCACACGAACACATGTAATGTAAGGAAACACACTCTGCCTATAGCAATTAACCAACCACGGATTCTAATCTACAGGGTAGGCTAAGGTGTAAGGGTGTAACGAAACATTTTAAACATAGGTGTAAGAAACGAAAGGAATGGCTCTGAGTGTTTTTCTAGGGGTATCTTACTCTAAAAATGAGAGTAACAAAAGGGTTTATACGGGGGTTAACTAACCAGTGTAGTTAGCTAATAACACATAACATATAAAGGCTATTTGGTGTAATCCTAGAATTTTACCAATTTAGACAAGTCATTCCAATTATATAAATAATACTCATTATGGTGGTCTCGAATAGTATACAAGCCAAGTTCTAAAGTTTACAAGTCACCGGCACACTCATAGATTTGTGAATTTTGAAAAATCACAATTTTTGAAAATAACGTCATGTGTGCAGTTATGTAACTTAGATCTTAAACAAAAACATGCTAAAAAATTTTTTAAGTTTGATATATTAAGCACATTTTAAGCATAATTTTTGAAAAAGTTTAGGACAAGTAAGTGTTAAGTGTTCTAATTCTCCAATCCCCCCACTTAAGTTAAACAACGTCCTCGTTGTTTGTATAAAAGGTTAAAAACTGGAAAATAAAAGAATTAGAACAGAAAAACTCCCCTGAGATTTGCTCGGTATGATCCTCCATTAGTATAAAAGCAAAAATCATCTTTCTTGTGGATTAGAACGTTAAAGCTTCATACTTGATGTATCCACAGGAAATCCAGGAAACTATAATACCACCAACACTTTAAAACACACCTAAGATAAGAAAGGTTCAAACTTGCATAATACATTAGTAGTTAGGAAAAATAAAACTTAAAAATTAAAACTGAAAATCATCAGGTCAGTCGATGCGCCGTATCTTATTGAAGAAGATACGCCGTATCGAGCCTGGAATAATATGGATCAGAATAAAGATGCGCCGCATCCTTAACCAGGGATGCGCCGCATTAAAATAAACTGATAAATAGTTTTAAAGTCGAAAATAAAAATGCAGAAAAATAAAATAAGATATGACCATTGCAGGAGATGCGTCGCATCTCAGAGTTGAGATGCGCCGTATCCTCATGCGGCCTGGACTGACTCGACACAGAAAACAGAATAATAAAAGATAAATCCGGGTTGTCTCCCGGTAAGCACTTGTCTTTATTCCAGAGTCTTCAAGTTAGACTCACGTTCAGCACTTCATTAGTATCGATCATTGAAGGAGTCGGAAACATCACGCTCCTTCATCCCCAATTTAGTAATATTGAACACTCCTTGCTCGTCCTTAATTTCCACGCCGCTCTTCTTTAATATCTGTATAAACAAAGTCCTGTCCCTTTCGGGCAGAGATGACAAAATGATAGACGGGAAATTCTTATTATCATATAGGCACAAATAAGCAAGGTGGGGTGGTAGTTCAATAAACACATCATTGTTCAAATTCATTTTCTCAACTACTCTCCTACGTTTATTAATTACTACACAATCATACCACTCATCATCAGAATCACTAACAATATCGCGTCTAAGTTCGGTAGGTACATTAAGGTCAATGAATTCCTCAAAGTCTTCATGATTAGAATTAGTTGAGTTGTTTTGAATCAATGTTTCTCCCATAAGTCTAGCTTCAAGATCGAGGTCCATACGTTCTCTTAATCCTAGTACATAAACACTTCTAATTATGCTTTTAACCGGATCTTGGCACTTATAGACTAGTTTATTATTCCCTACCCTTAATGAAATTTTTCTCTTAAACACATCAATCTTAGCATGGGCAGTAGACAAGAAAGGTCTTTCGAGGATTAAAGGAATCTTAACATCCTCGGGCATGTCTAGTATAATAAAGTCTACGGGAAAAATAAACTGCTCAATCTTAACTAGCACATTATTAGCAATCCCTTCAGGTCGTTTTACTGTTTTATCAGCCAATTCAATAAGTAATTTAGTTGGTGCTAATTTTCCTAGTCCTAGGGTAGCGAATGTCTTAAGAGGCATAACACTAACACTAGCTCCTAAGTCAGCCAACACATTATTGAAAGATATATTATTAATAGAACAAGGTAGAGTAAAACTTCCTGGGTCTCTTTCTTTATGAGGCAAGGCATTTGAATCGGTTGCAGGGCTCTCTTCTTTCATTGTTGCCTTGATCTCCTCTTCAATTTTTGTCTTCTCTTTTAGTAGTCTCCTTAAGCTGATTGAAGAGTTAAAGAAAAATTCGGGTCTTGCACCATCATTACCATTCATCGACCTTCTAGGTATATTAGGAGTGACTTCTTCAGTGGTGCTTATGGCCTTGACATGATCCCTTGGGTTGGTTTCAGTTGAGCTCGGTAAACTTCCATATCCCCTTTCTTGAAGAACTTTGCTCATTTGACCAATTTGTTGTTCCAATGCTTTGATCGAAGCTCCTTGATTTCTTGTAGCAGTGTCCGTTGAAGCTCGAATTTCCTTGATCATAGCAGTATTCTCTTCATGTCTTTTAGCAGCATCGGCCATAATTTGCTTTAAAGTATCGTCTAAAGTCTGCCTCCTCTCTTGATAAGCGGGATTGAAGTTGTTCTTTTTATAGAATCCCGGACTAGCTTCCCTAAATCTTCCTGAAGGTCGGAATGGTTGTCCAAATTGGGTGTAATAAGCTTCTTCAAACGTCTCACTTTCATTCTTACTCGGACAATCCTTAGTGTAGTGAGGTCCGTCACACTTTTCACATCCAACTTGGGCAGCATACGCTCTTTCATCACGCTTCTTCATTTCTCTACTAATTTTATCCAATTGAGCTTGAATAGCAGCAATCCCGTCAAAATTAGTGCTGCTCTTAGATCTAGTAGAGGTCCCATCGTGCCATTTCTGAGAATGATCAGCAGCTTCTTGGATTGCTTTCCTAGCATTAGTTGCACTCATCTGAGGTACAGCTCCCTTAGCATCCAAAATCTGTCTTGTAGGCACGTCCAATCCCTGATAAAACAATATTATTTCCTGCATAGGGGTTAGATAGTGTTGAGGACATTTTATCAATAAATCTTTAAATCGTTCCCAAGCTTGATAAAGGGTTTCATCAGGCTCTTGCTTGAAACTATTGATAGCCTCCATCTTCTTAGCAGTCTTAGCAGGTGGACAATATCTCTTCAGGAATTTGCTCTTCAAACCTTCCCACGTGGTGATTGAACTAGCAGGTTCATTCCTTAGCCACTTGTTAGCAGCTCCTTTTAGTGAGATTGGGAAGATTCTTAGCATGAGTTGATCGGTATTGACACTTTCTGTAGTAAACAAATCTGCAATTTCCAGGACCTTTTCAACATGCTCATTAGCATCCTCTTGTTCCGTCCCACTGAAAGCATTCTCTCTGAGCTCTTTGAGAAATTGTCCCTTCAACTCAAATTTTGACTTGTCATCAAACTTAGGTCTAGCAACTCCTGAAGTGTAATCAGCACGGGTATTGTTCATGTATTCCTCCATAGTAGTGTTTTCGCCCATTGTTTCTGTTTCAACTTCCTCTTTTTCTTCAGAAAAGTAATCAAGCTCGAGTGAACTTGTAAGATCAAAGCTTCTTGTGTTGAAAAGCCTTTTAAGCGAATGTAGGGCTCGTTCAGGATCTTCGAAAGGTTGAATCAAGTTCTTCGTAGAACTCCTGGTCATGCACTTCCTGAAATCAATCACAAAAGCATCAGTAGGGTATGCTCGAGAAAGTAATATATCAGATAATTAATAACGAAAACGGAATACGAAAAATTAAAGTTACTGATATCTGCAGACGATGCGCCGTATCCAAAGAGTTGGATACGCCGTATCTTATAATCGTTAAAATTTAATCAGACTTTATTCAGAAAATAGATACGCCGCTTTAGAATTTAAGAATGCGCCGTATCGAATTAATCAATCAAAAATCAGCTTATCTAATTAAAATTAAATGCGTCGTATTAACGAAAGTTAATGCGCCGTATTTTCGTTACGTTTAAAAATAAAAGATTTTTGATTCAGTAAGATGCGCCGTATCGATAGAGATCGATACGCCGTATTTGTTTAATAATTCGCAAACTGTTTTTAATTAAAATAATAGATACGCCGTACCTGCTAAAGCAGATGCGTCGTATGGCGTTAATGTTTAGAAAATTTTTTATCAAAAACAGATACGCCGTATCTGCAAAAGCAGATGCGTCGTATTACTTTATCGCTTAGAAAAATTTTCTTATTAAAAACAGATACGCCGTATCTTGGGGAAAAGATGCGTCGTATCGAATTAATTAAACGCGTTGTATTAAAAAAATTAAACGCGATACGCCGTATCTGAGAGATCAGATGCGCCGTATCGTTTGATTTAGCACAGTACAACGATAGCAGAACAGAAAAATACGAGAAATAAAAACAAAAAATTAAACACACAAACAAAAATAAACACACAAAAATAAAAGAAAACAATTAACACACAATACAACAAATATGCAAAATAGTACAATGATGCAATTAATCTAAAAAAGAAAAACCTAATTAAAATACTAATCAAATTAACAGATAATAACAATTCACTCCCCGGCAACGGCGCCAAAAACTTGATGCGCGTGGTGTGTCGTTGTGGTTTAGCAGTTTTAATGCCTACTCAAGTTTTAAATTTATATTTAGCCGACTTATCAATAACACACACACTTAACGAGCAGTGTACCCGGTCAGTATGAAGATAATGGTAAGTAGAGTGTCGATCACTAAGAGTGGAACGTATTATCTCGTTATTCTAATCAGTATTTTAATATCCTAACGCAAGGGGGATTTCAGCCTGAGAGACTGGCACGGTTTGTTGCAATTAAAATAATAAAATAAACCAATAGGCACGAATCAGCAAGTAGCACACACGTACACAGATAGATACTCGAGACAATAAGAGGGCTGTCCTTATAATTAAGTAGATTGTCACTTGTTTTATTGATAGCTTTATATGAAGTGTATGTAGTTAATCCTTTCTCGTTGGTCCTATTCTTATCGGCGAGTAAACCCTTAATGATTACTTATGTCTAAAAGTTATTCCTAAGTGATCAATTTAGAAACAACCGTGGGAGCCACATTATGTCCCGCAGTCAAATGCCCGCAAGCCACTAATAAACACAGAGGTTATCAATGCACTAATAAGTAGTAACCAAAGACATCAACATATAAACTTTAATTGATGGGAAAGCAAGTATTAAAGGGAGTGCAATATTTCCGTTGTCACATTACACAAGCCACCAATCCTGATGAATTAAAGTTTGCTAACACAATAAAACAAAACTACTTAATGAATTAAATGCATGTAGCACCTTCTTACAACTCTTGTATCTTTGATTTGGGTGTGTCTTGTGCTGCCTCCTTGACTGAATTCGTCCTTTGTTCCTACTGTTCGGTCTTCGGTGTTAGGGTTTTGGAACTCTTTAATTCGTCTGGTCTACGGGGTATTTATAGTTTCTGTCTGAGGGAAGATGCGGCGCATCTACTAAGTAGATGCGGCGCATGTACTTAACTTCGCGTGGGGTCCAAGATTATAATATTCAGGAATATTCGTACACCGCCAGAAGATGCGGCGTAACTCTTTATTAGATGCGGCGCATGTCCTCTTGTATCTTGGATCGTATCTGGTGATATCTTGATAGAGATGCGGCGCATGTTGAGAGTGAGATGCGGCGCATCTGGAGCAGAATTGACTTGATCTTGTCCATGTCAGTAGACTTTCACTTTATGCACGTTTTGCTCCTTAATTAGTCCAAAATAGCTAAGTTTCACCAAATGCTTGTTTTTACCTGAGAATTACAAAAGTAAACAATTAAGTATCAATCCTCATACATAATATAGTAAAACAAGTCAAATTAATAGGATAAATGATAGTAATAAAATGTACTTATTTGAGTTCATCAAGATTCTTGTCATCCAAAATTAAGTTAGCTTGACCTCTCACAATTGGATCATTGGCAATGATCCATTGCATCTGAGCATCAAATGTTTCCTGAGCAGCTTGAGTGTCAAGAAGAATTTGAGCAGCATCCTTTTGCTCTTGCATTTCTGCAAGCAGTCTTGAATCTCCTAAAGCTTTTTGCATTTCTCCTTCATGAAGCTTTTTGGAGACTTCCTCATCAAAAGCTATATGTTCTTGCTCTCTTTTCTTCAACCTTTTGGGCCTAGGTTCATCTTCAACCAGAATTTTCTTGCCCTTTTCTTTTGGTGTTGGTTCTTGACTTGGAGTAACAGATTGTTCATCAGCAACATATAACTTTCCTTGAACAAACAACCTCCCCTGAGGGTGTGATTCCCTCTTTAGCGTTAAGATTCTTGTCATCCAAAATTAAGTTAGCTTGACCTCTCACAATTGGATCATTGGCAATGATCCATTGCATCTGAGCATCAAATGTTTCCTGAGCAGCTTGAGTGTCAAGAAGAATTTGAGCAGCATCCTTTTGCTCTTGCATTTCTGCAAGCAGTCTTGAATCTTCTAAAGCTTTTTGCATTTCTTCTTCATGAAGCTTTTTGGAGACTTCCTCATCAAAAGCTATCTGTTCTTGCTCTCTTTTCTTCAACCTTTTGGGCCTAGGTTCATCTTCAACCAGAATTTTCTTGCCCTTTTCTTTTGGTGTTGGATCTTGACTTGGAGCAGCAGATTGTTCATCAGCAACATATAATTTTCCTTGAACAAACAACCTCCCCTGAGGGTGTGATTCCCTCTTTCTTTTGTAAACCTTTTCAGCAGTACCTCTATAATCCATAGCAAACAGTCTCTTAATCTGAGCAGGCTCTTTTGCACTAACAGGCTCTTGCCCTGCACCAGCAGGCTCTTCATCATATACTTGTGTTCCTTCATGAAATTGAAATTGAGCCTCCTCTTCACCTTCTGAACTACCCATCCTCCCCTTTTTGGAAGAGAGACCCATGCTTTCAGCATCTGAACTTAAAGAACTAGATAAAACCAACTATGAAGATCTTTTACCCTTCAGCATCTTCACTTGAGCCTCCAATTTCTTAACCCTCTTAACTAACTTGATGTTGATCTTAGAAAATTTTGTGTTCTGTCTTTGAAGAGCATTTTCCAAGAGCTGCACTTTCTCCTTTAGTTCTTTCACAGTCTGAGAATCCTGACTTTGATGTTGAGGTGATTGGGATGGTGATGCATGATATGATGGTGATGGTGTTGTTACAGATGGTACTGGTGATGGGATTTGTGATGGATGATGAGATGGTGATATGTATCCAGGTGAAGAATTTGGTGATGATGATTCAGATGATGTGGATGGTTCTTCAGCATTTTGTGGTAACATTTCCTCAAAAAGTGGTACTTCTTCCCCATTAAAACCAATACACCTTGTGTGAAAGTTTTGGAGTTTCATAAGGAGAGTGTGGGGGAAGTAACAAAAGTTTTGATTTTGTGAGGATGCATTGAATAAATCTGGGATACATCAAAAACTTTGTTTGGTTATCCATGTTTTTAACCAATCCTTCAAAAATATGTTTTGAAAAGTTGAATTTTCTGTTTGTTGCCAAGCAAATGAGAGCTGTAGCCATGTTACCACTAAATTGCTCCCATGAGGTTTTCTTTTGGCTTAAACAATGAAGGATGGTATGGATCAAAAATCTCCATTGTGGGGTAAAATGCTTTTTAAGAAAAGTGAGTTTATTAGAATCTACATTATACCACATTCTTTCCAAATTTTCAAAGATTTCAGTATCAGGCAATTGACTAATACCATCTGAATCATCCAATCGAAGATGTCTTCTAATGGATGACTCGGTAAGAGTCAAGGTTTTGCTATCCACTTTGGCTTTTATCTTTTGGTCCCCATTTTCAAGAGTTTTAACTTTAGCTGTTTTCCAAAATTGTAAAATTTGTGATTCATAAATAGTGGGATTTACAAGTAAGGCAAACCTGATGTAAGAATCATTTAGAAAGTCCACTATTTGATGAAAAGATTCATTATCCTCAGACTTTTCCAAAAATGCTAACTGGTTGTGACGTTTAACAAAATTTAGATCAGCCATGGTGAAAGTTAAGGAAAAACTTGGTTAGGATGGTGGGATTTGATTGTGGTACTGGTAGAAGATGAAAGGTGAGTGTTAATTGGGATAAGGACTGATGAAAGATATTATGAGAGATTTACTTTTAACCGAAAATGAGAAAAATTTATAATAAGTAAATGAAGAGGCGGTTAAAAAGATCTTTTATATGAGAAATATAATATAATATAACATCAGAAATTTACAGAATTACCCCAACGGCTAATTTTAACTACCAGACCTAACGGCTATAATTTTAACTGACAGACTCAACGGTTATCTAGCAGTACCATTTTACTCTACCAGTACCAAAATTTGAACTACCAGTACCTTTGATTTTGAAAGAAAATTTTACTTGGCAGTATCTTTGAAATTTTAGAAAAAATCCCTTATAGTTTTTAGCAAACTATCAGCTATCAACGGATTTGTCTTGTCTTTACCAAAATTCGTTTGCTTTGGACTAGTCAACTATTTACTGTAAAGTATGGTTAGTTAAATACCATATAGTTTTTGGTAAACTATCAACCATCAACGGATTTGATTTGTCTTTACCAAAAGCCGTTTGCTTATGGACTAGCCAGCTCATAAGTTTGTAAAACTTGGTGAACTGAATACCATCTCCACATCATGATCCTTGTTTTGTTATCAACTTGAGTAACCTGAAATTTGTTAGTTGCAGACCAAAAGAACAGAGTACAAGATGATGACATAGCTTATTCTGGAGTATTATATATATTCAGAAAGGCATGCTGATAGATGATTTCACTTGTTGAAACAAGCATCCAAGATACACAGCACCATTGCCTCTTATAATTCCTCCATCCAAGGAAATTGCACCATCTTTTAGTCCAAGATTGGAGCAATGTGATGATATTGTTAAAGTCAAAGATCAGAAAGCAAAGCACTTGTTTTATTGCATTGAAAACATTTAAGCATCAAGATGAACAAAAACAGAGCAAACTTTATACTAGCAGGACCAATTATGAACTGACAGTACCTTTTGACTAACTAGCAGTACCATGTTTAAGAGCCAGTATCAAATATTTTATGTACAAAAACACATGTTTTTCAAAGATTAATCATTCCAATACCTGCTACCAGGTATTTAAATCTACCTAAATCAAAAGCTTTGGTGAGAAGGTCTGCAAAATTATTTGCAGAATCAATTTTGACAACTTGTATTAACCTTTTCTCATTGCAATCTCTTATGAAATGGTGTCTGATTTCAATGTGTTTTTTTTTTGAATGTTGAACTGGATTTTTAATGATACAAATAGTATTGCTATTATCAATGTAAATAATGGTGTTAAGAAAATTGTACCCATAGTCAAGCAATTGATTTTGGATCCAAAGCAATTGCCCACAACAACTTGCACCAGCAACATATTCTGCTTCAGTTGTAGAGTTGGCCACCATTGTTTGCTTCTTGCATTGCCATGATATGAGTCTGCAGCCAAGAAATTGACATCCACCAGTTGTGGATTTTCTGTCTAGGGTTGCACCAGCATAGTCACTATCAGAATAAGCCACCAAGTCAAAAGATGATTCCCTTGGATACCATAGACCCAACCTAGGTTGACCCTTGAGATATCTAAAGATCCTTTTGACTGCTGTGAGATGAGAAACTTTGGTATTTACTTGAAACCTTGCACATACACACACTGGGAACATGATATCTGGTCTTGATGATGTAAGGTACATCAAGGACCCAATCATTGATCTGTAATTGTGCAAATCCACATCTTCACCCTCAGCATCCTTGAGTAACCCCTTTTCTGAATCCATTGGAGTACTTGCAACCTTAGAATCTGCAAATTGAAACTTCCTCAGGATCTCTGCTACATACTTATCTTGGCTGATAAATATACCTTCATTTGATTGTTTCCCTTGGAGACCCAGAAAGAAAGTAAGTTCCCCCATGGAACTCATTTCAAACTTACTATGCATAAGTTTTTCAAACTTTACACACAACTCTTGGTTTGTGGATCCAAAGATAATGTCATCAACATAAATCTGCACCAGCAAGATGTCTTTCTTGGTTCTTTTGATGAACAAAGTTGGATCAATCTTGCCTCTTTGAAATCCATTTTCCAATAAATAGAAAGCCAATGTTTCATACCATTCCCTAGGAGCTTGGTGTAGACCATAAAGTGCCTTGGTAACCCTATACACCTTGTTTAGATATTCTGCATCAATGAAGCCTGGAGGTTGAGAAACATACACTTCTTCTTCAATAGTACCATACAAGAAGGCACTTTTAACATCCATTTGGTAAATAGTGAAGCCTATGAAAGAAGCATAGGCCAAGAATAGCCTAATTGCTTTAAGTCTTGCAACTGGAGCAAAAACCTCTTCATAATCCACCCCTTCTTCTTGAGTATACCCTTGGGCCACCAATCTTGCCTTGTTTCTGATCACAATCCCCCTTTCATCTTTCTCATTCCTGAACACCCATTTGGTTCCAATTGCCCTGTGACCTTCGGCAAATCAACCAGTTTCCAAACCTTCTGAAGCTTGAATTGAAAAAGCTCTTCTTGCATTGCTTCAACCCAACTTGAATCATCTAAGGCTATGTTAATGTTTTTGGGTTCAGCCTGTGAGGGAAAACATGAAAACAGGCATATGTTGGCAACTTCATGGTTCTTTTCTTCATAGACAGATGAGATAAACCCTTCTTGGTCTGAAGACAAGACTTGAGTTCTTGTTCTAACACCAGAATCAATGCTGCCAATCACATTATCAATGGAGTGATCTTTGAGAATTCTTGTGTTGTGATTTGTAGGAACTTCATAGGTAAGTGGAAGATTGCCAATCCCCACATCTTCTGGTAAGGAATCATCTGATTGTACATTTAATGGTTCAGCAGTACCAACTTGCGAACTGGCAGTACCATCTGGTGAACTGGCAGTACCATTTCCATCTGCACTACTTTCTTGATTCTCTTGACCCTGAGTTCCATTATCATCTTCAATACCTTCATTTGCTGTATTTGAAGGTTCTCCATGACTTGAAGATAAATTCAATCCTTTCCAAATTGGCATCCAGATGTAATCTTGATCTTCAGCTGTTTCAACATTGTCTTCAAAACCTGCATTATCATTAGCATTTGTACCTGTAACAGGCACATAATTCATAGATTCTGAAAGCCTATCAATATCAAACATCCAATCTGGCCCAATACCTGCAACATTTGGTAGTTTCTCTTGAAACTCTATGTGCAGATTTTCTTCCACTAGCCTAGTGCAACTATTATACACCCTATAGGCCTTACTTTGCAAAGAATACCCTATCATGTAGCCTTCATCAGCTTTTCCTTCAAACTTTTCTAGATGATCTTTGGTATTGAGAATAGTGACATGACATCCAAAAGGTCTCATAAAACTTAAAGATGGTGTTCTACCAAAGAAAAGTTCATAAGGAGTCTTTTTATGGGGTTTAATCACAAGAACCCTGTTCTGCACATAACAAGCAGTACCTACAGCTTCAGCCCAAAATGAAATAGGAAACTTAGAGTCTACTAACATTGTTCTAGCAGCCTCTATTAGTGTTCTATTTTTCCTTTCTGCTACTCCATTTTGCTGTGGGGTTCTAGCTACACTAAATTCTCTTTTTATTCCTTTTTCTTTGCAAAATTCATCCATAACCCTATTCTTAAATTCTGTCCCATTGTCACATCTAATTACTTTCACTTTCTTATCTGTTTGGTTTTCTACCTCAGTTATATAGGACTTAAGGATCTCACTAGTTTCATCCTTAGTTCTTAAAAAGAAAACCCAAGAAAATCTGCTATAATCATCAGTAACTACAAGACAATATTTTTTACCATTCAAGCTACTCACAGAAGTAGGACCAAAAAGGTCCATATGAAGCATGTATAAAGCCTGAGAAATTGAGTTATGGGTCTTGGGCTTACAAGAAGCTCTATGTTGTTTGCCTTTAAGACAATCAACACAGGTTTGGTCATTTTGAAAAATCTTTTTGGGTAAACCTCTAACCAAATCATATTTTGCAATTGTATTGATTGTTTTAAAGTTTATATGACCAAGCCTTCTATGCCATAGCATAGATTCATCCAATGAGGCTTTTGCTACTAGACAAGTTAAACTCTCCTTAGGAACAATATTCTTTAAATCAACACTGTACATATTGTTCTTTCTTGGGATTTTAAGAAGAATCTGACTTTCATCAGGAATTTTAAAATCAGGAGAAAGAACCATGCATTCATTGTCAGTAAAGAGAACATTGTTCTTTTTGTCACACATTTGTGAGACACTGAGGAGATTAAACTGAAGCTCTTTCACAAAGTACACATTTTCAAAATCTAATTTACTGGTTTTGATTGTACCTTTACCAGTAATCTTTCCTTTGATTCCTCCCCCAAAGGTAACATATCCTCCATCAAATGATTTGAAGTCTGTGAGGTAAGACATGTTGCATGTCATGTGCCTTGAACATCCACTATCTACATATCCTTGATCAGCAATATCATTTGAATGTTCCTGCACATATATAAACATATTAGTTTCCTTGGGGTACCCAAGCCATAACTGACTTGGGTTTGCCTCTTGCATCAATGTAATCAAACCTCTTTAGGACTGTTGATGCAATTTTTGATTGGAGTGGTCTCCATATCCAACATGCTGAGGACTTAACAGCATTTTCCCTTTTAACCCATTTTATGGTCCTTGGTCTGACAGTACTAATTTTGGCAGTACCATTTGGTCTAGCAGGACCTTTTGGTTTTGGTCTCCAATCTTGTGTTTTAACCACAGATTTCTTTTCAATGGGACTTTTCACAACTCTTGGTGCATGTTTGAAAGTGTTTCTTGCACCCTTAAAAGTTGGTTTTGAGTTAACAGGCTTATTTGGTCTAACAATATGATTAACTTTTGGTGTGTTAGACTTCACAAAACTTTTTCTGGGGTTTGTTCCATTTGTTTTAGACCTTGATGTACTCCCAGAAACCCAATTGTTACAATAAGCATGAGTATGATTAAAACTACCACAGTAATAGCAGGCCTTATTGTACATAACAAAATCATCACCAAGTTGGTGTGACTTAAGATTGTTCCAATTTCTCTGGCTACCTCTAGGTTTGCTATTACACTTAGCACAACATTCAACTGTTTTCAGAACAGTTTTAGCCTTAGTCTTAATCTCTACACTTTTAGGACTGGGTGGTCCTACTTTGTTTCCTTTCTTTGAAACAGTCTCTTTTTCCTCATCATCAGATGTCCAATCTTCTATAATTGGAGCATCTGAGCTCTTATCAGTGAGCACCTTTTTGTTAGAGAGTGAAGCAACACTAGCACTCTCAAAAGATTCACTTTTCTCTACAGGTTTCTCATTATCTAGTGGTTTATTGGTGAATTCATGTAAACCTGATTCTGCAAGATCTAAACCTGGGGGACAGGGGATTCCTCTGTAAGGAGGTGGACAAGTTTCGTATCCAATCCCAGATTTGATTCTTTTGTTCATTTGATTTTCAACTATCCTTCTATTACAGTCAGAAGCAGTTTCTAATGTGGTAATAGTTAGTTGAATATTATCCTTTGCCAGTTTCACTTTAGCAAACTCAGTTCTTAACAGGTTTATTTCAGCATCTTTCAAAAATATTTCCCTATTAAGAATGCCTTTTGTGTCTGATGAACTCAAATAAGTACATTTTATTACCATCATTTATCCTATTTATTTGACTTGTTTTATTATATTATCTGTGAGAATCGATACGTTAATGTTTACTTTTGTAATTCTCAGGTAAAAACAAGTATTATGTGAAACTTGGCGATTTTGGACTAATTATGGAGCAAAACATGCAAGAAGTTAAGAGTCTACTGAAATGTACAAGATCAAGATCATTCTACTCCAGATACGCCGCATCCTACTTATTATATACGGCGCATCACTATCAAGATTTCACAAGCTACGATCCAAGACAGCAAGGACATGCGCCGCATCTAGAATGGAGTTACGCCGCATCTTCTGGCGGTGTATGAATATTCCTGAATACATTAATCTTGGACCCCACGCGAAGTTAAGTCAATGCGCCGCATCTACTTATCCTATGCGCCGCATCTATCCCTCAGACAGAAACTATAAATACCCCAAAGTCAGACGAATTTCGGGGTTGGACAGAGCCTAGTTTTAGAAGACCGAAGACCACAGAAACCCTAAGCCAAATTCAGACGAAGTAGCAGCACAAGACACACCTTGAACGAAGATACAATAGCTGTAAGAAGGTCCTGCATGTATTCAATTCATTAAGTAGTTTTGTTTTATTGTATTAGTACACTTTAATTGGTCAGGATTGATGGGCGTGTGTCATTGATTTAATCATGCACTTCAACTCCCCTTAAAATTGCTTTCCCATTAATTAAAGTTTATATGTTGATGTCTTTGGTGACTTTTATTAGTGCATTGATAACCTCTGTGTCTAGCTGAGCATTGCTTGGGTCGCCATGCCCCTTCCTCGCCTATTTATTTTATCGCCTATGCATTCTATCGTTTATAGAAAAGTAGGAAGAAAAGATAAGTAGGATAGTCATAAGTAATCATTAAGGGATTACTCGCCGATAAGATTAGAGCCAACGAGAAAGGGATTAATCTCGGTGCGTTGCATCGAACTATACACTTCATATAAAACTAGCAATAAAACAAGTGACAAACTACTTAACTATCAGGGCAGGTCTTCTTATTGTCTCAAGTATTTATCTGTGTACGTGTGTGCTAATCGCTAATTCGTGCTTATTAGTTTAGTTTATATTTAATCAAAATCAAACCATGCCAGTCTCTCAGGCTGAACCCTCTTGCGTTAGATTAGGTTGTATAGCTAACTTAAGATATTAAAATACTGATTAGAATAACTTGATATTACGTTCCACTCTTAGTGATCGACACTCTACTTACCATTATATTCATACTGACCGGGTACACTGCTCGTTAAAGTGTGTCTTATTGATAAGTCGGCTAAATATAAATTTAAAACTTGAATATTGCTAAAACCACAACAACATACCGTGGGTATAAAAATTAGAGCAATACACACGCACATCAGTGTCAAAAAAAGTGAGTTCATTTTCCCTAAAGTGGATTATCTGCTTCTCAAGTTTGGCCACACCACACTTATGATTAACTAGGTCTTGATGAGTTTTTCTTTGTTCTACTTTCAGTTCATCATAAAGTTTTATTAAAGTTTCTAATTCTTCAAAAACTTCACAAGTATTAGAACATTTAGTAATTGTTACCTCAGGATTGGTGAAAGCCATTAAAGCCATTTCATTTGAAGTTGACTCCTCTTCACCCATAAAGCTCCAATCAAAACCCAGCCCATCAATAGCTACCATAGCTTTAGGCTCAGTGATTTCCACAGCTTTGCTCTTGTTCTCAAAGCTTCCCTCGTTCTTGTTCTCATAACCTCTTCCCTTATCATCCTGCTTCTTTGGTCTTCTACACCCTCTTGAGTAGTGACCCTTCATGTGGCAGTTGTAGCACTCCACTTTAGACTTGTCATACCCAGCAGGCTCATTACCATTTATGGTAATCTTCTTTCCAGTCCTCATCAGTAATTTCTTAGCCCTTATGCTAAGAAGTGAAAGTTGCCACTTTATGTCCATTTCCTCAAGATCATCATCATTGATCTCTTGAATATCTTCAAAAGTCAATATGGAACCATTGTGTTGTGATGTCAGGAAAGCACAACCAATTGTTTCATCTATAATTGTTTTGGTGCTGCTAGAAGTATTGGCAGTACCAAAATTTGTGTTGGCAGTACCTTCTTCTCTACCATCTTTTTCTTCATCTACTATCCTTGAGGTGCTGGGAGATGATACAAAGGCCATATTCCCTGAGCTTGAACTAGTAGACTTCTTCACTTCATGCTCTACTATCTTGAAGTTGCTGTAAAGATCATTAAGACTCATGTAATCAATATCTGGTTTGTTTTTCCAGACAATGACATGCATGGCCCATTCAGAGGGTAAACTCCTAAGGAATTTGGAGTTTAAGTCTTCTTGAGATATTAGCACTTCATGAATGGCTAATTGACTTGAAAGCTTTTGTAATCTATTGAACATGCTGTCCAAAGACTCATTTGTTGTGGCTGAAAAGTTTTCAAACTGTTGTTTGAGGAGAGTTTTCTTGGTGGCATCATTTCCACCAAATCTAGCCACAATAGCTTGAAAAAGGGTTTTAGCACATTTGTACTTGTTGAAGATCAAAAGCTGGTCATTTGGAATAGTCATGAGAAGCATACTCCTGGCCTTAAGATCATTTCTCTTTTGGATTCTTTCTTCTGCGGTTGTTGGGTTCACTTGCACATTTGTTACTATTGCATCGTTTACTGTGGAGGTGGTGATTGTAGGTCTAAATGAGTTTCCTTCTTCAATAATCTCCCAAAGTGCATAGTCTTGCACTTGAAAGTATTGCTCTACCCTCAGTCTCCACATCTCAAACTCATTCTGTTTGAGTAATGGAAGTTTTGCAGCCACATTGGTTTGAATGTGTTCAACGTCCATTGTTCTTTTAAATCGTAAATATCAGCCTATCTCTGATACCACTTGTGAAGGATTATACAAACGCTTGGGATGTTAATCTTAATAATGTGTTTGGGATATTTAGGAATGAATGTGATTTAGTACGCGGAATTTACTATAACACACTTAAAGGAACAAAGGTAGTGAATATGCAAACGTGAATTATTTAAAGCAATGAACACAACATGAATAACACAAAACGATTCAATATTATTTATGAGATAATACGGGTGATCTAAACTATCACCAGGATTACAAAGGTAACCTTGAATCTTTGATTTGTAAAAGGATTTGTGAATTTGTAACTAAGTTACTAGAGAGGTTGTGATGTTTTAGGATATTACTAAGTATTTAGTTGAAGAGATATTTTCTAAGGTGGTGACTAAGGGTTCCTTTTATAGGATAAGGAACCCTTTTTACATGTTGTCAAGTTGCATAAGATAACAAGACTTTTCTAACCTACTATTACAACTTCCAATGTAAAATACTCAGTATTATCTACTGCACAACATAGAAGACTGAACTACTTTTACTTAACGTGTTACATTGTACAAAGACTAATAATACAACTAAAATATCTACAAATAAAATATCTATCAACTTGACGTTCAAACTGGCAGGACCTTCTTTTACTAGCAGTACCTTCTCACCCAGAAGGTACTGTTAGTTTATCTTCAATTTCTTCAAAAAGAACTAGCAGACCTAATACTTCATCTGGCAGGCTCTTTGACTTGACCATTTTATTCCCAACAAGATGAGGTATAGTTTTAGGTGCTTCATTGCATGCTGCAAATCTGAGTGTTGGAATTAAATTGAATCGTAAGGTTAGTATGATCGACAGCTTGGTATGATCGATGGTTCTATGTATGGACTCATGATGGATCTAGATGTTCCTGATATTGTTAAAGATGAGAGCACCTCACAGTTACTTGTGCCACGGTTGAAGAAAGTTACCTATCAAGGTAAATATTAATTAAGAGTTATAGTCTTTGTACTCCATGATAGGTAGAGCTTCTTTTGCTTTATGCCTGAAATTCATTCACTTGACTATAGTTCCTAAAACAGATGCACTAAAGTGCATCAAACAGATGCACCAAAGTTTTAACTGAAAATGAACACAACCATTAATGCAAAGGATAGACAAATGCATTTGATGAATGTAATGGATCTTTTATATTCAAGTAATTATGTATGGATGTGTTATTAGTATGGGAAGACAAAAATACATGAGGTGCCTGTGAACGTTACATTCGAGTAGTTGCTGAAGGCATGCTCAGATGGGTTACATGTAATTAATCAAAAGCCTAAAGTCAAGATAAACGGTAAACGAGAGAATAAAAATAACTATATAAGATTGGCAAGTTACTATTATTTTCTTTCGAATTATTTTTACTATAAAGTTGTAATGGTCGAATATGGTTATCTTTTCTGGACAATGGATATCAGTACCAAAAAGCCAGTTGGTGATTTAGAGAAATCATTCAGTGTCACAACTCGTAATTTCAGGTCATTTTCCAAACCCCGACAATTTACTATTCATGAGTACTATTCATCAATCACTATTCACCGATAACTATTCATCATTTTTGAAGCCAGTTTGAGACTTTGAGAAGTCGTCAAAAATTTTACTATTCACATGACACTATTCATTCCCGGAGGGAAATCACTATTCATGGGCATCATTCATCATGTCGTAAACTTGGTTTACGGGTATTCAAATGCGCGTAACCAGTTAGGTTTAGCTGCGTATTCATGCATCATCAGTAAAGGCACATCATACAGACTAGAGTAGTCTGCATATAATCAGTAACATCATTATCATATCAGTTTATGCATGGGTTTGTGTGATTTTCATTAACCTATGCTTAATTGTTTAATTAACGTTACCAATCAGTCATTTCTACTAACATTATACACAATACTCCCGACTATGATCCTAAAACATTTTCAAACTAATTATAATGATATAGAGATTATATTATTACTTTACCTGGCGTTTTTAAACCAATCGCTATATTTTTTGTTTGACGCTTATAACTCCGTCGGTTTACGAAATTTCAATCTGATAATCATTCTAACACCCGATTCTTGCAAGGAATGTGATTTTACAATTTTTGCAACTTCGTCGTATTTCATTTCACCTCATCATGATTCATTTCTAGTTAACTCGGTACCCGATAACACTCAATGTATACCTTAAACTAACTAATTCTAAATAAAGTGGAGACAAGTGCCTTAATTAACATCAAATCCATCTCATTTTAGCCACATGTGCCGCCCCTCCTAACCCCCCATTTAGGCTACTGCTCCCAAAACTCGTTAATGAATTATCTTGATTTAATTTCCATTCCACTACAAAAACACATACACTAATAAACCAACTAGCTAAAAAAAAAGATCAAAACCCTCCCACTTCATCCCCTAGGTTCGGCCAAACCCAAGAACACCAAGATCATCCATAAATTTTTGAAGTTCAAGTATAAATCAAGCTCCATTTACCTTCCTAGTTAAGGTTTTTTGATTAAATCTCAAGTTTCTTACTCATTTCTTATCAAAACTCATCAAATATCAAGTAAGTTTCAAGAAAACATTTTGATCATCTTATACTTTCATTTGATTCATATGTTTATGTATTTTCAAGTTATATTAGTTATTCATGCAACATATTTATGTTTTAGATACCACTTTTGCACATAAACTATCTTTAACACTAGATCTATAAGTTTCACTAATGATCTCATGAAATCCACCAAGGTTGGTGATGTTTAGGACCCCATGACACCCTAAGAAGGTGTATGGTAGGATTTGCGAACTTGTGGAGTTGATTTGAAGTAGTATGATCAAGTTTAGAACCAAGAAAATGAGTTTTAACAAGTATAGATAAGGTTCTGTCCAAAAATGCAAAGTCTGGAAAACTCAGAAACTTTTGAACTATTTTAGCCTTCATATTCAGAAAGTTCTTTCAAAATCGAAACCGTGGCCGCAAGAATCACTAAAAACCGACTTATAACGAAGGAGATATGATTTTTCAAAGTTAGACGACGAAAACTAATTTTCTGAAAATTTAGTTGCTGATCGCCGAGATTCAAAGGACAAAACGAGGCATTAGACGTGATCTAGACGACCCAACCTACTGAGATTATGTTAGTTCATGTTTATACGAAGCCGTGGATGTAAAGAACGTAGAAAACGAGCTTATAACGGCCGAGTTATACACGTTTGAAGCCCGACGTACCATGTTTATTTTGACAGCCCACTAATAGAAAGTGTTTTAAGTATAAAAACTAGTGTTTTTGCGAGACATAACATTGTTAGCCGATTTTCTAATTGATCGAGGCGTGTACAATCAAAAGTTAAATGAAACGACATTAATACATTGTTACAAGGTTTTCAAAAACGTCAAGTATGATCACTAACACTTAACGTGCAATATTTCACGACTAGTTTCACGAAGCCATTTTGGGCATATTTTCACAAGTTAAGGAAAATATTAAATTGCGATGAAAACGTTACATTTTTCCGATAGAACACCAAACGAGGATCGTGGAGTACCGTTTCAACATATTTATACGAAAAGTAGTTTATAACTTAACAAGACGTCAAAAGTGTATTTTTCGTCGATAAACGTTATTTTCAAAACTAACAAGTGGTATCGTTAACATACGTATTTGCATGTGTTGCATTGTATCATTGCTTACATTGAATCACATCATTCATAATAGGTCGCGGTTAGAGACCGAGCTTTATTTCATCATATCCATCATTGTCATTGTTGCTATATCATATCAGGTGAGTTTTCATAGCCCCGTTTTCAATTGTTTATTTGATTTCTAAACTCTCGGGGGAGAATACATTGCACCATTTTCATATGCGATCCAAAGTATACAAACTCATTACATTGCTTAAGTTACATCATTGCCCAGATTAAAGTCCTCTTTTATTATCATGAACCGTTAATTGTTAGCAAGCGAGAGTGAGTGAATAGATCTATTGAGGGTGACTCCTCCGTTCGGGTTGGTAGCACCAACTGGTCAAACGAACGCATTTCATTTCTGTCATATTAGAGTGATTGGCAAACACTCGGTTGGGGCATTTCATTCAGTCTAGCTTCGGGGTCATAAGCTTAGAGCTAATGTATCATTTTTATGTTGCATGGTTTTGTCATACACTTTATACTTGTGGTATCCGTACAACATTTCATTTACATAAACCTATGATCTCACCAACATTTTTGTTGACCATTTTTAGCAATGTATTTTCAGGTAATTAAGGTATCACATGTTGGCTTGCATATGGACACATCATGGAGTCGCGGAGTCGACGCGTCTCACTTTATCTTTATGCACTTATCCATCGTTTGAATTGTATGAACTTGTTTTATGAAAACTTGTTTCACCTTTTGGGACCTAGCTTTGTAACTCTGAATGTTTTTAAATAATCAAACGATGTATTTTCTAAACGACACTTTAGGTCGTTCAATATAACTGTAACTGTAGTGCTATGACCAGTCGCGCCCCTGAATGCTTCATTCCGCTGCAAGTCACGAAATTTGGGGGTGTGACATTCAGGCTCCTAAAAAGGTTAAATATGTTATAATTGTCGTTATATTTTTGAACTACTTCATTTGCAGCTTAGATTTTGATTTGTCACCTATAGATTTTTCATGCTAGTTTCTTAAGGCATAACATGAATTTGAACCTGTATCTCATATTTCGTAGGTTACACCAACTGACCAAATGGATGCACTAAAGTGCCTCAAACAGATGCACTAAAGTTCATCAAACAGATGCAGTAAAGTTGTGTCATATTTTATCATGTTTCCCTTTTGTGTGTAATTGCCATATTTACGGATGTTTGGACATTTGAGCTTATAATACTTATAATTGCTTAAAACCAATGTTTGTTTGAGGTTTTATGTAATAAAGACATGCATGTTTTCTAGCCATGAGGAGCCTAAGATTTGTTTTAATTTATATGGTTACATTTTAAGTGTGTCGTCTTGTTGGTTTCCGTTTTTTAGTCCGTGTTTTAGTTCGGTTAGAATCGTAAGTAATAAACAAATGCATTGTTTTTACACAAACTGTTGCACTATTTTTTTACACAAAATGATGCACTTAAGATAAACAAAACAGATGCACCAAATGAGCATCATAGCTAAAAACAACGCGCATCATAGTTATATTAACATGATGCATTTGTTTTCTGTAATATTGATGTGTCATCTTGTTGTGATATCACTACTTTTTTTTCTTACCATGATGTAGTTATTATTTGTAATCATGATGAACCTATTCTTTTAAATGTGCCGCACTTAGTTTTATCTCTTATTAAAGAATGAGAGAAACCAAAAATATAAAAAATGTATATCAACTAAAAGTAATGTATCATAGTTATAAACTATATGAAGTACCTACATTAAAAATATAAATTTATTGTGCGGTTGGGAGTAAAAAAAAGGGACACGAATACACTTTTGTAATTTATTACACTGTACACAATCAAATAGATGGA
Organism: Artemisia tridentata subsp. tridentata; assembly: GCA_021014915.2. NCBI lineage: Eukaryota > Viridiplantae > Streptophyta > Magnoliopsida > Asterales > Asteraceae > Artemisia > Artemisia tridentata. Next base: position 149,142,074 of record CP139501.1, on the reverse strand, counting down.
GTGCAAATCTGTTGAAGCCAGAAAAAAACTTTGTACAATATTTATTTACATTTCTACATACACAATTATTTCTTGATGATACAAACACTACGTATGACTATATGAAAAAAATGATGAGTTCTAATTGTGAATACCTAAAAGTATTGAAATTGTTTACGCTTTTATGATACAAATGGATGAACTAAGTAATTCAAACGGATGCACTAAAGTGCCTCAAACTGATGCACTAAGGCGCCTCAAACATATGCACTAAAGTTATAGCTTAGAATGAACACAGCCACTAATGCAAAGGATAAACAAAATACAGTTGCTGAATGTAATGGATATACAGGGCTAAAGCTGTATATTGTTTCTGAAAAAATTCTTGTGCGGTTGGGAGTACAAAAAATGACACAAATACACCTTTGAAATTTATTACACTGTACACAATCAAATAGATGGAGTTCAAAGATGAAGAAACCAAAAACAAACTTTGTACTATATTTATTAACATTTATGCATACACAATTATTTCAGGGACAACTTTTACAATGAAATTGTTTTGCTTTTATGATATAAACGGATGCACTATGTACCTCAAACGGATGTACTAAAGTCCCTCAAACAGATGCACTAAAATGCCTCTCAATATGCCATTCTTTATAGAATGAACAGGACTCACGCGAGTGACGATAAACGGATGCACTAAAGTGCCTCAAACGGATGCACTAAAGTACAAACGGATACACTAAAGTTTCGACCCGTATTATTATACTATCTAGCCCGCCCGTTTGCCATTTCTAACAATAACATTTTTATATAAAGCACTGTATCATTTCATTTCCATGTGTGTACAAAAGTAATATAACATTAATCTCAACATTTTATTTGCTACATTGTAGATTGATAAAACCAAAGATAAATGTTTCTACAATTAAAAGTACTTATAAATATGAACTAATATCACATAATTGTTTCTACTACCATGTGGCACATACTCGTAAACCATGAGTCTTTGGTCTCCGTCTGTGTCGTAACCAGTCAAAGTGACAAGGTTTTAAGGGCGAAGAAAACTCAACATAAGAACGTCGACTTTGAATTCTTGGTTCCCATGTGCGTGCCAGTATCATTTTTTTTTCTTGAATTCATATTAACAGCCCATAATCCAAGTATCTTCCTGCATTGCAACTATAAACGGATGCATTAAAGTACGTCTAACTGATGCACTAAAGTACTACATTTTAGTATAAAAAACAAAAATCACACAAATATAATTCTAACAACAAATGTCTCTAAAAGAGTTGGTTTTACTACCTGGGGGATGTATCTTCCGGCTTGGACCGGTTCAAGAAAATCACTTTGAATCGCTTTAATTGGCGTCGGATGCTTGTTCTTGAAAGCATTAATCCTAGTTGTGTAAAATATATGTAGATTCACTAAGATGTCTTAATTCAATAATTAAATAGTCCTATAACCTAGCACAGCAACTGATGCACTAACACAAACACATATGCACTAATATGTAATCTGATGCACTAATCTTACACTAAGTTGCCTTAAGGTGTCATGTGATTCACTAATCGTACAACAAGATGCCTTAACATGTAACCTGATGCACCAACCACAAACACAAATTCCCTGACATGTAAGACTATTTCTTTGATACATGAGATAAAAGGAAAAGTGTCATCATCTATACTTCGACGCTTTTTTATTTGGCGAACATTTCAGTATACATGAGATAAAAGGGAAAATAACAATTTTGAAAAATAAAACTAACCAACATGTGACATAAATCCTTATGCGCTATAAATAAACACCCGTTTCATCAATATATAAAATATATTATATTAATCATACAAACTGCTATCATAACATGTAACGTGATGCACCAAACACAAACACATATGCATTTACCTTACACATATTCTCCAAATACCTGATGCACCAACCACTAACATGTAACAGGATGCACCTACTGCATCACTATGTAAAATCTACTGCATCAAACATACATCTACACATACAAGACTTTTCGAAAGATAATAGTAACCTACACAGCCTAATTGAACCTTATATGCCATAAATAAACACCTACTAGTAGAAGCAACAATCTTACACACATATTATATGAGATTTGATGCACCAACCACTAACATGTAACCTTATATAAAAAACACCTGATGCACCACTAACATGTACCCTGTTACACCTACTGCATCACTATGTAAAATCACCTGCATTAAACATACATGCAACTTGATGTTATACTGCATCAAACATACATTAACAGCATCATACAAATTATTATAGGATGTCATATCATTCAGCAACATACACACATATGTCATAGGATGTCATATCATTCAGCAACATACAAATTATTATATAATTTACTCATTGATGCTCTAACACAAATGCACTAATTTTACACATTGATGCCCTAAAAACAGAAATGAACTAATCCTACACACAAATTATCTAAGATGCCTTATAATTCAATAAAGTACAGTCTTTTTCCCCAATATTTAACCTGGTGCTCTAACCACAAAAAGATATGCACTAATATGTAATTTGGTGTAATAACGTATAACCTGATGCTTTAAAAATACACACATATGCCCCAAGATGTTATATTATTCAATAATAATCATACATGCTGCAAATTAATGCATCGCAGTTATAAAATCTCCTTCAAACATTTCATCAAACACATGGTGTGCAACTTTAATAAACACGTTTTTCAAGCAATTTTTTGTCAAATTTGTTCAATATCTTGTAAAAAACATGATGATATGATTATAAACTTACAATAAAACATTAAAAATCATTAAATATTCGATTTAAATTTGAAAAATTATTAAAATTGGTGCACTTACAAGTTAAATCTTGCTTTTCTTCATTATCAGGTGATTCACAAATCATTTAACAAACACTAGTGTAGATCGAAATAAAAATTAAGGCACTTACGAGTATTTTGATCGGATTCTGATCAGAATTTTCACGAAAGAATACGATGGTGACGGTGGTGGTGGTGGTGACGGTGACTGTGTGTGTTTGATCGAAAAGTAGGTGTGTGTTTTTTTTAATCGGAGTATTGATTAGAGAGAGTGTGTGTGTGTTTGGTGTGAGTAAATGAGAGTGATCTGGTTCATAGTACGCATTTGGTGTGATTGTGTGAATTTTTCATTTTTGACCCTGAACTTTCGACTGCTATCAAATTCTTCCTTATAATTATTTTTCTCACTTTTCTCAAGAACCGACCCATATATATATATATATATATATATATATATATATATATATATATATATATATATATATATATATATATATATATATATATATATATTGTTTCATGAGAAAGGTTCATTTTGGTAGAAAAGTGAGAAAAGTGTACAAATCACCCCTTCATCCCCAATTTTTTTTTTCATTTCAAGTACAGGGATCTGTTTGTCCTATCTTTCTTTTTTGAAGGGGTGGTTTTGTATCTTTTCATGTTTTTCTATATTATAAACGGAGGGAGGGACTGCTACCTTGGAAACTGTTTGTGGTCTTTTCTTAGATTTTTTTTTTTGCTTTTATTTTGTAACTTACCAATATTAAAGACAATACAATATATAGAAAAGCCCGCTGTAATAATTTATTTGCCTCGCTTAATACAACCAAACATACTAATTTGATAGTCTATACAACATAAAGTCATTGCCAGGCTTTTTTTCTTTCTTTTTTTTAAAGCACTATACTGAACATGTCTATACAACATTACACAATTTAAACTATCATTTTCAGGTCTGTTAAATCGTCCATCTTCTCGACTTCTTTTCTTGACACAGGTTGCAGGATCTTGGGCCTTTTTCGTGCCTCTGCAGCTGCTTTTGAGACCTTTTCTGCATTTAAACGGGCTAATGTCCATGGGCTGATCTTCACAGATGTTGAGCTTTTTTTTTCTTGATAGGATCATCCTGAGTCTTCTTCTCATTTAAACACATTTTTGCATAGATCCAGATGGTAACTATTACAATCAAATCTCAAAAAATTAACAGACCAATGGCCGTGTGGTAATATTCAGATTCACAAGAACTAATTCATGAAAAAGAAAGAAATAATAAAGATAATATGAATAGAATTTATGTGCATGCCTTATGTTAAATTTTGAAGAACGGATACTATAGTTTGCAAGTGCCACATGGAAATAAGCAACTTCGGTACAAACTTGGAACCACCATAACCGATCACACTCGAGTCACTGAGGGTGGTCCGTTTTAGGCTTTCTTGGTTATATGTCTGAACTTCAGCTCCAAAATTTCCAACATATTCGTTGATGTATTATTGAATAAGCATTATGTATCAAGATTTTTAATTTATAATCGAAGATTATAGCAGAAATAAACTCTAGAAAAAAGAATTCAGAGTAGACTCGGGATAACCACTAGATCAGCTCCTGCCTTCTTATACTTGCTAATAAGGGTGGAAAAAAGATTTAGGTGTTAGAGCCCCATATTGGTGAGAGTTTAGTGGTTTAACTATTTTTAAACCTATAAAAATTTGATAACTTTTGAGTAAAGAAGTGTTGTGGGTCAACATTTTTTGACTGGTACAAAAATTGCTTGTTTCGAGTTGGTTTAGTTTACACCTATACCCTTAATCTACCCATATTTTGGACCCAAAGTATGAGCTGAGACTTACAATCAAAGAACCACTCTAATCTTTGTTGTTTTCGGAGCCAATCATGTATTGTGAGCTTGAACAATTTTCAAAAACCTCATAAAGATATTTCTCCACTGCAACATGACAAACATTAGCCTTGACAGTAACCTATAATTATTCAAAATATGTTAATGATTTGATCAACATCTCGACGATTATAATGGCTGCATTAAGAAGACGCAAAATGAACATAAATGCTGCATTAAAATGATTACAAACTAAACACACAAACATATGCACTAAAATACAACGGATGCACTAAAATACTTACGAGGAAGTAGAATTAACCAGGACTGAAACATTGCATTTACTTGATCAAACATGGCTTTACTAGACATTTCAAAGACAGGAACAAAAGTAGCCTTTGTTTTAGGAACCGACTAACATTGGCCTAAGTCTTCGGCGTTGAACTTGTAATCTTCTTTTTCGATGCAGGCTTTAGCTAAAACTAGTAGATGGCAAGCATTGTCATCACAAAAGATATATAACATAAAACATATCCCATCCTTCTTTTTTTTTATTATAAATAACTACAAGTGATATTACAGAATTTACCTTGGGAGAAATTGTTGTCCGAGGTCAATAGCAGGTACTATCATGGTCCTTCTTAGATATTTTACTAGTATCTAATGAATCATTTAAATGCACTAATATCTACCTTTTCGATGCACCAATTGACGAGGAAGGGTGCCTAGAAGATGCAGTGTATAATACTTATTGCTTGTTATTTTCATATTCATTTTTTTCTAGAGGTAGTTCAGAGCTTCAGACCATCACAGAAACATAAACATGTAGCAACAGCTCATGCACCAGATCCAATAGCAATAGCAGCAACAGTTTACAAGTGCCCACAATACCACTAGTATCACTACTGATCATATCCAACAGGTCTTTCATCTCTCTTTTATTATTTACTTATAAGTCAACTATTCAAGTCAATGCTAAATAAAACTATTGGCTTAATCACCTATAGTTCAGCTAGCATGAGTCTTTTATTATTTACTTATAAGTCAATTGTTAGCACGAGTCTCAAACGGATACTAGGATACAAACTGATGCAGTAAAGTACCTCTAACGGATGCACTAAAGTACCTCCTGATATGTCATTCTTTATAGAATGGACAGCACTTGCACGAGTGACTATAAGATATGTCAAACCACATATCATTAATAAAGCCAGGAACTTTCCTGTCTTACAAATTTACCCATCTTGGCTCATTGTCTTTTACTCTGACCCACCCCCATTCCTAGATCGAATATCGAGTTGATCAGAAAGACTGAAGAAGAATATAAAACACAGGATATACCTGACCAAGTCTCAACTGATGGCTACCAGGGAAGAACCGATAAAGGGCTGCAAAACCAAGCAGTTTTTGTGGACTGTGCTGCTGATCACTTTTCTTCTCAATTAGAAGATACATATGCCAGTCGGAATCAATGAAATCAGTGGCATTGCTACCTGATACAGAAACAGTTGAAGTGAAGAATTTAGCTCAAATATATGTAGAAAACCATGCAAAACCTCATAATTATTTAGTAATCCAGAACAACTGGATGTTACCATCAATAAGGAGAAGAACAAGTGGTACCAATCTACATTAAAGAATACCCATGGATTTGCCCTCAACGCGGACAACCTAATCATAACAGATAAGAATGAGCAATCGCACCTCAATAACGTAAAATATGATACATTCAAATAATCCACGAGTTTTCAATAGGCACTAAAGACCTTTATAATTTACTCTTTAAAATGTGAATTGAAAATGATGGTAAACATGACATTGGCCTTTAATGTAAAAGATAAGTGTAATACGCACCTCAAGCTCATTTGCTTTCAAATCCTTTAACCCTGGCTATTCACAGATGACAACAACTATGATTACAGAAAATGTATTGACTATACCTGATGCCCGTGTCAGTCCAGGGAAGAGGAAAAAAGGGCTTACAATGGAAATTAGTTACCATGGAACTGAGCATCTATGTGAATCTGCTGGGCTTCTGCAATAGAATACTTATTTATTAAAAGGGTTGAACCAATAGAATTATACCTCGATAAGTAACTGATGCACTTATTATATAAGAACTGGTGCACTTTATTAACAATGGGTTTAATTGAATATTTTGCTTTCCAACATAAAACAATTAAGTATGTTGACCCTAACCTATTTTGACATGTTAGCCGACCCGCATACTTAAAAACATCTAGCTATCACTAATTTCAAGTCTATGGAATTAACAAAAAAAAAAGGATTATGGCATAACCATAACACCAAGAAGTGAAATTTCAAGGCCCGTGGAACCGCTGCTTTTAAGTTGGGGGAACAAACAGCTCGTATAACACTTCTGAAGCATCTGGTTTTGCAATTCCGAGCTCAACAAGAAAGCATACAACTATAGTGAGTACCAAGAAAGCAATCAAAAACTCAAGTTTCCGCACCTGTATAGCAAGATATTCATTTCATTAGATTTCCATTTTTAACGAAGTTTAACAATCCAAACTTATAAAGGCCTATAAAGTATTACCCCATATTATTGTAGAGAAAGTAGAATTAATGTCCTACACCCTGTGAGCAGCACACCACACCATACTGGAATACTGATGATCATATTCAGAGCAAATGTTGTGCCAGTTACTGTACATAACAGATATTAGTGTCGATAAGCATTAAAAAAAAGATACATGACATGGTGCAAACTACAGAGATATTAAATAAAATAGAACAGATTTAATGAGGAAAGTGGCTTAAAACAGTAAGCTTGATAATGAAATACATTTCTATGTACACATATCAGATTCACTTTTGGTAGCCCATTGCTACATAGGTTTATATTAAGCAACAAATGGTCGGAAAAAAAATAACTATCATTAAGGGCAAGTGAACAACCACTACCTTAGGGTAGAAAGGATGAGAACCATTATGCATTTTATCCAAAAGTTGCAGGAATATTGTAGCCTGATTGAAATGAACAATGTAAGTTATCAAACAACTTTATTCGTTATGTAAAAGTAGTTACTTTGACTCATGAAGAACTCAAGTTAAAGCGAAAAGCTAGATCATAGAACTCAAGTAACTATTGCAATTTGGAAATATAGTTGAACCAAATATCCTTCACATAGAAAAAGTCCTTTCTATAAGAGTACTAATAGTGAGGAAATCACTTAAACATACTTTGGAAAGTCGTTTTTGTTTAAACACATAAAAGTGAAGTAATATTCACCAAGTTTCTGCACTTAGTAAACATGAGTAGAAAGAAGCGTTAAATATTGTTAATACTAAAAGAACTCCCATCTAACATTGATGCCTTAATTTGTCCAACGATGCACTAATCATACTCACTGATGCTCTAAAATGCCCAGCGATGCACTAAACATACAAACGGATACCCTACTATGACTAACAATGCACTAAACATACAAATGGATGCACTAAACATACACACTGATGCCTTAATATGTATGATGATATACTACACAAATCATACTCATTGATGCCCAAATATATTCATCGGTGCACTAAACATACAAACCGATGCATAAGTAGTTCCAACAATGCACTAAACATAAAAATGGATGCCCTACTGTAACTAACGATGAACTAAACATACAAATAGATGTCGAAGGTTTTCAAATGATGCACTAAACATACAAATGGATTCCCTACTATGAACAACGATGCACTAAACATACAAACCGATACACTAAACATACACACTGATGCCTTAATATGTTTGATGATGCACTAATCATACTCATTAATGCTCTAATATGTCCAGCGATGCACTAAACATATAATCATATGCCCAAGGTATCTCCAACGATGCCCTAAAAATACAAACGGATGCAGTAAACATACACACTCGTTCCTTAATATGTTTAATGATGCATTTATCATACTAATTGATACATTAATATGTCATATGATTCAACAATAATACGAATTATGATTTGTTTACACATTGATGCTCTAAAATGTCAAATATTTCCAAAATATTCTAAATTATCATCTGTTTACATATTGATGCCCTAAAACATCAAATAATTCGAAAATATTCTAAATGATCATTTGTTTACACATTGATTCCCTAAAATGTTAAATAATTCAAAAAATTTCTAAATAATAAGTGAATACCAATTATTTATTTTAAACCTCCAAAATCATAATAGATGCCTGCCCTAATTTTACACAAATTCACAATAATACTAATTATGATATAATTTACCCTATAATGCACAAAATAACAAAGAAATTTTAGTGAATCTGTGTTATGTCGTATAAATAAAATGAGCTAAATGAAATTTATATATAACCTGGATAAGAAGATTGTTTGAGTGAATCTTCGTTATTTGAATAAGGCGGCGATTCCACTGATATGTTCAAGGCGGTGTGACGATGACGGAGTGAAGATTGACGCGGTGGTTGCATGAAGGAAGACGGCGGCGACGGTGGTGGTGATGTCAATGGCGGATTCAAGATTGATGTGGTGGTTGCACGAAGGAAGACGGTGGCGACAGTGGTGGTGGTGACGGAGACGGTGGCGACGGTAGTGGTAGCTCATCTCCATGTTTGGGAAAGAATGAATATCTGTTTAGAAAATCCTCTTTTATTTTTATTTTTGTCATTTTCTACCCTGAAGTTTCAACTATGTTCACAATCTACCCTGTAGTTTTCAAAATGCGAATTTTCTCACTTTTTTACTTAAATCTACAATGAGAAGGGCCTTATAATGAAAAGGATGGGAAGCGATCTCAACCGTTTGATTTACCTTGCAAGATGAAAAAAGCGGAGTGCCCTTTTTGTAAATTATAGAAACTTGAGGGGCAAAGATGTAGTATTGAAAAATTAAAAGGGCGCTAATATTCATTCCCCCAATTCACTCTCTCTTCCTGTTCCACAAAAACCGATCATATCACTCCCTCTCCCTCTCTCTCTCTCTCTCTTCGAGTTCTAAAAAAAACCCTAATAATTTCTAAACCAAATCTATTGACTATCGAAGCAATCTACTGCATCACTGATGGTTATTACATCAATTTGTTAGGGTTTGGATAACCATTCGAAAACTTACTGCATCGATGATGGTTAAGACGAACCTACCAAATCTTTCACGGGCTTGTAAGTTTTTAAATGAACTCAAATTTTGTTACTACATCAATTTATTAATTTTGATTTGCTAAAATCGTGTTTTTGTCGATTTGTTATGATTTATGTTTGTAAGTATTGTTGTTTGTGCGATGCACTAGAATGCGAACTGTGATGCAGTAGTTGTTGAGTTTCCGTGTATTAGGATGTATACAAGGTGTTTGATAAAATGTCTTAATGGAACTTTATAACTATGATGCACTAACTTTACATTCTGATGCACTAATTTTGAACAGAAATGCAATAGGTGTTTAGTTGTCATGTGTAAGGATGAAATATACTAAGAGTAGGTTGTTTTATGTGTGTAAATTTGTTTGTATGCTTGGTTGTACGTTTGATGCACTGGAATTTGAACTGAGATGCAGTAGGTATTCAGTTGTCGCATATAAGGATGAAGTAGGCTAAGCATAGGTTGGTTTATGTGTGTAAATTTGTTTGTATGTTTGGTAGTATGTCTGATACACTGGAATTTAAACTGAGATGTAGTAGGTGTTCAATTGTCGTATGGAAGGATTAAGTTGTTTAATGTGTGTAAATGTGTTTGTATACTTGGTTGTATGTGTGATGCGCTGGAAAATGAACTGAGATGCAGTATGTGTTCAGTTGTCGTGTGTAAAGATAAAATAGGCCAAGCATAGGTTGTTTTATGTGTATAAATGTGTTTGTATGCTTGGTTGTATATGTGATGCGCTGAAATTTAAATTGAGATGCAGTAGGTGTTCATATGTTTTTGAATGATGAATTGATGTTGTAGGTTCTTATCTATGGCATATAAGATTAGATTAGGCCACCTGTAAGGTGTATTACATGTAAAAAAGTGTATGTATGTATGTTTGCACGGATGATGCATTTGGTGTAATGAAGTGATGCAGTAGATACATGTTTGTAGCATATAAGGTTTGATTAGGTTAGACGCAGTGTGTTTTATTTTTCAACCAATGCATATTGTGTTTTACTTGTCGAAAAGTGGTTGTGTGTGTATTTGAATGCATGATGCAGTTGCTGTAAAGAAGCGACGCAGTAGGTTACATTTTGTGTGCTTAATGCAGTTGATATATTGAAGTGATGTAGTAGGTTGTTGTTTATGTAATTTAATGTCACATTAGGTTAGGTTAAGTGAGATTTATGTGCTTAAAAAGTTTTTAAAGTGTGTTAGAATAATTAATGCAGTTGTTGTATTGAATTGATGTAGTAGGTAGATGTTAGTTGCTTATAAAATTAGATTAGGTTAGGCTAAGTGAGATTTATGTGCTTAAAAGATATTTTATTTGTGTTTGAATGATTAATGCAGTTGGTGTAAACGAGTGATGCAATAGGTAGATGTTAGTTGCATATGAAGTTATATTAGGTCAGGTGAAGTATGGTTTATGTGCTGAAAAATGTCTTTATTTGTCTTTGAATGATATTGATGCAGTTTTTGTAAACCAGTGATGCAGTGATAGATGTTAGTTGTATACGAGATTAGATTAGGTTAGGATAAGTTTGTTTTATGTGGCGAAAAGTGTGTGTGTATGTGTGCGTTTAAATGCATAATGCAGTTGATGAAAACAAGTGATGCAATAGGTAGATTTTAGTTGCATATGAGGTTAGATTAGGTTAGGCGAAATATATTTTATATGCCGAAAAGTGTTTTTTTGTGTTTGTGTGCTATCGATGCATCTGGTTTTATGAATTACTGTAGTAGGGACTTATATGTGGGGTATGAGTCTAGGTTAGGTTACGCACAGAGCGTTTTAGTTTTTGAAAGAATTTTGTGTGTGTGTTTGGGTGCTATTGATGCAGCTGGTTTAATGAAGTAATGCAGTAGGGATTTTTATGTTGGTTATGAGTCTAGTTTTGGTTGTGCAGAGCGTTTTATTTTTTGAAAAGTGTTTTTGTGTGTGTTTGTGTGTTATCAATGCAGCTGGTTTTATGAATTAATGCCGTAGGAATTTGTCTGTGGGGTATTAGTCTAGGTAAGGATATGCGCAAATCGTTTTAGTTTTTGAAAAGTGTTTGTGTGTGCGTTTGTGAACTATTGATGCAGTTGGTTTAAATGCAGTAAGGATTTGTATGTGGGGTATGAATCTAGTTTAGGTTACATGCAGAGCGTTTTTGTTGTCAATAAGTGTTTTTGTGTATGTTGTGTGCTATCGATGCAGCTGGTTTAATGAATTAATGCAGTAGAGACTTGTGTGTGACATATGAGTTTAGGTTAGGTTACACGCAAAGCATTTAGTTGTCGAAAAGTATATTGTGTGCGTTTGTGTCCTATTAATGCAGTTGTTGTAATTAAGTGATGCTGTATGCACTTGTTTGTGCCGTATGAGTCTAGATTTGGTTGTGAGTTTGATGACATAAAAATAAGATATTGCAATTATGCATCATCTCTAGTAAGTATAACTGATATGCATAAAATTGTTCTTTTGTTGCATCATAGTTTTATAACTACTAGTGCATCATTTACTGTTTAGTGCATCATAGTGATATATCTATTGCATCAAACAAATTACATTAATGTAACAATATATCATAATTTTCACAGATTGAATCATTTGTTGACTATCTGGAAAGAAAATCGCACCCGAGATGCTATGAGTTTTTATTTGCCGAACGTAAGCATGTTGAGTTGCCTTGGAGGACAACCTACAATTTTGTCGACTGTGGAATATTTGTAATGAGGCATATGGAAACATATATGGGTCAAGGTATTTTTTTGGAAGAGTTGAAAAAGAAGGACATGGTCAGAAAGCACAATTGAAGATGTTGCACGCCAAGTACTTGGCAAAGATCATACTTATGAGTTGTAATGAGGAAAAGGCAATGTTATTGAAAGAAGCAGATGCATACATAAAGAAGAAACCAAAAAGTTCTAAATTTTTAACAATGTTAGAGTGGATGAAGATTTGTGGAAAAGATTTAATGAAACCGTAATCAAGACCATTGATGCTTAATTATTGACTGAATGATTATTGTGCGGGGATAACTGAAGATCTTTGGTTTTAAGACTTTTGGATGTTGAAAATATTTTCTACTACTTTTGTATTATTGTTTGTTTGATACCAAAGTAATTTTATTGCATCACAATGTTATGTTTGAAGGATTACTTTTCATTGTATGATGTACCTACAAGTTTATGTCTGCATCACAGTGTTATGTTTGAAGGATTAGTGACATTTATAATTGAATTACTTTAACATACTTGATCTTTCTCGAATGTTCATTTTAGATATTTTTAAATTTTTACTGCATTAATTTGTTCTACTGCATCAGAATGTTATCATATTACTGCATCACAGTGTTATCATATTGTTGGAATACAATATAATTTTACTGCATCACTATATTACTCTACATCACAATGTTAATTTACTAGATCACAATGTTATACATACTTCTGCTTCTCAATGTTATCATACTGCTATATCAAAATAATACTTTACTGCATCATTATGTTGTTCAACTTCATCACATTGTATATTTTACTGCATCACAATGTAAATCTTACTACATTACATTGTATATTTTAGTACATCACAATAACACCATGATGCGGTAACAATTATGCATTAAATATGAACATAAAATATATTACCAAAAAGTGGTTTTCACTTTCTGATCTAGAAGTAGTGCGCATGAGCCATGCCATATGCTCGTCACAATGAATAAACCTACTGCATCACAATTTATCTAGTACATCATAATGTATAAATTCACAGCATCGAAATGTATAAAGTTGTTGCATTACAATATTATTCTACTACATCACAATGTATAAATCTACTACATCGCACTGTTAACAACTGCATCATAACGTATAAATCTATTGCATCACAAAATATAAATCTAGTGCATCATAATGTTATTTTACTGCATCATGATGCACTAAACAATAACACCATAATGCAGTAACTATGATGCATTAAATATGAACATAAAAGATACTTATGATAAAAAGTATGGTGTACTACAAAAAATTACCTACAAAACATATCTAAAAAGTATGATGTACTACATAAAAATCACATATGCACCAGAGAAAATAACAAGGTGCAGTGTACAATACAAAAGCAACAAACTTTACACATTTCTTTGTATTTTCATAATTATTTATTGGTTCTGTATACTTCACGAAAATCAATCAGCAAACTTAACATGATCAGATCATCATCTGAACTTCTGTGGGACGCATAGTATGAGATGTCTTGGTCGGATTCCATCATTTAAGTTAGATAATGAGACATGTCCTTCCAAAGCTCACACCATCTGACTCATCGTGGGCCTGCGGTGGGTTGAGTGGCGCACACAGGCTGCTATCAAAGTAATTTTCCTTGCACCATCATGTTAAAAAATGAAAGTTAGTTGAAGTGCATCCTATCATGTTTCAAAAAAAGTGCAAATGATAGTATCCACTGTAACCAGAAAAGTAAAAACATGTAGATAACAATATCTATTTTTTTGTAACAAGGTAGTAAACCATATCCGTTTGACAGACTAAAGTGAAGGGTAACACCATATTATGCAATTAGGTTACGCGCTTCAAAATTAGATCATTAATTCATAAACATAACCTCCTAGTAACACTTGCCTAAAACCCGTATGATGCAATCGCTTATTAAATAACAAGCTTCGCATCCTGAAAACCCAATATGAAAATCTCTTAGCTCTTTTAACTAGTATTTGTTTATGTTCTTTATGTCGCGCACACGATAGTTAGCAAATATGAAAAAATGTTGCAAAATAAAAGTCAAATATAGTTATTGCATCAATGTTTTAAATCAACTGCATCACTATGTTATATCAAGCAAACCAAAACTAAAGTTAACAAAACACTATGTGACAGACAAAAGCTAAAGTTAATTTACGACATCACGATGTTATGCACTATTATTCACTAAAAGAAAACAAAAGTGATGCACTAGAAATGAAACTTTGATGCACTCATATAAACAATTCCATAGGAGAAACATTCTCTACCCATAACATAAACACAAAATAAGCTTTTAGATCTATATTTTCAAAAAACAAAAACCTACTGCATTAGTATTTCATAACAACCAAATAACACATACAAGTCTTCTCTACTAAAAAAAGACCAAAAAAATTAAAAATTAAAATCTGTTGCATCAAAGTGTAAAGTTGGTGCATCAGATGTATAAAATATCATTGAGACATTTATTATACATATTGTGTGCACCTTTACTAAATATGATTGTATTTTTTTTTCCAGATCTAAATACTTTACATATAACGTATCTAGATTAATAACAACACAAAAAAATGTTATCTATATCAGTGTATCACACTTTTTAGCAACAAGTTCATCGCAAGGTGTATGAACAATTGGTGCATCAGTGTACGAAACTAGTGCATCACAGCACGAAACTAGTGCATCACAGTTATAGAATATCATATCGACATTTTATCAAACACCTAGTGTGCAAGTTTCATATACACGTTTTTCATATATATTTTTTTCTCAAACACAAACTAAATGAATATTTTAAATCAACTAAATACACTAACAATCAACATGATGTAGTTTGAATCAAACTGAATATAACATAAATAAATACAAAAAAACGAATATTAGGTGTTTGAAATAAGGATCTTACTATCTTGACCTCTTGATGAACAACATTCAGTAGAGTTTTATGAATCACTCGACATCACGAAAATAGTTTTTGAATTCGTTGAGTTTGAGTTTGTTAAGAAATCAAATCGTTGACTTCAAGTGAAGACGCTTGATGTTTAGGAATGATGACGATAGTTAATGGTGGGGAACACAAGTGAGTGTTGGTGACAATAGTATAAATGTTTAGGAATTGAACACCTACTGCATCATAGTTCAAGTTTAAGTGCATCAGACAAATAATCAAACCTACAAACACATTTACGCACATAACGCAGCCTACGCTTAACCTAACTCGTATTTATACACGATAACTGAACACCTACTGCATCTCAGTTCAAATACAAGTGCATCACACAAATAATCAAGCATACAAACTCATTTATTCACTTAACCTACTGCATCATAGATAGAAATAAAAACCTACTGCATCATAATATTTAATACAACTGCATGAGCATTCAAAACAACCGCATCACAATGTAAATTTAGTGCATCACAGTTATAAAGTCTAGTTGAGACATTTTATCAAACACCTTGTATGCAACTTTCTTAAACATGTTTTGTATCTATATTTTTCTACATTTTGTTCCAGATTTAGAAGTAAACATTATGTAAATTTGAATCAAACTTTGAATATAACATACTTAAATCAGTAAAAACACATAAACCAAACATAATAGAATTAAAATAAAGTAAATTAACAAAAAAAAAAAAAAAAAAAAAAAAAAAAAAAAAAAAAAAAAAAACAACTATTAAAAAACAAAATATTAACATCTTACTATCATTATTCATTGATGTTGCACTAGTTGTTGATGTTGAACTATCATTGTTAGCTGATGATAATGAACATTCAATCAACATCTCAAAAATCACGGTGGAGAATGGTAGAGATAACGGTAGAGATCACGGTGAGGATCAGGCGGCGGATGACCGTGGGGATCAGGTTGTGGATGACAGTGGGGAACCGGTAGAGAAGAAGATATGGTGGAGATGGAGAAGTTAGCCACTATTTGTGTGTGTGTTTTTAGGTCGTTGTTTGTGTGTGTTTTTATGAGAGAAAGATAGAAGAAAAAAGAGTTTATATAATCTAAGGGGTAAAAGACTAAAATAATCCCGACAGTTATAAAACAAGGAGGTGTTGGGAGAGGACACATGGCGCAATCTGGTGGCTTCCTAGCCTTCTCATTATAAGAACTCTTCTTAATATATCCCATCTCTCTCTCTCTCTCTCTTTCTATATATATATATATATATATATATATATATATATATATATATATATATATATATATATATATATATATATATATATATATTGGATAAACAGGATGTAATATCATCAAAACTGCTTTTTTACTATGCTAAAAAAAGAAAAGAGAAAAAAAAAACTTCGTAGACTACAAATTGTGGCTACACTTAAAAGGCGCTAGTGGGGGGGGGGGGGTGAGGAATGAGAAAGATAATGAAAAAAGATGCTTGATAGAGTATAATGCAATGACCCATTATCAAATAGTGGGTAATGGGTCATTATCAAATAAATTGGGGAGAATGCTTTTCTTTCCCTTTTCCTTTCCCCACCATTATCATTGCCTTTCCCTTTCCCTATCCCGAGTTTGAACCAAGCACACCCAATATTGTGTAAATAAAACATACACACAACACCTACAAGCTACATGTATATTTGGATCTATAATAAAACACACACACAAGTTACACAACAGTCCAGCCACGATTGTAAGCAAAGCAAAACGATCCGTAAAAAGAAATGACGTGTGAGAGAGAGAGGTCTTTTTCACCATAATTTTTCAAACGACAAACTTTTACAAAAAACCGATTTCACAATAATTTTTAAAAGTTAATTCTCTTTAGCATTTTGATATATGAATCGCAACTTCTTTTTTCAACTTTTTAAGTAGGTGTTGATTTTCTTGAAAATTTCGGCATTTTCGGCTCAAATTTTGTCTAGTTTAACGGCCGAACTTTGCAAAACTTAAAATACAAAAGTTGTAGCTTTTTGGCTATTCTTTACCCAGAAATTTGAATCACTCAAATCCGATATGATATGTGTGAGATATCATACGTTAAAGATGACGTCTTAGTCACATTTGTTGCACACAAGATCTCATCCAACGGTGTGGAATACTTTTTAAACTTTTTAATTTTTAATACTTTCTAAATGATCTGAATCCTTAGTCGAATTTGAATTATGTTCAGTTCTGTTTTACCCACAAAAAAAAATTAACCGACCGAATAAACCAAACAACCCGATAACCATACCAATGAACACCCATATATACCACCAATGTATTATTGTTGACAACGCCTCTCTTAATATCAACGGGCTCAGGTGACCCATAAACCAAACATTGTGTGATCAAGTCACACGGTGGATAATTGTAGATTAAAAGGTATACCATATGTTACATTGGGGAGTACATCTGTCTTTGTTGTTAAAGAAACACCTCTCTTTGTAAGTTATTGCGCAACAGTAAAATATGGTTCCATAACTAACCAAGACCTGTAAAACTTTAAAAGAAAGTGCAAGAAAAGAGCGTAAACCAATTTTCAACACAAGAATAAACAATATAGAAACTAAAAGGCTATGTGGTAACTCTACTATGGTATGAAACTGAGATACGTACCGTAATCATATATATGAATATGATCATCGACAACGTATAGAAGATACAAGTTGAGATGAATGGCAAGATAATCTGATACAGAGACTCTGATATTTGCTCCATTTCAGTTCATGTCAACATATATTAAGCTTGATTACTAGTAACACGTATATAGCAAATCAATTTATGATGTATCCAGCAACACGATGATCAAATTTATGATATATCAAGTTAAAAATGGTACAACACGATGATCTCTTGAAAAAAATGAAACAAATTGTGTTTGTAAACATGAAAAAGAAAGAATGTATGAACAAATGGTGATATTCGATAACAATCAACTCATAATCAACATTGTGTTAGAATCTCAGCACCGTTTTCAGTTATCAAGAGGGTGTGCTCAAACTGTGCTGATAAACTGCCATCTTTAGTCACAACCATCCAATTATCATCCCACATTATTAGGTGTATGCTACCCATGGTCAACATGGGTTCTGCAAAAAAGAAAAAAAACACTTAAAAGAGTATCCTATGGAGAGCAATACACAAGAAATTATCGTAGTGGTTGGAAAATGAAGCTTGTAAAGGATAACATGGTAACCTACCAATGGTGAAAGTTTGGTTCAACATCATACGTCCACGTTCATTATTCCCTGAAGCAACAAAACATTAGACAATTACTATTTTTGAAAAGTTTATGGCTTTAGCATTAAGGTTAGCTAATAGAAATCCAGATCAAGATAAATGAATCTTGAATTGTGCTTAATTATATACGTCGAATTTTAGGGTTTATATAATTCGAAACCCCATTGTTTTGTTTATTAATTGGATTAGATACCCTAGGATTGCATGATATAATTACGTGTTAATTATATGCAATCTTGTGACAACATGTTATAATTGTTACGAAAATCCATGATGGAACGTGCATGTTTTGTCATGGAATTATTGTCTATATGAATTAATTGTTAAGTTATTATTCACATGTTTATTTATTGATAATTCTTGAATTAATTGTTAAGTTATTATTCACATGTTTAGCTATGGTTTACGCAATCGATACGTCGATGCATGTGGTACACTTGCCTTTGTAAGTGAGAGCCTTAGTTAAATACATGCATTATAAACCTAAAATTGATTATTAATAGGTTTTATTGAATAAGTATGCATGTGGCTACTTTTTTTACACATATTAATTGTTATGTTATGTGCGCATTGTTTAGTTGTTTATTTTTTATTGTTACTTGTTTTGTTTATTTTTTGTTTGACACGTTGTAAACAAAAGGGTAATTTTGAATAGAAAAATAATTTGACTAATCAATGGTGAAATATGATTTGGTTTTTAAGAGTTAAATTTTCAATAGTTTAATTGAGTGATGAGTTTTGTAACAATAGTAAGAACGTCTCACCCAATTGTGACAAACTATAAGAGAGGTATAAGGAGGGTACGCATTAAATTGTGACCCGAAAGAAATGGGATTTTAATTGGCATTATGCTAACCTTAGTTTCTACACTCGTTTGTGCGTCAAATTGGAGCTACCTAGTACGACTATTTTATGTACCAAATCATATTAAGGGTGAATTAGCCTTTAATTCTATGCGCCACTTTGTGGTAATTATCCGAAACACTAAGTCTTTGGACTTATGCAAAAGTACGATATAATGGACGATAATTAAAGGTAATTCTTTGATTGGTCAACCCAATACCTCAATCAAAACTTTGTTAATTTAATCTTAGTGAATTGGTTAATAAAAGTTTTATTAAAACCTATGTTATGAAGTTGTATGCATGCTTCTTCATTCATATTTTGATTACTCACATCAAAACCTAGTACCCTTGAATTTAAGTTTATGCCATCTAATTATAAGAAACACTTGAATTCACCATTTAGCCTAAGTGAGACCTTAGCTAGATTGTGATGACGAGGTGAATTTCATGATTACGTGAGACGTACATGAGAATTTGCAGTTTCTAAATTAGACAACTTAATTGAGTTGTTAGTGAGACCTAGAACTCAAGGCATAAGATGGGGATGAAACATGCTTACATTGTAACTAGGTTTGGCAATTGTAAATCCCATAATGATCTAGGAATTGAAAAATGTTTGTCAATTATTGTTCGAAAACTACCTTGTTAAATACTTTCATTACTAGCATATCAACTGATGTAATAGAACTATGTCAATTAGGATCCTAGCTTTAAGAAAATATTATGGTTTATATGAATATTTACCAACGAGTATTTTATTTTCTTAAAGATCTAACTATCGAAAATACTGAAATTGAATTTTGTTAATTTTTTTAAATGTATTAATACAACGTTAAACCGTAAACGTAAGTTATTCTTTTATTCGTAAATTGATCTACACCCGTAGCGGTTTTTGGCTAGAGTCAACTTTACTAAAAGAATAAACCTAGTCTCCTTTCCATGAGAGAAGCGTGAGACTTAATCCTATTCCTTTTCATGAATGAGAAAGGTATGATAGGAAAATTAGAATTGTCTAACTTCTAAATACATAACTCATAGCAAACTTTAATAGTTAAGAGAATTGCACATTTTCCATAGAGATTTCATTACCCTCTTTCGTTAATTGAATTCTCATGTAACAAATATGACATTTGATTAACTGGAAAACATGTGTAACATTTTATGAGTTATTAAATTAGAAGCTAGACTAATTACCGCAAAATGGTAAAAGACAAACTAGTATATTTTATCTAGTTGTTTTGTTTTGACCATTTAAAGGTACTACATACAATTGTTGGAATGGTAGACCTATTAAGGAAGAAATTGCATGCCCAATTTTTCAAGTTAATGGCATTGATGGATAGTCCATTATTTATACACTATTTTAATACCTAAGTAACTGTTACGTATGGGTGTCTTAAAGATGTAGGAAAGTAAATAGTACATTATTTGGTTTCACTGGTTATGAAACACTTATAATGTTGTCAAATTCAGTGGGAGCATTGTGTGCATTACTGAATAAGGAATTATTATAATGATCTGTAATTCAGTGGGAGCTACAAGCTTTGTCATTTTGGTAGTAACTCATATTATCTCTAGAATGTCTCAAGATAATTACTTTCAAATTGTAGACCTTTATGTTTTTAAGGATAGTCATGTACGTTTCCTTACTAGACAATGAAGTAGTTCTATATCTACTAATTATGTTAATATCTATGACACAATCATATTGATCACATAAACGAACGTGTGTCGTGTGGTTTATCTGCTACATGATGTTGTTCCATGCACAAGTGGGAGAAATCTTTATTGTGTGCAAGGTACAACACATAGGAATATGATTTAAAGAATTCTCTTGACTACAAGGTAAGAGACTAACGTTCTAATATGAATTATATATATCTAATCCAAGAAACCCTTGGTGTTGCAATTTAAGTTATGTGAGAGCTTAGTTAGATTGCAACAACAAGGTATATCTCCATGTTACGTGAGACCGTATCTGGAATAAATTTACAGATTCTAAATTAGATAACTATTTAGAACATGTGTCAAAATAATAACAAAGACTACTTCAAAATAATTTATATATTATTGGAAAGACATAAATAAATGAAGTAATTGATTAACTTGAAATTACTATCGAAACCAAGAGGTGGTGTTCATGATTACTTTATTTAAACATGGTTATTTTTTATTGTAAAGTCACAAACATGAAGTCTTTTAATTGTTACAGGACTTACTATAATATAAAGTAAGACATATACATGAAGTCATTGAAAAATGACTTATAACGTATAGTGGGATTATAACTGTTTATGTCGTCTTGATGAGACATGAACATGAAGTGACTTGATCAAAAGGTACTTGGGTTATAAAGCATGCAATTGGCTTGGAAATTCTATTATACCATTAAGATGACTTAGTTGGTAAATAGATAAGCCGAAAGATATATGTTTATCTTACATATTGTTAAATTATCTTACAATATTAATTCTAATGAAATACCACATGTTTATGGTATGTTCAGTTAGGAGAATCAAACTCTAGCAACGTTTGATTCAAGATAACTATATCTTATTTTCTTCCAAAAGTTATCAAGGTTAGAATATTGAGTATGGATTGGACATACTTAATAAGACTCCAACCTAGAAGATTAATAAGACATCATTATATTATGGAATGTGATGAATCATGTAACAACCGGTAAATTTCATAAACTTATTTTGCTAGCCAAAACATATATTTTTGAAATCCCTTAGCTTTTAAACTTCTCTGAACTTGTTTGAGTTTAAAAAACAGAGGATAGCTGTTAAACGTGAGCATTACTCATTAACTAAGCCGGCAAAACCTAAAATACTTGAAATTATTTGATTTATTGATTTAAATTAAATCAGAGAAAACTATTCGTGTGAAAACTCGTTTTTATCAGGAAAAATTATTCCGGATGCAATGGCGAAAATCCCGTAATTTAAAACGGATGTTTACTACCTTAAATGGGGCCCACATCGTTTTATTATAAAAGATTACTAAAATTGGCAAAAACAACCCCTCCCTCCTATTTACGCCGCCGCCCCTCGTTCTTTACCCTATTTAAAGTTTTAGTCCCTCCTAGGTTATAAAAAGGCAAAACTAGGGTTTCATCTCTCATTTATTCTCTCCCAACTCACACACACTCGCCGGCGACACATTTTCCAGCGCCGCTAAGTTTTCCGACAAGGTTTTCTGGCGAAGTAGATCCGTAGCACCAACGTGTAGATCCGCTCAAGGCGAGTCAGATCTGGGTTAGTAGAGTCGTAAAGGAGGTTATTTTTGGTTGCTAGGGTTCGCTGCCATCACAGCCTCCGTACCACCACCGTGAGTCGTCACATCGCCGCCACCACCATCTCCTTCCTCCTTTCGTTCTCTCGTTTGGTAAGCCACCACCGCCAGCACTATCGTACTTTCTTTAAAAACCGATGATACATATATAACTTTCAAAGGTTTTCATGGTTAAAAATCTATATAAACGTATTTAAACATATCTCGTGTGGTAAAAACATGGATTAAAGGGTGTTTGGGTTGTTTCGGATTATTTTTGGGTCGTGTCAGACCCGACTGACTTCGGGTCTGCCTTGGATTTGATTTTGACGTTGTTGTTGTTGTTTGGTACGGAGTGGTCATGTTTGCTTTGATTTAGTCACGGGTTTGTCTCGATCTCGTTTTGCTTATTTTACTTTAACATGGACTTGGTTTGGATTTGGTTTTGATCTTTTGATATGGAATTACTTAATCGTATTAACATTCAAATTATAAGAGAAATTGTGTCGTTGTTTTGTTGCACACGGTCCGACGAGGTCACCACAAGAGTGGTGCTGCCTGTTCGGTTGAAATAATGAGACGCCAAAGTGGTACTCGTTTGTGTGTACGCTTGCTCGTTCAATTTAACTCGGGTGCTTTTGGTTCGGATTTGGTCTCGGTCTAAATCACAGTCGAGGGTATTTGTTTGGTTCGGTTGAGTCTCAACATCACGTTGGTGTCAAAGGTCATATGTGTAAAGTTGGGTTTAGCAAAAAGTCACAAAACTCATTTGAAATGTTTTCCAAATACAGGATGTGTAAATCCATAAGTATGTATGTTTGTGTGTTTGGATTGAAATCGGGCTTAAGCCCAAGATGTTAGGGAGTGTGTTTGTTTGTTAATCGGGCTCACAAGCCCATCTAACTCATAGAGGGTGCGTTTGGTATATAATGGGCCGAAGCCCAATGCGTTAATAAGGTGTGCTGTGTTATTATGTTAGTAATCTAATTATGCCATTATGTTATATTGTCTTATATTTATTTGAGTAAATACTAACTAAATTTATTGTTTTGTGATAATTGATACGTTTTGGTTACATATTGGATACTTGGGATTGATACGGATTTGGACTTGGTTATTGTAATAATACCTATGCTTGGATTGGATTGATCGTTATTGGATTTACGGTATTAGCCAACGGATTTATTGGACGATTTTGTACTGGAGACGGAATAATATATTAGGCTCGTAAAGAACTTAATATATTAGGACCCGAACGGACACAAAACGGACGATAAACCATATACTAATATTTACGCGAATGATAACGATAAACAAATAAAACTTGTAAAAATTGTAAAATGTGATTTATTCAAAAGTCGCGATGACTCGGGAACGTTAAACAAATGGAAGCTTCATGTTCAAATTTTGTAAAAACCTTTTTACAACTTAAGCAATTACAAATTGTAAGCATCGTAAACCTTTTTGAAATCATACTACTATTTCTCTAAATCATAATGTTTTACCAACTATTTGGGTCTTCGGGGTAAACACCGAAACACATCATTGATCATTCCTCTTTCTCATTCTTATTTATTCTCTTTCGTTCTTTTCTCGTTGTTATTTGTTATTTTCCAACTTTTATCGTTTGGCGTGAGTTACTTTTGAGTTATACTTTTCTAAATAACCACATGAGATTTAAACACCAACTCTTTTAATACTTTAACGCTAATGGTCCGACGTTATCAAATCTAATCTTTTACAAACATCAACACGAGTATTCCACGAGAACTAAAATACTTTATCCTTTGAAAACTCCTTTACTTTGCGAGACATATTCTAGGATAACTATATACTTATTAGGTTGTGCTGATCCAGTACCGTTGTGCCTATACTATTGATACCGTTGTGTTTCATTACTTGATGCTAGTTGTGGCATCTTGCATTGCTACGTACTAAGGTGAGTTCATAGACCCACTCTTATTTATCTCAACTGTTTTGCAAACTACTTGGGGTGAGATACATGCTACTGTTTTTACTATGATCACAATTGTTTGAAAACTGTACTTTGAACTAAAAACTTTACTGAACGTTTCATAAGCACTAAGTACCACTATTGCCACAAACAAGTCCCTTGATCATGCACCATTAATTACTTGCGAGTGAGCGCGAATATAGTGTATAGGCCTATAGGACTGACTAACCCACCATGTTGACCAAGAACTGCAACATGTGAAGTGCTATATTCGAGTTACCTAGGTATTTGGCAAAGTACCTACTTGAGGGCAAATGTTATTATAATTCCATGGTTACTGTCGACTTACATCAATGTTATTGATGCCGGTTAACGTTTTGCGTATCATGAGCTTAGTGCAATGGTAATTACTGAACTTACGGGTGTCACTAGTACAAAAATGGGATTTAGTCACACATGCTGTTTTTCGAACAGCCACACAGTCGCCTTTTTATGTGACTAAATGTACCAGAATAAAATAAACAGCCACACTTGATCCGACTTGTGTGACCATTTCGGAATTACATCCGAGGCTATAGCCACACATTTGAATATTTTCGTGACTATACGTATCTGGTAAATTTTTTTTTGATTTTTTAGTCACTTATAATTTGGGACGTGTGACGGATACAAATAAGGTTGAAACATTAGTCACACTATATATATACATATGTGACAAATATATGTCACGCAATTGAAAAGTGTGACCAAAATCCATATATGGTCACACGAAGTAATTGTGTATGTGGCTAAATCATATGCTCAAGTTTGTCACACATTATTTAAGCGTGACTGCTAGTTTTTGTTGAAAATTTAGCCACATATGAATTTGAAATGTGTGACAACTGAAAAGTAAGTTTGAAGCATAGTCACGATATGCATTTAAAAGTGACAAATATATGTCACACACTTGAGATGTGTGACCAAATGTCATATATGGTCACACTAAACCATAGGCATACATGATTAAGTGTGACCAAAATTCGATACAAATAGTCACGTAAGTTAATATGTGTGTCTAAAGTTAAGTGTGTGTTTGCCTGCCAATTCCTAATGTGTATGGTCACATTTAATTGTAGCACAATCATGTGACTATAGGCTATACAATAGTAACACCATACCACAAATGTGCATCTAAATTATGTTTATGGCCACATTATAAGGGTATTATATGTGACCAATACATTGAAAATAGTCACACTGAAATATTCATGTGACTAATATGTATAGCAAAATGTGAACTCAGTTATCATTAACCTTGATATTAGTCACATTGAGTGTTTGTGTGACTAAATTCAAGATGTTACATATGGTCACATGAAGTATTTATTTAGGTGTCTAAATCATAGAGTCATATTTTGAGTTCAGACTGTTAGTCATGACTCTTCATTTAATTTGCCCCATTACAATGCTGGGATTTTATAGTCTATCTAGTTTAATGCAGTAGTATGTAAGTATGTTACTTGCCCCTAGCTGGAACCAGATTACTTGACTTTCTAAAGTCAATTTTCAACTTTATAATGAAGTAACATGTTACTAAAGTGCCTGCAAGTGCATATACATGATAAATGGAAACTGCAAATACAATAAAGCTTGACTGCAAGTGGACATATACATGATAAATGTCAGACTATACATTCTAGCAGTAATAACTATACATTCTAGCAGTAATAACTATACATTCTAGCAGTAATAACTATACATACTAGCAGTAATAACTATACATGTTTAAGTCAAACTATACATTGTAGCAGTAATAACTATACATTCTATTTCTTGTCCTTGGGTCCTAGATACTCTTCCATCTTCCTGAGCAGTTCATATGCCATGTCATCATAATTAAGCTGAAGCTTGAGTGTTTTCTTCACACGCAACATCTGATGTAGAATGTCTTTGTGAAACTTTAAAGGGTAATCCTTTTCTACAAGCATGTAGATCACCAACTCATTCACAGTTAAAGCATGTACTCCACATCGTTGAAAAATTTTCCATTCTTTAACAGTATTGTGCGTTAGTCTTCTCCAACATTCATCTTCATGATTTGGTTCAAACATTACCTTTAAATAATTCCAGACTTCTCTATCATAATTAGCTTGTTCTGGTGTCTTATTACCAAATCTTTGTTTGAGTAATTTCCATAGAGCTATCATATCTTGTCTATCAAAATCATGAACCATGTGAAGAAAGCTTACATACCTTCTAGAAGAACCATCATGCCTCTTAATATCGTAATAAACTGTTTCCCCAAAAGATCCAGACTTATAATCAACAATGGGATGTTTGACAGTTAAAGGTTGTGCATCCATGGCTTCTCCTACAGAGTCAACTGCAAGTTCAGTGTGAGCTTGCATTTGTTCTTCAGCAACAGCTTGCTCAGTTTGTTCTTGTTTTATCTTTTTACTGCTTTCTATTTCCAACTGTTCACCTGCTCTCTTTGAACTGTCATTCAAGAAGAGATCATTGTTTCTCTTGGCAATTGCATATAATTCTTCAATTCTTTTATCATCCAAGAATTTCAAATCCTTTAGTTTCCATCTGTTCACATTCTTCAAATACCTGCACATGAGTAGATGTTTATGATATGATGTACATATTGGGTATTGTTGATATTAATATAAATACCTTTGCAAAAAAAAAAAAAAAAAAAAAAAAAAAAAAACTACCTGCACATGAGATCTCTTCTTTGTTTTTGAGTGGGTGGCTTGTTCTTCTTAGCTGCATATCTTTGTTCTGCATACAACTTCTTTTTTGAATCAAAAAATTCTTTCAGCATCCTGGCTTTTTCATCTACTGAGTACTTATCTTGCTCTTGTTTATGTAGTTTCTTAGCAAGCTCAGAATCAGCTGCAACCTGAGCCCTTTGCTCATCCCATGAAGCTATTAACTCTGCATCTTTTTCTTCTTGTATTCTCCTTTGTTCCAAAATTGTCTGATGTTCTGCATCATACTTTTGTGAGAATTTCATAGCAATTTCAGCATCAACTTTTAATTGCTCTTCTTTTGATAATGGTTTCTCCACAGGCTCTTCAGTAAGAATCCCTTTACCTTTGCCTTGTACCTGTGGAGTTGATTGTTTAGCTTTTGGAGAGGATGATGGCTCTTGTATCACAACACCTTTGGTTACTGGTTTTGCTGTCTTCAGCTCAGCAAGTACACTAACAGCATTTGCAAAAACCTCTGGTGTAGCAGTACTAGCTTTTGTAGTACCAACTATAATTGGCTCAGTAGCACTATCAGCATTTGTAACCTTGCCCAGACGATGATCAATCACCACTTGATTCCCTTGGTTATCCTCCCCTGAAACTTTGCCTTCATTCCCTCCCTGTTTGGGAGCATCCTTAGAAGCTTCAGAAGATTTAACCTTTTGTTTGGGAATTCTTGATCCTTTGACTCCTTCTAAATACCTAACCCTTCTCTTCAAAGCCTTTATCTCCCCACCTTGAGCTTTGATGACTCCATCTTGGGAAGAAGCTATTGCTCGCAGATCACCAATTTGTGCAGACAGCTTGGCACAGGTATCCTTCAATTCATTCAAAAGTTGCATACTATCCTCACCACTTCGGCTTGTGTTACCTAGCCCGAGAGGTGGATCACTGGAAAAGTTAAGTTCAGTCTCACCCCTAGGATGAACATCCGAACCCCCCATTGTTTCCATGTGACTGGGACCTTCACCTGAATCAGTTCCAGAGGAACTTTCTTCATTAGAAGTTGTCTTGGTTCGGGTCTTAATGATGTTACCACTTTCCTGTGCTGCTGCTAAGCTAGACACAGTAGTGGCAGCCCTTGCCAACATGTCACTCTCCCCCCCAGTGACATCCTCATCTGCAACAGTTGGTATAGAACCACTAGCCTGAGGTAGCTCAGTGTTCTTGGTGTTAGTCCTACGTTTATAGGTCTTTTGTTGTTGTTCTGTGGGTGTGTGATGGGTACCAGCTGGGATTGCTGAACCTTCACCCATTTGGGTTTGGGCTAGTGCCAACATTGTTGGAAACAAAGGTGTCACTCTCCCTGAAAAATCTTTTCCAACCCTACTCATATTAGCAAAAACCTTTTTGGTAAGGCAGGGAGTGGGATAAACATTTTTGTGACTTTTCTTTTTTTTAAATTGGTTGTCCAAAAAGAGTTGCAAAAACCTTGGATATAGAAAATATTTAGCCAAAGAACCATCCAAGTTCTTAACCATATTATCAAAAATTAATTTTGAGAAATTAAATCTTTGAGTATTTTCAGCCAAACAAATTATAGCAGAAGCTAAATTACTGCTAAATTCATTCCATGCAGTGGTCTTTGGACTTAGACACACTAAGACAGTATGAATTAAGAATTTCCACTGAGGAGAAAAATTACCTTTTTGGAACTTTAAAGCATCTGTATATCTCTCATAGCCCATCAGTGCAAGTTTTTCAAAGATTGTAGTATTTGGAAGATTCTCAACTCCGTTAGCATCATCTAGGAGAAGATCTCTTCGAATAGACGCCTCTGTAATGATAATCATCTGCCTATCTACAAGGGCATGGATTTGTGCTTCCCCATTAATAGTTTGGACCTTAGCAGACGACCAAAACTGGATAATGTTGGAAGTATATATAGTAGGTTTTACTGTTAATGCAAACTTAATATAGCTTGCATTAAGGAAATCAATGATCTCAGTAAAATCTACAGACTTATTGGATTTTTCTAAAAAGGCAACATTATTATGAGGTTCGGTAAAAGTTAGG
This sequence comes from Artemisia tridentata subsp. tridentata, assembly GCA_021014915.2. Classification (NCBI taxonomy): domain Eukaryota; kingdom Viridiplantae; phylum Streptophyta; class Magnoliopsida; order Asterales; family Asteraceae; genus Artemisia; species Artemisia tridentata. Next base: position 149,112,532 of record CP139501.1, on the reverse strand, counting down.
TTCGACATTATGATTTGATTTGGGGGTTTTGCAATTTGACAATTAAAATTCGATTAGGGAGTGGAAGAGAGAGATTAATGTGTGCGTGAATGTGATTGTGTGCAGCAATTGGGGGTTTATACCCTTTAAGTAAAAAGTGATACAAACTACCCTGCACTCCCAACCACTGCTAAAAGGATACCCAGCAGTACAACGTTTCGCTAGCAGTACAATTGTTTACCTAGCAGTACAATAATAATAACTGTATTCAAATATCATAAACTTGTACATAATAACTGCATTCATATATTAAACCAAGTCAAAATAAGTTTACATTTACATAGGCAAAATATACATAGGCAAAATATATAAAGAAAAGATACATTAAGACACATATTTACTAGCTTCAATACTTCTGTAAACATCAACTATTTTCTCTCTTTCTTCTTCTATTTTTTTGTTCCTCTCCTCAATTTTCTTCTGATGCTCCTCAATGACCTCTAAATCTTTCTTGTTCCTTTCTTCATACATATTTATACGCTTGTTGTGAATTTCTAACAATGCGTTTTCAACACCATACGGGCCTTTACTACATTTCTCCCAAATATTTTGGGATATGCCCATTTTTTTATAATTTTCAGGCATTGGTGGAGGAGAATCATCCCTTGGGCGTTTGTTTTTGTTGGAAGAAGGAGTTGAAGAGGAGTCAGCCATTGAAATTTGAAATTTATTTTCTAATGAAAATATCAAAGGAGTTGTATATGGTACGGTTGATTAATTATGAACGGTTTTCCATGTCGAGTTGTACAAATAGGCTAGAGAGGTATACGAACGGTTCCCAATACTTTAGGCGGGAAGAGGGACCATCGAGAGGCGCCAAAAGTAAACAGATGGATAATATTGATCGGATTTGGTTTGTGTTTGGTTTGGATTTGACTAGTGTAGTTGATCTAGAAGTGTGTTTGGTGTTGGATTGACTAATTGACTTTTTCATTAGGGTAATTGATATTTTCTATATTAATGATGTTTAATGTAATTTGTGTGCTAATTTTAATGACTAATTGACTTTTTCATTAGGGTAATTGATATTTTCTAGTACATGTTTAATGTAAATACATGCTTTAATATCTATCGTAGTCTGAATGTGTTTGAGAAGTATGGGTATATTTAGGCCACTTCCAACAATAACTCAGTCTTAACAAATTAAAATTAAAATTCAAATTCAAACGTAAGATAAAGTACAACATATTAACGCTGCGTTAACGCAGGTTAGCCCCAACAATTAAAATTCAAAGTCACGTTAATAAAACGTGTGCATTTGTACCCTATAAATACCAATGCTTCTGAAGCACAAGTCACACAGAAACACATTCCAAACTTCTCAAATACTCAAGATCCAAGCATCTCAAATTCAAGATGTCTTCCAGAAAAGATTTCGGGCAACAATTTCCAAGCCCACCTCGCCAAAAGGATTTTGGCCAACAATTTCCAAGCCCACCTCGCCAAAAGGATTTTGGCCAACAGTTTCCAAGCCCACCTAGCGAAAATGAAAAATTCCATACTCCACCCGAGCATATCTTTCCGGTTTTCCAACCGGAAAATTTTCCGGTGAATAATCAACCTGAAAATGAACCAGTTCCCAACCAAGACCCAAATCCGTTTGGGTTAACTGAGGAACAACTTAGGCAAGAGGAAGCAGATATGCAAGTCCTCCTGGAAATGGAAGCACTTGAAAGAGAAGAGGAAGCTGATCGTTTGGAGCGGCAAGCCAGGGAGGATGAAGAACGTAGGCAAAGGTGGGAGTCTGGTTTTTTCACACCTTCCGAATCCTCTGAAGATGGTTACCCAGATTCAGATGATAGTTTTTATTAATCGTCCGTTGTTTATGTTAATCGTATGTTGTTTATGTTAATCAATCATTGTTTATGTTAACGTAGTTTTTATTTGACATTTAATGTATTTCTATTTCATGTTTAATGTATTTCTATTTCATGTTTAATGTATTTGTATTTGATACTTTATTTTCAATTTATAAATTGAATTGAATTTGAATTGAATTGATAAATTTTAAATATATCCCGCCTTTTTGTTTAATTTGAATTTGAAATTTTAAAATTTAAATATCCCGCTCGTTATTAATATGTTGTACTGTTACTTTACGTTTGAATTTGAATAATACTCGTACGGTTACTTTTACTTTCAATCTGATTTTTAAAATAGCCTCCAACGGCTAGTTTAACGGCTTTCCACTATCAAAGCCACTTTCACAACACTTCGTTTTCTCACACAACTTCTTATAAAACTCTCTCGCAAGTATCACTAATTTTAACACAAACATTGTGGCTAACAAATTAACTAGCAGAGGTGCAAAAGGCTATCCTCACCCGATTACACAATGAACAAGAAAAAGAACTCAAATTGATTAACAATTTGCTAGGTGAGATAACTCGTATTATGCTACAGATGCATAATCGTGCTGATCCAGAGGTCGAAAGGTTGCGTGAGTTGCCTCAAGACCATCCAGCTATCAGGGTTGGTCTAGAAATTAAACTCTTTTAAGAAATGATGAAACAGGGTCGAAAGGTTGCGTGAGTTATTGTTGGGTGTGTTGCTCATGTACAAACATATAATCTCGGCTCATTCGTTAAACATCTCGTATACAACCATATCATCTCGGCTCATTCAATTCGTTAAACATCTCGTGTATAACCATATCATCTCGGCTCATTCGTTAAACATCTCGTATACAACCATATCATCTCGGCTCATTCGTTAAACATCTCGTGTACAACCATATCATCTCGGCTCATTCGTTAAACATCTCGTGTATAATCATATCATCTCGGCTCATTCGTTAAACATCTCGTATACAACCATATTATCTCGGATCATTCGTTAAACATCTCGTATATATACAACCATATCATCTCAGCTCATTCGTTAAACATCTCGTATACAACCATATCATCTCGGCTCATTCGTTAAAATTGTGTTAAAGCTCAGTTAATTAAGGGTGAGTGTGTTAAAGCTGACGTGGCATTGTGTTAAAGTTTAAAGCTGAGTTATTGTTGGGAGTGGTTAGAGTATTTTCTTTTGTTTTTTCGGTGGATTTTAGCGTGACTTAATCTTAATACCGCCAATTTTGTCCATATAATATTCAACTATGTACGGATAACTAATACCCGCGGGGAAACCCGAAAAACCGATGGATAATATTAATCGGGTATCCGGTGGGATATGGGGCGGGTACGGGTATATTATAAACGGGTTCGGTTATGGGTATACTAAAACCCGCCCCGAACCCGAACCGTTGCCATCCCTATTTACCGGCTATAGCCGGATTTCACCGCCACCTCATCACCATTAGTTTTTTTTTTTTTTTTTTAAACAAATCTTGCCACGTCAGCTATAGTTAAACCAAACCACAAATTCAATATTCAACCAGCAATTAATCCCTTTACCCGGTCATTTGTAAACACACACAAAAATCAATAAACCCTAATCAACACACACATTCTTATGGCAAACACAAGCACGCAAACAATGAAACCAAATAACAAAAAGGTAATTAGTAATTTGTGTTTTGTAAATGTAATTGGTAAGGGTACAATAACTAGTAGTAATTACGTTTGTACTGTTGATGTGATGGTTGCACAGTATGATACATTATTTGCGATTATTAAGATAGTACTCTATAAAATTTGGAGCCAAAAATTTGATTTTTTCAAGTTTATGCTTTAATTAACAGGTTCAAAGGGAAAATTTTCAAATAATTCAATTGTTAATTTCAAATTACAACTTGGAGGCAAATTTTTGGATTGAAATTTTTTGAATCACAAACGATTCATATTCTTGGTGTATAGCCTCTTTTCTCTCCTTAAAAAAAAGACTGCAAATAAAAACAAAAATCAAATCTTCTCTCACCATTACTCTCCAAGCTAAGCCATAATCATTTTCTTTTACCCTTTGTTGCTCAAGAGTCATGGAAACTGAACCCATTGTTGATAACCATACTTTGCTTCCTCTTGATCATATTGTACATGATGATAACGCCTTAGAATATGAATCCGAAAAGTCTTCTGATGAAGAAGATATAGATGAGCCTGTAACCAACCAAACACCTGAGATAGTAGCTAAGAGGGGCTCAACCAGGCTAGTAAAGTTTCGCGCAAAGCATGACAAACCTGGTGCAACAAAGCTCAAGGTAACCTTCGATGCACTCGGTAGGGTAACAGGGGAAAACAGAGCAGTGTTTGTGAGTTTTTTAGGAGATGTGGCTCGTGAGCAGATAGGTGTGAAGATTCTACACTGGAAGAAGGTGAATAAAGAAGCAAGAGATAAACTATGGGATGAAATCTTGGTACATATATACTATTTTGTAACCCAATACTACATAAGTTTATGTATGCAGTTACATTATGTGCAACTAATTAACAACATTGTGTTAATCTTTTCAGAAATTTTTTGTTGTTGACGTCCAATACAGAAAATTGATAATGATTAGTCTTGGTAAAATGCTAAGGAATTACAGAAGGAAGCTCAAAGTCAACTACATTTTGCCCAACCTAAATACACCTTCCAAACTGAATGAAGTCCCGGACTTGTATAATACAATAATGAAATCAGAAGACTGGGTCGAGTATGTTAAATACACGACCACCGAAGCATACAAGGTTTTAATTAGTCATCTTTAATTAAGTGTATATGTCATTTTATTATTTTCAGTTTGCAGCATTACCGCATCTAAACGCCTTATGATTTTGTGTTTTTAGGAGAAATCTGAGAAAGGTAAAATGGCGCGTTCCCAAAATATTTATCAGCATAAAATGGGACGAGGTGGATATGCTTATGTCAAAGAGAAAATGGTAAGATTACACAATGTTTGTTTTACCAATTAAGAGACGATCAATATGAGAAATGAATCTGTTTACATTGCCCAATTTGCACATTTGCATTAATACCCTCATATTTTCGATTATCTTGGTTTAACTGTACATGTGTAAGCATCCTCATATTTTCGTTTATCTTGGTTTAACTTTACATGGGTATGCATTTGATGTTTATTAGATCGAAAATAAAGAGATTGAAGCGGATGAAGAACCCCCCCGTGATGTAATGTGGGTGAAAGGAAGGGTAAACAAAGACGGGGAATACCCAAATGATGATATTAAATCAAAGGGAGATGAACTTGTAAGTTTGACTGCTAATTCTATTATTATGCTTATATAGCAGCAACATTTAACTGTGTACTAGCAGTAGTAGCTTGTATACCAGCAGTTACTCTAACAGCATCAAGAAGACTTTTAATCCCAACATTTCCTATATTTTTTGTGCAGAAAGAAGCTGATGACAAGATCAAGGAAGGAACATCGGGTTTTGATGATGGCACTGATGCCATGACATTTGTATTTGGTAAGGAAAAGGGCGGTTATGCCAGAGGAGTGGGAGGTGCAGTAACATACAAAGAGTATTTTGGCCTTCCTCGAAGAAAACAAGAAGCCAATGAAAAAATTGCCTTACTTCAAACTCAACTGGATAATGAGAGACGCGAGCGTGAAGAAAAAGATAAATTGATCAAAAAATTGTCCGCCGAGATGACCGAAAAAGATGTGCAGGTCAATAAATTATCCGGTGAGGTGGAAAACACAAATACAATGCTTTCTCAAATTCTGCAACAGTTGAATGATAAAGGGATGAATATAACTCTGCCAACTCAACCATCGCCAATAGCCTCAGTTGTAAGCCATTTTTTATGTTGTTAACAATTTCATTTTCTAATGCTAACACCACTGATGCTAGTGATACTAGGCATTGAAATAAACTGATGAGTGACTGTATTTCTTAATTTATATTGCAGGTGACTCCAATGGCCATTGACAATATTGCAGGTGACTCCAATGGCACTCAGACAAGTGGTGTTGTAAGTCCTAAAGATGCGGGAATTGAGGAGAATTCCAATGGCCTTGAAACTTCTAAAAAGGTAACGGAAACAATGGTAAGTATAGTAATAAAAGATCGCCCTTTGATTTTTGAATTTTACATACATGATCGACTAATGTACCGTGTTTTATATATACGTATAGGAACCTGCTGCTAAAACTGTCAGGCCTAAGCATAACCTTAAGTCACGACGAAACGGGTCTCCAGATTCCCAATCGCTACAAAATGTGTCGTCTCCAACACAACCACTGCCAACAGTATGTATTTCAACATGTTTCTTGTTACTCTTTTGTTTAAATAATGTAACGTGTTTTATATATACATATAGGAACTTGCTAAAACTGTCGGACCCAATAAGCCAAAGCAAAAGAAGCGACAAAACGGGTCTCCAGATTCCCAATCGCAACAAGATGTGTCTCTAACACAAGCACTGCCAACAGTATGTATTTCAACATGTTTCTTGTTATTCTTTTGTTTAAATAATTTCTGATATATACATGCAATTTTTTTTTGTTTTTGTAGACACTTAAGTGCAAACTCTGGCACACAAAGAAATCAAATATCGTTGCTTTTGGTACCGTATACCAGTCTCATGGAAAGCAAATGCTGCATAACCTACCACTCCCAAATGATTGCTACAGAGTGTCAATTGATTCATCGTTAGTTGATGCAGCATGCATACCGGACGTAGCAAATAATGGGTTCAAAACAGTTAAGGAAGTCGAAGGTAGTTTCGTTGCATGGCCAAAGGATCAAGTTATTTTTGAAGAGGTGGTACGTACATGTGTTTTTTCAACCTACATATATAATTATTCATATGTAATTCAATGTTTGATAGAAGCGTCTTTTGTTTACTACAGGTTACACCAACAAACCATGTGACTAAATGTGTACCACAGGCACCAACGAAGAAACAATATATATCTGCTAACGACTTAAGGCAAACTGCTAAGGGGGTGAAGGTTCAAAAGTCTTTACATATTTGATTAATTAAGTACGACATTACAATTGTATATTTTGTCCAGTTATATACATTAGAGTTTAATTCAATTTGAAATTTCTTGTGTTTTTTAATATTGTTTTATATATAATATATATACACATTCCAGCAGCACTAGCATAGTACTAGCAGCAGTAACTCTGCTTCAGCAGGACTACCTTGGACTACCTTAGTACTGCTAGCAGTAGCAACTCTGCTCCAACATTATTGGTCACTCTTTGTTTAATTCGATGTGTGACTAAATAGTACCAAAGGCCACACAAAATAAAAATTCATGTGACCATTGGAAGAACAATGGTCACGCAAAATACACATTTCTTCACTTTAAACAGCATATGGTCACACTTATTAACAACTTTGGCCACTTTATGCTTAATTGTATGTGACTAAATACCCAAAACAAGCATGCTTTGTGTGACTAAATATTATAAAAGGCCACACAAACATAAAATTCAAGTGGCCATTGGATGATCAATAGTCACACAAAATACAAATTTCTTCACTTTAAACAGCATATGGTCACACTTATCAACACTTTTGGCCACTTAATGCTTAATTGTATGTGACTAAATAACCAAAACAAACATGCTTTGTGTGACTAAATATTACAAAAGGCCACACAAACATAAAATTCATGTGGCCATTGGATGATCAATAGTCACACAAAATACACATTTCTTCACTTAAAACAACATATGGTCACACTTATTAACACTTTTAGCCACTTTATGCTTAATTGTATGTGACTAAATACCCAAAACAAACATGCTTTGTGTGACTAAATATTACAAAAGGCCACACAAACTAAGAATTCATGTGACCATTGTATGATCAATAGTCACACAAAATACACATTTCTTCACTTAAAACAGCATATGGTCACACTTATTAACACTTTTGGCCACTTTATGCTTAATTGTATGTGACTAAATACCCAAAACAAACATGCTTTGTGTGACTAAATATTACAAAAGGCCACACAAACTAAGAATTCATGTGACCATTGGATGATCAATAGTCACACAAAATACACATTTCTTCACTTAAAACAGCATATGGTCACACTTATTAACACTTTTGGCCACTTTATGCTTAATTGTATGTGACTAAATACCCAAAGCAAACATGCTTTGTGTGACTAAATATTACAAAAGGCCACACAAACTAAGAATTCATGTGACCATTGGATGATCAATAGTACACATTTCTTCACTTTAAACAGCATATGGTCACACTTATTAACACTTTTGGCCACTGTTTTTTAAATTGTATGTGACTAACTCGAAAAAAACAACACACGATGTGTGACTAAATCATCACAAACGTCACATTTATTATATTTTCGTGTGGCCATAGGATGGGAAATAGTCACACATACTGATGAATCCAACAAAACTTGTGCCTAATTAGTCACACATATTCGGGTTTTGGTCACTCTTTTTCGATGAAAACAGCCACAAAATAAACAATGTGACCATATGATACCTACGGTGGCGCGACTTTTTGTCACACACACCCAAAAAAACGTGTGTGACTATATGCATATAGTCACGCATTTCCAGTGTGACGATAGGCAGAATCTGTACCAGTGTGTATAACAACGTAACCCACTTTCTCTTAAACTTGAAAACTTTTGATCAACTACTTTACTTTTAAACCTATAAATTCACTCAACCTTTGTGTTGACTTTTAGCATGTTTTATCTCAGGTGTTAGATCTTTGCCGCTGCATAACTTACTTTTGGAGGAGCTTGGCGAAGGGCATGACATTGTCATAGATGAATCTGAAAACTAATTGGGACCGCTTTAATCCTTTTATGGACCTATATTTTCTGCACTATTTTTTTGAATGGTGTAAATTGAATGTTTTTAATTATGAAATTTCTTCTAAAACGGTTGAAGTAAAATCGTTCTTTGTACCTTGTGTTGTGATAACTGTTGAGTAGCACCCCAAAACCTGTATGCTTCCGCTGATCCGATTTAGGGGTGTTATAGATGGTATCAGAGCCACAGGTTATAGAGAATTGGGTATTTTCAAAAACCTAGACTATAACCATTTTTACGAAAACTTAATCCTATGACCGTCACGTGCCTGCCTACCAAGCCAATGCCTCGCGTGTGGTTATAATTAATGAGATATTTAATGATATATTTGATGAGATGTGTGCCTTGCTATTTAATGATTTATATTCACCTTATTTTCATTATTCATTATAAGTATTTTCACATACTTACGCCGATGCACCGAACCTGTCACGGAGTTATGCTATTTCCTTGCGTAAACACGTTATTTGATTTCGAGTTTGAATACTCGTCGTGGTTTTTAAAACGGCTTTAAGTAAGGGACATAGTGCTAGTGTAACTAAGCTGAGTATTTCAAAATTCATTGAACCTCGGTTGAAGATAGACTGATCACCTATATTCAACCAGGGATAGTGGGGACATGGCCTGATCACCTATGTCTCAGAAATGCATTTTGCGATACTGGGAGTAGTTATAACAGAATTATGTTTCGGGTTGATTTTTCTATTTTGAATTTTGGGAATGGTAAAATTTTGCGTATGTACGCGAACATTGAAGATTATGAAGGTTTACCCCTACAAACGACGCACCGACATCGCAACACTTCATGAAACGTAATACTCTTCGAATCGCTATACCTTTCCGCACATATGGAGTACTCGTCTTTCACCGTCTGATTATATACGCATCGGGTCGGGTTAGAACCGATCAGTCACCGTCTTGAATTCGATCTGTTTATTTTAATTCGTCCGATATTGTAATAAGCACGTTTGAGTTTATTGGAGCGTTTGATTTTGGCTTTATTTGAATTGGGATTGCTTGATTCCGTGATTTTGAGTCTCTTTGAATTTGTTTCTTTAGCCTTGTTTTGTTTTTTGTTATGTTACGGTCACCGCTACCCCAAACCTTACACTCAATGGATGGACCGAGTTAGATCACTAGTCATCTAGGAACGACCCTCCCATAATACCTATAAGAAGGATCTATTGATGAAAGTAAAACAACGAAATAACCAATGAATCTTTGACAAGACCTAGGAAACATACAATAGGTTGATTTGTAACCCATCAGAAGCCTTAGGAACTTATGTAGCAAACCGAACCACTATTTTTGGAAAAGATACCTAACCTTTCACTTATCCCTCGGGAACACCAGATGCCTACCTTACTACCCCCTTTATGAAACAATGAACTGCGATACGTTATTTTACGAAATATATATATAAATTGATACGATATTTCGGGAAAACTATTTTTGGATACGTTATTTTGGGTATGCTATTTCGACACACTATTTTAAATATTGTCTTGGACGGTCAACACTGGTTTCACTATTTTATAGAAGTATTATATTGATGTAATATTTTGAGAATTGTTTTGGATACATTATTGTGGGCACACTATTTTGAAATACACTATTTTGGACATATTATTTGGAAACACTATTCTGGAATACTATTCGAAAGCTATTTTGAAAACATTACTACTCTGGTATTGCCCTAGGCCATTAGGTCACATATCACGTTTTTCCCTGCCCCTCAATTTGTGAGAAAGCTCGAGTACACCGCATTATAAGCCGATGAGTCGGACGACATCATTAGTTGCCTTAGGAAGTAACCCGTCAAATGAAATGGACACCTTAATGGTTTAGTCATACGAATTGGACCTTGAAGACTGTAAATTAGATAATAGCACTTATGAGAAAGCAGAAACCTTAAGATTACTAACTAAGTTGTTTGTGTTGACCATGATAGCGATGTACGCCCTAGTGGTTGTGTCTCGAAGATGGTACTGAGTTAGATAACTCAAATCCGGATAGTCAGGATTTGGTATAACCTATGGATCATTAACCATTTATTCTGAAGGATCATTAACCATTCCACCCCTTTACACTTTAACCATGGATCCAAGCCATTTACCTTTTTAACACCCACTCTATTACACTCATTCTTATTTAGTTAAACAAGCGTCATAAGATATATGAAACCTACCTATATATTTACACATTTTCTATGTGATTACACTTTCACTATAACTTGCATTCATTAATCCTCGTTAACCATTTTCAACACTTTTACTTTAACCATTTTTTTTTACTCAACTCTTTCCACATTTAAACGTTACACGGATATTCAACTATAGCACACTCATTAGCGTTGGTTCATCCTTTTTACACATAACACTTTCGTTTTAATAGTCACCACTGATGGGGCATATTAGCCACGATATAAATAGTTTCAAATCATTACCTTAACTTCGTACATACTTATCTCATTCTCACTTACATTCGTAACTTACCGCATTTTTACTCTCATATTTTGACTCATCTCATTTTGGTTATTTACGCACTTAAGCAATGCAGTTTTATTTCAACTTCTACATACCATCATACTTCAATTACGTTTCATACTTTCACTATTTTTGAACATTTAGTAATCACATATCGAGTCCATAGGGGACTGTGTCGCTATCTAACACCCAAACCGTTTTCAAATTGTTTTACCGACCATTTTGCGGTCATCCTACAAAATATTTTACTACTATATAAAAATAATAATAATAAATAAATAAATAAATGAATAAAATAAATTTGACCTTACCACTATTTTATAAACAATGAATTAATTTTTTAATGTCATTCCACCAGTTATTTTATAAATCGATTTACTGTCTTACTAATATATCACCAACTGCGATTTTGTTAATGTTCTATAAATAATGAATTGTTTTCCTACTGCCCTATAAATTGTTTCACAACTTATTGTATAAGCTATCCTATTATTAAGTAATAAACCGATTCACTACTTTACTACTATTTTATAAACCAACAAGCAGCTTCATAAAAATTTTGTAAACTATGTCACAATTATCCTACAAGTTTCACTACAACCTTATCAACCATTTTACCTTCCTGTGAGCTGATCTAGCCACTGTTTGATTTAAAAACAATAAAACTGTGCTACTATTATCTTACAAATTTTTTCGCCATTACTTTCCAAAACTATTCTACTGTCACCCGATGAACCGTTTTACTACTACATCAATAAGTAAATTACAGCCTTGCTAACATTTTACAAATAACAAATGATCTTCTTATCACTCTGTCAATTGTTTTACAAACCATCTCACAAGTTATTGTGTAAACCGATCTTTATCTTGCTAGTATATCATAAATTTAACCATGGTTTTGTCATTATTTTATACTCCCTCCGTCCCAAATTTATTGTCCTCTTTTGACTTTTTAAAGTCTTTTTTGTCAACTTTAATCTTTAATATTTTTAATTATGTTATACAATACTTAATGAAAATTATATCAATGAAAAATACATTTTAAAACCAATCCATTCATATATTTTACAACAACTATTATATAACACAAACGAAAATATTTAAGATTAAAGTTGAAAAAATAAGACTTCAAAAAGTCAAAAGAGGACAATTATTTTGGGACGGAGGGAGTAAATAATAAATCGTTCTCTATCACTCCATAAACTGTTCTACAAACTATTTTATAAAGTATTTTACAATCACCATGTGAACCATTTACCTTCATGAAAAATGTTTTTACATTATTACTTCATAAACAGAATAACCAATATTTCCCTTTTGAAAACAAACCAAACCTTAGAAGTGGATTTGATAGGTCCTATTTAAGCTCAACACAAGATCTAGTAACCACGTATAACTAATAACAATAACTATAAAAGATATAATAATAGAGAACAAGAGATGAAATAGAAGAAGAGAATGGTTGATATATTCCTCGCATAAACTTGACAAGAGTTCGGTACAAATGAGAATAAACCAACAAATACAATGAGCACATGAGCCTTCTATTTATAGGCAATTTCTAGGGCATCATGTGCTTAAGAGTTTCTAGAAAGAATTTACTAAGCCACACGGCCCATGGGCCTCTAATGGAACCGTGGACTATAAACAAACATAAAGCCCTATTCGTTTAGCAACCTATTAATACAAAATCATCAAGACTTGAATAACTAGTAAACGTGTTCCCAACAATCTCCCCCTAAGGATTGGTCATCTAGGTTGCTTAAAGTCATCTTTGCTTCTTCGGCTTCGACGTCATTAGAATCTTTGTTTTTTGTTCTTGTTGTGATATGATATGGTAATGTCTTGATCTGCCTTCCACCGACGTTCTCTAATCACTTTGTCTTTACGTCTTTTCCACCATGCTCATATGTCTTTTGACTTTTGTTCTTCATATATCAAGTTGTTCTCACTTCATAAGCTTCAATATTTGACTTGTGAAAGTTTGTTATGCTTGATCTTTGACTTTTCTTTAACTTCTTTGAACTTTTGTTGTCTCTTAGTCTTTGTGAGAACTTTTCTTCAGGATATGAGCATGATGGAAGTGGTGGTGGTGGAACTATTGGTCTCCATGATTACCTGCAGTGTAAACAGTTAGCAATAAATCATCCGGCACTTACAGATTCGGACTTCGAGATCGTCAACAGCATAGTGTGAAGACTTTCTCTAATCCTAGTCAAGGCCGTTCTGAACCGGATGCCCCCGAAAGAGCTAACACAGATACACCGAAGTGTATCAACAATTCAGTGATCCGCTGAAGTATACCGAAGTATCACTCCACGACTGTAGACCGTTTGGAACCACCATGAACACTAAGCGTAATCCACAAGGGATTACCGAAGTGACCTGCTGTCAGGGCTGTTTGATGTTGACCCTGGCAGGATTTCCATTCAATCACTGAGAATCACAATATGTGAATTCTCTCATGAATGTTCTCGGCATATTACTAAGACCTGCGTAGGATACTCTTATAATTTACAACTGGTGTTCTTTTTGTTGAACAACCAGTGTAGAAATGCTAAGTGTTCCTATGAGATCTTTTATGTATCTCGTGGCTCTAGACTCAATTAAGTGCTTATTGGTTTTTAGTCGTCGGAGGCATGGATCAGATTGCCTCCTTTTCAATATCAACACATCTCGGAGTGAGAGGTCGATAGATAATGAAGGGTTCTCTGTGAGAAATGAAACAAGTGTCTTTTGAGAGACACCTGAGTGGCTAGAAGGTTTAGTGCAGGGCGTCACTGGGTCCATGACGGCTTAATCTTCAATACCGGTGTTACTTTAGTAACAACCAGTAGCATATGTATTGAACCCGGTGTCTGCCCTAAGGTTGATCATATGGAGGTCTATTTCTTTTCACCCTTTTCTTTACTTTTCTTTTTCATTCTTCAACCCCTTCTTTCCCCTTTCATTTCTTTACTCCTTTTTTCATCATACCTAGGACTTTTCTAGTACTAAACTATTGGTATTGTCCTTGGGTAGATCCCTCCGGCTCTGGCGGATCATAGGACGGTTTCCTAACCTTAGTCACCTTATATCTCCATGACTATCCTATGTTTTCCATTAAAACCAATTCTTTTGAAAATCTCTCAAAGTGTTTATAAGTGTAAAACTTATATTGTTTACACTTTGAGACTTTTGTATTTTTCAGAAATACTCCCCCTTAACATGTGCTCATACATGTTTAAAGTAAATTTGCACATGTCGGGTAGAGTCGGCACTTTTATAATTGATTGATTTTCAATAAATATGACCTTTGCAAGACACGTTTACATCACTAGTTAAACTAGCTTGAAATTATTACCCGTCTCGGCCATATTCAAAGAATAATCTCTCGAAATCGGTACATTCTACTCAGACAAGTCCATTGCGAGACACGTTTACATCACCGGATAAACCGGCTTGAAATTATTACTCGTCCCAGTCAAGTCTTTTCGATTACTGACTTTTGATGTCGTCAATTCGAGGGTTCATTCTGAGTCAAGCTCATGCGAGATTTCAACTTTTTATTACCATATTTTAATCACATCTTTATTCTCCCCCTCAAAAATAGCATATTCATGTTGTTTTTCTTAAACTTTTGATTAAAATATGTTTTTTGAGGTTTACGGGAAGAATTTCAAGAACTTTTATGATCTGAACAAAGATATTATTGTTTCATGTACTTCCCCTTAACAAGGACGTACTTGTTCTTTTAAACAGAATTTTCAAAAAACTAAGAAAATTCTGGTTAATTCTACTCAAAAGTAAGAAGCTTTCGCTCCTTATATGAGGATTGAGGCACTGAAGCGTACCTCAGGGTCCTTTCTTTACAAGAATGGGTTGTGCACTGTTAAATATGCACAAGCCATTATGAACAATCACACTAGCAATAATAATCAATCAACGAATATATGCAACTCTTACATCCTTCTGAACTTCTGAATGTAGTGAAGACTGGATCAGGTCTCTCGAAGTTCCTAATCGGGAATGATGGTCTCCCTCCAACATAACTCTCTAGCCGTCCCATTTGGTCTCTTTGAAATAGCCTTCTCTCGATTTTTAGTATAAACTAACGGACTTCTCTTAACTGAGAGCCTGTCCACCTGCTTGACTTGTGCAACTCCTAATCTCGAACTCGTATTACCAACCCATCACGAACCTTCTTCAGCGTGTGATCGCAGAACTTATGAACTTCCTTGTACGCCATGAAGCAGCTGATCGTCTGATCGCTTTTGTAAACGAATCCGAAGGTTGGTTCCTTCTTCATGGTATACTGAGGTTCATTATTGATACCATGAAGTGAGAGAACTAGTGCGGTTATATTCAACTTCTTTTGGTAGCTCTCGACCCCAAGCTGCAGATCTTCTACACATTCTTGGATGATCTTTCTTCTGATAGAGTGTAGTATGGAAGTGCTGAATGCCTATTATAGATCAGTTGAGAAGTGTTGCAGCTTCCCTTGAACCTTGATAAGATACACGTCTTCAAGGTCATTCATGTTCAAATCTAGGAGATCTGCTTTTGAGAGCGTGTAGAGATGCTGGTCGTGTCTTCTAACTTTGATTTCTGTCAAGAAAGTGTAGTCATATCTCTTTTCATCCTCTAACTGACCACAACAAGAATCCTTAGGTCACTTTTCACCGGAGTAGAAGACTTCTTTGTAAGTTTACTCTTGTACCATGTCTTCCTCTTCTCAAACCAATGATAAATACCTAGTTGCGCATCTTGGTCATATTGCACTTTCTTTGAAATGAAGAGATTGGTGGCAGTTTCCTCGATGGCAGGTTGTGTGTAACTTGCTGCTGGGGTCGAAGTTATTGAGGTTACGTATTTTGGTTGACATTTAATTCCGTGTACGAGTAATTCAAGATCATTGTTGAAAAAGAATTGATATGAAATGGCAGGTTGATCGTGGACTCTTATCACTAGCAACGGTTTCGTTCAATCTGTAATATATGGTTGGTTGCTTCTGGAAGTGCTACCAACCACAATTACATCTGGATTTATCCAGCTGAACTCACTAGACATTGCTCGGGCAATGTTCTCCAAGTGATATTCGAGTTCAGCTGCACTAGATGACCTATCCTTGAGCAAGTTAAAAGCATCGTTCTTGATGCGACGAAGTTCTTCTTTAGTCATCTTCTTGATTTGTTGGTTACGTTTGAGTCTTTGTGTGAACTCAAACATGCTATCTTCGATTACTGAATCTTCGTACACCTGTGTTTGAGCACTTGCAAGCTGATCAAACCACTCATTTCCCTGTGTTGTATCTTCATCCAGCCAGGAGACAATAGTAGGTCTTTTGGAAGTCTTCTTTTTGGATTTAGTTGAAGTAGCTTTGGTCTTGGGAGGTGAATATGGTTGATCGTAGTGTTGTTGAAATTCCATTTCTTCAGTTGCAGTGTGCTCGAACTGATGCTCCATTTCTGTAGGTCCTGATCCTGAAGCCTTTGGTGGTTGAGTGGCTGTTGTTGTTTACAGACCGACGGGTTCTTTAAGTTGTGAGCCAGATCCTTCGACACCTTTTTGTTTCTTTGCTTGGGTATTTGGATCTTGGTCTTCGTCCTCTCTTGGATGTTTACCCTTATCAGCCTCAACTTTACACGACTCCTTCTCAAGATTGGCTTTTATAGCCTCAGTGAGGGCTATTTCTTCTTAAGTTGGAGAGGTGATGCTTACGAATCTTGTCAAGAGTTGGAGTTGGAGTTCTTCTAGAGTTGATTCCTTAGGCTGCGTTGGTTGGGTTGTGAAGACAAGAGGAACTGATGCTACAACGTTTTTGACTATGCCTTCGATGTTGGGATCGATATGCTCTTCTACACTCTGAGATACAACCTTGGGAAAATACTTCTTTACATACGCCTTGGTATTGCCCTTGATTGTTTTGAGCAACCAGTCTTCAACATCGTCTTCAAGGAATTCATCAATACGAGCTTTGGTCTCTTGCATCTCGTTTACTTGTGTGACAAGACCGTTGACCATATTGGTTAAGTTTTTTACTTGGACACTGAGCTGGTTTTCTTTCTTTGCACGTGCCAGCTTTGCGGCCTTTTTCACCTTTTCAGATGCTGGTGAGATTACTTCAACCCGTTTCAGCCTAGTGATCTTCTTAGTTTTCTTGCTTTTCATGATTGTTTTTCCTTTTGTTTCTTTTGTTGTTGCTTCAGTAGATGGTGATGGTGGTGGTGGTGGTGAGGGGTGTGTGGATGATTCTGGAGGTGGTTGAACTTTGGGAGGTGATGCATGCTGAGACACTGGTGGTGTATCCTGAGCAACTAGTGTGGAATGTGGAGGAGTGATTGGAGGTGTTAGAATATATTTGTCTGCTTCTTTTTCTTTAGCCGTTTTTTCATCTTCTTTCCTCTTCATATTCGATTCTATTTCTTTAGCAGCTTTAGTTATCTCCTCCTCATCAGTCAACTTATCTATTTCTTCCCCTTCATCAAAGTCTTTCATTTGTTCGTCGTCATTCTTTTCTTCATCTGTTGACACCTTTTCCGTCTCTTCCCCTTCATCTATATCAAAGTCTTTCATCTGTTCATCTTCTTTCTTTTCCTCATCATTACCGGGTTAATTAACCGGATTTGATTGAAGTGGGATGGTTTCTTTAACAAGCTCAGACTTACCGGGTTGATTAACCGGATCAGTCTGAGGTGGAGTGACGTCTTTAACAATACCAAACCCACCGGGTTGATTAACCGGATCAGGGTGAGGTGGTGTTACTTCTTTCACTATCCAAGACCCACCAGGTCGATTAGCCGGATCGTCATCGGTCTAGGTTTCACCAAAACCTCTCGCCAATTCTTCATCCAATCTCTTTTGTTTTTCCTTCTCTAATTGCACTCGTCTTTTCTGTTCAGCTTTAAAGGACACTCGGCTCTCTTCTAATGCAATCTCAGTAGCTATTTCTTCTTTATAGATTAGATGTTCTTCAACGGTCTCTATTTCCGAATCGGATCCCTCTTCCTCAACAATCTTTCCTTCCTTAGGTTCGGGCTTAGCTATCGTAACCGGAACTCTCCTCTTAATGATTTTGGGAGCAGACGGTTTGATTTTCTTAGACACACTAGAAGTACTTTCTGACTTGCTGCTATCCTTCGATCGAGTCCTAGTTGATGCAGACTCATCATCATATTTGCAAAACCCGACATGACCTTCATTGAAAGCTCTATCATATTCTCTACAAGCTTTAGTTTTCTTGACCGTTTCTGTCAACAGAGATTCAGGTAGTCTAATCCCTTGCTTTCGTGTGCTGTTTTTGGGGATGTAGACTGACCTGATGGTCTTGTCCATTTTGAGTAGATGCATTTCACGGTCTTCAAGTCGTGCAGAGATATTAGCGTTTTCGTCAATTAGATGGGCGATGAGAAGCTTGGTGAAATGAATAAACAGGATTTTGGTTAATGGTTTCTGGATTTGGTAGACCAGATCATCCCAGATAGATAGAGCAAAGTCAATCTCTTTCTGATTAACTATTCCCCAGAAGATTTGAAGGTGAGGTAAACGGGGGTTCTCGTGACCACTTTCTCTTCCTGAAACAGATCGGGCTAGGATGTAGTGGATTGTTCTCCAGGGTTATGGGATGAACTTGGCTTCAACCCTTGAGATCTTTGTTAATGGTTTGTCTGGTTGTAAGTCATAGCCAATCTCTTCAAGAAAGTTGAGAACCTCTTCTTCTGTAGGTGTTGGGTAGAATGCATTGTCAGGTTGAGGAGCCTCTGGAAGTAGCAAGGCCTTGCGTAGGTAGTGTCTGTCAACAGTTACTTCCTTTCGGTCAATCTTGCATGTGATGTATTCTTCTCTTAAGTCTAGCTGTAGAGTGTTCCACATTTGATGAATGTAAAGTTCTAGAACACTAGCTGACTTTTCCAACATACTCCTGGACTTTTGTTGCTTGAGAACCTCTATAGCAATATGACAGGTTGGTTCAGCACACTTGACCTTGTGAAATTCTACCCTTGCATTGTTCTTGCCAATCTCAATGTCGTAGTCTTCTGGAAGAACATCAGCCTTGGTGAGCATTGGGAGTGGTGGTTGTTGTTGTGGTGCAGCCATTTGAGATATTTGAAACATCAATCAAACACAGATTTGCAGGAAACATGAAAGTTAGCAAATAGTTAAACTTGTTATCATTCATGAGACCTTCAAGTTGCTTAATTTGATATTACACGTTTAAGTATAGCATCTTTGGACTTCTTGTTGAGTTGGTTAAAGTTGAATTCCTTTTATTGTCCATTTGAGCAATTACGACAACTTGTGTTTTGTAAGAATCTTAAATTGCGACAGATATCCAATTTAGACAGCTTTTGATCAATTTCGACAATTTTACTAATTCCGATAGATTAATGGTCCAATTTCGACAACTTTTGAATTTCGATAACTCTTGACCAATTACGATGAAAAATCTGAATTGCGATAAGTTTTGATGAATTGCGATGGAAATCTAGAATTTCAATAAATTTGTCCAATTGCGATAAAATTGTTGAATTTCGACAAGTTTTAGGCAATTGCGACAATTTTATCCAATTTCGACAGATTTTGCAATTCCGACAAAACTTATTCAATTTCGACGGATTTTGCAATTTCGACGACTTTTGATCAATTTCGATGGAAAAACCTGAATTTCGATAAGTTTTGTCCAATTGCGACGGAAATCTGAAATTGGGATAAATTTGCCCAATTGCGATAAAATTGTTGAATTTCGACAAGTTTGAGGCAATTGCGACAATTTTATCCAATTTCGATAGATTTTGCAATTCCGATAAAACTTATGCAATTTCGACGGATTTCACAATTTCGACAATTTCTTATACAAGAAATTGCGACAAATCCTGTAGACGTACATTTTTCTTGCTCCTTGTCGAAATTTGGTTTTCCTGTCCATTAAACCAATTCACAAGTTATATTCTACACTCAAAACTCTGTTTATAAAATTAAAAAACAACACAGTCCACAATTCCGACAAGTTCTTATGAAATTATCAAAATTCATAAAATCTGGTTAGATGTTTGTTTAACTGATTCCAATCCATTATGATGATGTTCCTGAGTTCATTGGTCTAAATCTTAACGCCTCTTTACCAAAAAATCGAAAGATAGAACTTATACGAGTTCACCTTAAACCCTAGATATCTAAATCACATCAGTTGTGTTTTTGGGTTCAATTCAATGGTTAAAACATGTAATTCAACACATATAAACATTATCTCAACAACTTAATTACACTACAAGACACTTATACGATTTTCCTCAATTCGACGTATGAACCCTAAATTCAAACATGCATCAATTGTGTTTCTGGGTTCAATTAAAGGCTCATAACATGTTAAGGGACCAACTCCGATCAAAACCCACCAATCAATTACATCTCAAACACACAAAATCATAAAATCTGATTCAACACAAACCCTAAGTTTAAAACATTCGATTTTGAAAAATTCAACCGTTGGATCTTGAAATCCTTCAAAACCATTTCATAGAATCATATAAACAATGTATATTTACTCACAGATTTGAAGAAACTTGAACGGATTTCTTGTTTGGATTCAAGCCGTGGATTCGAGTGGGTGTAGAAATTAAATACGGTTGGTGATTTCTGACAGTGAAGTAATAGTGCAGTAAATGCACTTTGACCCTTTTTGTTAAAAGTTTTTAATCTTTCCAACTTTTACACATTTAGTCCTCTAACCACACTATTTTTCAATATAGGTCCTTACTCACAACTTTTTAAACTTAGACTTGACATGTTTTTAGCACGAACAATTTTAATACTCCCCCTCGACTTATGAGTATTTGAAAACATTTTTTAAGATCAAGGAGGGTATTACACAGATGATTTTTCCACCATTTTGTGAAGCAACAATTTTATAGAAAATATGCAAGTACAAATTTTTAATGAAAATTTAAAATTTGAATTTCTTTCTCCCCCTCAACACTTGTTGAGAAATAATT
This sequence comes from Artemisia tridentata subsp. tridentata, assembly GCA_021014915.2. Taxonomy (NCBI): domain Eukaryota; kingdom Viridiplantae; phylum Streptophyta; class Magnoliopsida; order Asterales; family Asteraceae; genus Artemisia; species Artemisia tridentata. The sequence continues at coordinate 149,091,333 of CP139501.1, read as the reverse complement.
GGTAATGTGTTGAAATGAACCAAGTGATGATGGAAATTTTGTACTTGCACTTTTTTTTTTTTTTTAATTATTATTATTTTTTTAAAGAAAGATTGAAAATCTGTTTGTGTTTTTGTTAAATTATTTACAAAGATAGTTTGGGTGTTTGACTTTCTTTAATTGTTTGTAAGAAAGTTGTTTAAATCCTCTAGAGTCAAACACCTCACACCTATCTGGTGAACTAATTCCACAAATCTTGCATGGGGCAAGGCTTTGGTGAATAAGTCTGCCAATTGGTATTTTGTACCCACAAAGTAAAGTTCAATTGTACCCTGTTCCACGTGCTCTTTGATAAAATGGTATCGAAGTGCAATGTGCTTGGACTTCGAATGCTGAACGGTGTTGCACGAGATAGCAATGGCACTCTTGGAGTCACAGTACATGGGAATCTTGTTGAATACATAACCATAGTCCATCAGTTGTGATCTCATCCAGATGACTTAAGCACAACATGCTGACATGGCTACGTATTCAGATTCTGTTGATGACAGTGATGTGCAATCTTGCTTCTTTGACTGCCAAGAGACAAGTTTGTCTCCAAGGAACTGCACTCCTCCAGACATACTCTTACGAGTATCTAAGCAACCTGCATGATTAGCATCTGAAAACGCAATTAGTTCAAAGCCTGAATCCTTCGGATACCAGATCACCAAATGAATGGTTCCCTTTATGTATCGAAGGATTCTCTTAACCTCAGAGAGGTGTCTTTCAGTTGGTCTAGACTGATAGCGGGAGCAAAGATATGTAGCAAAGACAATATCTGGTCTGCTGGCTGTTAGATACATGAGTGACCCAATCATACTTCAGTATTTAGTAGGGTCAATTGGTGTCCTATGTAAATCAGCATCCAGCTTTGGAGATGGTGCAGACATCGGAGTATTATATGTATCACAACTTGTCATGCCATGCTTTTTCAATATTTCAAGAGCATATTTGGACTGGTTTAAGAAAATACCCCGGGGTGATTGATGAACTTGCAGTCCTAAGAAGAACGTAAGTTCACCCATCATGGACATCTCAAAGTTTTGTTTCATTAATTTAGAAAAAGCATTTGAATACTTTTTATGGGTTGAACCAAAAATGATGTCATCCACATAAATTTGGACTATTAAGATGTCCTCCCCGTGTTTTTGTATAAACAGAGTAGGATCAACGGATCCTTTTGTTAAATGATTAGCAATTAGGAATGCAGACAGCTTATCGTACCATGCCCTCGGCGCTTGTTTAAGGCCATAGAGGGCTTTCTTGAGTCGGTACACATGATTTGGATGTTCTGGGTCGACGAAGCCCTCTGGTTGTGTGATGTACACTTCTTCACGGAGTTTTCCATTCAGGAATGCCGTCTTCATGTCCATTTGTTAAACGGTGATGTTCTTGTGGGCTGCGTATGCCAGAAACATGCGAACGGCTTCAAGTCTTGCCACTGGTGCAAAGGATTCCTCAAAGTCGATACCTTCTTCTTGACTGAAACCTTTAGCAACCAACCGAGATTTGTTACGAATAACCGTGCCATCAGCATACAATTTGTTCTTCCAGATCCATTTCAGTCCGACAACATATATTTCATCCGGTCTTTCTACCAGTTCCCAAACCTCAAGACGCTTGAATTGTTCAAGTTCTTCTTGCATTGACTCAATCCAATTGTCATAGGTTAAGGCTTCTTTAATATTTTTTGGTTCAGCTTGACAAACGGTGAGTGCATAAATGCAAATTTCACTATCTGTGTGGAGTCTCTTTCGTGTCATGACCGGATTGTCTGGATTACCAATCACGTTCACTAAAGGGTGATTCTTGGTCCATTTGTGGGTAGAAGGGTAGTGTTGAAAATTGTTATGCATATTTGACGGATCCAAATTGCTCGTTGACGACTCTGCAATATCTGGAATGGTTGGAGCCGGAGCAAATGGATTGAAGAAAGCATTTCCGCTATAATGTGCGGGTGTGGGTACATCAGGAGATAGGAGGGGATCTTCAGCTGCAGTCGCAGTATTAGAAGCTGTTTGTTCTACTGATGATGATGTTTCTGTTGGAGGTGCATCTTCAGCAACTGATGTTGTTGTAGTTACTGTTGTATCAGGTGCTTGAATATTGATGGGTTGTGCAGCGGAACTGGTGGATACATCTGAAGCACGACTAACGAGAGAATCATCGAACAGCGGAGCAAACAAATCTTTCAAGTCCTTGCGGTTAAGAGAGAGTGGTGCAGATGAATGATTAGGGAAGTTAAGACGGTTAGTAGCAGGTCCTAAGCTGTTTTACTCAGAAGCCATATCCGTGAGTTCATCAAAATGAGCGTGTACTGTCTCTCAAATTTCTCAGGTTCGACGGTTCCAGATACGAAATCCTTTTGAATTTTCACAGAATCCAACAAAAATCCCAATATCAGCTTTGGCTTTCAACTTCAAAAGGTCATCACGATCATTATTTGGGTAACAGAGGGCCCCAAATACATGAAAGTAATTTATGTTCAGTGTTCGTCTGCGAACAAGTTCATATGGGGTTTTGTTGTGCCTTTTGGTGATCATACAACGGTTTTGGGTGTAGCAAGCGGTTGAGACAGCTTCAGCCCAGAGGTAATCAGGTAATTGAGCGTTTATCAACATCGTCCTTGCAGCTTCCACTAATGTTCTGTTTCGTCTTTCGACCACTCCATTATGTTCTAGGCTGCGTGCAATAGATGTTTGGTGTTCAATACCCACTTTCTCAAAATACTCACGAAGAGTATGATTCTTAAATTCGGTTCCGTTGTCTGTTCTGACTTTTCTAATGGTATTTCGGAGCTGAACCTGAATTTTGGTGAGAAAGTTGATGATCATCGAAGGAGCTTGATCTTTGGTTAGAAGAAAGTAGACCCAAGTCCATCTTGAAAAATCATCGACGATTACCAGTATATAACGCTTCCTGTTGATGGTTTGAACTCGCATCGGGCCACACAAATCCATATGTAGAAGTTGGAGAACATGATCCGTACTGTGCTCGGTTTTAGGAGGAAAATGAGCACGAGTACTCTTCTATTGTTCACATGCTGGACAAAGGTGATCTTTGGCATACCAGAATCTTGGAAGACCATCGACTAACTTATGACGAGCAAGATCAGTCATTGTTTTGAAATTCAAGTGAGAAAAAAGTTTATGCCATAGCCATGCTTTAGTAGAGTGTGCCTTGGAGAGTAAGCAAATCGGAGAAGAAGCGGTCATGTCTGACAAGGAAATGGTTTAAAGACTCGTTCCGCGTTTTCCTGTCATAAGGTCTTTTCCTTGTAGGTCTCGAACAAAGCAGGTTTTCTCCCTAAATGCAACTTCCAGGTCACCATCACAAAACTGCCCTACAAAGAAAAGGTTATGTCCAAGGCCTTCAACGTAGTATACACAGCTTATTTCGATGTTTTCGTTGACATAGTCCCCATAGCCCATGCTAGCGGCAAAGTGGTCATTCCCGAATCTGACAGTTCCTATGAACTTTGCGACAAAGTTTACTAGAAGTTTTAGGTTGCCTGTCATGTGTCGGGAACACCCGCTATCAACAATTCATAGTACAATCTGAATCACCAGCCTCACAAGAAGACAATGCAGATGGAGAGACGGTAACAGAGGAACCCGTTGGGTTAGTAGCACAGTTTTAAAGCATCTTTGGTAATCAAGTAAAACTAGGTTTATGTTGTAGCCAACGTTGCCAAGTCCAACTAGATTTTGCTTTCTTATTAGTAAATGCCCTAGGTGTTTGGATTGTTCTAGTAGCAACTATGGTCTTGTCTACGGTAGTCTTAGAAACTACATTTGGCGGTTTTCCTAAAATTGACTTAGCAGCGGTAGTGGGCCTAGAGGAAATGCCATTTGTATGTTTCTGATTACGAGATAAAAGGGTCTTTGCAACACAATTTCTATAATTACCAGACAAAATACTTATACGACAAACCACACAATAAGCATCAACCATAATATCATTCAGAACATTCATAGTCTTAGCATTTGTTACATCACCATTAGAATTACACGTTTTAAAGTTTGATTCTACTTTAGACATAACATGCTTTTTATTCAGATTCCTAGTGTGATCTTCTACTTCTTGATCTTTAGGTGAGCCGCTCTTAGGTTTCCAGATACTAGTCTTCTTTTTGTTCTTTTTGGTCTTGGATCTGCTAACGCTAGGAAGGTTGCCTAGTTCTGTAGAAATGGAAGCATGCACATTAGTGGTCTGATGGGATGCTTTCTTAGGTGTCTCATCTATTCTATACATGCCTGGTGCAATCACATTCTTTTGTACAAATTTCCCTTTTTCAAGTATTTTGATTTTCTCTTTCAACTCAATGATGAAGTGTTTTTGTTGTTGAATTTTGGAATCCAACTCTCGGTTTAATCAAACAGTGTCATGCCTGTTTTGGCAAACTTCATCAATGTCCTTTTCATACTAAAAAATCTGATGTTTTAAAACAGCATTTTCTTTTTCAATATTCTGAATTTTGGAAGTATGACTGTTTTGAAAGGACATTGATTCTTTTTGGCTTTGTAATTTTAACTCAAAGTCAAGACTCTGAGTCTGACACCATTGCAACTTTTGGTTGAGTTGGAAAATTTCTTTTGAAAATTTGTTTTCCACATCATCATTGACTTTTCAAAGTCTCTCATTTTCTTTTTTCAAATTTGCAATCTCAAGTTTCAACATCTCAGTATCAACGGAATGATCATCAACAAGCATTTCATTACATGACACATATATGGAATTCATAATCACAGATATAACATCCGAACATAGAACATTCTCCAAGAGTCGATCTGCTTCTTTTTGCAAAGCTTTGTTTTACATTTTTATTTTGAGATCGTTGTTTTTGTTGCTTCGAAAATGTTCATCATGGATTCAACCTCTGACTGAAGTTCCTGTTCCCAATGTGTAGCACAAAGTCCCAGGTGTTGAACGTGTGGCAAAAATTTCTTTTGAAAAACTTCTCTCTTTTGTTTTTCATAAGGAGAAAGAAAAGTAGAGACTTTTATCTTTGAATTTCTTTCAATTGCTTGTTCCAAAAATTGTATGTCTTCCATAAATGTATTAAAATATCTAAGGACACGACATTGTTTTGGCAATGGTGCAATTACACCTGGATTTGGTAAAGGGCCATTGACTTGTGCAACAGTGTTCACAGGAGCAACCTCAGAAGTTTCATTCATTTCTATTAAAGACCATGTTTGTTCTGATTTATCTTGTTGTGGTACGAAGGTGTTGCTAATATGAGGTACTCTTGAGTAGTCATATGGTTTATTAAATGTGACATTTCTCATTTTAGATCGACTCTCTTCGTCCTGTTCCATTTCCTCTTCACGATTATAAACAACAACACGCATGAAAGAGTCATCAAACAAATGTTCTGCATTGTACAACTTCGAATTTTCCTTGAGTGCTTTATGTAAAAAACTTGGTTTTTCATCCCCAATAGCAAAGCCATATCCTTGGGGATTTTGCTTGACAGAAAATTTTTGAATGGTGGTTATTGACTCACCAGTTTTATACACAAGTTTTGAAATTCTTTAAGTTTGCATTTCAACTCAACGATTTCCTCAAGATATGAATCAACTCGTTTCCTTGATATTTGTCTGTGTTCAGAAAAATTATCTTGACAGGTTGACAACTCTGTTTTTGTTTTGAAAAGTTCAGAGTGTAGAATGTCAACTTGTTTTTGAAAATCTAATCTTTCTTGTTCCTTTTGTGAAATTAATTCATTTTTGGAAACGGTTAATTCACGTACCTGATGTTCTAACTCTTGCGCTTTAACATATGATTGTTCGAATGCAACCTCAAAACTTTTCTCCCATTTTTATTTAGTTTCATAGTTTTAAAGTTGAAGTTTGTAGCACTCAAGATCCTTAGTCAACAATGCAATTTTTTCTTTTAAATTTCTATTTATTTCATTGCACTTATCAATTTGGGATTTCTATGCATCTAACTGTGTTTGGGTGGTCAAGAGCAAAGTCATGAGCTCTGGATCTAAACCAAGCAAAAGATCATCTTGTTCAAGTTGATCATTATTATCATCATCAAGAGGATCATCAAATGTAACAACGGGGTTAATTTGATCTTCATCAAATGTAACTACGGTGTTTATTTGGTCATCAACTTGAGAAGATAAGAATGAGTCATCTTGACCAACATGGTCTTCAGTTGATGCAGATGCAGAGGGTGATACAATTTCATGAATGAGACATTTAGAGTCAGATACCTGAGATAAGCCATTGGTATCATAAATCGGGCCTGTTTCACCCATGTGCATCTCTTGCATATTAGCCATCAACATCACGGCTGCATTGACTTCTAGATCTTCCATGTCATCATCCGAGTAAGCATTAGCCATGAAGTTGTGCTCCTTCTCTGTAAGAGTGCCTCCAGCTTCATCTTTAAGAGCAAGAAGAAGAGCTTCCTTGTGATATGCACTCCCTCTAGTCCTTGGTTTGGGGCAAGCATTGGCCAAGTGACCTTTCCCTCCACAGTTGTAGCATTTCACCATAGTGTTTGCTATCCCAGAATTCCCTGTATCAACAATCTCTGCCCTTCTTTCTGCATTACCAGTGTTGTTCCTGCTACTTCCAACTGAATTAAACTTCTGCCTAGATGAGTTTCCCATATAGCCACCCGAACCATATCTCCCAGAAGCTCTGTTTTGAATTTCAACTCTGCCATCATGAACAACTGCCTGATTACGTGTGTTGGATGAAGACCTAAGACGGTTGTTGGATTTGTTTGAAAACTTGCTAAAAGCTCTAGCAATCAAAGCAAATCCTTCGTTCAACGAGTTGAAAGCATCGTCTTCATCACTGTTGACATTTGAGTAAAGCATAGAATCGGTGTTGTCAAATGGAACCAGTTGATTATCAGTTTGTTGTGGTGATGCTTCATATGGAACAAGTTGGCTTGATGAAGTTTGTGAGGGATAAGCAGAATGATGTTGTGGTTGGACAACCCATATGAGGCGTTGTGTAGATTCTTTAGCTTGTCGAACAAAAGTTACATACTTCTGCCAATCAGGTCCAAGACAACTTAGGAACTTAGTATTCACTGCAATCCTGGGTAGTATGATGTTGTGACGGTCCAAGTCATTGATGATATTGGTAAACCTATGGTAATAAGACTCTAAGGATTCTCCAGCTTCAATCATAAACATGGTGTATTCCAGATAGAGCTTAGATTCCATATCCTCTTGGTTTAACTCTGTTCCTTCCATGAGAAGATGAACATGTTCCCACATGTCCTTAGCAGTCTTTTGTGCATCAATACTTCTGAAGATAGGATTTGGAATTCCTTGAAGGATGTAAGACATTGCTAGTTCATTTGCTTCTTGCTGAAGGACTTGTTCTGCTGTGAGCTGAGCAACAGGAACAGGAGTAACAGTTGCTTCTCTTGGAGGAATGGCATTGGGATCGCCAGGAACCATTGTGGTAGGTACTGGATATGGTCCTTCAATAATTACCTTCTTCAAGTACTTTCCATGAGGTTTCTTGAGTTCAATAAACCGAATAAATCAACTTGGCCACTGCACGTAATTACCCGGAGTTAGCATTGGAGGTGTATCTAAGGATCCTGCTTCATGTCTGGATTGTTGACTACTGATTGCTTCGCACATTTGGTCAAACAATGAGGTTGTTTAGGTGAAAGTTGGTAAGTCTGCATTGGTTGTTGTGGATATTGTTGTTGTTGAGGGACTTGTTGTTGAGGGAAAAACTGATGTTGTTGCATGAAAGCTTGTTGTTGAAGATGTTGAGGATATTGTGGTTGTTGATGATATTATTGTTGCTGATGATACTATTGTTGTTGATTGTAGAAATAGTTGTAGTTTGGTGGTTGAGACATTCTTGTGTTTTTGTGGATCTTGTAGATAATTAAGATGTGTGTTATGAGTTATGAAGTTTGGTTTTGGTTAAGTGCTAATTTAGATGTTTTTCTTGTTCAATTCTGACAATTATTGTTCACTATCAATTCCGATAAAAACACTGTTCACAGTTGCAAATTTCGATAAGGTCACTGAATTCTGATGAGGTCTCTGAATTGCAATGAGTAATTCGAATTCCGATGAAATTGTACAATTCCGATGGATTATCTAAATTCCGAAAAACTATTGAATTTCGATGAACCTGAGAATTGCGATGGACTTTGCAATTGCGACAGAAATTGACAATTCTGATAGTTTTTCTAAATTGCGATAAGACATGGCAATTTCGATAACTTATCTAAATTGCAATTCCGATAATTTTCTCACTACCTTATACAAGATAGGTGATTTGCCTCAAAGTCAAAGTATTTTCACAAGCTGATACAAGCAAGGAATCTACTGAACACCAATTCCGATAAACCCTTAAGTCCGTAGTTCCGATAAACCTTTGCTGACGAATTCCGACAAACCCTAGCGTCAATTCCGATAAACCCTCAAAAGCAATTCCGATAAACCCTCTTTTCACCAATTATGATAAAACGCCAGATTTTTCAACTCACTTTTACGAATACAAGGCGATGTTTTAACAGGATTTTTTCGGTTCAAAACGTTTAATAACACGTAAATATTAGGAAAGTTTCAACCTTTAACGTCTAAACCAAAATTTGGTGAATTTCGACAATATGCAACGAATGAAAACGAGTGAAAAACTAATGAAACTCGAACAAGTTCTAAACTTTCGACTACAAATCTGATCTCTACTCACTATAATGATCTTTACACTTTTACAAGTGTGAAGAAAAGTGAAAGAAATGAGACTTTTATGGCGAATTAAGCACAAAAACTACTCATTAATGCAACTAAACCAAACGTATAATCAAAATAACGATCTAAGCTACTCAAAACACACGATCTAACTATCTTCTAGCGAATGATACCACTTGATAGGTCCTATTTAAGCTCAACACAAGATCTAGTAACCGCGTATAACTAATAACAATAACTATAAAAGATATAATAATAGAGAACAAGAGATGAAATAGAAGAAGAGAATGGTTGATATATTACACGCATAAACTTGACAAGAGTTCGGTACAAATGAGAATAAACCAACAAATACAATGAGCACATGAGCCTTCTATTTATAGGCAATTTCTAGGGCATCATGTGCTTAAGAGTTTCTAGAAAGAATTCACTAAGCCACACGGCCCATTGGCCTCTAATGGAACCGTGGACTATAAATAAACATAAAGCCCTATTCGTTTAGCAACCTATTAATACAAAATGACCAAGACTTGATTAACTAGTAAACGTGTTCCCAACAGGATTCCACACTTTCGCCTGAGACTATAGATAACAACCTACCAAGCCTTGATACTGTTTCATCACTAAATAAGTTACCTCATTCGGTCCATGCGATTAGATCCCCTGATTAGTAGTGCATGCGTTAAACTACGTTGTCAATATACCATCGCTCTTAAGATATTGGTCCCTCTAGTAGTCTAGACAGCACAGACTCAAAACCCATTTCTTTTATGTGACCCGACTTCAACACCCGGATGCCAAGAGATCTTAGCTTACCTAGCGGCTATTGATACCCGACCTCACCTGGTAAACGAGAAGGACTTCTCTCGACATAGTGTAGAACTAATTCAGGCCTCTCAGGTTACTAGTGCAGCCGTTTAGGTCATGATACCGCTTAACACTGAGTTATCCCTTTCAAACCGCCCGTACGACAACTTTGGTCAAGAAACCTTTTAGTACCGTTTAAACAAGTTGGATACTTACACCTATGAGCTTCACCTGATATTAAGCATTGAACCCCACTCGGATTCGGCAATCAGACCTTGTCTTTGGATATTTAAAACATAGGCTGACGTACATGTTTGACTACCCCTTCTTCTTTGATATTTTTACTTTTAAGAACTTTTCTTAAAATGCTTTTATATCAACCTTGAAACTAGTCGTGATATTTTTTCTAAAAATACCTATGTTGATGGTTAAATCCTTCTGGTCAAACTTTATCAAACTTTTGTTGAGAAATGCCAAACATCAATTTTTGTAAAAATTACCTTAGCCATACCATGATTAAAAACCCGTTTTGCAAAATTTTCAATCTTTTGAAACTGTGTCATATTACGTAACTATCAATTTCCAACAAAGAAATGCGTAATACTTGGAAAGTGATTTCGGTCAAATTCGTTCAAACGTTTATCCAAATAAAGTTTTCAAACAGAATTTTATCCAATCCTCTGAGGAGGAAAACGCACAATTTCAAAACGAACCTTGAAGGCCAGTCACCCCGCCATTTTTACCACCTTACATATATGAGGTTGAAATTTCGTGTTATTAGGATATAGACCATATATTGGATTAATACCGAGAGAATTTAGAGGAGCCACACTAACAAAATTATGAAACATCACATAGTTAAGACTTAAATTGTTCCCCCTATTAAACTTACTTCCGGAATCATTGTATCTCACAAAGTCATCAAAAGGGAGACAAGTTATGGTAGACCACCTAGGTACCCTCCCACAGGCAAAGAGAAACCCTTAAAACAACCTGGTGAGACCCAAATCTGCTACTAGCACCATCACCTTTTCACCGACATTATTCTGAACTATAACTTGAAACTAAATCGCGAGGACGCGATTCCTTTTTAGGGGTATGTGCTATAAACTTGTTTGAACTATAACTTGAAACTAAATCTCTTAGCTTTTAAACTTGTCTGAACCTGTTTGAGTTTGAAAAACAGATGATATCTGTTAAACGTGAGCATTACTCATTAACTAAGCCGGCACAACCTAAAATACTTGAAATTATTTGATTTATTGATTTAAATTAAATTCAAGAAAACTATTCTTGTGGATACTCGTTTTTATTAGAAAAATTATTTCGGACGCAATGGCAAAAATCTCGTAATTTAAAACAGAAGTTTACTACCTTAAATGGGGTCCACATCGTTTTATTATAAAAGATTACTAAAATTGGCAAAAACAACCCCTTCCCTCCTATTTACGCCGCCACCCCTTGAAATCATACTACTATTTCTCTAAATCATAATGTTTTACCAACTATTTGGGCCTTCGGGGTAAACGCCGAAACACATCATTGATCATTCCTCTTTCTCATTCTTATTTATTATCTTTCGTTCTTTTCTCATTGTTATTTGTTACTTTCCAACTTTTATCGTTTGGCGCGAGTTACTTTTGAGTCATACTTTTCTAAATAACCACATGAGATTTAAAACCCAACTCTTTTAATACTTTAACGCTAATGGTCCGACGTTATCAAATCTAATCTTTTACAAACATCAACACGAGTATTCCACGAGAACTAAAATACTTTATCCTTTGAAAACTCCTTTACTTTGCGAGACATATTCTGAGATAACTATATACTTATTAGGTTGTGCCGATCTAGTACCGTTGTGCCTATACTATTGATACCATTGTGTTTCATTACTTGATGCTAGTAGTGGCATCTTGCATTGCTACGTACTAAGGTGAGTTCATAGCCCCACTCTTATTTATCTCAACTATTTTGTAAACTACTTGGGGTGAGATACATGCTACTGTTTTTACTATGATCACAATTGTTTGAAAACTGTACTTTGAACTGAAAACTTTACTGAACATTTCATAAGCACTAAGTACCACTATTGCCACAAACAAGTCCCTTGATCATGCACCATTAATCACTTGCGAGTGAGCGCGAATATAGTGTATAGGCCAATAGGACTGACTAACCCGCCATGTTGACCAAGAACTGCAACATGTGAAGTGCTATATTCGAGTTACCTAGGTATTTGGCAAAGTACCTACTTGAGGGAAAATGTTATTATAATTCCGCGGTTACTGTCGACTTACATCAATGTTATTGATGCCGGTTAACGTTTTGCGTGTCATGAGCTTAGTGCAATGGTAATTACTGAACTTACGGGTGTATAACAACGTAACCCACTTTCTCTTAAACTTGAAAACATGTGATCAACTACTTTACTTTTAAACTTATGAATTCACTCAACCTTTGTGTTGACTTTTAGTATATTTTATCTCAGGTGTTAGATTTTTGCCGCTGCATAACTTACTTTTGGAGGAGCTTGGCGAAGGGCATGGCATGGTAATAGATGACTCTGAAAACTAATTGGGACCGCTTTAATCCTTTTATAGACCTATATTTTCCGCACTATTTTTTTGAATGATGTAAATTGAATGTTTTTAATTATGAAATTTCTTCTAAAACGGTTGAAGTAAAACCGTTCTTTGTACCTTGTGCTGTGATAACTGTTGAGTAGCAACCCAAGACCTGTATGCTTCCGCTGATCCGATTTGGGGGTGTTAAAAATCACATTAAGTATTAAAATGAAATTCTGAATTATTTAAACTTCTATTGAAGAAGGTTATTAACAAACTATTGTTCGAAATTGTCATTGTGATTTGTAATGTCCCAAAAGAGAACATTGTATTGATGCTTTATTTGCTGAGTATTTATAGATAGTCTATAAATTACAAAAGGCAAGTGGGAGGTTTTTATATCTTGTAAAGATAAAATTACTAAATACAAAATCTTCTAAAATACACTAGTAAATATCATAATGAGGCTAAACATGTAATTATGTTAGACCTCAAGATGATGGAATTCTCATTCATAGATCTTCAAGGATATCTCATATATTTGATTAATATGCTGAGGATTATGAGTTACATGATTATGGTAAACCTGATAATCATTATGATTCAATACTGTTGGGAATTAAATGTTCTGAAGATTAGTACTGCTGGTGCATAAAAGAAAATACTCTAAGTATTCAATACTACTGCTAGTGTATTCCATACTACTGCTAGTATTAAGAGATTCTACTGCCGCAAGAATTCTATTGCTAGTGTATCAGATACTGCTGTTGGAGTGACTCATTCTACTACTAAATGGATAAGTGTCGCGTATACTACTGCTTGATGGATAAGTATGAAAAAGATATTTTGTGTATAAAAGTCAAATATATACGGTAGATAATATCTTAGATAAGTGTTCAGTCAACAAGTTGAATACACATAACAAGTTGTATCTTAGCTACTGACACACATAACAAGCAAGTAGTTGACAAGACTTATCCATATTGTAAAGATCTCCTTTGGACTATAAAAGGGAGATCTTAGCTAAGATATTAAGGGTGCATATGCTTAGAAAATGTATATCTGTTAAGAACAAGAAGAAACACAAACATAGCAATCAGTCATCAGTCATAGAAACATAGAGATTCAAGGTTTTGTAACCCTAGTGATAGTGAAGATCACTCGTATTATTTTCAATAATATTGAATCGTTTGGTGTTATACTCTCTGTGTTTATTCTCCAATAACAAGCATCACTGTTCCATTTCCTCAAACCAATATCCTTCTAAGTGTGGTTAAGTGGATTCCGCATACTTAATCATATTCACTCAAAGTATCTCATACACAAGTTATAAAGGACTAACATCCTCAGAGTGTATAAACATCCTCACAAGTGGTATCAGAGCTTAGGTTTGATACTTCTGATTTAGAAGAAGAAATGAACATGGAGACATCTCAAACTAATGTGGCTGCTAAGTTGCCAATGCTCAAGCAGAATGAGTTTGATATGTGGAGGTTTAGGATAGAACAGTATTTCCAAGTGCAAGACTATACACTTTGGGAAATCATTGAAGAAGGAAACTCTTACAAGCCTACAACTACTACATCAACAGTTGAGGGTAAGGTGGTGACAACTGTGAAGATCAACCCAACAACTACAGAAGAGAGAGTTCTAAAGAAGAATGACCTCAAGGCAAGAAGTATGCTGATAATGACCATTCCAAATGATCAACTTTTGAATTTCAGCAAGTTCAAGGATGCCAAGACGTTGTTTAAGGCCATTGTTGCTAGATATGGTGGGAATGAAGCCACCAAGAAGACCCAGAAGACTCTTCTCAAGCAGAACTTTGAAAACTTCTCTTCAACAAGCAATGAATCATTAGATCACATGTTTAACAGGCTTCAGAAGATTGTGAGCCAACTTGCTATTCTTGGGGTGGATATACCTCAAGAAGATCTAAACTCCAAATTTCTGAGAAGCTTACCTGAAGAGTGGGCTATGCATGTTGTTGTCTGGAAAAACAAACCAGACATTGACACTATGAACTTAATGGATCTGTATAGCAACTTCAAGATTGTGGAACAAGATGTGAAGAAGACTGGAGGATCTAGTTCAAACACTGGGAACATGGCATTTGTGTCATCTCCTAGTAACTCAAATCCAGTTGATGTGGGAGTTAGTACTGCTAGTTCATCAAGCAGTACTATTGGTATTATGGATGAGAAAACATGTTGTGCCTTCCTAACAAGCCAGAATGATGGGTCTATGCTTACTCATGAAGACCTCCAGGAAATCAATGATGATGATTTGGAGGAAATGGACCTAAAATGGCAAATTTCTCTTCTTAGCATGAGGGCTAAGAAGTTCTATCAAAGAACAGGGAAGAAAATCACTATCAGCAGCAATGATACTGCTGGTTTTGACAAGTCCAAGATAGAATGCTACAACTGCCACATGATGGGGCACTTCTCAAGGGAATGCAGAAGACCTAGGCAGCAAGATAGCAAGAGCAAAGGTTATGGAAGCAAGTCCAAGTCTGTGGAGACCACTGAGCCAAACTCAAAAGCTATGGTAGCTATTGATGGCTTAGGATTTGATTGGAGTTTTATGGCAGATGAAGAAGAAGCTTCTACTTAGATGGCACTCATGGCCTTCTCTACTACTGAGGTACAATCTGATAAAGTTTGTTCTAATACTTGCTCTGCTCTTAAATAACTTGACACTTTAAGAAAACATTATGATGCACAAATGATAGAACTAAGCAAAACTGAAAATAACTTGTGGAATCATAAGAGAGGTTTAGCTATCCTAGAAGCACAGATCATACACTATAAGACCAATGAAGCTACTTTTACTGATGCCAAAATACTTCTTAACAGGGAAATAATGTTTAGAGATGCTGAAATTAGTAATTTGAAAGCTGAGTTGGATAGGATTAACAAGGCTAAAAAACATTCAATTAAATGTAGAAACATTAGAATATGCCTCAAAGGGTGTAACCAACTTAATTGAATGCCAAATAATCACCAAAGCCAAGTCTGGGTTTGGATATAATAATGTTCCACCTCTTTACAGAGGAATCCCTGCACCCCCAGGGATAGACCTAGAGCACACAGGCTTGTCTGAATTTCATCTACCAAAGTTAGAATATGGTGTTCAGCCAAAAGAAAATGTAGTTGTTAATAAGCTTGAAAGTAGAAGTGATACTTCACTTCCTGAGGACAAGGTGTCCTCTGGTAGGAAATTAGATGGTCCAATCATTGAGGACTGGACATCTGCTGATGATGAAGAAGATCAGGTTGTGGTTAAACCTGATGTTGTTAAAATAAAAGGAACAAGTGTTCCTAAAGTGGTCAAAAATCATACTGTTAGGCCTAAAACAAATATTAAACATGTTAGGCAACCAGTAAGATATTGTGAACAATATAGAACCACAAACAAGCCTAAAGGTAACCAAAGAAATTGGAATGACCTCAAGTCTCACCAACTAGGTGATGACTTTGACTTCTATAACAAAGCTTGTTTTGTTTGTGGAGATTTTGACCACCTTGCAGCATTTTGCAACCTAAGGATATCTGGGTATTCAAACCATAGGGTGAACTTAGAAAGGCCTCAGTTTCACTCTAATTTTGCTAGAATGCCACCCAGAGCAAGTTTCTTAAAGTCTGGCCCAAAACAAGTTTCTACTACTAGACAAGCAGTTACTACTGCCAGACCATTTAAGCTTGTTTACCCAAAACCATCAGTTAAAAGTGCAAAAACAACTTTCAAACATGCACCAATAACTGCTAAAAGGCATTTTCCAACAAGACCAGTGATACAAAAACAAATTTGGATGCCAAAGGGTACTGGCAACATTAAATATACTGCTAGGGAAAAAAGGGCTAATGTTGTTAAGGCCTCAGCATGTTGGATTTGGAGACCTCTTAAATCCAATGGTGCATCAACTGTTCTCAAAAGATTTAATTACATTGATGCACGAGGCAAACTCAAGCAGTAATGGCTTAGGTTCCCCAAGGAAACTAATTTCCTTATTTATGTGTAGGGACATTCACAAGCATATAATGAAGATCAAGGATATTCAGATAGTGGGTGTTCAAGGCGCATGACAGGTGATGAACTCAAATAAGTACATTTTATTACTATCATTTATCCTATTAATTTGACTTGTTTTACTATATTATGTATGAGGATTGATACTTAATCGTTTACTTTTGTAATTCTCAGGTAAAAACAAGCATTTGGTGAAACTTAGCGATTATGGACTAAAAACAGAGTAAAATGATCAAGTTTGGAATTGGTTGTTGGAATGAAGAGAATGAAGACCACTGCCTGACTTTGAAGAATGCGCCGCATGGATTTATCCCATGCGCCGCATATGAAACTTTGGTCAACGAAGAATAACCAACTTGTTCTGCTCCAGATGCGCCGCATCTCACTCATTACATGCGCCGCATCACTATCAATATTTCACCAGATACGATCCAAGATACAAGAGGACATGCGCCGCATCAAAAGACGAAGATACGCCGCATCTTCTGGCGGTGTACGAATATTCCTGAATATTATAATCTTGGACCCCACGCGAAGTTAAGTACATGCGCCGCATCTACTTACTAGATGCGCCGCATCTTACCCTCAGACAGAAACTATAAATACCCCAAGACCAGACGAATTCGAGGTGACATATATTAGATACGTGACCGAAGACCAGAAACCTAGGACGAATTCAGTCAAGGCAGCAGCACAAGACACACCCAAATCAAAGATACAAGAGCTGTAAGAAGGTGCTGCATGTGTTTAATTCATTAAGTAGTTTTGTTTTATTGTGTTAGTAAACTTTAATTCATCAAGATTGGTGGCTTGTGTAATGTGACAACGGAAAGGTTGCACTCCCTTAAAACTGCTTTCTCATCAATTAAAGTTTATATGTTAGTGTCTTTGGTGACTTTTATTAGTGCATTGATAACCTCTGTGGCTAGCTGAGCGTTGATCGGGTCGCCATGCCTCTGCCCTCGCCTGTTTATTAGATGCTTATGTATTCTATGGTCTGTAGAAAAGTAGGAGAAAGATAAATGGGATAGTCATAAGTAATCATTAAGGGTTTACTAGCCGATAAGATTAGAACCAACGAGAAAGGACTTAATCTCGGTGTTGCATCGAACTATACACTTCATATAACACTAGCAATAAAACAAGTGACAAACTACTTATCATAAGGACAGCCCTCTTATTGTCTCGAGTATTTATCTGTGTACGTGTGTGCTACTTGCTGATTCGTGCCTATTGGTTTAGTTTATTATTTAATTGCAACCAAATCGTGCCAGTCTCTCAGGCTGAAACCCCCTTGCGTTAGATTAGATTGTATAGCTAACTTAATATATTAAAATACTGATTAGAATAACTAGATAATACGTTCCACTCTTAGTGATCGACACTCTACTTACCATTATATTCATACTGACCGGGTACACTGCTCGTTAAGTGTGTGTGTTATTGATAAGTCGGCTAAATATAAATTTAAAACTTGAGTAGGCATTAAAACTGCTAAACCGCAACGACACGCAACACGCATCAAGTTTTTGGCGCCGTTGCCGGGGAGTGAATTGTTATTATCTGTTAATTTGATTAGTATTTTAATTAGGTTTTTAATTTTTATCTAACCGCTAATTTTGTTGTGTATTAGATTAATTTGCATTCATTGTACTATTTTGCATATTTTCTGTTTTTGTGTATTTGTTTGCTTTTGTTTGTGTTTATTTTCGTGTGTTTTTATTTGTTTTAATTTTTCGTATTTTTTGTGTTCTGCTATCGTTGTACTGAGCTAAATCGAACGATACGGCGCATCTGATTCCTCAGATACGGCGTATTGCGTTCAATTTTTTATAAAATACAACGCGTTTAATTAATTCGATACGACGCATCTTTTCCCCAAGATACGGCGTATCTGTTTTTAATAAGAAATTTTTTCTAAACGATAACGCCATACGACGCATCTGCTTCAGCAGATACGGCGTATCTATTTTAATTAAAAACAGTTTTCGAATTATTAAACAGATACGGCGCATCGATCTCTGTCGATACGGCGCATCTTCTGAATCAAAAATCTTGTATTTTGAAACGTAACGAAAATACGGCGCATTAACTTTTGTTAATACGACGCATTTAATTTTAAATAAATATCGATTTTTGATAATTAAAATTGATACGGCGCATTCTAATTTCTAAGCGGCGTATCTATTTTCTGAATAAAGTCTGATTTAATTTTAACGATTATAAGATACAGCGTATCCAACTTGTTGGATACGGCGCATCGTCTACCAATATCAGTTATTTTTATTCTTATATGCGTTTCTATATTTGTTAATTTTTCTTCTTGCGAGCGGATCCTACTGATGCTTTT
This sequence comes from Artemisia tridentata subsp. tridentata, assembly GCA_021014915.2. Classification (NCBI taxonomy): domain Eukaryota; kingdom Viridiplantae; phylum Streptophyta; class Magnoliopsida; order Asterales; family Asteraceae; genus Artemisia; species Artemisia tridentata. The sequence continues at coordinate 149,072,861 of CP139501.1, read as the reverse complement.
GTGATTATTTCAGAAGGAAAATGGACGGATTCGGAGAACTGATTGACTTCGACTTCGAAGCCAACTTTATGAATGATATATTAGTGCATGATAATTCACCCGAACGTTACGATGGGGACTACATTGAACTTAATGACCTTGATGGATCATTGGAATCCAATGACCTAATCATGGACGATGCGGAATCTGAGTTAGAAGAAGGAGAAATTGTGGATAGTCCAAAAGTCAACGTTATTAATACTAGGAATTACGATGAATTTGAGGGATATGATGGTTCTTGGGATTACGGTAGAAGGATCCACGCCAATTGTGCTTACAATTTTCAATTCCCATGCATGATTGGGTACAAGTGTATTGACGCCAATTTCTTTCCTATTTTACCAATCAATGTCATGTCAAGAAGCTTTTACAATTCTATTATGAGAAATAAAGTGGAGCATAAGGGAAAGAATGTAGTTGGAGCCTTAATTAATGTCCCGATCTTCGTAGGACGCTTTACTATTGTAACTGAGTTCGCCGTTGTTGAAGACATGAATGCCTATCGTGACAGCAATATGGGTGACGTGATTGTTGGAAAACCATTTTGTAGGGAAATCACTATTAATGCAAAGCGATTTGAAGGAAAGATCACCTTTCAATGTGGAAGCGACATTATCACTTATATGATGCCCCGAACTCACCCTGGGTTTAAACATGCTACTAATAGGGTCTGCTACAAATTCTCTCCATTCCTTTTTATTAGTAATGATGACATAAAGAGAGGGATTGAGTACCCATATCAAATGATGGAAGGATTCTATAAAGGAGTTTTGAATTTGGGACCTGAATATATACATGACGAATTAGTTGCTAAATGGATCCTACGTGGCAATGTAGGAATAAATGATCGATATTCAAGAGCTGAACGTGAGTCTAACTTGAAGACTCTGGAATAAAGACAAGTGCTTACCGGGAGACAACCCGGATTTATCTTTTAATTTTCTGTTTGTGTCGAGTCAGTCAGGCCGCAGAGGATACGGCGCATCTCAATCCTGAGATGCGACGCATCTCCTGCAATGGTCATATCTTATTTTAATTTTTCTGCATTTATTTTTATTTTTGAATTTAAAACTTTTTATCAGTTTATTTTTAATGCGGCGCATCCCTGGTTAAGGATGCGGCGCATCTTTTATTCTGATCCGTATTTATTCCAGGCTCGATACGGCGTATCTTCTTCCATAAGATACGGCGCATCGACTAACCTGATGATTTTCATTTTAAGTTTTTATGTTTTATTTTTACCTAACTACTAATGTATTATGCAAGTTTGAACCTTTCTTATCTTAGGTGTGTTTTGAAGCCTTGGTGGTATTATAGATTCCTGCATTTCCTGTGGATACATCAAATATGAAGATTAAACGTTCTAATCCACAAGAAAGATGATTTTTGCTCTACTACTAATGGAGGATCATACCGAGAAAATCTCAGGGGAGTTTTTCTGTTCTAATTCTTTTATTTTCCTGTTTTTAACCTTTTATACAAACAACGAGAACGTTGTTTAACTTAAGTGGGGGGATTGGAGAATTAGAACACTTAACACTTACTTGTCCTAAACTTTTCAAAATATGCTTAAAATGTGCTTAATATATCAAAACTTAAAATTTTTAGCATGTTTTTGTTTAGAGTCTAAGTTGCATAGCTGCACACATGACGTTATTTTCAAAAATTTTGATTTTTCAAAACTCACAAATCTATGAGTGTGCCGGTGACTTGTAAACTTTAGAACTTGGCTTGTATACTATTCGAGACCACCATAATAAGTATTATTTTATATAATTGGAATGACTTGTCTAAATTGGTAAATTTCTAGGATTACACCCAAAAAGCCTTATATGTTATGTGATATTAGCTAACTACACTGGTTAGTTAACCCCCGTATAACCCTTTTGTTACTCTCATTTTTAGAGTAAGATACCCCTAGAAAAACCCTCAGAGCCATTCCTTTCGTTTCTTACACCTATGTTTAAAATGTTTCGTTACACCCTTACACCTTAGCCTACCCTGTAGATTAGAATCCGTGGTTGGTTAATTGCTATAGGCAAAGTGTGTTTCCTTACATTACCTGTGTTCGTGTGCGTAATTCATTATCTTTGGTTAGGTCGGGAAATTGCACAATGCAATTGGAGTGAAAGTAAATATTGTATATTTTTGAGTTTATTTTTCGTGTGTTTACTACTTTCACTATTACCGTTATTTCTGAAGTCATGAAAAGTATGGAAAAATTATCCAGAATTATTGTTTTAGTGATGTGGTGAAATTTTACACATCTATGTTTATGCTTAGTGTCAAAAAAAAAAAAAAAAAAAAAAAAAAAAAAAAAAAAAATGGAAAAAATGAGAAAAGAAAAAGAAAAAAAAAGGAAGAAAGTTGGAAGATTGATAAACCAACGATGTAAAGTTATGTAAGTGGTCGATATCACCACCAGTTGTTATATATTTATGGATTGAATGGGAGTTGGCAGTTATGGGAACGTCAACTAAGGTTTATTCTTTGATTAAGATCTTGTTGAGTATAATTCGTGTCTACCTAAAGCGTGTGTTTCAAGTGTTAAAGCGTGAGTTATTCAATGATATGAGTCTTATTCATGGGATGGTTGGGATAGTGATTAACCACACTTAGGATTTTAATTTATTTGTTTTGTTTATTTTCATTTTACACCAATTTATATCCCAAATATTATCCATACCCTGTATTATTCTTTATCCGACCAAACCTTTGATTTATTGAGATTAGGGATTTGAGCAATCTTAAGTATCGTAGTCGTTGATTCGGCTATGTATTTATGATTTTGTCACCCTTTTTGATATATTATTATTGGTGAAGTTTGGACCTATCTTTAGCCTATTCGAGTTAAGGATTTGAGCAATTGCAAGTATCATGTTCGTGGATTCGATCATGTATTTGTGATTTTGTCGCCTTTTCTGGAATTTGAGATCGATAGTGAATAAGAATAATTAACCCTTAAGCCTAAAAACCCTTTTTACCGCTTTAGACTTGTTATTCCTTAGCTTTAGTGGGGGAGATGTGTATACTTGCCAAGCTTATGATAGAATATTCGTCGCGACTGGACAGTTAAACGATTAGATTTGCTTTTATCAGAATATTTTATTTTACTTCTAATTCGTTAAGTGTTTAGTTGTGTGATTATGACAAAAGACGAATACATGCTTAAATATAAAAATAAATCCTAACATTTTTAGGATACATTTTCATAAGATTAATTCTAAGGTTTACTTGGGGACAAGTAAAGTTCAAGTGGGGGGATATTTGATGAACTCAAATAAGTACATTTTATTTCTATCATTTATCCTATTAATTTGACTTGTTTTACTATATTATGTATGAGGATTGATACTTTATCGTTTACTTTTGTAATTCTCAGGTAAAAACAAGCATTTGGTGAAACTTAGCGATTATGGACTAAAAACGGAGTAAAATGATCAAGTTTGGAATTGGTTGTTGGAATGAAGAGAATGAAGACCACTGCCTGACTTTGAAGAATGCGCCGCATGGATTTATCCCATGCGCCGCATATGAAACTTTGGTCAACGAAGAATAACCAACTTGTTCTGCTCCAGATGCGCCGCATCTCACTCATTACATGCGCCGCATCACTATCAATATTTCACCAGATACGATCCAAGATACAAGAGGACATGCGCCGCATCAAAAGACGAAGATACGCCGCATCTTCTGGCGGTGTACGAATATTCCTGAATATTATAATCTTGGACCCCACGCGAAGTTAAGTACATGCGCCGCATCTACTTACTAGATGCGCCGCATCTTACCCTCAGACAGAAACTATAAATACCCCAAGACCAGACGAATTCGAGGTGACATATATTAGATACGTGACCGAAGACCAGAAACCTAGGACGAATTCAGTCAAGGCAGCAGCACAAGACACACCCAAATCAAAGATACAAGAGCTGTAAGAAGGTGCTGCATGTGTTTAATTCATTAAGTAGTTTTGTTTTATTGTGTTAGTAAACTTTAATTCATCAAGATTGGTGGCTTGTGTAATGTGACAACGGAAAGGTTGCACTCCCTTAAAACTGCTTTCTCATCAATTAAAGTTTATATGTTAGTGTCTTTGGTGACTTTTATTAGTGCATTGATAACCTCTGTGGCTAGCTGAGCGTTGATCGGGTCGCCATGCCTCTGCCCTCGCCTGTTTATTAGATGCCTATGTATTCTATGGTCTGTAGAAAAGTAGGAGAAAGATAAACGGGATAGTCATAAGTAATCATTAAGGGTTTACTCGCCGATAAGATTAGAACCAACGAGAAAGGACTTAATCTCGGTGCGTTGCATCGAACTATACACTTCATATAACACTAGCAATAAAACAAGTGACAAACTACTTATCATAAGGACAGCCCTCTTATTGTCTCGAGTATTTATCTGTGTACGTGTGTGCTACTTGCTGATTCGTGCCTATTGGTTTAGTTTATTATTTAATTGCAACCAAATCGTGCCAGTCTCTCAGGCTGAAACCCCCTTGCGTTAGATTAGATTGTATAGCTAACTTAATATATTAAAATACTGATTAGAATAACTAGATAATACGTTCCACTCTTAGTGATCGACACTCTACTTACCATTATATTCATACTGACCGGGAACACTGCTCGTTAAGTGTGTGTGTTATTGATAAGTCGGCTAAATATAAATTTAAAACTTGAGTAGGCATTAAAACTGCTAAACCGCAACGACACGCAACACGCATCAACAGGCAACATGTCTTATCTTTTAGATTTTTAATCATTGGATGGAGGATATGTTACCTTTGGTGGAGGAATAAGAGGAAGAATTACTGGAAAAGGTACTCTTAAAACCGGTAAATTGGATTTTGAAGATGTGTACTATGTGCAAGAGCTTAAGTATAACCTGTTTAGTGTCTCACAAATGTGTGACAAAAAGAACGAAGTTCTTTTTACTGAAACTGAATGTCTTGTGCTTTCTTCTGATTTTAAGCTACCTGATGAAAGTCAAGTATTGCTTAAAATTCCAAGAAAGGGCAACATGTACAGTGTTGATATGAAGAAAATTGTTCCTAAAGAGGCCCTTACTTGTCTTTCTGCAAAGGCCACATTGGATGAATCTATGAAATGGCATAGGAGGCTTGGTCACATTAATTTCAAAACCATAAATAAAATTGTCAAAGATGGTTTGGTAAGAGGCTTGCCTCAGAAAAGATTTGAAAATGACCAAACTTGCGTTGCTTGCCTCAAAGGCAAACAACATAAAGCCACTTGTAAGCCCAAGATTTTTAACTCTAATGATCAATCATTGTTTATGCTTTATATGGACTTATTTGGACCTACTTCTGTGAGTAGTATTAAGCATAAAAGATTTTGTCAAGTTGTTACTGATGACTATAGCAGGTTTACATGGGTTTTCTTTTTAGGTTCTAAGGATGAGACATATAGTATTCTTAAGACATTCATTACAGAGATAGAAAACTCAGTAGACACAAAGGTAAAAGTCATTATATGTGATAATGGAACAGAGTTTAAGAATAAAGTTATGGATGATTTCTGCAAAGAAAAGGGTATTAGAAGAGAATTTAGTATTGCTAGAACTCCTTAGCAGAATGGAGTTGCTGAGAGGAGAAATAGGACACTCATAGAAGCTGCTAGAACCATGTTAGCTGACTCTAAGTTGCCTATCACTTTTTGGGCTGAAGCAGTTAATACTGCTTGCTATGTCCAGAACAGGGTTTTGGTTGTCAAGTCTCACAATAAGACATCCTATGAGCTTTTTAGAGGTAGAACTCCTGCAATAGGATTTCTTAGACCTTTTAGGTATCATGTGACAATTCTGAATACCTTAGACCATCTAGGAAAATTTGATGGTAAAGCAGATGAAGGATTCTTGGTTGGATATTCTCTTAATAGCAAAGCATTTAGAGTATACAACTCAAGAACTAGGAAGGTTGAGGAAAACCTGCATGTGGAATTTTTAGAAAACAAATCTAATGTTGCAGGTGAAGGTCCAAAATGGTTGTTTGATCTTGAGTCTCTAACCCAATCAATGAACTATGTGCCTGTTGTTACAGAAATTAATGATTTTTCAGGTTCAGAAGCTGATAATGCAACAAATGAGGCAGGGTTAGGAAAAGAGAAAGACCAAGATTATGTGTTGATGCCAATATGGACAAGTGTGGATTCAACTTCAATGAATGGTGAACCTTCTTCTGATGTAACTAAAGAAGGAATTGAAGATGAAAACAAGGAAGATGAAGCTGAGGAACAAGAGAATCAAGTTAACAGTACTAATGATGATAGTACTGCTGAGACCCAACTTGATACTGCTAGGCCAAATGTTTCTACTGCTAGGCCAAATGTTTCTACTGCTGGCCCATCAGACTCAAATGAAGCAGATTTCTCAGAAGATGAGGTGGATTTCAACAATCTCCTACCTAACTATCATGTTCCTACTACACCACACACAAGGATTCACAAAGTCCACTCCCTGGATAATGTGATTGGAGATATGCAATCAGGAGTGAAGACAACGAAGCAACTTATGTCTTCAGACCAATAAGGGCTTCTTGATGCTCTTTATGCATCAAAGCAGCATGAGTATGCAAACTCTTGCTTATTTGTATGTTTCCTCTCACAAGCAGAACCCAAGAATGTTCTCAAAGCCTTAGATGATTCAAGCTGGGTAGAAGCTATGCAAGAGGAGCTTCTCTAATTTAAAATACAGAAGGTTTGGGTGCTAGTGGATTTACCCAAAGGTGTAAGGGTAATTGGCACTAAATGGGTCTTCAGGAACAAAAGGGATGAAAGGGGCATTGTGATAAGAAACAAGGCTAGACTTGTAGCCCAAGGGTACACACAAGAGGAAGGTATAGACTATAAAGAGGGTTTTGCTCCTGTAGCAAGAATTGAAGCAATTAGACTATTCTTAGCCTATGCTTCATTTATGGGCTTCACAGTTTATCAAATGGATGTCAAGAGTGCCTTCTTATATGGTACTATTAAATAAGAGGTTTATGTCTCACAACCTCCAGGTTTTACTGATCCAGAACATCCAAATAAGGTGTACAAGTTTGTCAAGGCTCTTTATGGCCTTCATCAGGCACCAAGAGCATTGTATGAAACACTGGATTCCTACTTAATTGAAAATGGATTTCAAAGAGGAAAGATTGATCAGACATTATTCATCAAGAAGAACAAGAAGGATCTTTTGCTAGTTCAGGTGTATGTGGATGATATCATCTTTGGATCTACAAGGAAGGAGATGTGTTTAGAGTTTGAGAAACTTATGCATGATAAGTTTCAGATGAGTTCCATGAGAGAACTTACTTTCTTTTTGGGTCTGCAAGTTAAGCAATCAAGTGAAGGCATATTTATCAGCCAAGATAAATATGTTGCAGAGATTCTAAGGAAATTTCAGTTTGCTGATTCAAAAGTGGCAAGCACACCAATGGATTCTGAGAAGCCTCTTCTTAAAGATGTAGATGGAGAAAATGTGGATGTACACACATACAGATCTATGATAGGCTCCTTGATGTATCACACATCATCAAGACCTGATATCATGTTTTCTGTTTGTGCTTGTGCAAGATTTCAAGTAACTCCTAAGGTTTCTCACTTAACAGTAGTCAAGAGGATCTTTAGATATCTCAAGGGTCAACCTAGGTTGGGTCTATGGTATTCTAGGGAATCACCTTTTGACCTGGTAGCATATTCAGACAGTGATTATGCTGGTGCAAGCTTGGACAGAAAGTCAACAACTGGAGGATGTCAATTCCTTGGATGTAGACTCATTTCATGGCAGTGTAAGAAGCAAACAATTGTGGCTACTTCAACAACTGAAGCTGAGTATGTAGCTGCTGCTAGTTGTTGTGGTCAAGTGCTATGGCTTCAAAATCAACTTCTTGACTATGGGTACAATTTCATGAACACTGTCATATATATTGATAATAGCAGTACAATTTGTATAATTAAAAATCAAGTGCAACACTCTAAAACAAAGCACATAGAAATTAGGCATCATTTTATTAGAGACTGCAATGAGAAAAGTTGATTCAAGTGGTTAAAATTCATTTTGATCACAACTTTGCAGATCTTCTCACAAAAGCTTTTGATGTAGGTAGATTTCAATACTTGGTAGCAAGTATTGGAATGTTTAATCCTTAAATGATTTAAAACTATGTGATTTTGTATATAAATTGCATTTGTACTGCTAGCATTATCAATTAGTACTGTTATTGAAAAGTTTGTACTGCTAGTTTGGATTATTTTGTTCATACTGTTAGTCAAATTATAATAGTGCTATAAGACAAATGCTTTGCATTTTGTTTTCTTGGTTTTGGACTAACATTTTCAGGTATGAAAGTTGAGCACAAAGGAAGTTACAAGTGCAAAGTGTGAACAAACAACAGTTGGTGATTCAAATTACTGACATAATAGGTTAATGATAGTTAGAATTTGGGAATTCATTCACAAGGGTTTATACCCAAGTTAATAAATTCTGTAAAACTTCTCTCCTGAAACTTATTATGATATTTCATTTTGAATTAATGGCTTAGTTGATCAAATAGTAACTGACTCAACTCACTTTCTATCATTTTATACTTTAATTAGTAAAATCAGTTAGTCTAAGGACATCTGATAGAAAGAACAGCGAGCAAATGTGAATCTAACACTTGTGTTAGAGGCAACAACTGCCACGAGCTGGAAACCCTGTCAAGAAAGCCCTTTAAATGGGTTTATCTGTACACAGGCAGTTATTTATAACTGAAAACATTGGTTCTCACACAACCAGAGGTTAATTTAAACCAAAATCTTGATTAAGTGTCTGTCATTACACTTAATCCCTTCAAAATGGTTGTTAGCAGTATGGTTTTTCATTAAAAATCAAGTTCATACTGCTAAGTCAAAAGTTTCTTAAAAACCTTTTGGATTCAGAATGGCTCAGAAACCCAATTTAGGATGGATTATGAGTCAATGTCCCATGATTCACCTCTCACAGGAGGTTACACACCTGGAAGTGATGAGGGCAGATTGAAATTTAAGGAATTGATGGCTTTATGTACAAAATTGTCTGATAAGGTATCCAAATTGGAAGATGATCTCAGAAGCTAGATTGGTGGAAAAGATCAGCCAAGATGGTGATTCCAAATATTTCTTATAGTTCCTCAAAGGAGTCAAAGTTTAGATGATGGTGAGAGATCTTCCAATCAGGGGAGGAAGATTAACCAAACAAGGGAGGATGAAAGACTGTGGATATATATGCTCAGAATCAGGGGAGGAAGTTTAAATTGATCAAACAAAGGAGAAAGATTATGGAGAAAGATTGCCCAAATTGATCAAGTTCAAGAAGTGCATGAGTCTAGTAAAAGCATCATCTTCTTATCTTTTCCGTGCTCTTGTCTTTTCCCACACCTGGCTCAGCAGCAGTTGTTGTATCTCCTCCTACAATGGAAGCTTCGCCTTCAGAATCATCACCCCTATGTCTTTTGAGAAGCCAACATGTCTTATTATTCAGCCAATAATAAGAACAAGCTCCAGTTTCAGTTGATGGATGCTGGGAATAAACTCTTTCAGTTTCAATTTCAGTTCACTACGTTTGTTCATCACTTGCATGGCTTGCTGAGAGATGACTTGACTTCTTGGACTTCTTGGATCGATTACAGGGAATATAATATCAGGCTCCAAGCATCCAAGATACACAGCACCATTGCCTCTTATAATTCCTCCATCCAAGGAAATTGCACCATCTTTTAGGCAATGAATGGAGCCTGAGCAAAGTACTCTCCAAAAGAACAAAATGATGTTATTGCTGAAAGTGATACACAGATGGCAGATGAGTTGGTCAGAAAAATATTTAATCTTACAGAACAAAGGAAAGCTCAGATCAAGAGTCTGACTATGTAGTGTTTGGAAGATCCTCACAATCCTCATTTAATTCAGAAGAAACTTGATGATTTGGGATAAATCACAAGTTTAGGGGAGGATTGTTGGGAATTAAATGTTCTGAAGATTAGTACTGCTGGTGCATAAAAGAAAATACTCTAAGTATTCAATACTACTGCTAGTGTATTCCATACTGTTGGGTCCATCAGTACCCAAGAATACTTAAAACAAGATTTGGACACAAATTAACTAAGTGTTAATTAAACCGAGAACAATTCAAGTCACTGAGTGAACAGTCACTCAGTGAGTCATCTTCAAGATGCTTAAGGCGAATTCAAGAAGAAGGATTTACTACTCAGGTAGGCGGTACTCCCTGAGTAGGCCTTAGGCCAAAGAAGAAGATGATGGTTCAGTGAGTGTTGGACAAGAACTCACTAAACCCCAGTCTCCTCAACAACAATAAGTGATTGAAGACTGAAGAAACCAACGCCTGAAATAAAGGCGGGAATAAGTGGGAAGTGTTTAAGAAGATAAGAGTACCAGACCAACCACTCTTATCTTGTCAGCAAACCTTCCCTTATGCGGCTAAAAGTCATGGAGTGTTAGACCAACCACTCCTAAGACTTTTTAGCGCATTCCTATTGGTTCTTGAAAATGACAATTACTGTTGTAATTGTCAGACACGTTTGCTTCAACAACTTGTATTATTTTAATAACTTTTACTCTTTTATACTTGTGTATAAATAGGTTCAGAAGGAGAGAAGTTAAGTGTGTTTTGTACATTGAAAGCCTTAGACTTTTGCAAAACAACTTCTCTCCTACAAAGAGTAACCAGTCCCTGAGATAGCTCAGTGAGGCATATTGTTACCACTTAAGCATAGCTTGAGTTTAGATAGGAGACACCATACCTTGTCTATTTAATCCCAAGTGTTTGTTCCGCAAAACACTTGGGTAATAGATTCTTTGATTCATTTCTAATAAGAATTTAAACGTTGAAAAATACTTTGTGTTTTTACCTTTACGTTTCATTAACTGATAGAAAGAATCATTAAATTATATTAGTCATAAACACAAATAGATTAACTTTCTAGTTAACTCTATACGTGTTAAGGGAACAACAAGTGGTATCAGAGCCTCTAGTTTATAAAATCTTTCAAAATTAACCAAGAGTGCTCATGGTTTTTAAAACCAGGATCCTACTATGACTGATGCAAATGTGCCCCAGCTAGTCGACAAAAAGGGTGGAAGCTTTTCAGCTGTTGCCCCACGACTTGAAGCTGGTAAATTTAGCAAGTGAAAAAAGCGAATGCTTTGCTACTTGACTGGTATGGAACCATACTACATCACTTGTGTCAAATATGGTCCTTTTGTCCCAAAGACTGCTGCAGGGCTAAACAAGCCTGAGGCTCAATGGACCATTGATGAAAGGAGGGTGGCCAATCAAGACCAACGCCTAAAAAGCATCATTATATCATGTCTTCCTGACGATATAATGCAATCAGTCATCAACTGTTCAACAGCCAAGCAAACTTGGGATGACTTGGTCAATAGCTTTGAGGGTCCCTCAGATACCAAGGAAAACAGGGTCATGGACCTGAAACTTGAGTATAATACTTTCAGGGCAAAAGACTCTGAAAGTCTCTCTCAGACTTATACCAGATACAAGACCTTGATAAACGAACTATCAAATGATGGTGTAGTTTTGTCTAAGCATGAGACAAATGTTGGCTTTATCAACAGTCTCCCTGAGAAGTGGCTAAACTTCTCACAAGGCATGAGGAATGCTAATCACATTCAGACCCTTGAGCTCCCTGAGATCTATGGGAAGTTTGTCTATGAAGACAACTTAATCTCAAGGAGATACCCTGACTCAAAAGCTCTTGAGTCCAAAAAGGCCTTGACCTTCACACCCATATCAACTGCTTTTTATACTAATGGTGTTGTGCAGGACTTTCAAGAGGATTCTGAGGATGAAATTGATGAAAGGACTAGTGATGAGTACCTAAAAGATCTAAACTTGGAATTCCAAGAGAGGGCACTCCTTGCTAGTTCAAAACGTTTCATCAAAAGAAACCAGTCCATCTTTTCAAAAGGAAAAGCAAATGAAACCACTGAATGCTTTAATTGTGGTAAAAAGGGTCATTTTGCTAGGGACTGTTATTCTAAAACCACCTCAGAACCCTCTTACAAATTTTCAGGAAATAGTTCCTCAGGAACTAGCAAGTTTCAACCTAGAATGTTTCAGTCGACCAACAATTTCAAAACAAGGGTTAAAAAGACTTTCAAGCAAAATATAGGAAAGCCAAGGCTAAACTTGCAATTCTTGAAACTAATCCCTCTATGTCTCAGGCTGCTCAAACATCCAAACCTGTTCAGGCAAAGAATAAGGTTTTAGTAGCTGAAGCTTATGATTGGGATGAAGAAGAGGTATCCTCAGATGAGGAAATTAGAGTGAGTGCACTGATGGCACTCTCTGAAGGTGATCAAGTGGCTGTTGGGAAAAGCCATGCAAGGAATGGAGAGTGGGTAAACATCACCATGAAGAAGGTAAACACCTTACTTTCTATGGATGATGATTCTGATTGGCAGTCTTACATGAATTATATTTGTGTAGATCTTAAATATGTTGAGGAACAAAGGCTTAACATGTTTTCAAAATATAACAACATAGTGTCAGAATTGAATAAATGTAGAGATGAATTGCTTGTACTGAAGCAAGCCAAATTAGAAACAATAACTCTACAAATTCAGAACACTGAAATTTTGAAACAAAACCAAGCCCTACAAACTGAACTTAACAAAGAAAAAGCTGTCATCCGAGGCTGGACCAAAAAGAACCCCAAGGTTTTTGATATTGTGGGTTTAATCCCTAGGAAGACAATAGGAATTGACCATCACATGGTTAACCCCTATGTAAGTCCCAGTGAACTAACCTTTGTTCCAGCTGGCATATCATTTGAGCAAGAAATGCTTCCCAAGTCAAATGACTGGATTGTCAGGGACAACCCAGTCAGTAAGTTACCAAACTTTGAGACTGGAAAGATCTTGCTTCCTGAAAGTCAGGCTTTGAAAAATATACTTGGACTTACTGAACAACTCAGTAAGCTTAAACTCACTGAACAACTCAGTAATACTGAGTCAGTGAATGAGTCTAAATCAGAATCATATCCACCACTCCCACCACTGAATACACTTCAGGGTGCTGCACCCAACTTAGGCCTCCCACCAATGGTCTACTCTCAACACTCTCCAAAGGAGAGGTCAGGATTGGGAAAAATAATCCTGAAAAGACCAACATTTGAAGTTTCTGTAAATACTGATGACTCATCTTCTTCAGTCCCTTCTGAAGTAATAACACAAAGCCCTGAATCAAAATTTGATCAGTTGGCTGAAATGGTCAGGAAGCTGGGTGAGAAGATTGCATCTTTTGAGAAACCTTCTCAATCCAAGAAGGAACAAAAACCAGCTTCCTCAAAGGCCAAACCCAAACCCTCAAAACCCCTGAAAAGATGTGAACTGTGTAACTATACCAATCATATCACTGATGATTGCTATAGAATTCTTTATTGCATGATTTGCAAAAAGGATGATCACAGGACCTCTGATCATAAAACACACTCAGTCACATCAAAGATGGCAAGCCTTAAAGCTCAGTCTTTAAACTACCCTTCTGATTCTAAACAAAAACAGAAACAAAAGGCAAAACCTTTTGCACCTTGCCCTTACTATGGGTTCAATGATCACCATCCTAAGGATTGTCAAATTGACAATTGTTGTGAAAATAGTGGAAGTTTCACTCATGACACCTCAGGAGGTGATAAGGCCATTCAGGCCAGAAGAGGTATGACAAAGTCAGCCTCTCAGTCTATTGAGTCTACATCTGCAATCAAATGCATAATTTGTGGTAGCTCAGTCCACCATGCCACTGACCATAAATCAATTGTAAATATTAAAAAGACCCTCAAAGCTAAGTCCTCCAAGAAGTGGAGTCCTAGAAAGAACTAACCTAGTTTACTATTTGTGCAGAAACATGCCAGGGATCCTGTTTGGCATCTAGATAGTGGATGTTTAAGGAGCATGACTGGTGTGAAGGAGTATCTGCACAAGTATGTGGATGAATCAGGACCCAAAGTGATATTTGTTGATAACTCATCATGCCTCACTGAAGGTTATGGTTCAGTAAACTGAAATGGTATAGTCTTTACTAGGATAGCTTATGTAAATGGTCTTAAATACAATTTGATAAGTGTCAGTCAACTATGTGATGTTAAATACATAGTTCAGTTTGATGATAAACAAGGAATCATCTTCAATGCTAATAAGGAAGTTGTCCTTATTGCACCAAGAAGACATGATGTTTATGTGTTACACATGTCCAGTCTGACTCAGAATGGAACTTGTCTCTTTACCAAGGCCACTGATACACTCAACTGGCTTTGGCATAAGAGACTCTCCCACCTGAACTTCAAAAACATAAACAACTTTGTAAAACAAAACAAGGTCCTTGGCTTACCATCTCTTGTGTTTTCAAAGGATAAACCATGCTCAGCTTGTGAAAAAGGTAAACATCACAGAGCATCCTTTAAAACCAAAACCAACTTTTCCATCAGGAACTGCCTACATCTTCTCCATATGGATCTATTTGGACCAATTAGTCCTAGATCCATTAACCATGAGAAGTATACTCTGGTCATTGTGGATGAATACTCAAGATACACTTGGGTATACTTCCTGATCAAAAAGAGTCAGGCAGCTGAAACAATTATGTCCTTTGTCAGGAACATTGAAAATCAAAATGACATCAAAGTCAAACAGATTAGGACTGACAATGGAACAGAGTTCAAAAATTATGAACTTGAATGTTTCTGTGATGAGAAAGGTATTTCCCAAAAATTTTCCTCAACCTACACACCTGAACAAAATGGGGTGGCTGAAAGGAAAAATAGAACACTCATTGAAGCAGCTAGGACAATGCTAAATGGATCTGTCCTTTCCAAACACTTTTGGACTGAAGCAGTAAAGACTGCCTGTTACACACAAAACAGATCCATCATTGTCAAGAGACATAGCAAAACTCCTTATGAGTTATTCAAGGGAAGAATCCCTGACATCAGCTACTTTCATGTCTTTGGGTGTCCTGTGTTTATTCATAATAACAAGGATCACTTAGGAAAATTTGATGCCAAAGCTGATGATGGATACTTCCTAGGATACTCCTTTGTCTCAAAGGCCTTCAGGGTGTTCAACACTAGGAGACAGCATACTGAGGAAACATTTCATGTTACCTTTGATTAGAGCACTGATGCAATCAGTGTCTCTAATAACTCAGTGGAAGAGATAGGTATTGATGAATCATCAAGATACCCTCCTGATGAACATCATACTGATAATGGTCCTTCCACTCAGTACCATGCAAATGCTGACATCTCCTATTACATCATTCCCCACAACCTTCCTTACCCAACCATCACTGAGTTTATTGAAGCACAAAGTACTGATGAATTCATTCAGTCCGTACAAAGTGCTCAGGTACTAAACAATCACAGTGATGAGTCAACCCACTCAGACACTCAAGATGCTAAAGAACATCATGTGTCTGATCCTGATCCTACCCATCAGGCCTCTACAAGTTCTAATCAGTTTCCAAGACCTCAGGACAGTTGGACTAGGTCTCAGGATATACAACTTGTCAATATAATTGGTGAGCCTACTGAAGGCATGCTCACAAGAAGCATGGCTGCTGAACTGAGAGCAGCCTCCGCCAATGAATGCCTATTTGTGGACTTCATTTCCACAATTGAACCCAAAAGTGTTAAGGAAGCACTAACTCATCCAAGTTGGGTTCAAGCCATGAATGATGAACTGGAACAATTTGACAGAAATAAGGTAATGACCTTGGTCAAATGTCCTGAAGATGTTTCAGTCATTGGCATGAAATGGGTATTTAAAAACAAATATGATGAAAATGGTATAGTCATTAAAAACAAAGCCAGACTTGTAGCCAAAGGCTATAATCAACAAGAAGGCATTGACTATGAAGAAACATTTGCACCAGTAGCAAGGATGGAAGCCATCAGGATCTTCCTTTCTTTTGCTACATACATGAACTTCAAGGTGTACCAAATGGATGTTAAAAGTGCATTCTTAAATGGCTCACTGAAAGAAGAAGTTTATGTTCAGCAACCTCCTGGATTTGAATGCCATGAGTTTCCTGACCATGTCTGCAAGCTTAACAAAGCCCTTTATGGACTGAAACAAGCTCCCAAGGCATGGAATGAGACTCTTTCAGCCTTTCTGATCCAAAACAAATTTGTCAGAGGCAAGATAGACAACACATTGTATATCTACAAGACAAATAATGATGTCATACTTGTACAAGTGTATGTTGATGACATCATCTTTGGCTCAACAAATTATAAACTTAGCAAACAGTTTGAAAAACTAATGGCAAAGAAATTTGAAATGAGCATGATGGGAGAACTGACTTACTTCCTTGGTCTACAAATCAAGCAGACTGATAAAGGAACCTCTATCAGTCAAGAGAAGTATGTCAGAAGCCTACTGAATAAGTATGAGCTCAGTGACTGTGCCTCAGTCAAGACTCCCATGGTACCCCCAAACAACCTTGGTCCTGATCTTACTGGAAAACCAGTGAATCAAACTCTTTTTAGAGGAATGATAGGATCACTGATGTATTTACTTGCATCAAGGCCTGATATCCAATTCTCAGTCTGCTTATGTGCCAGATATCAATCTGACCCAAGAGAAACTCATATCACTGCTGTGAAAAGGATATTCAGGTACCTGAAAGGTACTCCAAACCTTGGATTATATTAGTCTGTTGGAGTGCTAAGAAGCAACAATCAGTTGCCATGTCCTCAGCTGAAGCTGAATATGTTGCAGCAGCAAGTTGTTGTGCAAATGTACTCTGGATGAAAAGTCAACTCAGTGACTATGGAATTCAGTACAAGATGGTTCCCATCTTTTGTGATAACACAAGTGCAATTGCCATCTCAAATAACCCAGTTCTTCATCAGAGAACAAAACACATTGATATTAGATATCACTTCATCAGGGACCATGTCATGAATGGTGACATAGAATTACACTTCATTCCTACTGAATATCAGCTAGCTGATATATTCACCAAGCCATTGGATGAACCAACTTTCACCAGACTGAAAGCTGAACTAGGAATGTTGGATATTGAGAATCAGTCCACTGATTGACTCCATCCAAATATGTGTAAATTCTGATAACCCAAGTCCCTGACTCAATGTGTTCTTCAGTAAGAAAGGTCACTGAACTTCAGGAAATAAACCCAAGTTCCTGAATTCTTGGTCCTCAGGAACTAGACCTAAGTTCCTGAACCCTTGAACCTTAGGAATTAGACCCAAATTCCTGAACACTAGAACCATCAGTGACTATACCCAAGTCCTGACAATTAGGTTCACTGAATGAAAAGTCATTCAGGGTCCTCAAGAGACATTAAATACTAACTTAAATGCTCTAAGTATCTAGTTAGTAAATGTACGAGGTTAGTAACTGAATTTTTATTTAATATAAGAATATTTGTTCTTTTGCCTTTCTGGCTTCCACCTCTGGGCCTCCACATTCCCACTTGGCATTAAATGCCTCTCCAATCACATTACAGATATGTGATGACTCATCTCTGCAAATTGCACTTTTGCAGAACTGCTCAACTGTTCACCTTGACTGTTGCGCCAAACCAGGGAAAGTGGAGTGGTGGCATTAAATGCGGATCCCAAAACATTTTATTCAAAACAGTTTCCTAAAATTCTTTTTGAATAAATAAAATCCGCTTAATACCCAAATTACCCTCCACTTCTCTTCCCTATAAATACCCCATGCAAAAACAACACACACATGTTTTTTTTAGAAATCTTAAAGCAAAAATTTTGCCCTCTTCTTTCAAAAACTAAATCTTTTGTGTGTGTTCTTAGGCTTTAGAAACTCATAATCATTTGTTAACCTAGACCTACCAATACAAATGGCTTCTTCTAATGCTATCACATACGCCCTTAATGTGGATTTCATATTAGAGGGCGTAGACCTCATAAAGAACAATGTGGTGGGAAACTTTTCTTATCCACAAAAGTTCAATGCTTACAAGAATGTAATGAAATATCTTCAAAACTGTTTTCTTGCAAAAGCATTTACTATGACCCCCTCAGTCATCTACCATGACTACTTGAGGGAATTCTGGTGTACTGTTGTAGCTACTAGCCCAAAAGACACCAAAGAATCCATCATCACTTTCACAGTGATGAATGGGAGAAGGACTCTCTCCCTGGATTACAATGACTTCATCAAGGCCACTGGTCTTGATTTTGCTGAGGCTTTTGAGCCCAATCCGACTGACCAAGAGGTTAAGGGAGAGTTGATCTTCTTGGGACCTCTTAACCCTAAACGTCCTGAGTTGTCTGTTGGAGCCTTATTGGAGAAGGCTCCATTTGTCAAAACCTGGTTCCACCCAGTCTGGAGGAACCTGATGACATTCGTCATTCAGGTCCTTGGGGGGAATAAATCCTCCACTGATCAATTAAACTCATCAAAACAATTGATGTTGTTCTGTAACACCCCCAAAAATCGGGTCCAGCGGAAGCATACATGCCACTGGGGCGCTACTCAATTGGTATCACAACACGAGGTACAAAGAACGGTTTTACCTTAACCGTTTAGAATAAAATTCATTATCAAAACATTGAGTTTACATCATCTGAAAAAGAGTGCGGAAGTAAGGCCCAAAAGTAATAAAGCGGTCCCAAATATATTCATCAGAGTCGTCTATGACCATGCCCCTTGCCAAGCGCCTCCAAAGATAAACTATAGCCTTAAACCTGAAAATACATGCTAAAAAGGGTCAGCTTACGCTGGTGAGTTCATAGGTTTAAGTTTAAAACAGTATGGTTGAACCAAAAGGTTTTCGAGTTCAAATCATCGTTCAAAAACAAGTCAAGTCCAACGTAGGCTAACACTGCCTAAATCATAGTTCTAGAACCAAATCCGCAAATAATATCATAGTCAAACATCTCCAACCAAAATCAACCATACAAGTACTATACTCATATAGTGTCACGTAGGTTTAACTGTTACGCTGGCTAGGTAGCAGAAGTTAAATCACGATAATAGTTCCCTATAGGTGCACACTATAGTAGTCATCGGACATAGGAGCCCTTGGTAATAGGCACAAAGAGCCCTTGTTAATAATTAGGCACAAAGAGCCCTTGCATACAATAGTACTGCACTATTGCAGCTCATAACAATAACTCCGCACAATTGTAGACATGGAATAATAACCTTAGCCAGCTCGCGTAACTGTATCATAACAGTTTCAGGCCACATCAAATAACAGGCAAACACATAACGCATTCAAATAGCCAGGTCAGATATTTCAGCCAAACAGTACGTTGGAGCAAACAAATCACGTTTCAAGAAAAACAATCATTAAGTTTAAGTAGAAATGTGCATGTATTCTCCCCCAAAAATAGTTAGAAAACCGGTAAAAGTAGGGGCCATGAACTCACCTTAGCCACAGTAATGCAAAGATCACGACTGACACAACTGGCATCGAGAAGCAAGACATACAGCACGACGGTACACAGAGGTACAAGCACGGCGGTACACAACGGTCTAGGATCGGCACAACCTAATACGCATACGATTATCTCAAAATACGTCTCGCAAAGTAATAAAGTCTATAAAAGACAGCGTATCGTAGTTTTCGTGGATTATTCAGTTTTCAAAACTTATCAAAAGATTAGTTTCACGTTTCGTGTGGTGTGGTAAGAAGACATAGACTTGACATACAACTCATGCCGAAGAGAAGAGACATCAACAAATTCAAGAGAATACTGACGAGAACTCAAACCAAAGATGACAACTCTAGAAGTTTACGACAACAAACACCTCAAATCAAATAACTCAGTTTGTACGTTTCGACATTTACCCCGTTATCCCCAAATAATTTGTATGAAACATAAACGTTTTATAAAAATAAGTTTAACTAATAAAATTAATTTTTCTCGAGTCGTCGTGACTTAATCAAATATGAAATTTCAATATTTAATAAGTTTATGTCTCGCTATTGTTCTGGTAAATATTAGTTTAGGTTTTATTGAAGATTTTGCGTCCGTTTCGTGTTTAATATATTAAGTTCATTTTGAAGTTAATATATTATACCGTCACAATTCCCAAAATGTTCAATAAGTCCGATGTCTAATATTGTAAGTCCGATAACGATTCAAAATTGTCCAAACGTCCAAGTACAATATTCATAATCTGTATTCAAATTCAATTCCCAAGAGTAACTGAAATGTACCAAGAAACACTTGAGTCAAAATAAATAAATTTCGTTAGTGTAATGTTTTATGTCCGCAAAAATATATCGACACCATAACTTTACAAAATTTTCAAACACACATTTATTATTTACTTGGCCCAAACAACCAAGCAACCAAACGCCCTCTTGGGCTTAGACCAAATGCATCCATCTTGGGCTTGTTAAACTCAAGAACCATCTAAATCCAAACTAGACTCAACACTAGCCAAATAGACACAACCAAAAAATTTCAACTTACTGAGTACTAGACAACACAACCATGGACCAAGATTGCCTCATGACACCAACTATAACAAATAATATGTTTCCCTGCTATGCCGAGACCTCTCGGTCTCGGCTCGAATCTGCTAACCACAACCAAGAGCAACGACAACAATAACGCAACGACAACATAGTAAACAGAATATGCTTAACCCGACAATCCCACTCGACTCAATGATACCACCAACACATCAATCCAAAATTAATCCGAATTCAAACTCACTTTCGACACTCCATTAACCTCAAAATGAACACACCATAACGGCACAACAACTAGACTTGCCGAGACCCTAATGGTCTCGGCTTTCATCCTCGGCACCAACACAACCATCAAATAGACCCATTATTGTTTCATCATCCAAACCGAAATTAACGAAACTCATTCAATAACAAAAAAAGGCAAAATCTCAACCACAGACTTTATACCACACGAAAGGATCCAAAACAGGTTTAAACCAAGAGGAATTCAAATAGACTTTCGTAGAGTTTGACCCGATGCAAATCAAAACCACAAACATCATCACACTTCTTACCACACGAAAAGTTTTAAAGACAAAGTTATATCCGGTTTAAATCAATTTTTATTGCCACAAAATTTATATAAATCGTTGCAAACATGTTCACTATCCACGAAAATAATAACACAAATATAATCAGTTAATAAAAAAAAAAATATAAAGACGGGCTCCTCGGTTTTACCATGACGAGAAAGGGGAGGAGAGCAAGCGGCGGAGATGGTGCAGCTGCGGTGGCGAAGATGGTGGCGCGTGGTGACTGTGGTGACCGGAGAAGGCGCGTGAGCCATATAGAAATGAAAAGGAGGTCTCAAGGTTCATTTTGGTGGTGGCGGTGTGGTAGGGTGAGTGGCGGTGAGAGGTGGCCGGAGGTGACTGGATGGCTGGGGAAGAAGGCCGAAAATAGAGAGAGAGAGAGATGCGGCTGGTTTTTAATGAAAGGGGCCCTAGAAATGAGAAAAGTGTATTATAAGTTTGTTTATATAAAGCTAGGGTTAGGTTAAATAAACTCCAGGGACCAAGGTGTAAATAACAAAATTTAGGGGTGGAGATGGAACTTTAGTCCAGGGACCATAGTTGTAGTTTTTACAATCTTTCATTAAATGAGGATCGGGGCTCGTTTAAGATAGCAAACGATCGGTTCAAGACACGAGAATTTCACCATTGCGATTAGAATAATTTTTCCAATAAAAACAACTATTCATACGCCTCGTTTCTCACGAATAATAAAATAATCAAATTAATTCGTCGGTTGTGCCAGTACGCGTTGTGTACAAATTTCACGTTTCGCGAGATAATTTCACGTTTTAGAATCAAAAGAGTTCAGAAAGGATTCGTTTACGAGAAACAAGAAAAGTCTCGTATAAAAATATATTCGGAAAATTACGGGTGGTTACAGTCTCACCTCCTTAAACAGAATCGCGTCCTCGCGATTCAATTCAAGTTACCTGTTACGGTTGAAAAGAGATGGGCATATACACACGAGGATTCATCGTCACGTTCTCACGTGAATTCAGGACCTTTTCACGAGCTTCGAAAAGCTTTGTCGATAAGGATGCGACTTTACTAAAGTCGTTCGATTTCACGGTTCATGATTTCGATAGGTTTCTCAACAAGATTCAAACATTCATCAATCTGGATCTTTCCCGGAGGAATAACGGTTGCCTCATCGGCAAGTCATTTCTTCACGATACACATAAAAATGTTGCGAACACTGCTGAGTCCTGACAGTAGCTCGAGCCTGTGTGCTACCGGTTCAACTCTAGCAAGGATTTCAAAAGGATCAATGCAGCGAGATTAAGCTTTCCACGTTTACTAAACGTATCACACTGTCTCATGGCGAATCTTAAGCATAATCTAGGCTTTAACTGGGAATTCAAGAGGTTTACGTCATTTGTCAGCATAGTCTTCTGACGATTCGTGAGCAGCTTGCAACTCGGTTCTGATCTGAGTGATTTTCTCGGTAGTCTCGTGAACAAGTTCAGGGTCAGTAAGTTGGGTATCCCCAAATTCTACCCATCAAGTCGGCGATCGGCACTTGCGGCCATAAAGTGCCTCATGTGGTGCCGTCGAAACACTGGAGTCGTAGGTATTGTTATAAGAGAATTTGGCCAACAGGAGGTGTCGATACCAACTATTGCCAAGTTACGCAGGAACACAATATGTCCTCTAACACTTGAATGATTTTTCCACTTCGGCCATCAGTCTGGAGATGATACACAGTATTCATCTCCAAATCTGTTCTCATGGCTCTTTGGAGTGATTGCCGGAATTTTGTTGTGAGACAACTATCCCGAATCAGAGAATGGTAAGAATCGACACTCTATGCCGTGAAATGGTTCACTTTGAGTATGGACGAGCAAGTTTGCCCATACTATCGTTTCATCGATTAGAGAAAGTGAGTAGATTAGGTAGGATTATCAACAATTACTCTGGTAGCGGCGCGGGATTTATTTCCAAAGTTTCGCTTATGATATAATTCATTACACGATAAGAAAGTAGCAAAGATCACTGGTACTTCCGAGGGACGAGTGAAAAGTCAAGTGGTTGTCCCAAGGAATCGCGGTTTCAGTTACTCCTTAGAGTCTCAAGATTTCTGCTGGGCATGGAATCTCTGCCAAATAGAGAGTTTAGCGAGTTCAGAGTACAAATCTGAGGGAAGATGTTGATTGCCATAAGCAATCAGTTGGTTGAATCAGTAGTGTACATAGTACTTAAAGCGGGAGATACAACATTGATTGAACCGCTTCGATTAATCAGTCCCGATCGGAAAGATGAGCATCATCGATTGAGCGCAAGGCTTAGGGTAGAGGTGACTATAGCAAGGCCACAACAAAACAAGGCTGAATAACGAATCCAAATCCAAGATAACGTCCAAAATCACAAAATCAAACAATCCGAATTAAATCAGAATCAAAACCAATCCAAACAGAGTCAATATCGAATCCAAACGTAGCAGAATCAAATCCAAACGTAGTCAAAAATCGAATCCAAAAGTAGCCAGAATCAAATCCAAACGAGGCAAAAATTAAATCCAGACGTAGCCAAATTCAAACATAAGCGTAGATAAAATCAAATCCAAACGTGGCCAAAATCAATTCTAAACGTTGCCGAAAATCAAATTCAAACGTGGCCAAAATTCAAAACCAAACGTGGTCAAAATCGAATCTAAACGTTCCAGTAAGCTCGGACGGCTTATAGCGCTCTTAAGAGGTTACAATTAAGTAACTCGGATTCAAACGGTGCCAATCGGATCTAACTCGACCCGATGCAAAATACGGCCAGACGGCGGCAAACAGAAATTCCATAAAATGGAGAAGTGTAGCGATGCCAAGGGCATTACGATTCATGCGGTGTTGTGATGCCAGTGTGTAGTGTGTGTGGAAGTAAAATTCCAATGTCTGTGTACCCACGCGAAACGGTACCATCCCAAAAATCAATGACCAACCCGGACATAATTCCATTATAACTACTCTGAGTATTGCAAAATTCACCTCTGAGTCGGACATAGGTGATCAGGTTATGTCCCACTGTCCCTGGCTGAATATAGGTGATCAGTCTATATTCACCCGAGGTTCAATGAATTTTGGAAGACTAAGCCTAGTTATACTAGTAGTATGTCCATTATATCCAGAATCATTCCCAAAAATCATGACAAGTATACAAATACGACGTTCAATAGTGAGATTACGCAAGGAAATAGCGTAACTCTGTGACAGGTTCGATGCGTGCAAAAGCATGTGGAAATGCTTATAGTGAATAGTTAAAACGAGCGGATATAAAATATCCAAGAGTCAAGCACGCATCTCAACAAATATATAATCAAGCATCTCATCAAACAACTCGTCAAATATACCATGAACATCTCATCTAATATCATCAATTATCTCGTCACGCCAATTATATCCACAAATAAAATCGTACGCGAGGCATCAGCTTGGCAGGCAGGCACGTGTCGGTCATAGGGTTAAGTTTTCGTAAAAGTGGTTATAGTCCAGGTTTTAGAAAATAAACCCAGTTCTCTATAACCTGGCTCTGATACTGATGAACTCAAATAAGTACATTTTATTACTATCATTTATCCTATTAATTTGACTTGTTTTACTATATTATGTATGAGGATTGATACTTAATCGTTTACTTTTGTAATTCTCAGGTAAAAACAAGCATTTGGTGAAACTTAGCGATCTTGGACTGATTATGGAGCAAAACATGCATAAAGTTAAGAGTCTACTGAAATGAAGAAGATCAAGACTAATCTGCTCCAGATGCGCCGCATCTCACTCTCGACATGCGCCGCATCTCTATTAAGATATCACCAGATACGATCCAAGATACAAGAGGACATGCGCCGCATCTAATCATGGAGTTACGCCGCATCTTCTGGCGGTGTACGAATATTCCTGAATATTATAATCTTGGACCCCACGCGAAGTTAAGTACATGCGCCGCATCTACTTAGTAGATGCGCCGCATCTTCCCTCAGACAGAAACTATAAATACCCCAAAGCCAGACGAATTTCGGGTGCATTATCAGAGTTCCGAAGGTTTTAACCTAAGACCGAAGACCAGAAATTAAGGACGAATTCAGTCAAGGAGGCAGCACAAAACACACCCAAATCAAAGATACAAGAGCTGTAAGAAGGTGCTGCATGTGTTTAATTCATTAAGTAGTTTTGTTTTATTGTGTTAGCAAACTTTAATTCATCAGGATTGGTGGCTTGTGTAATGTGACAATGAAAGATTGCACTCCCTTTAATACTTGCTTTCCCATCAATTAAAGTTTATATGTTGATGTCTTTGGTTACTACTTATTAGTGCATTGATAACCTCTGTGTTTATTAGTGGCTTGCGGGCATTTGACTGCGGGACATAATGTGGCTCCCACGGTTATTACTAAATTGATCACTTTGGAATAACTTTTAGACATAAGTAATCATTAAGGGTTTACTCGCCGATAAGAATAGGACCAACGAGAAAGGGTTAACTACATACACTTCATATAAAGCTATCAATAAAACAAGTGACAATCTACTTAATCATAAGGACAGCCCTCTTATTGTCTCGAGTATTTATCTGTGTACGTGTGTGCTACTTGCTGATTCGTGCCTATTGGTTTATTTTATTATTTAATTGCAAACAAATCGTGCCAGTCTCTCAGGCTGAAACCCCCTTGCGTTAGGATATTAAAATACTGATTAGAATAACGAGATAATACGTTCCACTCTTAGTGATCGACACTCTACTTACCATTATATTCATACTGACCGGGTACACTGCTCGTTAAGTGTGTGTGTTATTGATAAGTCGGCTAAATATAAATTTAAAACTTGAGTAGGCATTAAAACTGCTAAAACTATATTACGACACGCATACGCATCAAGTTTTTGGCGCCGCTGCCGGGGAGTGAATTGTTATTATCTGTTAATTTGATTAGTATTTTAATTAGGATTTTCTTTTATTAGATTAATTGCATCATTGTACTATTTTGCATATTTGTTGTATTGTGTGTTAATTATTTGCTTTTATTTTTGTTTTTGTTTATTTTTGTTTGTGTGTTTTTATTTTTTGTTTTTATTTTTCGTATTTTTCTGTTCTGCTATCGTTGTACTGTGCTAAATCAAACGATACGGCGCATCTGATCTCTCAGATACGGCGTATTGCGTTTAATTTTTAAAAATACAACGCGTTTAATTAATTCGATACGACGCATCTTTTCCCCAAGATACAACGTATCTGTTTTTAATACGAATTTTTTTTAAAAAAAGCGATAAAGTAATACGACGCATCTGCTTTTGCAGATACGGCGTATCTGTTTTTGATAAAAAAATCTTTCTAAACGTTAACGCCATACGACGCATCTGCTTTCGTAGATACGGCGTATCTATTATTTTAATTAAAAACAGTTTGCGAATTTTTAAACAGATACGACGCATCGATCTATATCGATACGGCGCATCTTTCTGAATCAAAAATCTTGTATTTTGAAACGTAACGAAAATGCGGCGCATTAACTTTCGTTAATACGACGCATTTAATTTTAATTAGATAAGTTGATTTTTGATTAATTAATCCGATACGGCGCATTCTTAAATTCTAAAGCGGCGTATCTATTTTCTGAATAAAGTCTGATTAAATTTTAACGTATTAAGATACGGCGTATCCAACTCTTTGGATACGGCGCATCGTCTGCAGATATCAGCTATTTGTATTCATATATCCGTTTCTATATTCATCAATTTCTCTTCTAGCGAACAAATCCTACTGATGCTTTTCGTGATTGTTTCAGAAGGATAATGGAAGGGTTCGGAGAACTGATTGACTTAGACTTCGAAGCCAATTTTATGAATGAAATATTAGTGCATGAAAAATCACCCGAACATTACAATGGGGACTACATTGAACTTAATGACCTTAATGGACCATTAGAATCCAGTGACCTGTTCATGGATGATGTGGAATCTGAGCTGGAAGATGGAGAAATCCTAGATAGTCCAAAAGTCAACGTTATTACTACTAGGAATTACGATGAATTTGAGGGATATGATGGTTCTTGGGATTACGGTAGAAGGATCCACGCCGATTGTGCTTACAATTTGCAATTCACATGCATGATTGGGTACAAGTGTATTGACGCCAATTTCTTTCCTATTTTACCAATCAATGTCATGTCAAGAAGGTTTTACAATTCCATTATGAGAAATAAAGTAGAGTATAAGGGAAAGAATGTAGTTGGTGCCTTCATTAATGTCCCGATATTCGTGGGACGCTTTACTATTGTAACTGAGTTCGCCGTTGTTGAAGACATGAATGCCTATTGTGACAGCAATATGGGTGATGTGATTGTTGGAAAACCATTTTGTAGGGAGATCACTATTAATGCAAAACGATTTGAAGGAAAGATCACCTTTCAATGTGGAAGCGACGTTATCACTTATATGATGCCCCGAACTCATCCTGGATTTAAACATGCTACTAGTAGGATCTGCTACAAATTTTCTCCATTCTTTTTTGTTAGTGATGATGACAATAAGAGAGGGATTGAGTACCCATACCAATTGATGGAAGGATTCTACAATGGAGTGTTGAAGTTGGGACCTGAATATATACATGACGAATTAGTTGCTAAATGGATCCTACGTAAGCAATGTGGGAGTCAATGATCGATATTAAAGAGCTGAACGTGAGTCTAACTTGAAGACTCTGGAATAAAGACAAGTGTTGGCCGGGAGACAACCCGGATTTATCTTTTATTATTCTGTTTGTGTCGAGTCAGTCAGGCCCGCATGAGGATACGGCGCATCTCCATCCTGAGATGCGACGCATCTCCTGCAATGGTCATATCTTATTTTAATTTTTCTGCATTTTTATTTCCGACTTTAAAACTCTTTATCAGTTTATTTTAATGCGGCGCATCCCTGGTTAAGGATGCGGCGCATCTTTATTCTGATCCGTATTTATTCCAGGCTCGATACGGCGTATCTTCTTCCATAAGATACGGCGCATCGACTGACCTGATGATTTTCAGTTTTAATTTTTAAGTTTTATTTTTCCTAACTACTAATGTATTATGCAAGTTTGAACCTTTCTTATCTTAGGTGTGTTTTAAAGCATTGGTGGTATTATAGTTTCCTGAATTTTCTGTGGATACATCAAGTATGAAGCTTAAACGTTCTAATCCACAAGAAAAGATGATTTTTGCTCTTATACAAATGGAGGATCATACCGAGCAAATCTCAGGGGAGTTTTCCTGTTCTAATTCTTTTATTTTCCAGTTTTTAACCTTTTATACAAACAACGAGGACGTTGTTTAACTTAAGTGGGGGGATTGGAGAATTGGAACACTTAACATTTACTTGTCCTAAACTTTTTCAAAAATTATGCTTAAAATGTGCTTAATATATCAAACTTAAAAAAATTTTAGCATGTTTTTGTTTAAGATCTAAGTTGCATAGCTGCACACATGACGTTATTTTCAAAAATTGTGATTTTCCAAAATTCACAAATCTATGAGTGTGCCGGTGACTTGTAAACTTTAGAACTTGGCTTGTATACTATTCGAGACCACCATAATGAGTATTATTTATATAATTGGAATGACTTGTCTAAATTGGTAAATTTCTAAGATTACACCCAAAATAGCCTATTATATGTTATGTGTTATTAGCTAACTACACTGGTTAGTTAACCCCCGTATAAACCCTTTGTTACTCTCATTTTTAGAGTAAGATACCCCTAGAAAAACACTCAGAGCCATTCCTTTCGTTTTTTACACCTATGTTTTAAAATGTTTCGTTACACCCTTACACCTTAGCCTACCCTGTAGATTAGAATCCGTGGTTGGTTAATTGCTATAGGCAAAGTGTGTTTCCTTACATTACCTGTGTTCGCGTGCGTAATTCATTATCTATGGTTAGGTCGGGAAATTGCACAATGCAATTGGAGTGAAAGTAAATATTGTATATCTTTGAGTTTATTTTTCGTGTGTTTACTACTTTCACTATTACCGTTATTTCTGAAAGTATGAAAAGTATGAAAAAATTATCCGGAAAGAAAGTTATAGTGATGTGGTGAAATTTTACACATCTATGTTTATGTTTCAAGTTAAAAAAAAAAAAAAAAAAAAAAAAAAAAAAAAAAAAGTTGGAAGTTTGACCAACTTATGTAAAGTTATGTAAGTGGTTCATATGGCCACTATTTGTTGTACTATATCTATGGATTGAATGGGAATTGGCAGTTATGGGAACGCCAATTAAGGTTTATTCTTTGATTAAGATCTTGTTGAGTATAATTCGTGTCTACCTAAAGCGTGTGTTTCAAGTGTTAAAGCGTGAGTTATTCGATGATATGAGTCTTATTCATGGGATGGTTGGGATAGTGATTAACCACACTTAGGATTTTAATTTATTTGTTTTGTTTATTTTTCATTTTACACCAATTTATATCCCAAATGTTATCCATGCCCTTTATTATTCTTTATCCAACCAAACCTTTAATTTATTGAGATTAGGGATTTGAGCAATCTTAAGTATCGTAGTCGTGGATTCGGCTATGTATTTATGATTTTGTCGCCCTTTTTGATATATTATTATTGGTGAAGTTTGGACCTATCTTTAGCCTATTCGAGTTAAGGATTTGAGCAATTGCAAGTATCGTGTTCATGGATTCGATCATGTATTTGTAATTTTGTCGCCTTTTCTGGAATTTGAGATCGATAGTGAAAGAGAATAATTAACCCTTAAGCCTAAAAACCCTTTTTACTGCTTTAGACTTGTTATTCCTTAGCTTTAGTGGTGGAGATGTGTATACTTGCCAAGCTTATGATAGAATATTCGTCACGACTGGACAGTTAAACGATTAGATTTCCTTTTATCAACTTATTTTATTTTACTTCTAATTCGTTAAGTGTTTGGTTGTGTGATTATGAATTAAACGAATACATGCTTAAATATAAAAATAAATCCTAACATCTTTTAGGATACATTTTCATAAAAGAAATTCTAAGGTTTACTTGGGGACAAGTAAAGTTCAAGTGGGGGGATATTTGATGAACTCAAATAAGTACATTTTATTACTATCATTTATCCTATTAATTTGACTTGTTTTACTATATTATGTATGAGGATTGATACTTAATCGTTTACTTTTGTAATTCTCAGGTAAAAACAAGCATTTGGTGAAACTTAGCGATCTTGGACTGATTATGGAGCAAAACATGCATAAAGTTAAGAGTCTACTGAAATGAAGAAGATCAAGACTAATCTGCTCCAGATGCGCCGCATCTCACTCTCGACATGCGCCGCATCTCTATTAAGATATCACCAGATACGATCCAAGATACAAGAGGACATGCGCCGCATCTAATCAATGGAGTTACGCCGCATCTTCTGGCGGTGTACGAATATTCCTGAATATTATAATCTTGGACCCCACGTGAAGTTAAGTACATGCGCCGCATCTACTTAGTAGATGCGCCGCATCTTCCCTCAGACAGAAACTATAAATACCCCAAAGCCAGACGAATTTCGGGTGCATTATCAGAGTTCCGAAGGTTTTAACCTAAGACCGAAGACCAGAAATTAAGGACGAATTCAGTCAAGGAGGCAGCACAAGACACACCCAAATCAAAGATACAAGAGCTGTAAGAAGGTGCTGCATGTGTTTAATTCATTAAGTAGTTTTGTTTTATTGTGTTAGCAAAATTTAATTCATCAGGATTGGTGGCTTGTGTAATGTGACAACGAAAGATTGCACTCCCTTTAATACTTGCTTTCCCATCAATTAAAGTTTATATGTTGATGTCTTTGGTTACTACTTATTAGTGCATTGATAACCTCTGTGTTTATTAGTGGCTTGCGGGCATTTGACTGCGGGGCATAATGTGGCTCCCACGGTTATTACTAAATTGATCACTTTGGAATAACTTTTAGACATAAGTAATCATTAAGGGTTTACTCGCCGATAAGAATAGGACCAACGAGAAAGGGTTAACTATATACACTTCATATAAAGCTATCAATAAAACAAGTGACAATCTACTTAATCATAAGGACAGCCCTCTTATTGTCTCGAGTATTTATCTGTGTACGTGTGTGCTACTTGCTGATTCGTGCCTATTGGTTTATTTTATTATTTAATTGCAAACAAATCGTGCCAGTCTCTCAGGCTGAAACCCCCTTGCGTTAGGATATTAAAATACTGATTAGAATAACGAGATAATACGCTCCACTCTTAGTGATCGACACTCTACTTACCATTATATTCATACTGACCGGGTACACTGCTCGTTAAGTGTGTGTGTTATTGATAAGTCGGCTAAATATAAATTTAAAACTTGAGTAGGCATTAAAACTGCTAAAACTATACTACGACACGCATACGCATCAGATACCAATCTGTAACACCCCCAAAAATCGGGTCCAGCGGAAGCATACATGTCACTGGGGCGCTACTCAATTGGTATCACAACACGAGGTACAAAGAACGGTTTTACCTTAACCGTTTAGAATAAAATTCATTATCAAGACATTGAGTTTACATCATCTGAAAAATAGTGCGGAAGTAAGGCCCAAAAGAAATAAAGCGGTCCTAAATATATTCATCAGAGTCGTCTATGACCATGCCCCTTGCCAAGCGCCTCCAGAGATAAACTCTAGCCTTAAACCTGAAAATACATGCTAAAAAGGGTCAGCTTACGCTGGTAAGTTCATAGGTTTATGTTTAAAACAGTATGGTTAAACCAAAAGGTTTTCGAGTTCCAATCATCGTTCAAAAACAAGTCAAGTCCAACGTAGGCTAACACTGCCTAAATCATAGTTCTAGAACCAAATCCGCAAATAATATCATAGTCAAACATCTCCAACCAAAATCAATCATACAAGTACTATACTCATATAGTGTCACGTAGGTTTAACTGTTACGCTGGCTAGGTCGCAGAAGTTAAATCACGATAATAGTTCCCTATAGGTGCACACTATAGTAGTCATCAGGCATAGGAGCCCTTGGTAATAGGCACAAAGAGCCCTTGTTAATAATTAGGCACAAAGAGCCCTTGCATATAATAGTACTGCACTATTGCAGCTCATAACAATAACTCCGCACAATTGCAGACATGGAATAATAACCTTAGCCAGCTCGCGTAACTGTATCATAACAGTTTCAGGCCACATCAAATAACAGGCAAACACATAACGCATTCAAATAGCCAGGTCAGATATTTCAGCCAAACAGTACGTTGGAGCAAACAAATCACGTTTCAAGAAAAACAATCATTAAGTTTAAGTAGAAATGTGCATGTATTCTCCCCCAAAAATAGTTAGAAAACCGGTAAAAGTAGGGGCCATGAACTCACCTTAGCCACAGTAATGCAAAGATCACGACTGACACAACTGGCATCGAGAAGCAAGACATACGGCACGACGGTACACAGAGGTACAAGCACGGCGGTACACAACGGTCTAGGATCGGCACAACCTAATACGCATACGATTATCTCAAAATACGTCTCGCAAAGTAATAAAGTCTATAAAAGACAGCGTGTCGTATTTTTCGTGGATTATTCAGTTTTCAAAACTTATCAAAAGCTTAGTTTCACGTTTCGTGTGGTGTGGTAAGAGGACATAGACTTGACATACAACTCACGCCAAAGAGAAGAGACATCAACATATTCAAGAGAATACTGACGAGAACTCAAACCAAAGAGGACAACTCTAGAAGTTTACGACAACAAACAACTCAAATCAAATAACTCAGTTTGTACGTTTCGACATTTACCCCGTTATCCCCAAATAATTTGTATGAAACATAAACGTTTTATAAAAATAAGTTTAACTAATAAAATTAGTTTTTCTCGAGTCGTCGTGACTTAATCAAATATGAAATTTCAATATTTAATAAGTTTATGTCTCGCTATTGTTCTGGTAAATATTAGTTTAGGTTTTATTGAAGATTTTGCGTCCGTTTCGTGTTTAATATATTAAGTTCATTTTGAAGTTAATATATTATACCGTCACAATTCCCAAAATGTTCAATAAGTCCGATGTCTAATATTGTAAGTCCGATAACGATTCAAAATTGTCCAAACGTCCAAGTACAATATTCATAATCCGTATTCAAATTCAATTCCCAAGAGTAACTGAAATGTACCAAGAAACACTTGAGTCAAAATAAATAAATTTCGTTAGTGTAATGTTTTCATGGCCGCAAAAATATATCGACACCATAACTTTACAAAATTTTCAAACACACATTTATTATTTACTTGGCCCAAACAACCAAGCAACCAAACGCCCTCTTGGGCTTAGACCAAAGGCATCCATCTTAGGCTTGTTAAACTCAAGAACCATCTAAATCCAAACTAGACTCAACACTAGCCAAATAGACACAACCAAAAAATTTCAACTTACTGAGTACTAGACAACACAACCATGGACCAAGATTGCCTCATGACACCAACTATAACAAATAATATGTTTCCCTGCTATGCCGAGACCCCTCGGTCTCGGCTCGAATCTGCTAACCACAACCAAGAGCAACGACAACAATAACGCAACGACAACATAGTAAACAGAATATGCTTAACCCGACAATCCCACTCGACTCAATGATACCACCAACACATCAATCCAAAATTAATCCGAATTCAAACTCACTTTCGACACTCCATTAACCTCAAAATAAATGTACCATAACGGCACAACAACTAGACTTGCCGAGACCCTAATGGTCTCGGCTTTCATCCTCGGCACCAACACAACCATCAAATAGACCCATTATTGTTTCATCATCCAAACCGAAATTAACGAAACTCATTCAATAACAAAAAAAGGCAAAATCTCAACCACAGACTTTATACCACACGAAAGGATCCAAAACAGGTTTAAACCAAGAGGAATTCAAATAGACTTTCGTAGAGTTTGACCCGCTGCAAATCAATACCACACACATCATTACAGTTCTTACCACACGAAAAGTTTTAATGACAAAGTTATATCCGGTTTGAATCTATTTTTATAGCCACAAAATTTATATAAATCGTTGCAAACATGTTCACTATCCATGAAAATAATAACACAAATATAATCAGTTAATAAAAAATATATATAAAACGGGCTCCTCGGTTTTACCATGACGAGAAAGGGGAGGAGAGAAAGCGGCGATGGCGAAGATGGTGGCGCGTGGTGACTGTGGTGACCGAAGAAGGCGCGTGAGCCATATAGAAATGACGAGGAGGTCTCAAGGTTCATTTTAGTGGTGGCGGTGTGGTAAGGTGAGTGGCGGTGAGAGGTGGCCGGAGGTGACTGGATGGCCGGGGAAGAAGGCCGAAAATAGAGAGAGAGAGATGCGGCTGGTTTTTAATGAAAGGGGTATTAAACCCTAGAAATGAGAAAAGTGTATTATAAGTTTGTTTATATAAGGCTAGGGTTAGGTTAAATAAACTCCAGGGACCAAGGTGTAAGTAACAAAATTTAGGGGTGGAGATGGAACTTTAGTCCAGGGACCATAGTTGTAGTTTTTACAATCTTTCATTAAATGAGGATCGGGGCTCGTTTAAGATAGCAAACGATCGGTTCAAGACACGAGAATTTCACCATTGCGATTAGAATAATTTTTCCAATAAAAACGGCTATTCATACGCCTCGTTTCTCACGAATAATAAAATAATTAAATTAACTCGTCGGTTATGCCAGTACGCGTTGTGTATAAATTTCATGTTTCGCGAGATAATTTCACGTTTTAGAATCAAAAGAGTTCAGAAAGGATTCGTTTACGAGAAACAAGAAAAGTCTCGTATAAAAATATATCCGAAAAATTACGGGTGGTTACATGTTCAGTCTCTTGGAGGGTAGAAAGATTGATATCGGAGGTATAATCTTCCGTGACCTTGTTGCTAAGCTCTCAGGAAAATCTAGGCAAAAACACTTGTCTTATCCTAGGTTTATTTCCTGTGTGCTTCAGGACCTCCTTGGTTCTGACTATGTGAGGCCTGACGTCGAAGGTACGAAACCTGACGTCTTACATAAGACCAATTTCACTAGTGGCATCACTGAGGTACAACCCATTGCCCTGACTGACTACATGCTAGTGGTCATTCAGGGTGAGAACACTATTTCTCCAATACCTTCACCAACAAAGAAGGTGAAGAAGACAAAGAAGGGTCAGTCCAGTAAGGTGGTTAGACCCAAACCACTCGCCACTGAGACTGATGCCCAGAACCAACTCAACCTTAAAAAGGGTTGAATGTGGCCCAGACCTCTGAGACACCCACTACAGAGACCCCCCTGACCACAAAACAAAGGCTAACGGAGGGCACTAAGCAATCATCCTCAGTGTCCTCGGGCAAACCTTTTCCACATGTCCCTACTGACATACACAAGTTAGTAGAGTCAGGAACAACCACCCATTCACATCCCGATGAAGGAACTGACAAATCATAATCAGTTCCTGAGGGAGAAAAGGGTTCTAAATCCTCGGTGGGGCAGCACTACTCCACTGAGAAGGGGACCCATCACCAATCACATCCCGCTAACGTTCCTGAGCAATCACCCTCAGGATCTCAGGGAGTTCAGGATCCTAAATCTCCAAAAGGACAGTACAATCCTGATGGGAAGGGGGTCCATCAATCTTCACAATCAGTGCCTAGTGATACTACTGGAAAACACCCGTCAGTAGTTGAAGGCGCTAAGGGGGACAAAGACTCAAAGGGACAAAAACCACCCGCTGATACGGAACCCATAACCACCTCAGGCGGATCCATTCTCTCAGGAACTGCCCCCAAAAGTCAGGCTGAGCAATCAGTTATTATGACTAGCCAGGCTGATAAAACCAAATTAGTTTTTATGGCGGGGTCAGGACCTGGCCAAAACCAAGGCAAGTCTTTTTATGAAGAGGAGCCGATTAACCTTTTTGAGATTAAGTCAATGGGGGATATTCAGGCTCTTCTTGATTCTGAAGATTCTGAAGATGAGCTCAAGGAAGAGAGTGAGGAGGAAATGTTTGAGGCTGGTGATGACACGGAGACTGATGTACAACCAACTGAGCAATCGCATCAGTCTTCTCCACATGGTGAAGAATCTGAATCTCAGGCTGATCATTCTTCAGATTCTGAATCATCATGCCCTCAGGAACTAAAGAAATATGACAACATTCTTCCTCTGACTGAAAGACAGTTGGTCAAATTCCTACAAAAGGCCAACAATGCTCTCTTCAAAGGGCTCACTGAAGAAATTTTTGACCATCACACTGAAGCTGCCGTTCATTTTTTTGATCTGAAGGAATCAGTGGAATCCTATCATGATGATGTAAATGAGCACAAGTCATCTATCTCCTTCTGCCTGACTAATCTTGAACACAACATCAAACTGTTCAACGCGTCTCTCAACAACTTACACAAGAGCGTTGAAACTATTCAAGAGTCAGTGAAAGATGACCCTGAGCTAAACAGGAAAATTGTTCAGGCTTCAGAAACTTACCAGCAACAAACTTCTCAGTTGGCTGAGCTGGTAAACGTGCTGAGATCCTCCAATCTTCAGGGACTCAACTCTTCAGTGTACTCCATCCGATCTTCCCTGGGTCTTATGGAGTCCCACATGGCATCTTTGGCATATTCTTCTTCCTCCCTGACTTGGAATCTTGGGCCAAGGATGACAGCAATAGAGGCTTCTTAGGCTTCTTTTGAGACTAAGGTCTCAACTCTTCAGAAGGACACCTCAGACATCAAGACCATGATGACTGAGATCTATCAGGCCTTCAAAGGTCAGGCTCCCTCAACTTCAGTGAGCGAACCAACTCTTGCTCTTACTATGGGTCAAGCAACAGTTGAGGGGGAGAAAGTCACTGAAGATGAACAACCTCCACAACCTGAACAAGAACAACCTCCTTCTCACACTGAGGGGGAGAATCCTGAAGCAACCTCATCATCATCCCGCCAAGACAAAGGCAAAGGCATTCTCACAACTATTGAGCCTGAGCCTACAATCTTAATGCAAGCTTCCAAGGAAAGAAGGCCAGATCCTGATGAGCCAGTCAGGGTCCCTTATAAAATCAACGGGGTGATGAAACTTCTCACTGAAAAGGAAATTCAGGATCATATGGAGAAGGAGGAAGCAATGAAGAAAGCTTCTGAGGAAGAGAGACTGAACAAGTCTACTATAGTTCAGGTTGTAAGAGAAGAGGCTGAGAAGATTGGACTTGAGCCTAAGGAACTCGCTGGAAGAAAGGGTGGTCAGACCTTCATGAAAGCTCAGTCTGCTGAGATGGTTGCTCTCAGGAAGAAGAGGGAAGAAAAATTGAAAAGGACTGAAGAGATCAGGCAGAACAGGATTGAGAAATATCAGTGGTACATGACAAATAGGTTGAAGCCAAAACCAATCACTGATGTCAAGATCCATCGAAACACCAAGCCTGCCGTTTTCACTGTCTACAGAAGTGCTGACAAGAGAATCTTTGAGTTTCATGACCCCTTCAGATTCGCTGACTTCGGGATCACTGAATTGGATGAATTAGATCCAATACTAGCTAAAAAGTCAAATATTGTGGTCCCTGGTCTATTGAAGTCCCTGAGCCTGAGGTATGAAAAACTGGCAGAAACACCTCAGGAACTTGGTATTCCCTCTCTTCTTCCTGCTTCAGCTCAGCTACCTGCTCCCTCTCAGTCTTCCTCAAGAAAAAGAAAGAAGATTGAAGCTGAGCCTGAGATCAAGGTCCCTGGTCTGGACTGCAACAGAGCCCTCCCTGAAGGAGTTTCATTCAGGAACATCTTGGTCATCGAACAACCTGAAAGAGGTTTGTTCTTCACTGATGAGTTTGGAGACCCAGCCTTCCAAAGATGGAGTGATATTGACCAATCAGGAATCAAGGCAATGCTGGGTTTCCTCATGATGGCCTCACCTATCAAGACTCCTGAGAATGTGAGGTTCTGTCAAGACCTGAGAACAAAGATTCAAGAGCATCCTGATCAGCATGAGCTTGAGTCCAAGAAGCCAAAGCTTGAAGCCTTAGGGTATAAGTTTGACTGAATCCGCCAACACCACTATCCCAGTACTATGTATAGTTTTGTTAGGACTTGTAATAATATTAATAAGATGATGTTTTTATTATTTCAGTGTCCTTATTTACTTTCTAATACATTCAGTATGAGCAGAAGTCATTAGCTCACTCATTACTGATCAAAACACTTAGAAATAATTTATATCCAAATAGGGGGAGATTGTTGGGTCCATCAGTACCCAAGAATACTTAAAACAAGATTTGGACATAAATTAACTAAGTGTTAATTAAACCGAGAACAATTCAAGTCACTGAGTGAACAGTCACTCAGTGAGTCATCATCAAGATGCTTAAGGCGAATTCAAGAAGAAGGATTCACTACTCAGGTCGGCGGTACTCCCTGAGTAGGACTTAGGCCAAAGAAGAAGATGATGGTTCAGTGAGTGTTGAACAAGAACTCACTGAACCCCAGTCTCCTCAACAACAATAAGTGATTGAAGACTGAAGAAACCAACGCCTGAAATAAAGGCAGGAATAAGTGGGAAGTGTTTAAGAAGATAAGAGTGCCAGACCAACCACTCTTATCTTGTCAGCAAACCTTCCCTTATGCGGCTAAAAGTCATGGAGTGTCAGACCAACCACTCCTAAGACTTTTTAGCGCATTCCTATTGGTTCTTGGAAATGACAATCACTGTTGTAATTGTCAGACACGTTTGCTTCAACAACTTGTATTATTTTAATCACTTTTACTCTTTTATACTTGTGTATAAATAGGTTCAGAAGGAGAGAAGTTAAGTGTGTTTTGTACATTGAAAGCCTTAGACTTTTGCAAAACAACTTCTCTCCTACAAAGAGTAACCAGTCCCTGAGATAGCTCAGTGAGGCATATTGTTACCACTTAAGCATAGCTTGAGTTTAGATAGGAGACACCATACCTTGTCTATTCAATCCCAAGTGTTTGTTCCGCAAAACACTTGGGTAATAGATTCTTTGATTCATTTCTAATAAGAATTTAAACGTTGAAAAATACTTTGTTTTTTTACCTTTACGTTTCATTCACTGATAGAAAGAATCATTACATTGTATTAGTCATAAATACAAATAGATTAACTTTCTAGTTAACTCTAAGCGTGTTGAGGGAACAACACATACTACTGCTAGTATTAAGAGATTCTACTGCCGCAAGAATTCTACTTCTAGTGTATCAGATACTGCTGTTGGAGTGACTCATTCTACTGCTAAATGGATAAGTGTCGCGTATACTACTGCTTGATGGATAAGTATGAAAAAGATATTTTGTGTATAAAAGTCAAATATATACGGTAGATAATATCTAAGATAAGTGTTCAATCAACAAGTTGAATACACAGAACAAGTTGTATCTTAGCTACTGACACACATAACACGCAAGTAGTTGACAAGACTTATCCATATTGTAAAGATCTCTTTTGGACTATAAAAGGGAGATCTTAGCTAAGATATTAAGGGTGCATATGCTTAGAAAATATATATCTGTTAAGAACAAGAAGAAACACAAACATAGCAATCAGTTATCAGTCATATAAACATAGAGATTCAAGGTTTTGTAACCTTAGTGATAGTGAAGATCACTCGTATTATTTTCAATAATATTGAATCGTTTGGTGTTATACTTTCTGTGTTCATTCTCCAATAACAAGCATCACTGTTCCATTTCCTCAAACCAATAACCTTCTAAGTGTGGTTAAGTAGATTCCGCATACTTAATCATATTCACTCAAAGTATCTCATACACAAGTTATAAAGGACTAACATCCTCAGAGTGTATAAACATCCTCACAAATACCAAATATTGAATTGGGTAAATTACTCATACTATGAATGTTAAGATGCTATCCATGAAGATAATCAATGTTTTGGTAACTTGGTTTATCTTGAATTATGTAGTTAGACTAGATAATGGGGATGAGTTTATTCAAAGAGAATGAAAATCCTAGTGGTTTAATTCTTTATGAAAAATCATATTGACGATATTGTACACATATTTAATGCATGTCTTATGACAAGATTATTGATCACACTTAAGCAATTAACTGTGATTGAATATTCTTTCCTAGACACATTAAATATATAAAGATGATAATTGTCATACTTATTTTCATTAATTTGAAAAATGACAATGGATTATCAAAACTCTTTCTTGAGTGATTACTTGAGCGAGGATGGTAAGTAATTGAAAGGAGTTTATGAATTCAACTATTCTTTAGAAGTGTACAAAGTGCAATAATTCATGAATGGATTAATGCATGCATCTAGGAGATAAATCTTATGTTTAATTATTAAATCCATGTTTTGATTTATAATTAAAATAAGATAACTCCTAAGTATTCCTGAAAGCTAGTGGGAGTATTATGTTTAATTTCCTAAATCATATATCTTGTATAACATATAGGAAACATTTCATATAAGTTAAATGTTAAGTCTTAGTTTGGAATGAAACTTCACTTGAAAGATTTAGAAAATAAGACATACAACCTTGGAACAAATGTTTATTATTATTAAACATGTGCGGTAAATGAATCTACTAGAACATGATATATCATTTAGAAAGTCTAAATGGATATGTAGAACATGAACAAAATCTAAGTCTGACTCAAAGATTTTTCATGAACATCATGTTATTGTTGGATCATGCTTGATTGCAAGATGATTTGACAACATTGATATCTAATTGAAAGTTATTAGATAACTAGTGTAATTAATATACTAATAGAATATGTTTGGATATAAAATTACATCCTCAGCCTGGAGTTGCTCCTAGATTCTATGGATGAACAATATGTCAATTGTTGTGCAAATTTTCATCGCCTACAAACTTGAAAGTTTTGAAGGCATCAAACATTACACAATAGATATTAAAGTTTACAGAGTTTTAATGAGCATAGTGTTGTTTGTATACAATGATGCTGGTTTAATTGAGATGATACTCAATACTAGTCATGGTAGAATTTCATCCTTAGCTATGTAAACTAGTTGTGCTCACTATGAGCATAGTTGCATTATATATTAAATAATTAGAATACTTTAAACTTTAAAAATGTTTGAAAGTTTGATTATCATAAATTGGTGGTTGAGTTTGTCACACAATTTATGAAATATTATGTGGCAATTATTTGAATGCACACATACAAGAACTTCACTAGTTGAATTCTTGAAATAAGTATTCTCAAAATTATGATAGATCAAAGTTGGTTGATTTATGACCTGTCAACAGATATGATTATCATAACTTGAGGCATAATTCCTCAACTAGAATTACCATGCATTGATCTATTTAGTATTTGGATAAAGGATGTTAAGTATTTATTATTTGTAATGAATTTAAGTACTTGGTACGTTTATTTTCATTTATAATAATTATGTCCTAAATTTGCATGTTTAATCCGTGAATAATTTAGTTATTATAAATCGTCCGTTGTCAATTAATGATATAGGAATATCATTAAACTAAGATAAATTTGAGTTTTGGTAGGATATACTTGAAAGTATATTGATGCGTTGACATACCAAATTCACATGATATTCAATGAATTGAATATAGGACTTATCCCAAACTACATGATTTTACTTTATGAATATTGTTATTAAGTAAATCATGAATAGTTATCCTCAGACTTGAGATACCAGATAACTGTCATGAATGTAGTGCATTTCTGTAGAACAATTTAAAGCTATACGTAACTGGTAGTCATAAGGATTGTTTTCAGAAGTGTTACAAAGTTCATGGGTTTTGCTTGTAGTCAATATAGAATTTGTTCCTTCAAATTTGTTTTGGAGTTTAATACTGCTGGGCCCCTCGTAGGGTTGACAAGATGTTTACGTGGCCACGCCCAAGATTTTCTGGAATACGTTCAGAAGATTTGGTAATCTTGCTCAATCACAAACAACGAGAAACAGAATAGTTGAATAAAGAATGACATAGATCCATATCTTTATTTAACATGGTATTAGTGACAAAGGGATAATAATAATGATGAATCATTAAAAGGTTTTTCCAGAAGACCTTACTCGAGTAGTACTAGAGGCATCGGCGTGTTGCTAGACGCTAACCGATGTGATTACACTATTAAGATATGTCCAAGTGGGAGCTGTTAGTTTATGGACATAAATTAATAGATGTATGTTAGGATCGAACTCGAGATCACGGGATTGCACACTTTACGTATAAAGAGTTAATGATTAATAATTTACTATAAAAGGTTATATTTAATTATTAAATACACAAAATGACTAACGGACGTTAAGAATTAACGATAATTGACTAACGAGCGTTAACTAATAAAATGAGAGGATTATAGATAGAAATTAAGGTCAAGAAGGTTCCGGATCCCCTCTTTGGGCTCATAACCGATCGGTGGGGGATTGGGGAAACCCAATCCTACACCAACTTGTCTTCCAAGTTTTCTACACCATATATACAAACCTAGGGTCATTGTTTTGGTACCTTTTGTGCACACACAATACCAAACCCTAAAGTTTCTTCTCCTTTCTTTTGGTTGAGTGCCGATCGAACTAAACCCCTCTTAGGGATTCGATTGGTTGTTTTTAATAAACAAATTGTTTTGGGTTCTTATTAACTAGCATTACATTAACTTGGTATTAGTACGTGTGTACAAGAACATGATACTAGCACACTATAGTTAGTATCTTGGATTGAATTACAAAACGGTAAGGGGTAATTCTTATAATCCACATAAACCCTAATTAGGGTTCATAAAGTTGATTGGTTGAAGAATTACTAAAAGGTATGCATATTTTTATATTCGGTTAATTACTTAAATGTTATATGATTTATACGCTTCCGCAATAGTTTGATGTTTATGTGTTTAATTATGAGTAGTCATTGTTAGGAACATGTTTTATAAGTATTTCAAGTCTTGTACATTTCACTAATAGGTTGCTTAAAATAGGATCTTATTCATGTACAAAGGCCACGATCCATTAAGTGGTCCATGGGCCTTGAAGCCCATACGATTTACACATCCAAACACTCTAGCCTATGATGCCCTAGATTGTTTCTATAAATAGGGAGCTAGTGTGTTCATTTCTGTTGTTGGTTTTTCATACATCCTGCGTAAGCTTTGTCCTTGTAACATTCGACTAATGAAAGCCTTCCTTTACTTCTTATTCTCATCTTATTCTCTTTAGCTTATTAGCTTATTGTCTTTTTCTCTATTAGCGTAGCTTATAATATAATACTAGTACGTAGTTACTTTGTTTTTACGTGTGTGTATTTGATATATTAGTGACCTACAAGTGGTATCATTCGCCAAAGGTAGTTAAGTTTTGTGTTTTAAGAGTAGATTTAATCGTTATTTCATTTGTTTTCATTGGTTTACGTAAGGTTTTTGTCATTCGTTGCGTTAAAAGTGTGAAAAACGTGGGTTTTGCAAATCGTTGCTTATTCCTTTTCATAAAATCTTCGTGTTTTAAGGATAAAGTTGTAAACTTTGGTGCAAATTTGGTGTTTTAATCGCTAATATTCATCAGTTGTACGATTTTCATCATCATCCAACGTTTTGGGTTGAATTTCGAAGGAAAAGGGTTTCTCGCAATTGGTCTGCAAAAATTCAAGGGTTTCTCGCATTTGGTAAAATAAGGGTTTCTCGGAATTGCTAGTTTAAGGGTTTCTCGCAATTGGACTGAACAAGGGTTTCTCGCAATTCATCAGCTTCTTCGGATTTGGTACTCGGTGTTTCCTTCCTTGTATAAGGTTGTGAAACTACCTCGACTTGGAATTATTCTCATCTTTTGTATAAAAGTTTGAGAACGTGATCGAAATTGTAATTTTTGAAAAATCTTTCGAAATTGCTTGATCTTTCGCAATTCAGAGTTATCTCTCGCAATTGCTAAGTTCTCTCGCAATTGAGATTATTTCTCGCAATTACAATTTTCTTTCGCATTTGGTGAATCTCTCGGAATTACTCAGATCTTTCGCAATTGGACAACCTCTTTCGCAATTCAGAATCTCTCGCAATTCAAACAGTGTTTCTCGCAATTGGACTAAGAACATTAAGTAAACTTAAAAAAAAATCAAATATCATAACTCTTAAAACACATCTTAATTATCTAAAGATCCAACAAAATGTCTCAACCACCTCACTTCAATTACTACTATCAGCTACAGCAATATCCTCAACAACAGCAATTTCATCCTCAGTATCAACAACAACAAGCATTCGTGCAACAGCATCAATTTCTCTCTCCACCACAAGTATCCCCACAACAAATCATGCAACAAAATCAAATGATGAACAATCCATCCTACTCCAGAGAACCACATTGGTTTAACAAGATGTGTGAAGCAATCAGTAGTCAGCAATCCCGACATGAAGCTGGGAATCAGGATACTCCACCTATGCTGACACCTGGTAACTATGTACAGTGGGCTAGTAGATTTCTCAGATTCATTGAACTCCGTAAACCCCATGGGAAATATCTTAAGCAAGTCATTGAAGAAGGACCCTTTCCACTTCCAGTTAATGTTGTTCCAGGAACTACAGAAAGAGATGAAACATCAACTCCCATTGCTGTCACTAACTACACAAATGAACAAACACTGCAACAAGAGGCAAATCAATTGGCAATGTCTTACATACTTCAGGGGATTCCTAATCCTATTTACCGAAGTATTGATGCTCAAAAGACTGCCAAAGACATGTGGGAACATGTGCATCTTCTCATGGAAGGGACTGAGTTAAATCAAGAAGACCTTGAGTCTAAGCTTTACATGGAATATAACAATTTCATCATGGAACCAGGAGA
Source organism: Artemisia tridentata subsp. tridentata (assembly GCA_021014915.2). Classification (NCBI taxonomy): domain Eukaryota; kingdom Viridiplantae; phylum Streptophyta; class Magnoliopsida; order Asterales; family Asteraceae; genus Artemisia; species Artemisia tridentata. The sequence continues at coordinate 149,028,018 of CP139501.1, read as the reverse complement.
GACAATTGAATCATACTACCATCGTTTCACAAATGTTGTAAATGACCTCGATCGTCATGACATCAAGTTACCTAAGATTGCTATCAATTCAAAATTTCTGGGTTGCCTTGGACCAGAATGGTAGAAATATGCAACATTTGTCAGGCAAACTAAGAAGATTGGTGAGGTCAAGTATGGACTTATGTATGACTTTCTGAAACAACATCAATCTGAGGTAGATAAGGAAGTTGCAGAACGAGGAGGTTTTATACCAGCACCAACACCTAACTCACTTGCTCTCGTTGCTCAATCCAACTTTCAACTACCAAACCAGGAATTTGGTCAATCATCTTTTCAACCAAGTTTTCAACCACAACCTTCTAACCAAATCATCCCATATGAAGCACCATCACAATACTCTGACAACCAAATGGTTCCATATAACAACTCAGATTCCATGTTGTACTCAAACACTGATTATGATGAGGAAGAGGATGCTTTCAACTCTTTTAATGAAGCATTTGGATTAATTGCTAAGGCATTTGGCAAGTTCACCAAATCCAACAACCGTCTTCGTTCATCTTCCAACACCAGGAATCAAGCTGTTGTTAATGATGGCAGAGTAGAAATTCAGAATAGATCTTCGGGCAGATATGGTTCAGGAAACAGTGGAAACTACGGGTCTCAGAGGTTTCAGTCAGGAGGGAATAGGTTCAATTCAGCAGGGGGTAACAGGAACAGTGTGGGTAATACTCAGAGTAGAAATTTGATGACTGGGAATACACAGAAAGGCATTGCAAATACTTCAATCACATGCTACAACTGTGGTGGGAATGGTCACATGGCAAATGCATGTCCAAAGCCTCGTACTATGGGAAGTTCATATCACAAGGAAGCTCTCTTAATGGCTCTTAAAGATGAAAAGGCAGCAGGAATGGTGACACAAAATGAGCAAAGCTTCATGGCAAATGCTGCATCTGATGATGCGATGGAAGACCTTGAGGCAAATGCTACAGTAATGCTCATGGCAAACATGCAAGAGATGAACATGTCCGAGACAGGCCCGGTCTATGACACCGATGGTCTATCTCAGGTACCTGATCCACAATGTCTTATACATGAAATTGCTTCACCATCTGCATCTTCATCTACAAATGATAATTCTGTTCAACTTGATTCATCATTCTCATCTCCATCAGATGATCCAATAAACACTGTTGTATCATTTGATGATGATAAAACTGTCGTTTCATTTGATGATCCTATTGAAGATGAAAATTTGGATCATATTGAACAAAATGATCCTTTGACTGATCAAGATTCCGAGCTTCAGGCCTTGTTAATGACCACCCAATCACAAATTGAAAAATGCAATGAAATCAATAATAATCTGAAAGAAAAGATTGCAATGTTAACAAAGGACAATGAGTGCTACAAACTACAACTTTCGGGATATCTTAAACAAGATAAACGTGAAAAAGGTTTTGAAATTGCTTTCCAACAAGAGTATGTAAAAGTTCAAAATTTAGAAAGTCAAGTTCGTGAGCTAACCGTTGCAAAAGCTGAGCTTCTCTCTCAAAAAGAAAAGGATCAATTTGAATTCAAAAAACAAATTGATGCTTTAACTTCTGAGTTGTTAAAAACTCAAACAGAGCTTTCAACATCTCAGCAGGATCTTCTTGAAGAAAAGCAAGCCACTAGGAAACGTGTTGACTCATATCTTGACGAAATCCTGGATTTGGAAACTAAACTCAAAGAATTTCAAAATGTTGTGTATAAAACGGGTAAATCTGTAACACAAATTCAAAAACTATCTGTGAAACCGAGTCCTAAAGGAGAAAGTTTTGCACTTGGAAGTGACAAACCTCGTAATTTACACATAGCACTCAAAGACAATCCTAAGTTATATAATGCAACATTTTTGTTAGATGATACCTTTCAACGTGTTGTTATGTATTCTATTGATGAAGAAACTGATTTTCTTGCAAACAAAATTGAGGGTCGATCAAATTCACAAAACGAGTTTTCAAAAGTACATTATGATTATAATGCACGACCTCATTTGAGCAAATCATTTGTCTCTCCTAAGGACCATCCAGAACAAACGTTAACATACACAAACATAAATGCTCCTTCATCCATAACTCCTGTCCCCACGACTACTGTACAATTCAAAGATTGTTTGACAGAGGATCTTGTTGATCCACAAATGCCTAAAGAATGTCGGGTTCTTTGATATTTTCAGACATTTATGGACGACATTTCTCGTTTGGAGAATGAAATTGAGTTTCGTTCTCAAATTCCTTTCTCGTCTTTTCTTTCTCCTGTTCAAAAAGAAAAGAAAGAGATTCTTCAAAAGAAAATTCTTCCTCATGTCAGAAATCTGAAGAAATGCGCAACAAAATGGGAAGATGAGTTATACACGGAAGTAGCATCTATGCAAACCATTTTCAAAGCTAAAGATGACAAGGTTCAACGTCAAAAACTTCAAAGGAAATTTTTAGCAAAAGAAAATGATCGACTCTTAGAAAAAGTTCTGTGCTATGATGTCATTTCTGTGATTATGAATTCGCTTTATAAGTCATGCAATGAATTACTTGTGAAAGATCATGCTGTAAATGTTGAGATGTTGCACATTGAGATAGAGAATTTGGTCAAAGAGAATGAGGATCTTCGACAAATCAACAATGATGTGGAAAACAAAGTTTTTAATCTTCAAAAAAGGCTTGATTGGTGTCAAAATCAAAGTGCAAAATTTGAACTAAAATGTCAAAATATCATAGGATCTTTATCATTTCAAAACAGTCATGTTCCTGAAAATTTTAAGGAAACAAAGGCTTTCTTAAGAATTAAACTGTTTGAAAATGAAAAGGAACTGGATGAAATTCTTCAAAACAGAAATGACACAGTTTGCCTAAACAGAAAATTAGATTCTCAAAATCAAGAATTCCAACACATCATTGTTGATCTGAAAAAGAAAATCAGCGTTTTAGACAAAGGCAAAGCTAACATTCATAAGATTGCCCCAGGGATGTATGTAGTAGACAAAACAATTACCCAAGCATCAGACTCAACCACTAATGCAAACACTTCTACTTCCACAGGACTAGACACTATCTCTAAGGTTAGTAGTTCCAAGACTCCCAAGAAACAACAGAAGAGAAGAGTCAGGAAGTCTAGGAATGGATCATCTAAGTCTTCAGAAGTTCAAGAAAGTAGTTTGAATAACACAGATGTAATATCAGGAATAGAATCGACCTTAGAAAAGTCTAATTCTAGGAATGATGTAACAAATGTTGACTCTTTGAATGATAATGTTAATGTTTTGGTTGATGCAAGTTGTATTGTTTGTCATGCTAGTATATTATCTGGTGATCATCAAAATTGCATTGCTAAAACTTTGTTGAAACGTAAAAAGAAACAAACTAGTGGCTCTTCCTCTAGGCTCAAAAATGTTGCCTAGTCCATTTTAGGGAAACCACCACTAGTTGTTTCTGAGCAAATCGTCAAAACACCCATAGCCAAACCTAAGACAACTACATCACCTAGTGCATTCATTATGAAAAAGGCTGAGACTAGTTGGACATGGCAACGTTGGTTACAGAACACTGCAAGCTTTAAATGGATTCCTAAAATAATTAAATCTTGTGTTTCTAACCCAACGGGTCCAACCGTTATCAATTCTCCACCTGTTTCCCATATTTGTGATGCAGGTGATTCAAATTGTTCTCTGGATTATTGATAGCGGTGCTCCCGACACATGACCGGCAACCTCAAGCTTCTCACAAACTTTATCGCAAAGTTCATTGGAACGGTCAGATTCGGGAATGATCACTTCGCAGCAATAATGGGCTATGGAGATTATGTTAATGGGAACATCGAAATCAGTCGTGTATACTATGTTGAAGGCCTTGGTCATAATTTATTCTCAGTGGGACAATTCTGTGACGGAGACTTAGAAGTAGCATTTAGGGAGAAAACTTGCTTCATTCGTGATCTTCAAGGAAATGATTTGATGAAAGGAAGACGCGGAACCAGTCTATACACCATATCCTTTGAAGGCATGACAGCTTCATCTCCTATTTTTTTACTCTCCAAGGCTACTCCCACAAAGGCTTGGTTATGGCATAAAAGATTGTCTCATCTCAATTTCAAAACCATGACTGACCTTGCAAGGCATAAATTGGTCGACGGTTTACCCATATTCAGATATGCCAAAGATCATTTGTGTTCTGCATGTGAACAAGGGAAAAGTCACCGTGCTCACTTTCCTCCCAAAACAGAACACAGTACAGATCATGTCCTTCAGCTGCTACATATGGATTTGTGTGGTCCAATGCGGGTTCAAACTACTAACGGAAAAAGGTATATATTGGTAATAGTTGATGACTACTCACGATGGACATGGGTCTACTTTCTTCGGACAAAAGATCAAGTTCCTTCAATGGTCATCACGTTTCTCACAAAGATTCAAGTTCAAGTCCGTAACACCGTCAGGATTATTCGAACAGACAACGGCACTGAATTTAAGAATCAAACCCTTCGGGAATACACTGAGAAGCATGGGATTGTTCATCAATATTCAATTGCTTGCACTCCCGAACAGAATGGTGTATTTGAAAGACGAAACCGTACGCTTGTGGAAGCAGCTAGAACAATGTTGATCAATGCTCAATTACCAGATTACCTTTGGGCTAAAGCTGTTAATACGGCGTGTTATACTCAGAACCGCGGCATGATCAATAGACGACACAACAAAACTCCATATGAGCTTATTCAAGGCAGAAAACCAAATATCAACTACTTTCACGTCTTTGGAGCACTGTGTTACCCGAAGAATGATAGAGATGATCTTGGTAAACTAAAGGCTAAAGCAGATATTGGGATATTCGTTGGCTACTGTGAAAATTCTAAGGGATATAGAATTTGGAATCGTCAGACCGGGGAAATTCAAGAGACTATACACGCAAATTTTGATGAACTCACGGAAATGGCTTCTGAGCAAGACCGCTTAGAACCCGAACATAACCGTCTAAACTTCCCAGAATCTTCGACTGCACCTTTACCTTTTAACAGGAAAGATCTGGAAGATTTGTTTGCACCAATGTTCGATGAAGTTTGTGTTAATGGTGCATCAGATGCTTCCACCAGTTCCGCTGCTCAACTTGTCCAAAATCAAGCACCTGATCTATCTACAACTACTACTACAGTAGTTGATAACAATGCACCTCAACCTGAACCCTCATCACCAACGGTTCAAACACCTCCACCTGCAGTAGAAGATTCTTCCCCCATTTCTAACCAAGTTCCCACACCTTCAGATTATGACGGGAATGCATTCTTCAATCCATTTGCTCCACCACCAACCATTCCAGAACCAGCAGAATCATCCTCGAGCAATATGGACCCGTCAGATCACCAAAACAACATTCAACACTTTCCATCCACCCACAAATGGACAAGAGATCATCCCTTGGTAAATATAATTGGAAATCCTAACAATCCAGTCATCACAAGACAAAAACTTCACTCAGATAGTGAACATTGCATGTATGCACTCACTGTCTGTCAATCTGAACCTAAAAACATCAAAGAATCCCTTACATACGACAACTGGATTGAATCCATGCAAGAAGAGCTAGATCAATTCAAACGTTTGGAAGTTTGGGAATTAGTTGAAAGACCAGATGGAGTTTATGTTGTTGGATTGAAATGGATTTGGAAGAACAAGCTGGATGCAGATGGTACAGTGATGCGTAACAAGTCCCGACTGGTAGCAAAAGGGTATAGCCAAGAAGAGGGTATTGACTTCGAGGAATCGTTTGCTCCAGTGGCTCGGATTGAGGCAGTACGAATGTTTCTGGCATACGCAGCCCACAAGAACATCACAGTTTATCAGATGGATGTGAAGACGGCTTTTCTAAATGGACAACTCCGAGAAGAGGTGTACGTGTCACAACCAGAAGGCTTTGTGGACCCAGATCATCCTAACCACGTATATCGGCTCAAGAAAGCACTATACGGCCTTAAACAAGCCCCGAGGGCGTGGTACGATAAACTGTCTGCATTTCTCCTTGCTAATCATTTTACCATTGGAACTGTTGACCCGACTTTATTTATACAGACACACGGGGAAGACATTCTCATTGTTCAAATTTACGTAGATGATATTATTTTTGGTTCAACCAATAAAAAATATTCAAACGCTTTTTCTAAATTGATGAAACAAAACTTTGAGATGTCTATAATGGGTGAACTTAAATTCTTTCTAGGATTGCAAGTTCATCAGTCACCCCGTGGTATATTTCTAAGTCAGTCAAAATATGCTCAGGAAATCCTGAAAAAGCATGGTATGACCAGCTGTGACACCTATAATACCCCAATGTCCTCCTCATCCCTGAAACTAGATGCTGACATACATGGGACACCCATTGATCCTACGAAGTGTCGTAGTATGATTGGTTCGATCATGTATCTCACGGCTAGCAGACCGGATGTTGTATTTGCCACATATCTTTGCTCCCGATATCAGTCTAGACCGACTGAACGGCATTTGTCAGCCGTTAAAAGAATCCTTAGATACATAAAGGGAACCATTAATTTGGGGATCTGGTATCCAAAGGATTCTGGGTTTGAACTTGTTGCATTTTCAGACGCTGACCATGCAGGGTGCTTAGACACAAGGAAAAGTACATCCGGAGGAACACAGTTTTTGGGTGACAAGCTAGTCTCTTGGCAGTCAAAGAAGCAAGATTGTACCTCCCTGTCTTCAACAGAATCTGAGTATGTAGCTATGTCTGCCTGTTGTGCTCAAGTCATCTGGATGAGATCACAACTGATGGACTACGGTTACACATTCAACAAGATTCCGATGTATTGCGACTCCAAGAGTGCCATTGCCATTTCATGCAACACAGTACAGCATTCGAAGTCCAAGCATATTGATCTCCGGTACCATTTCATCAAGGAACACGTGGAAAAGGGTACTGTTGAATTATACTTTGTGGGAACTGAACACCAACTGGCGGATCTGTTCACAAAAGCCTTGCCTCATGCAAGATTTGTGGATTTGGTTCACCGGATTGGTATGAGATGTTTGACGCCAAATGATTTAGATAAATTTCTCAAAAACAACTAAACAAAGTCAAACATCAAAACTATCTTTGTAAATAATCTATTAAAAAAAAAAAAAAAAACGTGTGTGCAAGTACAAACCCTTATTCAACATTTTGTTCAACCATCTTTATTTATTTTTTTGAACAAATGTTGAGGGGGAGACACAAAATTTCACAAATTTTTTAAAATTTGTACTTGCATGTTTTCTGCAACACTATTGCTTCGTATTGATTATGATGGTATATCCTAAGGCTTATTTGCTAAATGGTTAGGACTTTGATGGTGACAACAAAAGGTTAAAGGACCATAAGTGATTAATATTGAAAATTGTTTGGTTAGGATTAAATGTGCTAAATATTGAGGTTAAGGGACTAATTGTGAGAATAGGATAAAAGTTAAAAGTAAAAGAATTTAATGCACTGCGGTAGTCATTTACTTTCACTGCCATTTCCTGTCTCTCGCATTTACTTCCATTCAACAACCCAATCAACGACTATTATTAATTCTGATCATCCATTCAAGTTTCAACTAATCTGTGAGTGTTTTCATGATTATTAAGTGATTATAACATACGGTCTTCAAGGAATTAGAGATCCAACGGTGGATTTAGTGCATAATGATTAGTCAAAATTCTAGGTCTTGCGTAGATTTGGGGATTTTTAATCCTATGTGTTATGAACGATTATGACTATACTTCTGTGCTTAGAACATGATTGTATAACATATATGCATGCTTAATTGTAACAGAAATCCATATGAATGTGTATTCCTGATTTTAGGGTTTATGTTCATAATTTGGGGAAAATCGTGTACGAATGTTTTGGTGTAAGTAGAGAGTTGTTATGTTATTGTTATGATGTGAATTGAACATGTGTTGCCTCAAAATAAACCCAGAAACATTCATCAGTCGTTAATTGAAATTTAGGGTTTATGAAGAACACTATGCACAAGCAGTTTGATTCTAGAGATTTTGTGGTTAAAACTTGTTATAACTTGGACAAAATGCGAAAAATAGCTATGTGAACCTATTGCAATTAGCGTGATATCATTAATCTGTGTTAAAATGAAATGCAAAATCTTGGTGAAAAATCGTCGTCTAAAGGGTTTCGGAATTTCTTGTATAAGATATTCTCGAATTTGCAATTGCTTTCGCAATTGTCATTTGCTTTCGCAATTGCTATTGCTCTCGCAATTGGTGGTTGTTATCGCAAATGGTAAATGCTCTCGCAATTGAAAAACTTTTCCCGCAATTGGAATTTCTCTCGCATTTGATAATTTTTCTCGCAATTGGAATTTCTCTCGCATTTGACAATTTTTCTCGCAATTGAACTTTCTCTCGCATTTGACAATTTTTCTCGCAATTGGTATTTTCTCTCGCAATCGGTAATTTCTCTCGCATTTGTCAAAATTTCTCGCATTTGACAACTGCCTTCGAAATTACAAATTTCCTTAAGTCTTGTCAAATTAAAGAGAAGGTTTATTATGCAAATTAAAATGATCAAGTCATAGATTAACGATTGCAAAAGTCATGTTAATAAAGGATGTTATGTGCAAATACTTAGTCTCAACTAATGCTAACACATATATCCTGCAAATTGGTTTCATAATGCTGTTTCAGATTATCCACAATGTCTTCACAACAACAACATCAACCTCTTCCATTGATCACCAAAGCTGAATTATTCCCACAAGGATTCACGGCTAAGTATGGCAAGAACAATTCAAGAGTTGTCTTTGATAACATCAAGTGTGCTGAACCAAGTTGTCGCATTGTTATTGAAATCCTCAAAAGACATGAATGTCGTAGTATTTTGGAGGATTCAGATAGTATTCCTGAGTTATACATCCATCAGATGTGGAGCACTATCAAACCTGATGACAGTAACAAATTCTTCACATGCACTCTTGACAGAAAACAAGTTAAAGTCACACCAGCACATCTACGTGAAGCTTTATCTCTACCTAATCCACCGGATATCTCACGACAATACTGGCCTTCACCCACTGAACAAGACATTCTCAACTTTCTCATTGGCATTAGATATGATGTAGATCCAAATCTTCCACTCAACATTCTCTCAAATATCAATGCCAAGTCCATTCCTCAACCATGGAGAGCAATGTACTACATTCTGATTCGATCAGTGTCTGGAAGAGACAGTGGACACGAACATCCAAGACTTTCTCATGCTCAACTCTTCTGGGGAATTGTTACCAAACACAACCTTGATTTTGCTGCTATTATATGGGAAGATCTTATGTTTCAAATGCATGCTCAGCACAGAAAACCATTAACTAAAATTCCATTTGTCCGTTACACTAAGTTGCTGATCAGTCTTCTCCTTGATAAGCATCATGATATTTCTAATCGACCTGAAGACAGAGAAAGACATGTGATAAAGATGGACACGGATTTCAAATCAGTATAGTTTCCAAAGGATAGCACTCACAAACAAGGTCTTAAGCTGTTTGATGTTCTACTTACTGATGAGGTCAAGGAAACTCCTGCTTACGAAGATTACATTCAGGCTTATGAAAAGAAGCTTGTCGGCATCACTAAAATGACTGAGGGAACAGGTTCCTCCAAGACTCATTCCAAAAGTAGTAGAGCTAGTAAAACTGGAAGTGCAACAAGTGCTTCAAAGAAACAACGCCCAAGCAAGAGGAGAATTATTAAGACTGCTCCAAAACCAAAAGTTGAAGACATTGGTATTCGTGATGAATCCTCTGAAGACACTGAACCAGAATTAGAAATACTTAATGAGCAAGAAGCCGAGTTTCAAACAAAGCTTGACATGGAGAATGCTGCTAAGGCAAGTATTATTCAAAAGAAGATTGATGAAGAAAGAAGAGCAGATCTACATATGAGAGTAATGAGGGAATTGGAAGAAAAGAAGAAGGAAGAGATTGCTAAAGGAGCAGGAGGATCAGGAGTCACTCCAGCACCAGTGTTATCCCCTAATCCGGTTAATCAACCTGGTAAATCAAAGACTTCCACAGTTCAGCCAGATACGGTTAATCAACCCGATATGGCTACATCTACGGTTCCCCCTCCTCAATCAAGCTCGGTTAATCAACCCGACTTGGAGAATCTAACACAATCTGAATCAGAAAAGATAGTCTTCACAGAAAATGAAATTTCAGATTCAATGTTTGATGACATCCCACATCAAGAGGAGGTACACCACCATGCTGACACTGGTGAATGGGGAAATGCTGATGAAGAAAAGGAAATTACTGGAACAAAGGCTACAGAAGCTGCAAATGAGCTGGAGGCACTTGCTGAAATAGAAAGGCAAAGGAAGGAAGAAGAGGAAAGTAAACAAAAGGAGGATGAAGAAGCCGATAACTACATTATCTCTCCACTTCACGATCCTATGAATATTAACAAGTCTCCTCAACAACAACCACGAGATCAGACTCCTCCCATTCCTTTTCCCAAACCTATCACGCCTCCTAATTCACCTCCCAAGCATCTAACTCCTCCAGAATCACCGAGAAACACCCCAAAACCTTCACCTTCATCTCACAAGGATCCTACACCTCCTAATTCTTCATCATCTATACCTTCACTCACTCCATCACCATCAAAGTCACCATCACACAAAGGCAAAGCAACAATGGCAGAAAGAATCAGAACAGTCATGAAAGGCAAACATGTCAGTAAAATCGCCAAAGTCACAAGAGTTGAAGTTCTCTCACCCATATCCAGACAAATAAAGAAAGCAGCAAAACTTGCTCAAGCAAGAAAAGAGAGCAAGTTGCAAGAACAAATGACAGAGATGAAAAACCTTATCAAGGATCTGTCTGATCAAGTCAAGGAGATGCAGGAAACAAAGCAGAATATGGATGAGTTTCTTACTTTTGATATTGAAGATCATATCAAAAGTAAAACAAGACATTATGTCAAACGCTTCACTGCTGATCTTCAGAAAAATATTAACGAGAATGTCAATACTCAACTTGATGTCAAGGTCAAAGAAGCAATCATCTTAAATTCTGGCTTCAAGCAACTCAAAGACTTCACCACTGAAGAACTCAAACTTGAACTTCTCAACAGACTCCATGCTATGACGTCTCCTTCTTCTGAAGATATCAGTCTCATAAAGTCTATTGAAGCACACATTGAGAAGGTTTCTTGCAAAGTTGCTGCTGATAAGGGTAAAAGGATTCGTGATGACGACAATGAGGACCAAGATCCAAATCCCACACAGAAGAAACAAAAAACTGGGAGTGGATCTGGTATTCACATTCAGGAACCAACAATACAGAAATCTTCTTCACCACCTCCAAAACATCAAGAATCTGGTCCTAAGGAAACCGAGCATCATTTTGAACATTTCATAAATGAAGACATTGAGTTTCAACCTCAAGATGATCCACCTCAACCACCTCCAATACCAGCAAAGTCTAAACCTTCCAGCAGTAAGAAACCTTCTGAAGAACCAGCTGTGGTAACATGGTTGGATACTGATGAAGATTTACAAGGAAATGACTGGTTCGACCATCTTGCAAAGGCTCAGATCAACGACGACGAAGCTTCCAAAATAGAAGATAGCACGTTTGAATACACTCAGAAAGTCAAACATGCATTCAACATTAAGAAGATGACAAAAAGAGAGCTTCGTAGAATAAAAAATGATGCCTTCATTCTTTTAAAAGATAAATCTGCAAGTGCTGCTGAGTTGGAATATCATCTGGAGAACATTGCTCGGGCACTATCCAAAGATTTCGATTGGACAAATCCAGATGTATTCAGGGAAGGTGGTCTTGAGAGTAAGAAACGTCCATACATCACTGACTGGACAAAACCACTTCCTGTGATACGACCATACCATGGAATGTCAGAAATTCCATTCGCGTTCTTCTTCAATCAAGATCTGGAACTACTCGTACATGGGGCTTCCAGTAAAGTCAAATATGCTACCTCAATCACATTCACTCCTGCTGCGAACTACACCAATCCTGCCATTGAGGAAGAAGCTAGACATCGTAAACTCTTCATCAACAAAATTGCAAAATATGATCGTGACGCTGAACTTGAAATTCACCACTGGTTTGACAAACGTAAGTCGTGGTACAAGTACAAGCTTGGCCTCATGGCATCTCGTGAAAAGGTGTTCAGTGATCTCCGTATCAAGGCGGTGCTTGATGCTAAGGGATCACAAAAGCTTGGCTACACATTCATTTCTGAGATCTCTGTTCACAGACAAGATGATCTTATTTACACGTTCAATGAAGCATATTTTCCCTCACTCAATCTCAACGACATTGAAGATTTGTATTTGATGAAAGTACAAGGGAAGCTGAATCATCTTAATCCTACTCTTCTGTATGCGTTTAACACGGCTATCTGTCACTTCATCAGAAGAACGGTTATCAAAGAACGTGTAGAGGATCTTCAGCTTGGGGTTGAAAGTTATCAGAAGAAGCTGAATCTTGAGGAACCCATGTCTACTCTTACTGACAACAAGGAGCCTCAGTACTTACTCAAAAACGACCCTGTCTTCAGATTCGTCTACAGAAGTGCCACAAACACTAACCGTTTCATGCCACATAAAGAGATTCACAAGTTCTGTGATGACACTCTAAAGAATGTTCGAGATGGGTTATTCACACGGGTTCAGGATCAAATATTGAAGAAGCACAAGAAATGGAATCATCATCAGCTTAGTGATGAACTCAAATAAGTACATTTTATTACTATCATTTATCCTATTAATTTGACTTGTTTTATTATATTATGTATGAGGATTGATACTTAATCGTTTACTTTTGTAATTCTCAGGTAAAAACAAGCATTTGGTGAAACTTAGCGATTTTGGACTAATTATGGAGCAAAACATGCAAGAAGTTAAGAGTCTACTGAAATGAAAAAGATCAAGACTAATCTGCTCCAGATGCGCCGCATCTCACTCATTACATACGGCGCATCTCTATTAAGATTCCACCAGATACGATCCAAGATACAAGAGGACATGCGCCGCATCTAATCATGGAGTTACGCCGCATCTTCTGGCGGTGTACGAATATTCCTGAATATTATAATCTTGGACCCCACGCGAAGTTAAGTCAATGCGCCGCATCTACTTAATAGATGCGCCGCATCTTCCCTCAGACAGAAACTATAAATACCCCAAGACCAGACGAATTTCGAGAGCAATATATTAGATTCGAAGACCGAAGTAGCAGAACCCTAGGACGAATTCAGTCAAGGAGGCAGCACAAGACACACCAAACGAAGATACAAGAGCTGTAACAAGGTGCTGCATGTGTTTAATTCATTAAGTAGTTTTGTTTTATTGTGTTAGCAAACTTTAATTCATCAGGATTGGTGGCTTGTGTAATGTGACAATGAAAGATTGCACTCCCTTTAATACTTGCTTTCCCATCAATTAAAGTTTATATGTTGATGTCTTTGGTTACTACTTATTAGTGCATTGATCACCTCTGTGTTTATTAGTGGCTTGCGGGCATTTGACTGCGGAAAATAATGTGGCTCCCACGGTTATTACTAAATTGATCACTTAGGAATAACTTTTAGACATAAGTAATCATTAAGGGTTTACTCGCCGATAAGAATAGGACCAACGAGAAAGGGTTAACTACATACACTTCATATAAAGCTATCAATAAAACAAGTGACAATCTACTTAATCATAAGGACAGCCCTCTTATTGTCTCGAGTATTTATCTGTGTACGTGTGTGCTACTTGCTGATTCGTGCCTATTGGTTTATTTTATTATTTAATTGCAAACAAATCGTGCCAGTCTCTCAGGCTGAAACCCCCTTGCGTTAGGATATTAAAATACTGATTAGAATAACGAGATAATACGTACCACTCTTAGTGATCGACACTCTACTTACCATTATATTCATACTGACCGGGTACACTGCTCGTTAAGTGTGTGTGTTATTTATAAGTCGGCTAAATATAAATTTAAAACTTGAGTAGGCATTAAAACTGCTAAACCGCAACGACACATCACGCGCATCAAGTTTTTGGCGCCGCTGCCGGGGAGTGAATTGTTATTATCTGTTAATTTGATTAGTATTTTAATTAGGTTTTTCTTTTTATTAGATTAATTGCATCATTGTATTATTTTGCATATTTGTTGTTTTGTGTGTTATTTGTTTGCTTTTATCTTTGTTTTTGTGTTTATTTTTGTTTGTGTGTTTTAATTTTTGTTTTTATTTTTCGTATTTTTTCTGTTCTGCTATCGTTGTACTGTGCTAAATCAAACGATACGGCGCATCTGATCTCTCAGATACGGCGTATTGCGTTTAATTTTTTTTAAATACAACGCGTTTAATTAATTCGATACGACGCATCTTTTCCCCAAGATACGGCGTATCTGTTTTTAATAAGAAAATTTTTTCTAAGCGATAAAGTAATACGACGCATCTGCTTTAGCAGATACGGCGTATCTGTTTTTGATAAAAAAAAAATTTTCTAAACGTTAACGCCATACGACGCATCTGCTTTCGCAGATACGGCGTATCTTTTATTTTAATTAAAAACAGTTTGCGAATTATTAAACAGATACGACGTATCGATCTCTGTCGATACGGCGTATCCTCTGAATCAAAAATCTCGTATTTTTAAACGTAACGAAAATACGGCGCATTAACTTTCGTTAATACGACGCATTTAATTTTAAATAAATATCGATTTTTGATTAATTAATTCGATACGGCGCATTCATAAATTCTAAGCGGCGTATCTATTTTCTGAATAAAGTCTGATTAAAATTCTAACGATTATTAGATACGGCGTATCCAACTTTTTGGATACGGCGCATCGTCTGCTGATATCAGCTATTTTTATTTATATCCGTTTCTATATTCGTTAATTTCTCTTCTAGCGAACAGATCCTACTGATGCTTTTGTGATTATTTCAGAAGGAAAATGGAAGGATTCGGAGAACTAATTGACTTCGACTTCGAAGCCAATTTTATGAACGATGTATTAGTGCATGAAAAATCACCCGAACGTTACAATGGGGACTACATTGAACTTAATGACCTTAATGGACCATTAGAATCCAATGACCTATTCATGGATGATGCGGAATCTGAGTTAGAAGAAGGAGAAATTCTTGATAGTCCAAAAATTAACGTTATTAATACTAGGAATTACGATGAATTAGAGGGGTATGATGGTTCTTGGGACTATGGTAGAAGGATCCACGCCGATTGTGCTTACAATTTGCAATTCACATGCATGATTGGGTACAAGTGTATTGACGCCAATTTCTTTCCTATTTTACCAATCAATGTCATGTCAAGAAGGTTTTACAATTCCATTATGAGAAATAAAGTGGAGTATAAGGGAAAGAATGTAGTTGGTGCCTTCATTAATGTCCCGATCTTCGTTGGACGCTTTACTATTGTAACTGAGTTCGCCGTTGTTGAAGACATGAATGCCTATTGTGACAGCAATATGGGTGACGTGATTGTTGGAAAACCATTTTGTAGGGAGATCACTATTAATGCAAAACGATTTGAAGGAAAGATCACCTTTCAATGTGGAAGCGACGTTATCACTTATATGATGCCCCGAACTCATCCTGGATTTAAACATGCTACTAGTAGGATCTGCTACAAATTTTCACCATTCCTTTTTATTAGTGATGATGACAATATGAGAGGGATTGAGTACCCATACCAATTGATGGAAGGATTCTACAATGGAGTGTTGAAGTTGGGACCTGAATATATACATGACGAATTAGTTGCTAAATGGATCCTACGTAAGCAATGTGGGAGTCAATGATCGATATTAAAGAGCTGAACGTGAGTCTAACTTGAAGACTCTGGAATAAAGACAAGTGCTTACCGGGAGACAACCCGGAGAATTTTTATTATTCTGTTTTCTGTGTCGAGTCAGTCAGGCCCGCATGAGGATACGGCGCATCTCAATTCTGAGCTGCGACGCATCTCCTGCAATGGTCATATCTTATTTTAATTTTTCTGCATTTTTATTTTCGACTTTAAAACTATTTATCAGTTTATTTTAATGCGGCGCATCCCTGGTTAAGGATGCGGCGCATCTTTATTCTGATCCGTATTTATTCCAGGCTCGATACAGCGTATCTTCTTCCATAAGATACGGCGCATCGACTGACCTGATGATTTTCAGTTTTAATTTTTAAGTTTTATTTTTCCTAACTACTAATGTATTATGCAAGTTTGAACCTTTCTTATCTTAGGTGTGTTTTAAAGTGTTGGTGGTATTATAGTTTCCTGGATTTCCTGTGGATACATCAAGTATGAAGCTTTAACGTTCTCATCCACAAGAAAGATGATTTTTGCTCTTATACTAATGGAGAATCATACCGAGCAAATCTCAGGGGAGTTTTTCTGTTCTAATTCTTTTATTTTCCAGTTTTTAACCTTTTATACAAACAACGAGGACGTTGTTTAACTTAAGTGGGGGGATTGGAGAATTAGAACACTTAACAATTACTTGTCCTAAACTTTTTCAAAAATTATGCTTAAAATGTGCTTAATATATCAAACTTAAAAAAATTTTAGCATGTTTTTGTTTAAGATCTAAGTTGCATAACTGCACACATGACGTTATTTTCAAAAATTATGATTTTTCAAAATTCACAAATCTATGAGTGTGCCGGTGACTTGTAAACTTTAGAACTTGGCTTGTATACTATTCGAGACCACCATAATGAGTATTATTTATATAATTGGAATGACTTGTCTAAATTGGTAAAATTCTAGGATTACACCCAAATAGCCTATTATATGTTATGTGTTATTAACTAACTACACTGGTTAGTTAACCCCCGTATAAACCCTTTTGTTACTCTCATTTTTAGAGTAAGATACCCCTAGAAAAACACTCAGATCCATTCCTTTCGTTTCTTACACCTATGTTTAAAATGTTTCGTTACACCCTTACACCTTAGCCTACCCTGTAGATTAGAATCCGTGGTTGGTTAATTGCTATAGGCAAAGTGTGTTTCCTTACATTACCTGTGTTCGCGTGCGTAATTCATTATCTTTGGTTAGGTCGGGAAATTGCACAATGCAATTGGAGTAAAAGTAAATATTGTATATCTTTGAGTTTATTTTTCGTGTGTTTACTACTTTCACTATTACCGTTATTTCTGAAGTATGAAAAGTATGGAAAAATTATCCAGAATTATCATTATAGTGATGTGGTGAAATTTTACACATCTATGTCTACCTTTGAAAAAAAAAAAAAAAAAAAAAAAAAAAAAAAAAAAGTTGGAAGTTTGTTTTAACCAACTTATGTAAAGTTATGTAAGTGGTCGATATCACCACTATTTGTTGTATACTATATCTATGGATTGAATGGGAATTGGCAGTTATGGGAACGCCAATTAAGGTTTATTCTTTGATTAAGATCTTGTTGAGTATAATTCGTGTCTACCTAAAGCGTGTGTTTCAAGTGTTAAAGCGTGAGTTATTCAATGATTTGAGTCTTATTCATGGGATGGTTGGGATAGTGATTAACCACACTTAGGATTTTAATCTATTTGTTTTGTTTATTTTTCATTTTACACCAATTTATATCCCAAATGTTATCCATGCCCTTTATTATTCTTTATCCAACCAAACCTTTGATTTATTGAGATTAGGGATTTGAGCAATCTTAAGTATCGTAGTCGTGGATTCGGCTATGTATTTATGATTTTGTCGCCCTTTTTGATATATTATTATTGGTGAAGTTTGGACCTATCTTTAGCCTATTCGAGTTAAGGATTTGAGCAATTGCAAGTATCGTGTTCGTGGATTCGATCATGTATTTGTGATTTTGTCGCCTTTTCTGGAATTTGAAATCGATAGTGAAAGAGAATAATTAACCCTTAAGCCTACAAACCCTTTTTACCGCTTTAGACTTGTTATTCCTTAGCTTTAGTGGAGGAGATGTGTATACTTGCCAAGCTTATGATAGAATATTTGTCACGACTGGACAGTTAAACGATTAGATTTGCTTTTATCAACTTATTTTATTTTACTTCTAATTCGTTAAGTGTTTAGTTGTGTGATTATGAAATAAACGAATACATGCTTAAATATAAAAATAAATCCTAACATCTTTTAGGATACATTTTCATAAGAGAAATTCTAAGGTTTACTTGGGGACAAGTAAAGTTCAAGTAGGGGGATATTTGATGAACTCAAATAAGTACATTTTATTACTATCATTTATCCTATTAATTTGACTTGTTTTATTATATTATGTATGAGGATTGATACTTAATCGTTTACTTTTGTAATTCTCAGGTAAAAACAAGCATTTGGTGAAACTTAGCGATTTTGGACTAATTATGGAGCAAAACATGCAAGAAGTTAAGAGTCTACTGAAATGAAAAAGATCAAGACTAATCTGCTCCAGATGCGTCGCATCTCACTCATTACATACGGCGCATCTCTATTAAGATTCCACCAGATACGATCCAAGATACAAGAGGACATGCGCCGCATCTAATCATGGAGTTACGCCGCATCTTCTGGCGGTGTACGAATATTCCTGAATATTATAATCTTGGACCCACGCGAAGTTAAGTCAATGCGCCGCATCTACTTAATAGATGCGCCGCATCTTCCCTCAGACAGAAACTATAAATACCCCAAGACCAGACGAATTTCGAGAGCAATATATTAGATTCGAAGACCGAAGTAGCAGAACCCTAGGACGAATTCAGTCAAGGAGGCAGCACAAGACACACCAAACGAAGATACAAGAGCTGTAAGAAGGTGCTGCATGTGTTTAATTCATTAAGTAGTTTTGTTTTATTGTGTTAGCAAACTTTAATTCATCAGGATTGGTGGCTTGTGTAATGTGACAACGAAAGATTGCACTCCCTTTAATACTTGCTTTCCCATCAATTAAAGTTTATATGTTGATGTCTTTGGTTACTACTTATAGTGCATTGATCACCTCTGTGTTTATTAGTGGCTTGCGGGCATTTGACTGCGGAAAATAATGTGGCTCCCACGGTTATTACTAAATTGATCACTTAGGAATAACTTTTAGACATAAGTAATCATTAAGGGTTTACTCGCCGATAAGAATAGGACCAACGAGAAAGGGTTAACTACATACACTTCATATAAAGCTATCAATAAAACAAGTGACAATCTACTTAATCATAAGGATAGCCCTCTTATTGTCTCGAGTATTTATCTGTGTACGTGTGTGCTACTTGCTGATTCGTGCCTATTGGTTTATTTTATTATTTAATTGCAAACAAATCGTGCCAGTCTCTCAGGCTGAAACCCCCTTGCGTTAGGATATTAAAATACTGATTAGAATAACGAGATAATACGTTCCACTCTTAGTGATCGACACTCTACTTACCATTATATTCATACTGACCGGGTACACTGCTCGTTAAGTGTGTGTGTTATTGATAAGTCGGCTAAATATAAATTTAAAACTTGAGTAGGCATTAAAACTGCTAAACCGCAACGACACATCACGCGCATCACTTAGGCAAGTTAAGAATTTTATCTGGTCGATCGAAGAAAGGCTCTACCGAAGGGATCAGATGAGGAGATTGGAAACATATGTTGGTGGTCGTCCTCCATTTGCCATCAGATTATTTTAGAGAACAGATCCACAATTCACCACTTTTGGCAAAGGCGGTTAAATTGTAAGAATTTGATTTCAATATTCATTATTCATTCAAAATTCTTACTTATATATGACTGTTAGATGACTACGGCTTGTGCACACATAACAGTGTACAACCCGGACCCCAAAGAAAGGACCCTGAGGTACGCTTCAGTGCCTCAATCCTGTAAAAGGAGCGAAAGCTTCTTACTTATGAGCAAAATTAAAACCAGAATGTTTTCTAAAGTTTTTTCAAACATTCTGCTCATAAGGACAAGTATTCCCTTGTTAAGGGGGAGTATTTGAAAAATATAATCTTTGTTCCAAGCAATATAAATGTTCTTGAAAATTCTTTCCTAAAACTCAAAACAGCATATTTTAATCATAAACGTTTTTTCCAAAAACATCATGAGTATGCTATTTTTGAGGGGGAGAAGTAAAAGATGATTAAAATATGGTGTCTCATTTGCTGGAATCTCTTGAGCTCAAACTCAGAATTGACCCTCGAATTGACGATAGGAAAAGTCAGTAGTCGAAAAGACATGTCCCGGACGGGTAATAATTTCAAGCCAGTTTAACTGGTGATGTAAGCGTGTCTCGCAAAGGACGTGTCTGAGTAGAATGTACTGATTTCGAGCGATAATCTTTGAATCTGATCTGGACGGGTAATAATTTCAAGCCAGTTTAACTGGTGATGTAAGCGTGTCTCGCGACGATCAGGTTCATTGAAAGTCAATCAATTCAAAAGTGCCAACTCTTTCCGACATGTGCAAATTTCAAATTTATTACTTATGCGCACATGTTAAGGGGGAGTCTTTCTGAAAATCATCAAACTCTCAAGGTGTCAACAAAATGTCTTTACAAATTATCGACACTTTGAGAGATTTTCAATGGTTTTGGTTTTATGGCATCATTAGGATAATCATGGAGTTATAAGGTGACTAAGGTTAGGAAAAACCGTCCTATGATCCGCCAGAGCCGGAGGGATCTACCCAAGGACAATACCAATAGTTTAGAACTAGAAAGTCCTAGGTATGATATAAAAAGGAGAAAATGAATGAACGGAGAAAGAAGGGGTTGAAGAATTAAAAAGAAAAGCAAAGAAAAGGGTGAAAAGAAATAGCCCTCCATTTGTTCAACCTTAGGGCAGACACCGGGTTCAATTCATAATCTACTGGTTGATGAGCATCACCGGTATTGAAAACTAAAGACGTCATGGACCCAGTGACGCACTAATAAACCTTCTAAGCCACTCAAGTGTCTCTCAAAATACATTTGTTTCATTCACACGGAGAACCCTTCATAATCTATCGACATCTCATTACGAGATTGTTGATATTGAAAAGGAGGCAATCTGCTCCACGCCTCCGATGACCAAACAAATGTGCACTAATTGAGTCTAGAGCCATGAGATTCATAAAAGATCTCTTAAGTACACTTAGTATTACTCTGCTGTTCTACATCATGGGCAGCAATTGTAAAATTAAGAAAGTGTCCTTCGCAGATCTTAGCAATCTGCCGAGAACATTCATGAGAGAAATCACAATTTGTGATTATCAATGATTGAATGGAAATCCTGCCAGAACAACATCAAACAACTCTGACAGCAGGTCACTTCGGTAACTCCTTGTGGGTTACACTTAGTGTTTGCTCCAAATGGTCTACAGTCGTGGGGTGATCTCCAGCGACTCACTGAATCGTGGGTGCACTTCGGTGTGTCCGTGTTATCCCTTTCGGGGGAATCCGGTTCAGAACGGTCTGGGTTAGGATTTGAGAAAGTCTTCACACTATGCTGTTGATGATCTCAAGTCTGAGCCTGTAAGTACCGGTTGGTTCGTGCTGCTGTTGCTGCTGATGCTGCTGATGCTGCTGTTGCTGCTGCTGCTGCTGAGGAGCTGGAGTTCAACCATCAAGACTCCATCATGTTCATATATTGAAGAAATGTTCTCTCAAAGACTCAGTAACATCAAAAGTTCAACATATGATATAGTAAAGTCATAAGTTCAAGCATCTCAACCTTTCTCAAATTTAAGATTGGAAAATGAGAACATGTTGCAGAAAACAAATCAAAGACATATGAGCATGATGGAGAAGACAAGAAGATGTTGGAGATTGGCAGATCGAGACAACATCATATCATCTTAGATCAAGAACAAAGAAACAAAGATTATGAAGACGTCAGAAGCCGAAGAAGCAAAGATGACGTCAAGCAACCAAGATGTTCAAGACTTAGGGGGAGATTGTTAGGAACATGTTTTATAAGTATTTCAAGTCTTGTACATTTCACTAATAGGTTGCTTAAAATAGGATCTTATTCATGTACAAAGGCCACGATCCATTAAGTGGTCCATGGGCCTTGAAGCCCATACGATTTACACATCCAAACACTCTAGCCTATGATGCCCTAGATTGTTTCTATAAATAGGGAGCTAGTGTGTTCATTTCTGTTGTTGGTTTTTCATACATCCTGCGTAAGCTTTGTCCTTGTAACATTCGACTAATGAAAGCCTTCCTTTACTTCTTATTCTCATCTTATTCTCTTTAGCTTATTAGCTTATTGTCTTTTTCTCTATTAGCGTAGCTTATAATATAATAGTAGTACGTAGTTACTTTGTTTTTACGTGTGTGTATTTGAGATATTAGTGACCTACAGTCATGTTATTAAATTCCAACACAATGTTGTGTAAATAAAACACACACACACAACACCTGCAAGCTATATGTATATTTGGATCTATAATAAAACACACACAAAAGTTACACAACAGTCCAGCCACGATTGTAAGCAAAGCAAAACGATCCGTAAACAGAAATGGCGCGTGAGAGAGAGAGAGAGGTCATTTTCGCCTCACGCATTACTTTGTCTACTACAATGCATACACACTCAGCTCTTATAGTTAACTAGAAAGTATATCTTGCTAACTTTTATTAGTAATCTTTGTATCGGGTTCAAAATGAACCTCATGTTAGAATTATCTGTTGTCCCATTGAAACATTTTTTATTGACTTTTACTGGTTTGAAAAAGTGAAAAATAAGGAAAATTGGTTGATCGAGTTGATCTATAATCTTTTTTAAATTAGTCAATTTCATACAAATTTGTCACGTTTTCAGATCACATTAGAGTGTTACCTTTGAGGCTGTGATCTCGTAGATTTAAATAGTCTTCATGTAAAACTGAAAGACTTTGAATACATAAAGTGGGTCTTAGATTTTGGGCCTCAAGTCTGAACAACTCTTTGTGATCTTGTTGGGACATCATACTTTTTTCCATATGATTTTTGTTGTCTATACTCTATACTATTAACCATATAAGTATACAGCTAAGTTGTTCACAAATCGGATAATACTCACAGAAACAGAAAACCGAATATGAACCGAACCGATTTGTAAATGAATCGAAATTACCGAAACCAACTGAACCGAATTAAATATTAAGTTTTCAGTTTGGATATGGTTTTAGCAAAATGAAAACCGAACCGAATCAAAAACCGAATTCACATAAATATATATATTTATATAAAAAAATATTAGAACTCTTTCCTATTATACATATAACAATTTTTAAGCTTGTAAATTTTTTTGTGCTAAAAATCTACGTATATAACTAAATTTAAAAAATATATATATAAAAATTATGTTATTCAGGTCAAGTTGTCAACCCAAAAATCAAACCGAATTCAAATTGAGCTAGGATCATGTGAAAAGTAAAAAAGTTTAAAATGCATCTATTGGATGACACGTGCTCCACAAGCTCCTCCCTCCTTTTTTTCTTTTAATTTTTGGATAAAGGGTATTTTTGTCTTTAACTTGTTTTTTAATTTTCACCTTAAACTTCAAACGTAAATAACTTTCAGACGACAAACTTTTAGAAAAAACCGATTTCACCATAATTTTTAAAACTTAATTCTCTTTAATTTGGTATGCATTTTGATATATGAATCGCAACTTTTTTTTCAACTTTTTAAGTGGGTGTTGATTTTCTTAAAATTTTTGGCATTTTCGGCTCTAATTTTGTCTAGTTTAATTGCCGAATTATGCAAAACTTAAAACACGAAAGTTGTAGCTTTTTAGCCATTCTTTACCCAGAAATTTGAATCACTCAAATCCGATATGGTATGTATGAGATATCATACATTAAAGATGACTTCTTAGTCATATTTGTTGCACACAAGGTGTTTGATGAAATGTCTAGCTTATATTTTTAGTGTTAAAATTGAATTAAATGCAATAATTTTTGTACAATAACGCATCATTAATTATTTTATTAATGTAAGATTCTAAAAGTGATGTTCTTTTTATTTTTCATCACTTAATGTCGGTTATTGTTCATCATGTTTTTTGTCCTGCAAAAGTATGTTCATCAGTTATCGTTCATCCGTTTTTATTCATTATTAGGTTGTTATGTTCATCAGTTAGTGTCAGTTGTTTTTCAACATGTTTTTGTTCATCAGTTAGTGTCGGTTGTTTTTTGATCAGCAAAAAGTATGTTCATCAGTTATCGTTCATCAGTTTTTATTCATTATTAGGTTGTTTTGTTCATCAGTTAGTGTCGGTTGTTTTTCAACATGTTTTTGTTCATCAGTTAGTGTCGGTTGTTTTTTTATCAGCAAAAAGTATGTTCATCAGTTATCGTTCATCAGTTAGTGTCAGTTGTTTTTCAACATGTTTTTGTTCATCAGTTAGTGTCAGTTTTGTTCATCAGTTAGTGTCGGTTACTTTTCAACATGTTTTTGTTCATCAGTTATCGTTTTTGTTCATCAGTTATATGTTTATTCATTATTAGGTTGTTTTTGTTCATCAGTTACGCATGTCAGTTATTGTTTTTGTTCATCAGTTACAGTTGATGAACAAAATCTCGTTTTGATGAACAGAAGTCTGTCTTATTCATCAGTTAATATTGTTTATCAGTTCATCAGACTTGAACAAGATTAACTGATGAATAACACTAATTGATGAACAATACTAACTGATGAACAAGACTAACTGATGAACAAAATGTCATCTTTAACGTGTGATATCTAACTCATATGACATTGGATTTGAATGAATACAAAACATGAGTAAAGATTGACCTAAAATCTATAACATTTATGTTTTACGATTTTTCTTAATCGAATTTAATATTGGTCAAATTTATGGTAAAAAACGTAATAAAACATAATACGCACATTTTTTTGAAAAAAATTAATAATTAAAAAAAATCACTTTTTGAATCTTACATTAATAAAATGATTAATGATGAATTGTGGTACAAAAATTAGTGTATTTAATGCAATTTTAACACTAAAAATATAAGTTGGACATTTCATCAAACACCTTTTGTGCAACAAATATGACTAAAACACCATCTTTAACATGCGATATCTCACTCATATCATATCGGATTTGAGTGATTCAAAATTCTGGGTTAAGAGTGAACCAAAGTCTACAACTTTCTTGTTTTAAGTATTTCATGATTCGGCAATTTTGAAGGTAAGAGATAGGGTTGAAAATGGCAAAAACATCAAGAAAATTAACACCCAATGAATATGTAAAAAAAAAAAAAAAAAGTTTTGAAAAAAAAAAAAAAAAAAAAAAAAAAAAGTTTTGAAATAATTAACAAGATTTATACCAAATTAAAGAGAATTAAATTCTAAAAATTGTGATGAAATCGGTTTTTTCTAAAAGTTTGTCGTTTGTGAGTTATATGCGTTTTAAGTTTGAAATAGATTAAACGGTTTAAAAGACAAAAATGCCCTTTGACTGAAAATAATAATAAAAAATGGTTTTGACTAGATCTCATCCAACGGTGTAGAACGAGCCGGTGAGGCCGCGCGTTGCCGCGGGGGCACTGTTTTTATGCATAATGTATACTGAAAAAGTTTTTGGAAATGCGCGGGTTGACCATGTGTGAATGTTTATATTTGTTGTTAGTGTCTTTTTTGTACAATCGTTAGTATATAAATGAGATGGATGGCACCCGCGCGTTGCGGTGGGGCTTTTTACTTTTGAAAAAATAACAGCATTAGCAACAATGCTTTGCTATAGTAGAAAAAGTCTATACAGAAGTTTAACACCAAGTGTTTCCTTATAAAAAAATACAGGTTCATTTTTCTTCATTGGAGTTGCAAACAGCATACTCTAACGTTCCAATAGACCATCTTCCTTTTGTTCCGCATATTTACAAACAACCGCTAATTTCAAATTTGGAAAACCTGAAGCAAGAAACCCAAATTTCGAAGTAAGTGTTGTAAGCACCTCAAGCTTTCTTGGTTCCCTACAGATACAAAGGCCTGAGTATCAGTACTAAACTTAGTTAAGTATGTAAGTGTATGAATTTATGAGTCTACAACAAATACATTTATTCTAGTATGAGTGTTAAATATCATCCGAACTGAAACAGTAGCTAGAGCATTGAAGCAACCAAACTTATTTTATTATTAGCAGGCTAAAAAAAAGGTTAAAGACAAACATATTCCTGAATTTTATGAAATATAGGATGATCACTGGTATCTGATCTTTTACAGATTTCTTTCACAATCTGAAAATTTCATATGACAAAGATATCTGGAAATAACTACTAAATCATATTTAAAGGTTATTGATGGGTGGTCACCCTGTTTATATTTAGCGACTTCCCAAACCACATTGTCAAATCCTTTAAGGCCACCTGTAAAATAAGAAAACAAAAAAGAGTAAAGCAACTTAATGCATATATAAGATAGTTAGTAATTTATGTCCTTGTGCATCCTCTAATTATGCATGTCTATACTCTTATCGACTACTTACGTAAATCAGACTTCATGTACCAAATAATTATTCACATACATGCACTACTATATAAGCTTTTTAGAGTAACTGATCATTGAGGTTTCTTTATTAAGTGTTTATTAATGATTTGGAGGTTTTAGTAAAAGTAGAACAAAAACCTTCCAACCTTACTCGACAATTATATGCGTAAGACAGTTATTACATATTGTTGAGACTGTTTGGACCGTTGTTAACTGGGAGAGTATAATCGGTCCCATTGAGTGTGAACCTCCCCTCTTTAATTTTGTTTGCGACTCTTGCAACAATGCAACCAAAGTAGCGTGCCTTGCAAATCTGTTACTACAATACTGTGTTACTACAATACTGTGAAGCTAAGTTGTAAAGGATTGAAATTCTAGCAATACAATGAATCGTACGCATCACATTTATATGGTAAACATTATACAACAATCAAGGTTATCAGTGAAGTAACAAAAAACAGAGGTACTTTGTAAAACCTGAAAATCTAAAACATATTAATAGACCAAAATGCCCTCATACTTGGAAAATTAATTAAAACACATATAACTTTCAAATAAATCACAAAACGTATGAAAACGAAACAAATGCGACATGAAATGATTACGAGGCACCATAATATAATTTTACGAGCTACCAATAACATTTGTAACACATTACTTAGTCGCTTGAACCGAAAACTCAACAAGGATATATTTATTTCGTTCTAAAAATAGTTACGTGTTAGTCGTATGTAAGAAACGAGGGAAATATTGAAACTTGGACATGGATACTTTGAGTTGGGCTTAGAGGCCGATCCAAGCCCTCCCCTCATCCAAACCCACGACCCAAACCTCCCAAAACAGCCCAAGCCCTTTTTGGTTCCCCCTTATACACCGAACTTCACATATCACTCAAAAGAAAACCCTAAAATCAAATTCTGCTGCTGTCTTTTGGTTCTGCTGCTGTCGAGACTTATAGGAGACCAAGAAGGCTTGAATTTTGTTCCATTTGTGTGTCAAACATCTTAAGGTAACATGTTTCTTCATGCCTCAAACCCCTATGAATTAATTCTTAACCAAAAACCCTAATCTTCCTTTGTTTTGTCTTGATCGATCGGCCAAAAAGAAAAGGGAGGAGAAAGAAGCTTGTGTGTGGTGTTTTAATCCTTTGTGTTCGTGTTCTTCGTGATCTACGAGGGTATTGTATCACTTTTCCGTCATTTGTTCATATATTCATGCCCTAGTTTAATCATGGAATGGAAATCATGACACATAAAATGTCACATAAAATAATAAGATAAGAAACCCTAAAAACTGTTATGATGAATCGAACCAGAAGTTTTGTGGTGAAATTATTCGAATTTGATTGTGTTAAGACCTGTTTTGAATGACCTAAATATGTATGGACTCACATAAAAACGTTTGGTGTCAAGAACAAATGATTTGCATGACGAAAACCCTAAGATAATCATGGTTCTGTGATAACTGATTCTGAGCTGAATTTTTAGTCGACTTTAACCGGCTGTGGATTGATGATATGAACGTATATTTTTATGTTTCTAGAGTCTAGATTGTAGTTCAATGAAATAGCTACCTGTAGAAATTTAGTTTGTAATTTTTAGAGGCTTTTAAGGTCACTTTTTGATTTTTGGAAAATCATGTGTCCAGTCGTGTTTAAAAGTCTGGCAAATCCGTTCGGGTTTTTGAATTTTAAATTCCAAACAGTGTCGAGTTAGAAAGATCCCTTTGACCTGGGTAAACTTTGGGATGTGTATTAGTAGCTGGAATTTTTGTATATTTTTGTGAATTTTTCTGAAGGGGTAATGAAGTGATAACTTATCGGGTGGTCCATCAGACATGTTTCTGGGACAGGTTGTAAAAATGGATTTTTCATTCGTAACAAACCAAATCAATAAAATCTGGAAAAATTATGATAAATACTAGGAATATTGAGGAAGCTCTGTGAATTTTTGTAGATTTTAATTCGGAGTTCTACTATGATTCTATAATTATATAAAACAGGTCCAGAACATGATTAAAACCTAAAAAAAGTGCATTTTGTTGTTTTAAAAGTGTTAAGTGTTTACATTCAAACATTTGAGGGTCTAAATGGTTATTTTGATTTTACTAGAGGACTAAACTTATAAGAACCTGTAACTTGACAATAATTACACTTTTTACCCTAACCTTATGATAATTACACAATTGGTCCTTCAACTTATCCTAAATACTTAATAAACCCTTAAAGGATTAAAACTACCATAATAACCTTATGAACCTTGAACTACCTAAAATGAAAAGACAAACTAAACATGAAGTTAAGAATCATTTGTAATTCTCTTCTTATCCTTTAGGTGTGAAGAAGGAGAGACCTTGAGCCGTTCCTTGTTTCTGTGCTTTGTTCTATTTGTGCTTTCGTCATAAGGTACGGATACTCTACCCTTTTTAGTAAGGGTGTCTTTTCACCTATGCATTGATGTTGAGCTATGATTTAAACCTTTGCCATGAACCTTTTGACATGAACCTTTTGATATGATCTTGAGATATACTTTCTGATTATGACCTTGAGATACACTTTGATATGACATTGAGACCTGACTCTTAGTTTGATACCCGAGCCATTTTTGTCCTTTCCTAGCCAGGAAGGTAACCTGGCCATGTCTGTGATGCACCACTGGCATGACTCCTGTGTGGGGGAGTGATTTCTCACACCTTCCCTTTTATATTATCTGCCATGGCTACTTGACTTTGAGATTGACTTTGAGTTTGGGGGCGTATGGATTGCAATCCTAGGCATGTTTTTGTTTAGTGGATTTAACTATGACTTTGAGTATGACTTTGAGGTGACTGGTGCTTGTGTGCAATACACGCCTTTCACATTTATGGGAGCTAGCTACTCCACCCTTTTGATACATGAGGACACCCCTCATATTATCTGGTTGCCTGAGAGGTATCCCCTCTGATTGTGAGCTTATGACTTTGAGACTATGATGTTGAGATATTGACTTTGAGTTTGTGGGCTCGTGGTAGAAAACTATCCTATATTTCCTTATTACTCTTTTGCTTTGATTATACCTCATGACATTTCCCAGTGCCTTATTATATTTTGGTTTCGTTATCTTTGCTTGTATTATGTATCTGTTCACTGGGCTTTGTAAGCTCAGCCGCACGTTTTCTTTTTCGTGTGCGGCAGGTATCTAGCTGGGAGATGGATTATATGCTTGGGATGAGAGTTAGTTGAAGCTTTTGCCTTAGATGATGTCCTACCCTAGTCTTGCCAGTTGTTTAGACATTTTGATCATGGATTCATTTCGTTATGTATTTCCTTTGAATTATTTCGTTATCTCGTGAGACTTTTTGTTTGGATTCAAGTCGTGTTGACTTGGCTTATTTATTTATGATGTTTTATGGCTTCCGCTGTGTATATGTATGAATGCTTTGTAATGTCGCCATAATGTGATATCTCTACCCTTGTCGGGTTGGGGTGTTACAATTATGGTATCAGAGACAGGTTGCGACCTGTCGTACATAAGCTTTGGCCTGTGAAACATGTGGACCATAGGATTTCACCCTTAAGTTTTAAGATTTGACTGGTGAGGTTTTGGGTAGGCATAGGTTCCTGCTTCGTCTTCCATTTCGTGCTTATTTCCCTTATGTTTTGCTAATTCTTTTCATGATCATTCAGATGGTGAACACACGCTTTACTCAGTACACTAATGGGGATGATGGCCCCAATTTTGAAGAGATGATAGCCGCTGTTGTGGCTGCTGCTATTCCTCGAGTGGTGACTGAGGTCACCAATAATATCAGGAATGGGGCAAGTTCTTCTGGTGGTGGTGGTGACGGTGCTCCACCCACTACTCCACCCACTGCTCCACCCGCTGCTCCCCCAGCTGGTATCCACGTGTGGATCGAGAGGTTCAACAAACTTAAGCCTCTCTCTTTCAGGTCCGCTGCTACTCCTCATGAAGCGGAGGACTGGATCACACATATCGAGAAGTTGTTTCGTGTTCTGGGATGTGCTGACGAGTTTAAAACTCGGTTGGCCACATTCAAATTTGAAGGTGATGCTCAAAATTGGTGGGCTGCTCTTGTTCAGGTGAAAGGGGATGATTTTGCTGAGACTTGTTCGTGGGCGGATTTTATCGAGGTGTTTTATAGACAGTATATTCCTATGTCGGAGCAGCTAAGGTATGAAAGGGAATACGGGTCGATTCGTCAGGGTGATCAGGAGTCGTCAGGAGAGTTTATGCAGCGATTTCTGCGTCTGGCCAGTTTTGTTGGGCCAGAGGTTACTGGTGATGCTGTGAGGCAGGCTCGTCATTTCAAATGGGCTTTAAAGCGGTGGGTGTTAGACCGGATTGTTAACACTCCATTTGAGGATGTGGCTGGAGTTCAGGACGCCGCGCGTAACATCGAGTTGTTACATGCGGACAGGGTGTCTAATAAGCGTGATAGGGATGGTAACCGGGTAGATTTTCGGGGCCAAGTTCGGCAGGACCAAAGGCAGGATTCTCGGGGTCGGCAGGACCAAAGGCAGGATTCTCGAGGTCGACAGGACCATGGGCATGATCAGCGGGGTCGCCAGGACCGAGGTTATAATCATAGGCAGCAGGATTTCAGGAACCAGGATCGGCGGGATGCTGGTAGGTATGGTGGTGATCGTCAGGGTCAGGGTAATAACAACCGACGTAGGGATTCTCAGCCGTATTAGCAGTCGGGATCGTCTGGTCAGAAGGGGTCTGTTGAGGCTCTACCTCCTCCTACATGTACTTCCTGTGGGAAGACTCATCCAGGTCCTTGTCATAGAGCTTCGGGTGGTTGTTTCTGGTGTGGATCTTCTCAGCACAGGATCAAGGACTGTCCTAGGAAGAATGCTGGTGAACCTAAAGTCGATGCTAGGGCAGCTCCTACTTCAGGCCGGGTTTATTCTTTGACACGTGACCAGGCTGCTAGCACCTCAGGTACTATTACGGGTTTTCTGCATATTGGAGATCGTATTGTTTTTGTTTTATTTGACACGGGTGCTACACATTCTATAATATCCACTCCACTTGCAAATAAAATAAACATAAACCCAACTAAATTAATGAACCGTATATCTATTGCTACACCGATGAAAACTCATGTGATTATTGATGTTGAGTATGTTAATTGCCCTCTCCGTTTCGATGATCGTGTTCGTTATGCGAACCTTCTTCCCATTGATATGGTTGATTTTGATATTATTCTGGGCATGGACTGGTTAG
Organism: Artemisia tridentata subsp. tridentata; assembly: GCA_021014915.2. NCBI lineage: Eukaryota > Viridiplantae > Streptophyta > Magnoliopsida > Asterales > Asteraceae > Artemisia > Artemisia tridentata. The sequence goes on along the minus strand of CP139501.1, from coordinate 148,996,319 downwards.
CTGCTCATAAGGCAACCATTGATTGTTATACTCGTAAGGTGATCTTTGGTGATCTTCACCATCCTGATTATGTTTATTCTGGTTCCCAACCTCTGAAATCTGTAAAGATTATTTCGGCTATGAAAGCCCGGACATTGATTTCGCATGGCTGTCTTGGTTTTCTCGCTTCTATTAAAGATATCTCTGTTGATGTTCCCAGTATTGATAGTATTCGTATTGTGCGCGATTTTGCCAATGTATTTCCGGATGAACTTCCTGGCATTCCTCCTGTCAGGGAAGTCGAGTTTAGCATTGATCTGATTCCGGGTGCCGAACCCATATCTAAAGCTCCTTATCGCATGGCACCGATTGAATTAAAGGAATTAAAGGAGCAATTGCAGGAACTGTTGGAAAACAGTTTTATTCGTCCGAGCGTATCTCCTTGGGGTGCTCCTGTGTTGTTTGTAAAGAAGAAGGACGGGAGCATGCGTCTTTGTATCGATTATCGGGAGCTTAACCGCATTACTATTCGTAACCGCTATCCTCTTCCTCGCATCGATGATTTATTCGATCAGCTGCAAGGGGCGAGGCATTTCTCTAAAATCGATCTGAGGTCTGGATATCACCAGCTTAGGGTGAGGGAGCAGGATGTTCCCAAAACGGCCTTTCGCACTCGGTACGGTCACTATGAATTCTTGGTTATGCCTTTTGGTTTAACTAATGCTCCTGCTGTTTTTATGGACCTTATGAACCGGGTATTCCATGAATTTCTTGATAAGTTCGTCATTGTTTTCATTGATGATATTCTTGTGTATTCTAAATCCGAGGCGGAGCACGAGCAGCACCTTAGTATGGTTTTGGAGATTCTTCGACAACAGAGATTGTATGCGAAATTTTCGAAGTGCGAGTTTTGGTTGGATCGAGTAGCTTTCTTGGGTCACGTTGTTTCTGCAGACGGTATCACTATGGATCCGGCGAAGGTTGAGGCTATCACAAAATGGCCAAGACCTACAAATGTGACGGAAGTGAGAAGTTTTCTGGGTCTCGCTGGGTATTATAGGAGATTTGTTGAGGGTTTTTCGCGTCTTGCTTTGCCGTTGACACAGTTGATGAGGAAAGGGGAAAAGTTTATTTGGACTGATGAGAGGGAGAGTAGTTTTGAGGAGTTGAAGAAACGTTTAGTGTCGGCACCTATTCTGACTCTTCCATCGGGTTCCGGCGGTTTCCAGATATATAGCGATGCATCGAAGAAGGGTTTGGGATGTGTTTTGATGCAGCATGGGAAGGTGATCGCCTATGCTTCGAGGCAGCTGAAGCCTTACGAGGTGAACTATCCGACGCATGATCTAAAGTTAGCAGCTGTGGTTTTCGCGCTAAAGATTTGGCGCCATTATTTGTATGGAGAGTCTTGTGACATTTTCACTGATCATAAGAGTCTTAAATACATTTTCACCCAGAAAGAGTTGAATATGAGACAGAGGCGTTGGTTAGAGCTTCTGAAAGATTATGATGCTAACATTCAGTACCATCCCGGTAAGGCGAATGTAGTCGCTGATGCTCTTAGTAGAAAGTCGGGTATGATTGCGAGTTTGGAGTTTGAGCTCCGCGTTTTGCACGATTTAGAGCTTCTTGATGTGGAGTTTTGTGTTCGAGGTCATGGTGGTTATTGGGCTAGCCTTACGGTTGAGTCCAATCTTATCTTGCGAGTTAAGGAAGCTCAGAAAGAGGATGGTGAGCTGTGGTCTATAGTTCAGAATGTGGAGGAAGGCAAACAGTCAGAATTCAGAGTTGATGATTTCGGTGTAGTTTGGTTTGAGGATCGTCTCTGTGTTCCCAACGATCCTGAGCTTCGTGAGGCTGTTCTATCGGAGGCTCATAGTTCCCCTTTTACTATACATCCTGGTTCTACCAAGATGTACCGGGACCTTAAGCAACATTTCTGGTGGAGTGGCATGAAACAGGATGTGGCTTCGTTTGTATCTAAGTGTTTGACTTGCCAGCAGGTCAAGATCGAGCACCAGAGAGCTAGTGGGTTGCTTCAGCCGTTGGAGATTCCGAAGTGGAAATAGGAGGAAATTTCCATGGATTTTGTGACAGGTTTACCTCCTACTCGTAGGAAGCATGATGCGATTTGGGTGGTCGTTGATCGACTAACCAAGTCGGCTCACTTCCTCCCTATTCGTGTGGACTACAGTGTTAGTAAGTTGGCGGACATATTTCAGCAGGAAATCGTTAGGCTTCATGGTATGCCTACGGCTATTATATCAGATAGGGATCCTCGGTTTACGTCTCGCTTCTGGAAGGGATTGCATAAGGCTTGGGATACACGCCTTAAGTTCAGTACAGCTTTTCACCCTCAGACGGATGGTCAGTCGGAGAGGACCATTCAGACTTTAGAGGACATGTTGAGGGCATGTGCCTTAGAGTGGACTGGTAGCTGGGATGATTATTTGTGTTTGGTAGAGTTTGCTTATAATAACAGTTGGCACGCGAGTATTCGTATGGCTCCTTTCGAGATGTTATATGGTCGGAAATGTAGGGCTCCGGTTTGTTGGAACGAAGTAGGTGAACGCATTATTGAGGGTCCGGAGTTAGTTCAGATCGCTACTGAGAAAGTGGACGTTGCTAGGGAGAAGTTGAAGGAAGCTAGGGCTCGTCAAAAGAGTTACGCTGACAAGCATCGGCGTGACTTGGAGTTTCGTGTTGGTGATCGGGTATTTCTTAAGGTTTCGCCGTTCCGAGGAGTTAAACGTTTTGGAATTAACGGCAAGCTCAGTCCTCGATTCATCGGACCGTTTGAGATTTTGGATCGCATTGGAGAGGTTTCGTATAGTTTGGCTCTTCCTCCGCAGTTATCACATGTTCATGACGTCTTTCATGTATCTCTTCTGAGGGTGATGAGACGAAAAGTGTACCGCTTTTAGGGGGTCATTTAAGCCCTAATTCGTGATTATTTGATCAAATATTGCCCTAAATCGTTCCTTTTGTCATTTTAGGTACTTTGGAGAAGAAATCTGGAAAAGGAAGCATTTTGGACGTTTTTGGAGCGAAAAGTGAAGAAAACGGAAAAGTCTCCAAAAATCAAGCTGGAAACAGAGCTTGACGGCGTCACGCTTTGTAGGTGACGGCGTCACGTACTGGAAAAAGGATGAATATGAATTTACACGTGACGCGCCAGAAGGTTTTGTGATGGCGTCACGTGTTAATGGATGTAGGCCGTCAAGTGTTAAGTTAAAGAGAGACGAGCCAAAGGATTTTTGAAGGTGACGGCGTCAGGACTCATCCTGACGACGTCAGATGCCATAGAGTGACGACGTCAAAATGACAACTTGCACAAGAAGAAAAGTCGTCACAAGTTAATCAAATCAATCATAACTTACGCGCGGAGTAGCTGTCACTGTTTTGGCCATAAAATCTTCATACGAACTCGGATTTAGGTGATTCAAGAGGCCACGGAATCGGGACGAAAAGATCTACAATTTTTTAAAAAAGGGGATCTGACGCCGTCAGATCGATGCGGACAGAAAATTAGCTATAAATACAACATCACAACTTCACTTTTTGTAAGCCCTAAACCCTAAGTCCGATTCTAGGGTTTAGGTAGGTGTTTTTCCAGCAACTTAGAGGGTTTCAATCACTTCATAAACATCAAATATTGGTTTGTTGATTCTAACTTAATTATGTCTTTCATTATTATGGTTGTTTGCCCTTCATTGATCATGCTTTGCTAATTCACCTTGTGTCTACTTATGATTGTGTGAAACTTGTATATAATTAATTAGATCTTATTGATTCCTTGTTGATGTATGTGTCTATCGTCATCAATAAAGGTGTGACACTTCAATAGATCTAATTGGTTTACCTTATAATTCTTGTTTCCTATTGTCTCTTGTTTGATTGGGTGATATCGATGTTAGGCTTAAGAAAACTGGCTAACCTCCTATATGGTAACTTGCTTGAACGTCTTAAGAAACATGAACCAATGCGTACTAGGTTTATTTGGTTGTATTTAATGCATGAGCGAATTCTATTGATCCCATGTTAGGAGCTTCTTAGCCGGCTCGACATAGGAGTGAAGTAGGAGCTTATAGAGTTGGGGAAGTACGTACGCCACCCCACGAATGGTATTAAGGAATACAACCCGTCAATTAAAACAAGGTGTGACAATTCAATAGGTAGAATTGGATAGCTAGCAATGAGTAATACATCATAGGTAGATACGCTTCACTTCCCTTGTAGAACCCTAGTTTACTTTCCTGCACATTAGTTTAATTAGTAGCTTTTGGGTTAGTTGATTAGCAACTAATTCAGCCCCTTTTTCCAAAACCAGAGATTTTTACTTGCTTTCCATAAAATATAAAAATACAAAAAGAATCATCCCTCACCTCTAGACCTAGTAGATAAATTTCAATCCTAACGAACACTATTCTTTGAGTTGAACGATCAATCCCCCGGTACTTGCCACTTCACTATACTACATCGGTCAGGTACACTGCCTGGTGGGGATTGCAAACTTCTCAAGATCCCATGAGAGGTAAAACCTGTTGTAAGGTCGCAAAACCACGCATCAAGTTTTTGGCGCCGCAGCCCGGGGAGTAGTTATTGCTTAGGTTGAAATTTATTTTTATTAGGTCTACTCATTAGATTCCTATCTAGTGAGATTTCTATTTTCTTTTTATTAGCTTTCTAGTAGTCTATCTTTTCTTTGTGTCTTTGTTCGTAAAAACCTTTCCATTGACTCTTCCGTTCACCAATATGGAGTATGCGAACCCACCATACTACCGACCACGAAATCCATTTGCCCCTAATGACATCTTGATGTTCAACCAATATCGAGATGAACCCATATATGATGCATGGACTCGTTTTAAAAACTTACTCCGAATAGTCCCTCATCATAGCTTCGATTTAGCATCCCTAACCCAAATCTTTTACGATCGTGTCGACCGATATGACCAAATGTGCATTAACGATTTTGCCAATAGGGACCTTAGGGAATTAAATGCTGAAGAAGCATGGGATACCATAGAAGATTGTGCCCAATATTATTATAGAGTAGACAACCCAACAAACGTTAGTACAAGTCAATTGACCACAAATTTCAAGGATCATGGAACATGTTTGTTTGGGGATGAGGGTAGAGTTGAGCCACCTAGTTGCATGTCATGGTTAGGCACTACCATAATACAGGATGAACACATAGGTGATCTTGACACAAGGAATGATGAGGTAAGTAACATAAGCCCGCTAAATACCCCACAAGTCCTACCATCATTTGAGGCACACACACCGCCCGTGACTTACCCGGAAGAAGTAGAAGTGACTTTAGGAATCCCAATGGAGGTAGAACCCTTGGACCAAGCACAACTAGAGGATATAGGTTTGAACACTTTTAGTGATGACCTTACTCTTAGTTCTAGGGAATTTCCTAGTGTTGATGAAACGGAACCTCAACCTTTACACAACTTTCCATCCTTAGATTTACATCTATGAGACAAAAGAGGAACCGACCCACCCATCAACCCTTATTATCCGGGTAGTTTTAGGATGAAGGAAGCCATCCACTCACCCCCTTCACCTCACGTGGCATATTTCCAACCTAAGGGTGTGTATCGCTACTTTCACCCGCACTTAACCCTAAGTGTAGGGAAAACCTCTCCTTTATCCGTTAAATAAGGGCAGAGTCAGGCTCGTGACTCGAACAAAAACAAGCGCTTCTTGGGAGGCAACCCATGTTTTTAATTGTTTGATGTTTTTATTTTATTTGTTTGTTTGTGTCATATATGCTTAATCATAATTGTTAAATTTTCATGTTTCGAATAATTTGTGAAAATACTTTATTTTGTTTTTAACCTCGTCTTAATTGCATATAAAGGTATTTTACAAGAAAGACAAGTGTAGGAAAGTTTATATTTTGTTAAAAAGAACAAAATTCGAACATGGAAAATTCACAATTCATGATTAGCATGTATTCTATCTTGTTTATGTGTCAATACTTGTGGACATGTTTTATGAGTCCCTATTTGTAAGTCATCCCGCAAGTATCCTATCCTTTTATTGCTTTGTTTTGTTTTTATTTCTAAGTCTGGAAATACATCTAGTTGTGGTTTTTCTTTGTTCGGTTTGATGCTTTGGTTTTTGTGTTTGTTGGTTACAGGTATTATTGGATAAGAAGATGTACGTGCAACACATCAAGAGGATGATTATATTTCTGGAGTGAAGCTTATCATGTTCATTCTCTTGGAGGGAGATTTAACCATATTATCACATCATCCATACCGAGCGAATCAGGGGAGTATTAGTTTCTTCCATTCTCATTTATTTTTACTTTTACATCTTTTGTCTAGAACATTGGGGACAATGTTCGGATTAAGTGTAGGGAGGGTAAATTAGGATGCCTTAGAAACTACAACTTCGCTTGATTTTTGTTTTGTTTAATAGTGAATGTGTAATAAAGCCAAGAGAAATATTGGTTAGGGCAATTTTAGCACCAAATTTAAAATTTTTTACAACATATAGGAGTGAAACTTTGATTTTAATAAGCGTCTCATGGATAGGGAATTGTATGACTAGCACAAAAACCATACCACTCAAAAATTTTCACCCCAAATATGTGAGGTTCGCCTTTAGATCTTTAGGAAAAAGCATTCATTGTTGGTGCTTATGAGTGTACCGGTAGTTTATAGATTCTAGAACTTGCGTTTGTGATGCATACTGAGACCGCTAGTGAGACTACATTCGTGTAGTTAGGATTGACTACATGATAAGAGGCATTAGGATTAACCCATTGTTTTACACCTGTGTTTTTGTTATAATTACTTTGGCTACATTGGTCAAGTAATTCTCCCACACCTTTGCGTTGTACCCATTTTTGGTACACGATACCCCTAGTACACCCCTCAGAGCCTATCTTTTCGTTTCGACCTTTAAGCATTTTACTTAAAGGAAGAATTTGTTTACACCCCACTTAAATGTACACCCAAATCGCCTTAGCCTACCTTGTGTGCACTCATCTTTAGTGCATTATTGTGACAACATTTGTTTAAACCCTTAGTTAATTATCTAATTGATTACATGCTTGCTAAGTTGAGTCATATCCTTGTACATATTGTTTTGGGACGATTGGGACTTATGGGTAAAGTACTAGTGTAATGGAGTAATGGGGAAGAACATCATTTATTACCCCCATATGTACGTTAATATTTTAAAGTACTCCAAATGTTTCGATTATCTTGATTCGAGTTATTAGAATAATTTTATGTAAAGTATGTAAAAGTTCAAGTGTAGGGATGGTACAAAGAATCCCTAGTGATGTATTGTTTTGGATGGTAGGGCAAGAGTGTATGCAAAAAAAAAAAAAAAAAAAAAAAAAAAAAAAAAAAAAAGTGAAGAAATAGCATACGGACTACCATCCGCCTCTATCTTTTATTTATGTTTTTTTTTTTTGTTCTATGTTTATTAGTTCGTGATTAGTTTAAGTTGAGTCGAGTCTTGGCTTAGCAACTCCTCATTCTACATGTAATTGACCAAGATGATTGACTTGCCACCAGTAAAAATATCCTTATCCAACAAACTGTGTTTTCCTTATCCCTACACCTAACGTTACAACCCTTAAAAGACCTCTTTGATAGTTTATCCTAGGTTCTTACGCCAATGTGATGGAGGTTTTGATCCTTTCCCAAGCCTATGGTAATCTATTTGCTATGACAGGTAATGAGTGATATTTCTCCATTTTCATATATATATTTACAACACCCGAGAGATGAGAGTATCCAAACACTTAATGTGAGGTGCTAGTGTATAATTTCCGTGCTTGTTTTGACTAAGGTGGAACGATCATTTGTTGTAATTACTTTTATATTAATGTTAAATGACACCTAACTTGTATTTTGATTGGTGGAAAAGCTCATTTGCTTGAGGACAAGCAAATCCCAAGTGTAGGGATATTTGATGAGACGAAAAGTGTACCGCTTTTAGGGGGTCATTTAAGCCCTAATTCGTGATTATTTGATCAAATATTGCCCTAAATCGTTCCTTTTGTCATTTTAGGTACTTTGGAGAAGAAATCTGGAAAAGGAAGCATTTTGGACGTTTTTGGAGCGAAAAGTGAAGAAAACGGCAAAGTCTCCAAAAATCAAGCTGGAAACAGAGCTTGACGGCGTCACGCTTTGTAGGTGACGGCGTCACGTACTGGCAAAAGGATGAATATGAATTTACACGTGACGCGCCAGAAGGTTTTGTGACGGCGTCACGTGTTAATGGATGTAGGCCGTCAAGTGTTAAGTTAAAGAGAGACGAGCCAGAGGATTTTTGAAGGTGACGGCGTCAGGACTCATCCTGACGACGTCATATGCCATAGAGTGACGACGTCAAAATGACAACTTGCACAAGAAGAAAAGTCGTCACAAGTTAATCAAATCAATCATAACTTACGCGCGGAGTAGCTGTCACTGTTTTGGCCATAAAATCTTCATACGAACTCGGATTTAGGTGATTCAAGAGGCCACAGAATTGGGACGAAAAGATCTACAATTTGTTAAAAAAGGGGATCTGACGCCGTCAGATCGATGCGGACAGAAAATTAGCTATAAATACAACATCACAACTTCACTTTTTGTAAGCCCTAAACCCTAAGTCCGATTCTAGGGTTTAGGTAGGTGTTTTTCCAGCAACTTAGAGGGTTTCAATCACTTCATAAACATCAAATATTGGTTTGTTGATTCTAACTTAATTATGTCTTTCATTATTATGGTTGTTTGCCCTTCATTGATCATGCTTTGCTAATTCACCTTGTGTCTACTTATGATTGTGTGAAACTTGTAAATAATTAATTAGATCTTATTGATTCCTTGTTGATGTATGTGTCTATCGTCATCAATAAAGGTGTGACACTTCAATAGATCTAATTGGTTTACCTTATAATTCTTGTTTCCTATTGTCTCTTGTTTGATTGGGTGATATCGATGTTAGGCTTAAGAAAACTGGCTAACCTCCTATACGGTAACTTGCTTGAACGTCTTAAGAAACATGAACCAATGCGTACTAGGTTTATTTGGTTGTATTTAATGCATGAGCGAATTCTAGTGATCCCATGTTAGGAGCTTCTTAGCCGGCTCGACATAGGAGTGAAGTAGGAGCTTATAGAGTTGGGGAAGTACGTACGCCACCCCACGAATGGTATTAAGGAATACAACCCGTCAATTAAAACAAGGTGTGACAATTCAATAGGTAGAATTGGATAGCTAGCAATGAGTAATACATCATAGGTAGATACGCTTCACTTCCCTTGTAGAACCCTAGTTTACTTTCCTGCACATTAGTTTAATTAGTAGCTTTTGGGTTAGTTGATTAGCAACTAATTCCGCCCCTTTTTCCAAAACCAGAGATTTTTACTTGCTTTCCATAAAATATAAAAATACAAAAAGAATCATCCCTCACCTCTAGACCTAGTAGATAAATTTCAATCCTAACGAACACTATTCTTTGAGTTGAACGATCAATCCCCCGGTACTTGTCACTTCACTATACTACATCGGTCAGGTACACTGCCTGGTGGGGATTGCAAACTTCTCAAGATCCCATGAGAGGTAAAACCTGTTGTAAGGTCGCAAAACCACGCATCAGAGGGGATACAATTACCATCCTTTTCATGTGGTGTCTTATCCTTTTGATCGGATTCAACCCGATATGTCTCTTCTGGAGGAGCCGGAAGCTGTTCTTGATCGCCAGGAACGAGTTATGAGACGTAAAGTCATTCCATTCGTTAAGATTCTTTGGCGGAACCACCCAGAGCGGGAAGCTACCTGGGATACCGAGGAGTCTATTCGAGCTAGCTATCCGCAGTTTGTTTTCTGATCTGGTATGTCTCTGTTTTGTTTCCGGTTCGTTCATTGTGATTCTTTGCAAATTTCGGGGACGAAATTTTTTTCGTTAGAGGGGAAGAGTTGTAAAACCCGAAAATCTAAAACATATTAATAGACCAAAATGCCCTCATACTTGGAAAATTAATTAAAACACATATAACTTTCAAATAAATCACAAAACGTATGAAAACGAAACAAATGCGACATGAAATGATTACGAGGCACCATAATATAATTTTACGAGCTACCAATAACATTTGTATCACATTACTTAGTCGCTTGAACCGAAAACTCAACAAGGATATATTTATTTCGTTCTAAAAATAGTTACGTGTTAGTCGTATGTAAGAAACGAGGGAAATATTGAAACTTGGACATGGATACTTTGAGTTGGGCTTAGAGGCCGATCCAAGCCCTCCCCTCATCCAAACCCACGACCCAAACCTCCCAAAACAGCCCAAGCCCTTTTTGGTTCCCCCTTATACACCGAACTTCACATATCACTCAAAAGAAAACCCTAAAATCAAATTCTGCTGCTGTCTTTTGGTTCTGCTGCTGTCGAGACTTATAGGAGACCAAGAAGGCTTGAATTTTGTTCCATTTGTGTGTCAAACATCTTAAGGTAACATGTTTCTTCATGCCTCAAACCCCTATGAATTAATTCTTAACCAAAAACCCTAATCTTCCTTTGTTTTGTCTTGATCGATCGGCCAAAAAGAAAAGGGAGGAGAAAGAAGCTTGTGTGTGGTGTTTTAATCCTTTGTGTTCGTGTTCTTCGTGATCTACGAGGGTATTGTATCACTTTTCCGTCATTTGTTCATATATTCATGCCCTAGTTTAATCATGGAATGGAAATCATGACACATAAAATGTCACATAAAATAATAAGATAAGAAACCCTAAAAACTGTTATGATGAATCGAACCAGAAGTTTTGTGGTGAAATTATTCGAATTTGATTGTGTTAAGACCTGTTTTGAATGACCTAAATATGTATGGACTCACATAAAAACGTTTGGTGTCAAGAACAAATGATTTGCATGACGAAAACCCTAAGATAATCATGGTTCTGTGATAACTGATTCTGAGCTGAATTTTTAGTCGACTTTAACCGGCTGTGGATTGATGATATGAACGTATATTTTTATGTTTCTGGAGTCTAGATTGTAGTTCAATGAAATAGCTACCTGGATAAATTTAGTTTGTAATTTTTAGATGCTTGTAAGGTCACTTTTTGATTTTTGGAAAATCATGTGTCCAGTCGTGTTTAAAAGTCTGGAAAATCCGTTCGGATTTTTGAATTTTAATTTCCAAACCGTGTCGAGTTAGAAAGAGCCCTTTGACCTGGGTAAACTTTGGGATGTGTATTAGTAGCTGGAATTTTTTTATATTTTTGTGAATTTTTATGAAGGGGTAATGAAGTGATAACTTATCGGGTGTTCCATCAGACATGTTTCTGGGACAGGTTGTAAAAATGGATTTTTCATTCGTACCAAACCAAATCAATAAAATCTGGAAAAATTATGATAAATACTAGGAATATTGAGGAAGCTCTGTGAATTTTTGTAGATTTTAATTTGGAGTTATACTATGATTCTATAATTATATAAAACAGGTCCAGAACATGATTAAAACCTGAAAAAAGTGCATTTTGTTGTTTTAAAAGTGTTAAGTGTTTACATTCAAACATTTGAGGGTCTATATGGTTATTTTGATTTTACTAGAGGACTAAACTTGTAAGAACCTGTAACTTGACAATAATTACACTTTGTACCCTAACCTTATGATAATTACACAATTGGTCCTTCAACTTATCCTAAATACTTAATAAAACCTTAAAGGATTAAAACTACCATAATAACCTTATGAACCTTGAACTACCTAAAATGAAAAGACAAACTAAACATGAAGTTAAGAATCATTTGTAATTCTCTTCTAATCCTTTAGGTGTGAAGAAGGAGAGACCTTGAGCCGTTCCTTGTTTCTGTGCTTTGTTCTATTTGTGCTTTCGTCATAAGGTACGGATACTCTACCCTTTTTAGTAAGGGTGTCTTTTCACCTATGCATTGATGTTGAGCTATGATTTAAACCTTTGCCATGAACCTTTTGACATGAACCTTTTGATATGATCTTGAGATATACTTTCTGATTATGACCTTGAGATACACTTTGATATGACATTGAGACCTGACTCTTAGTTTGATACCCGAGCCATTTTTGTCCTTTCCTAGCCAGGAAGGTAACCTGGCCATGTCTGTGATGCACCACTGGCATGACTCCTGTGTGGGGGAGTGATTTCTCACACCGTCCCTTTTATATTATCTGCCATGGCTACTTGACTTTGAGATTGACTTTGCGTTTGGGGGCGTATGGATTGCAATCCTAGGCATGTTTTTGTTTAGTGGATTTAACTATGACTTTGAGTATGACTTTGAGTATGACTTTGAGGTGACTGGTGCTTGTGTGCAATACACGCCTTTCACATTTATGGGAGCTAGCTACTCCACCCTTTTGATACATGAGGACACCCCTCATATTATCTGGTTGCCTGAGAGGTATCCCCTCTGATTGTGAGCTTATGACTTTGAGACTATGATGTTGAGATATTGACTTTGAGTTTGTGGGCTCGTGGTAGAAAACTATCCTATATTTCCTTATTACTCTTTTGCTTTGATTATACCTCATGACATTTCCCAGTGCCTTATTATATTTTGGTTTCGTTATCTTTGCTTGTATTATGTATCTGTTCACTGGGCTTTGTAAGCTCAGCCGCACGTTTTCTTTTTCGTGTGCGGCAGGTATCTAGCTGGGAGATGGATTATATGCTTGGGATGAGAGTTAGTTGAAGCTTTTGCCTTAGATGATGTCCTACCCTAGTCTTGCCAGTTGTTTAGACATTTTGATCATGGATTCATTTCGTTATGTATTTCCTTTGAATTATTTCGTTATCTCGTGAGACTTTTGTATTGGATTCAAGTCGTGTTGACTTGGCTTATTTATTTATGATGTTTTATGGCTTCCGCTGTGTATATGTATGAATGCTTTGTAATGTCGCCATAATGTGATATCTCTACCCTTGTCGGGTTGGGGTGTTACATACTTACCTATTTAGTTAACATATGGCTTTACCTGTAAAAACCAACCAGCCTAAAAAAGATAAACAAATTCCATAGCAAGACAACCCTCCACTGAGCTAAGAGCATAATCTAAAAGTTGTCATTTCTTTCTAATTACTATAAATAAACACAAACATGATAAAAGTAAACACTGAAAAGCGGAGAAATTCAAAGAAGTTTATCAATGTGCTATTAGTTTGTCACGACACTTTTATTAACTATTTTCATCCCACTTTACGTGTTATGAACGATGTCATTTATAGGAATTTGTAAAATCATTTTATACACTTACGACGACAGGTTATACACCGCTTATGACCACGGCTTATACACAGATTATACGCAGCTTATGGCCACAACTTAACTTACTTTTCTTTTTTCTTATTTAGTGGCTTATGAGCTTATGTAACTCGGCCTATATGACATTAGCCTTTTTTTTAAGGCTTACTTCTCAGTTTATGAGCTCATTTTCCATTTTCAAGTTATAATAAGCTCATAAGTCAAAAGACCCAAAGTACCAATTATCAACTACCCAACAAAACCAAATATCAAAACTTATTAAGGCCAAAAATAGCTAGAAAAAGTAGCCATTACCAAATACCCAACAATACTAACTACAACATCAATATTAACTCTTAAAAACACGTTTCTTATAAAAAGTAGTTTATTTACTTGTGACAGAGCTATTTGCACGATCCAATAATACTGATCCTGAACCCTAAACATTTTGCGCATTTGCTTAAGACAACAAAGGGGGCAGTAAGGGTACTCTTAGACTTTTAAGCAACTATCTTACAATTTCTGTAAGGACGATTGCAAATAAAAGGGTGTATAAGCTCCTCAAACCTCATATTATCGAAGCTGATACTCGTCGGAGATTCCAAAAGTGTGTTGTACTCCTTAAAGAACTGCACTCAAGAAGTAAAGTTAAGAATAGGGTTTTACTAACAAAATAGTGATATCGATGTTAGTTGTCAATTTGTAAGCAAATTACTTTCTGAAGAATAAAATATCACACCATCCTCCTCATCACCATCACTACTTAATCCTGAATTTTCTAGCTTGGCAGACCAATCCAAATTCCAAATTTATCGTTGAATGTGATTATTCAAGCTTATTATTACCTTTCAATAATAATCTAATCTACATTTGATTCAAGATTGTACTAATAATAGATTTTAATACCATATTGAACCCACCAACATATCAAAACAAATTGAGCCTTACCAACTGCATGTTGTAAAATATGCACCACATCAATGGCAGACCGCAAAGCCGCAACCGCCGGCTACCAATCCGCAGACGCAACTGCCACTTTACCAACAGTCGACGCCATATCCGGACTCCAAAATTCAACCACCTGCAAATTGCACCACACAAAATTACATTATTAATACAAAATTGAGGTAAGCTTTTTTCGTGTAGTGTGTACTTCTTACCACTCCAAAAGGTTTATCAATCTGTTCAGTAAGAATTTAATGGTTTTCATTCATTTTTAAGAACTTTAAAACAATTCATTTTGACCTTTTTAAGTCAAACTAAGTCTATTAAAGTAGTCAAAATTCTAATACGGCTGCAAAGAAACTCGGTTGCATAGACGCATAGTAGCCATACGTTCTATGCCGTCCGGTCATTGCCTTGCCAAGTTGGAGTCGGATTTTCAATCATATTTCACCGTGTTCAGATTTCAACAATCATCACAGCCTATTATCTGCAAGAAAAAAAGAGGCACAAATTAGAAAAATACCAGAGGTTAATTATCTTGATTAAATAGCTAGCTAAAGTGAAACCAAAATAGTTGCAAACAAACATTAGGTATACTTTGCTTAACGCAATTTGTGTAAGCATCTATCTATCTCAACTGATACCTATTACTGACTTCAAATCGCGCAACCTGGGTTTCCTTTCTTCGTTTTAATAGAGGCATGAACATAATTAAGTGTCTAAATTTGTAGTTAATCATCATTATAATTAACTTTGTTAGCATTATATTGAATTTAATCAGCTGAATAAACAACTGGTATAAAAAATTATTTAAAAAAAAAAAAAAAAAAAAAAAAAAAAAAAAAGTAGATGGCTTACCAAATATGGTGCTACCAGGGTTCATAGCTAGTTGGTTCTTGGCACCTTCACCTCTAAACCGTTTTGCCTCAACATAGGCAACAACAAACCATGTTCCTTGATCATTTGGTAAAATTTCGATTCGACCATTTTTCCATTACTATCACTTATGCAAAATAATCACATATGCAAAATCAAAACCGTCGTAGCTCCAAACCTCAAACAAATTCACATATGCAAAATCAAAACCCTACAAATCAAAAAGTTTCAATCTTTTATATAAAAGCTGCAAAGGATATAAATTTAAAGTCAAATAATTAAAAATTAATTAAAACTTTAAAAAAACATATGATGAGACTTACTATTGGTGGCCGGAGTGAAGACGACGCGCAAGGTTCGCCGGAAAACCCAAAGACACGCCGACGACTTCGTTTCTAACCCCACCCTCCACTCACCTCATTACTCCCTTATCATTTTTTGTAGGGTTCATCGAATCATATATTAATTTTTATATAAAAGATATCAAAAAGCTGCAGTTTTAACCAAAGGGTGTGTGTGTGTTTTTTTTAGTACTTTGGTGGGAAGAAGATTCAAGAACAAATGGAGGGATGTGGGATTTATTAGAGAGGCGAGAAGCTTCTCTTATGGCGGTGTAATTTACATCCTGTGTGGCTCTAATTGTATAACGGGATCATTACGGAGAAACGGGGATGAACAAGAAAATCCTCAACACACGTACAACAATGAAATTTCGCAACATATAAGCGTATTCATGGTTGGGCCTTTGAATTCGGAAGTCATTAAAAATGGACCAATAAGAAGGCTTATTAATGTATAACGGGCCCCGTAAAAAATCACTGTTGAACCCGTTATATTTTAGGCTTTAGTATAGTTTATAATACTTTTTAAACTTTTTAATTTTTAATACTTTCTAAATGATCCGAATCCTTAGTCGAATTTGAATTCTGTGTTTTACCCAAAAAAAAATTAACCGACCGAATAAACCAAACAACACCCGATAACCGTACCGATGAACACCCATATATACAACCAATGTATTATTGTTGACAACACCTCTCTTAATATCAACGGGCTCAGGTGACCCATAAACCAAACATTGTGTGATCAAGTCACACGGTGGATATTATGTAGATTAAAAGGTATACGATATGTTACATTGGGGAGTACATCTGTCTTTGTTGTTAAAGAAACACCTCTCGTTGTAAGTTATTGCGCAACAGTAAAATATGGTTCCATAACTAACCAAGACCTGTAAAACTTTAAAAGAAAGTGCAAGAAACGAGCGTAAACCAATTTTCGACACAAGAATAAACAATATAGAAGCTAAAAGGCTATGTGGTAACTCTACTATGGTATGAAACTGAGATACGTACCTTAATTATATATATGATCATCGACAACGTATAGAAGCTACAAGTTGAGATGAATGGCAAGATAATCTGATAGAGAGACTGATATTTGCTCCATTTCAGTACATCTCAACTTATATTAAGCTTGATCACTAGTAACACGTATATAGCAAATCAATTTATGATGTATCCAGCAACACGATGATCAAATTTATGATATATCAAGTTAAAAATGGTACAACACGATGATCTCTTGAAAAAAATGAAACAAATTGTGTTTGTAAACATGAAAAAGAAAGAATGTGTGAACAAATGGTGATATTCGATAACAATCAACTCACAATCAACATTGTGTTAGAATCTCAGCACCGTTTTCAGTTATCAAGAGGGTGTGCTCAAACTGCGCTGATAAACTGCCATCCTCAGTCACAACCGTCCAATTATCATCCCACATTATCGGGTGTATGCTACCCATGGTCACCATGGGTTCTGCAAAAAAAAAAACTTAAAAAAAAAAAAAAAAAAAAAAAAAAAAAACTTAAAAGAGTATCCTATGGAGAACAATACGCAAGAAATTATCGTAGTGGTTGGAAAATGAAGCTTGTAAAGGATAACATGGTAGCTTACCAATGGTGAAAGTTTGGTTCAACATCATACGTCCACGTTCATTGTTCCCTGAAGCAACAAAACATCAGACAATTACTATTTTTGAAAAGTTTATGGCTTTAGCATTAAGGTTAGCTAATAGAAATCCAAATCAAGATAAATGAATTTCAATCTACAGCATGTGATAAATGAATAAAAGTTTGAGGTAAAAAATGGGCAGGTTGGGTTATAGGTCAAAACGGGTATCTTATTGTATGGGAAATGGGCTAGGATGGATAACCTAATATACTCTTTGTCCAAACAGGATTGCAAATGAATATATATCACAATACTAATTTGATTTCTTCGAATGCAGCGATTAGTAGGTTGTATAGTTATATGCATGAAAAAATAAAGTTTAAGCGACTTTCAATCAGTTTCCTTTATAGCCAATTCATTCGCTTTACCCAATTTTTGGGTAAGGGATTACAATAACTGGAATCGACATGTTCATATGCATATGGGTCGATATCGCCAACTTAATAGAATGAGTGAACAATAGGGTGCGTTGAGTTGAAAGAAAACACCCTTGTTTTCTACAAAATGTTTTGTAAAAAACAAGGAAAAAAGAGATTGCGTTCAAATCAAAATTTTCCCAACAAATTCTCAACAAAACAC
The DNA here is from genome assembly GCA_021014915.2 of Artemisia tridentata subsp. tridentata. Taxonomy (NCBI): domain Eukaryota; kingdom Viridiplantae; phylum Streptophyta; class Magnoliopsida; order Asterales; family Asteraceae; genus Artemisia; species Artemisia tridentata. Next base: position 148,978,668 of record CP139501.1, on the reverse strand, counting down.
AAAACATGCATTTCCCAACTTAACAAGGGAAACTAAATAACACAGTTTTTGTGTTTTCTTTTTTTCCCTTGTAACCCCCTTCTTTTCTTCAAAATGCATTTTCTACGTTTTGTGGAAAATTTAATCCCCTCCATTACAAAACTGAAAATAGAAAATTAAGAAATTTTTCTCCAACTAAACGCACTCAAAGATCTAAGAAAACAAGATAATAGATAGTTGTATCAAAGTTCCAGATAATTACTGTAATGTAGAATAACCGGATCACTGTGGAATAGGCGCCCGACCCCATGCCCAACAAATGTTTCCACAACACCATAACGGTGTTCATCTGCATGGGCACTAGAAAAAGGAAATGTAAAAATTTCCATCAGTTACCCTAAAAACTATTGCAATTTAACATACCATAAATGTAGGGAAATTCTTACTGTATGGTTTTCCCAATTCTGTTGAACTCTACTCCAGGTGCGCAGACCGATATTGCTTTATATAGGCTTTCTTTAGTTACCTAACGCACAAATGTAACATCACTATATTAACAAACTAATCAAATTGCTTGAGCATTAAAAGCAGGTAAAATCAGCAACCCAATGTTTCTTGAAGCAATACCTGAACCAGTTTCTTGGCCTCGTCATCAACTTCTCCACAAAAAAATGTTGCTGATGTATCACCATGGTAACCCTGTACCAGAATTAACCACGTTTACATCTTAAAAGTCATAGAATATAAAAGGAAATTGGCCCTAGAAAGCAGATGATTATGAATGTGAGTATAACATGAAAACCTACATTGAGATAAACAGTAACGTCTATGTTGATTATATCACCATCCTGTAAAATCATAAATATAATTACTATGGATGAGATGCTAAAAGAGTGATTTAAGTTCAATGGATGAAGAAACTTTTATCTATGAACCAGACAAACCTCAAGTTCACGAGAATCAGGGATGCCATGGCAAATGCATTCATTTACTGAAGTGCATACACTTTTGGGAAATCCGCCATAACCGAGAGGTGAAGGATATGCTCCATTATCGATAATCATCTGGTGAACTTCTTGGTCAATTTGATCTGTCGTAACACCTGGCTGGCAATAGATTAAGTAGTTCAGTTCGGAGGTCAATCAGTGGGCCAAGTTCTTGTTCAAAAACATACATCCTTCTGTTTAGGAAAACAAATGAAATATAACCTTGACTAATGTTCCAGCATACTGAAGAACCTGTGCAGCAAGCTTCCCAGAAGCTCGCATACATTCTATACCCTTTTCATCATGTACTTCAGGTCCACTAGCAATTCCAGGTGCCTTCTTAGATGCAACATAAGGAGGCTTTGGTATGTGATCAGGAACAGGGCGGCGAGGAGACAATTTGCCCGGTCTTAAACGTTTGCGTTTGCTGCCTTGTAATTCATCTGTATTTCTGCTAGTTCGATACAAATTAGATAATACCAGTATTATAGTAGCCATCAATCGTTTAGTTATAAAAATATTTATTAGGTTTCAATTGTTTAATTCATAAAAAATTGAGAAGATTTAAATTTACGTAAAAGAGTTGAAAAAATGTTCAAACGGTGTATTGTGTTTTCCAGTTACAAGGAAACTGGATTTCATAGGATAAAAGGAAAAGTGGAAAACACAAAAAAGATATTTTGTAGCTTTATTTTATAATTCAGGAAATAAGAATTATGTGTGTTGTAGGAAATTTTTTGGAAAAAATCATTTTGAACACGTTTACTGTTTCCCCTGTTTTGTACAAATTTTTTTTGGGGGAAAGATAAGGGTTATCTATCAACTAAACACGCCGTCAAACCCCAAACAACATACGGTATTGATTTTTGAGTTAAGGCAGGACAAAAACGACATCTTGGTAGGGGGAAAAGTCCAAATTAGGATTACAAGATGGGCAAATATCTTGTTACTCTAGTTTTCCATCCATACTCTAAGTCTTAATATAAATGTTTCAAACTGGGACTGCGCAAAAATCATATGCGAGCAAAGGACTATGGTTTCAGAAATATGTCACTCAATTAGTGGTAGATTGAGGGTATTTGTTCGCCGTAAGCACTAATACAACAACAACAACAATACCAATCCCGTATGCACGAGGTACGGGGGAGGTAGAGTGTAGACAGATCATACCCCTACTTTAGGGTAAACCCGAAAGTACGGAGACTGCTTCCAAGAAGACCTCTGGCAAAAGTGAATGTGAGGGAGAGAGTGCTCAAGAAATTGTGAACGTATGATCAAAGAGATGCAAGAAAAGAACAATGAAAGCATAATAAAAGCAGGCAAACAAGGATCACGTTAAAACATGAAAGCAAATATTCATGCACATGGAAAGCATAGCATATAAAATAAAGAACGAGAATCGGGGAAAAGGGGGAATTAACATAAGCGCCGAAAGGAACACATGCAACAAACAAAAGCAAGAGGGGAAAAAAGCATAACCACAAACAAGCAAGGGAACATAGAGGCACAACGAGGAAAGAAAAAAAAAAGAAGAAGGTAAGGGCTCAAAACCTAAGTGCAAAGGCAAATAAGAACGACTAAAAGACACCTATAGATCCTAGACGCCAAACTAGCTCGAACCATATGCGGACTTAGACCTAACCGCCTATTTTGATTCTAGCTCTCTACGCGTTCCTATTAGAGGTTATGTCCTCGGTCAAGAGAAGCTCCTTCATGTCATGCTTCAATCTATCCTCCCACCTAAGTTTTGGTCTACCCCTTCTTCTCAACCCGTCCACAACCAAAGCTTCCAACCTCCTAACTGGTGCAGTCTGTGGTCTCCTCCTAACATGTCCGAACCATCTCAACCGTCCTTCCCTCATCTTGTTGTTTATAGTTTTCGTTTCGAGTTACTATTATGCTTTTTACGCTACAAAGAATTATAACGACCATATAAGTCCGTCCTGGTATTTAACTCTACACAAGTCAACTGTAGCATGTAGAAAAACATGTGTATTACTTTGCACATTCGGTTGTTTTTTCATGTGATGTATAAAGAGCTCATGTGGATGAAAAAGTAAAATGAATTCCAGAAATGCTAGGTGTTTGCATTAAAGAAAAGTGATGGTCATTCTCGTTTATAAGAACTTTGTAATGTGTCTTATATAATGTATTTATTAAGTTTATTGGGCTATGGACTTGGTATTTATTAGTATATCATGTTAGCCTTATAAACAAAGTGTACACCAAGTCCATTAGGCAAGCCTTTTAGAAAGCCCATGAGGCATTTCCTTTCAAGTATAAATAGCACATCTCATATCATTTGTAGAGTGTGCTTGAGTGTGTAAGTGTGCTTTTTATTAATAGAATTCTCTCTTTCTTTCTCTACTCTCTCTCTCTACATAAGCATACTTCATCTATCTCAAGTCACCAAATACGAGCTTAATATACTTGATAAGGTTGATATCTAAGGTCCTACAATCGGTATCAATCGCCTAACAATGATTTAGGAGTGTGTGAAAATCCTTTTTTGTTAAAACTTGGAATAAAAGTTGCGTTTTTTTATTAAAAACGTGAGTTTTTCTTCAAAAAGTTTTGATTTTTACATGTTTTAGTGTTAAAGTTGTTTTTTATTGAAATTCTAGTGATTATATGCGGGTTTTGGCGAAAAGAACGGATCAAAAACATCAAAAAGTGAGTTTTTTACCCATTTACAAAGGATTACTCAGTACTTCCCTAGCTTGGATAAGCTTGTGGAATACTTCGACTTGTGAAATCTTTCTAGCTTGGATAAGTTAGTAAGATAGGAATCTCAAATTCTTACTAGGACAAGTTTACGAATTTGGACAAGTTTAAGAATTTGGACAAGTTTACGAATTTGGACCAGTTTACGAATTTGGACAAGTTGACGAATTTGGACAATTTTTCAGCAAAACTTCAAACGGCTATAACTTTTGAACCGTAACTCCGTTTTCGACGTACTACCTGTCAAAACAACTGTGAGACCGAGGAGAACGACAACAACCTGCATCAACTTACAACAAACTCAACTCCTACATCGTTGAACCGATCCAAGATCAACTTTATCATACATACCTTCATTAATGGCAACTCAGCAAGACATTCACGCAGCCGGTGCGGAAAACTGACCTCCTATGCTTGAAAAAGGTGGATATCTTCCATGGACAAGCCGCATGCTTCGTTACATCAAAACCAAGACTGATGGTAAACTCATGCTCCAATTTATTAAGAATGGTCCCTTCAAGCCTCGACAAATTCAAGACCCTGGAGATCCAAATGGAGCACCTCATGTTCTACCATTCTTTCATGAACAAACAGAAGCAAAATACACAGATGAAGACAAGAATCAGATCGACGCTGATGATATGGCAATGCACCTAATCCAACTAGGATTACCACGAGAGATCTTTGCTGCCGTCGACAGCTGTGAAACTGCCTATGACATGTGGGAACGAGTTAGAAGGCTATATCATGGAACAGAGATTGGGCAACAAGACATAGAAAACAAGCTTCTAACTGAATGGGAGAAGTTTACATCAACTCCAGGTGAATCCATTGAATCCTACTACACTAGGTTTTGCACTTTAATGAATGAGTTAACCAGAAACAAGTTAACACCAAGAACAATCGCGACCAACATCAAATTCATCAACCACCTTCAAGAAGAATGGGCACGATATGTCACAATTGTCAACCAAACCAAGGATCTAATCAAAATTATGATCAGCTCTAAGATTTTCTTAAGCAAAACCAAGCTGAGGCTAATGAAGTTAGGAAAGAAAGATTAGCAAAAAATCATGATCCTCTTGCATTCATTGCTCAAACACCAACACCTTTACCAGTGAACACACAACATCAACCATCATCATCTTTCACTCACAACTACATGCAACAACAATACATTCCACAACAACAACCTCCTGTAATCCCACAACAACATGTTATTCCACAACAACAATATCCACAATTCCAAGAACCAGAGTTCACTGACAATGATTAATCTACTGCTGTTTTGACACAAGCATTTGCTTATTTGACAAAGGCATTCTAAAGACACTATTCTACACCAACCAACAACAACCAAAGGATTTCAAAGAACACACGCAACAGGCAGATCGCTCAGCCGAGTTTCAATATGGGTCAAGGAGGACAAATGGTTGGAGTTATTGGGAATCAGCAAGGATATACTACTGGATTTCAGATGGGTAATCAGAATATGCAGAATGCAGGACAGTATGCAGGGAATCAGGCAAGGAATCAGATGGGTCAGTTTGTTGGAAATCATAGGGGTCAGAATGTTGGGAATCAGACAGTGGATAATCAGATTGGGAATGTTGCAGCAGTTGTCGGGAATTATGGAAATGTGAATCAGGGTAACCCGATAAAGTGTTTCAACTGTCAGGGTGTAGGTCATATTGCAAGGAACTGTCCTACTAAGCCGAAAAAGAAAGATTCAGCGTACTCGCAGAAAGCATTGTTGTTGGCACAAAAGGAACACGCAGGGTTTCAGTTGTCTGATGAGGAAAATGATTTTATGGCTCTTATGGATGACATGGAAGACCGAGAGGACATCGATGCGAACTGCATATTTATGGCAAATCTTCAGGAGGCTAAGTACGACACGGATTCTGACATACCTCCTGTTTATGACACCAATGCAGTATCTAAGGTACCATTATTCAATACATGCCACAATAATGATATAGTTGATATGTCTCCTCATGAGGAACAGCATTTTGAGACTCCAGCACCCACTTATGATACATACCTGGACATGCCGAGTAGTAGCAATATTGATTCGGCAACTCCAGATATGAATCATAGTCGAGGCTCAGTTTCACAGCATGCTGAGAATGATGAGGAAACACGCGCTCTCTTTGAATCATTATTGAATAATTGTTGCATTGAAATTGAGAAAGTGAAAAAGGTCAATCGCAATGTTAAGGCCGCGAATGAGAAAATGACCGCTGAGCTTGAGAGGTATAAGGAAAACGAAAAAGCTTTTGAGTTTCATAAAAAACGACAGTCAGAATTAGAAACTGGTTATCAAAATTCCGTTTCAAGGGAAAAACAATTGCAAATCAAGTTTGACACACTTGATGTTAATTCACACATGAAAATAAAATCCTTAAACGCGGAAATTTCTGATTTGAAAAACCAACTTTCTAAACAAAAATCAACTTGTTCTGATCCTAAAAAAGAAAAGAAACAGTTGAAAGCAAAATTTTCAAAACGAGAAAACGATCTTCTAGACGAAATCATTGAGAAACAAGAAACAATCAAAAAGTTGTAAGATTTGCTTATGAAAACGGGTCATTCAAGTCAAACCATTCATATGAAGATCCAAATCCGTTTTTACATACAATGAAGAAAATGGCTATCGGTTGTGAAAATCCTTATACTCTCAGGAAAGCTCAGAAAGAACAGAAAAACACAAAAAAGATATTTTGTAGCTTTATTTTATAATTCAGGAAATAAGAATTATGTGTGTTGCAGGAAATTTTTTGGAAAAAATCATTTTGAACACGTTTACTGTCCCCTGTTTTGTACAAATTTTTTTTGGGGGGAAACATAAGGGTTATCTATCAACTAAACACGCCGTCAAACCCCAAACAACATACGGTATTGATTTTTGAGTTAAGGCAGGACAAAAACGACATCTTGGTAGGGGGAAAAGTCCAAATTAGGATTACAAGATGGGCAAATATCTTGTTACTCTAGTTTTCCATCCATACTCTAAGTCTTAATATAAATGTTTCAAACTGGGACTGCGCAAAAATCATATGCGAGCAAAGGACTATGGTTTCAGAAATATATGTCACTCAATTAGTAGTAGATTGAGGGAATTTGTTCGCCGTAAGCACTAATACAACAACAACAACAATACCAATCCCGTATGCACGAGGTACGGGGGAGGTAGGTAGAGTGCAGACAGATCATACCCCTACTTTAGGGTAAACCCGAAAGTACGGAGACTGCTTCCAAGAAGACCTCTGGCAAAAGTGAATGTAAAGGAGAGAGTGCTCAAGAAATTGTGAACGTATGATAAAAGAGATGCAAGAAAAGAACAATGAAAGCATAATAAAAGCAGGCAAACAAGGATCGCGTTAAAACATGAAAGCAAATATTCATGCACATGGAAGGCATAGCATATAAAATAAAGAACGAGAATCGGGGAAAAGGGGGAATTAACATAAGCGCCGAAAGGAACACATGCAACAAACAAAAGCAAGAGGGGAAAAAAGCATAACCACAAACAAGCAAGGGAACATAGAGGCACAACGAGGAAAGAAAAAAAAAAGGTAAGGGCTCAAAACCTAAGTGCAAAGGCAAATAAGAACGACTAAAAGACACCTATAGATCCTAGACACCAAACTAGCTCGAACCATATACGGACTTAGACCTAACCGCCTATTTTGATTCTAGCTCTCTACGCGTTCCTATTAGAGGTCATGTCCTCGGTCAAGAGAAGCTCCTTCATGTAATGCTTTAATCTATCCTCCCACCTAAGTTTTGGTCTACCCCTTCTTCTCAACCCGTCCACAACCAAAGCTTCCAACCTCCTAACTAGTGCAGTCTATGGTCTCCTCCTAACATGTCCGAACCATCTCAACCGTCCTTCCCTCATCTTCTTGTTTATAGTTTTCGTTTCGAGTTACTATTATGCTTTTTACGCTACGAAGAATTATAACGACCATATAAGTCCGTCCTGGTATTTAACTCTACACAAGTCAACTGTAGCATGTAGAAAAACATGTGTATTACTTTGCACATTCGGTTGTTTTTTCGTGTGATGTATAAAGAGCTCATGTGGATGAAAAAGTAAAATGAATTCCAGAAATGTTGCATTAAAGAAAAGTGATGGTCATTCTCGTTTATAAGAACTTTGTAATGTGTCTTATATAATGTATTTATTAAGTTTATTGGGCTATGGACTTGGTATTTATCTAAGTAGTTAAGGACAAAAATTTCGGTGTTTCGGTCAAGGACCGAGATACGAAATTTTTGGTATTTCGGTGGTATTTCGGTAATTTTAAATATTAATATTTTATATATTTTATATAATATATCTATAGTTTTTTAATATATAGAAGTTTGCATATAATATTTTATGTATTTTATATAATATATCTATATTAAAAAGTTTGTTTTATTATGTTTGGCCCAAAAAAGTAAAAAAAAAAAAAAACAAAACTGGTATACCACTGAAATTTCGGTCAAAAAAGTCAAAATTTCGGTCAATTTCGGTCAAATTTCGGTCAATATCGCCGATAATTTCGGTTTGACTTTTTTTGAAATTTCGGTCAACTGGTATTTCGGTGGACCTCCGAAATCCGAAATTTCGGTGGTATACCAGTGGTATACCACCGAAATTGATAACACAGGTATTTATTAGTATATCATGTTAGCCTTATAAACAAAGTGTACACCAAGTCCATTAGGCAAGCCTTTTAGGCAAGCCTTTTAGAAAGCCCATGAGGCATTTCCTATCAAGTATAAAAGGAAAAGTGGAAAACAAAAAAAAGATATTTTGTAGCTTTATTTTATAATTCACGAAATAAGAATTATGTGTGTTGTAGGAAATTTTTTGGAAAAACCAACTTGATGTTAATTCACACATGAAAATAAAATCCTTAAACGCGGAAATTTCAAAACGAGAAAACGATCTTCTTGATGAAATCATTGAGAAACAAGAATTATGTGCAAATCAAGTTTGACACACTTGATGTTAATTCACACATGAAAATAAAATCCTTAAACGCGGAAATTTCTGATTTGAAAAACCAACTTTCTAAACAAAAATCAACTTGTTCTGATCCTATGAAAAAGAAAAGAAACAGTTGAAAGCAGATTTTTCAAAACGAGAAAACGATCTTCTTGATGAAATCATTGAGAAACAAGAAACAATCAAAAAGTTGTAAGATTTGCTTATGAAAACGGGTCATTCAAGTCAAACCATTCATATGCTTATTAAAGATCCAAATCCGTTTTTACATACAATGAAGAAAATGGCTATCGGTTGTGAAAATCCTTATACTCTCAGGAAAGCTCAGAAAGAACAGAATGTTTTGTACAATGGAAATATAATCTATGCTAAACATGATCCTCCCGTTGTTCGTGATTCTAAGGAAACAATACAACTTGCTGAAGAGAGTCCCAACCAAAATGAAACAAAAGAATCCAGATCAGAAATCAATTGATTATGATAAACTCAACAAACTCTCTGGAGTTACTTTTGTCACAAAAACAAACGCCAAATTTTTCCAAAAAACCAGTTGTTACAAAACAGTTTGCAAAACAAAAAGTTGTCTCTAAAGCTCTTTCAAACATGGAACAAATGTCGTCAAACAACCCTTTTAACACAAGTGATGCTAGAAGATTTCTAGACGATATTAAAAAGCGAATTGAGCAACTTCAAGGGATTGTTAAGTCTAAAACCACTATCAGTGTTAACAACTGGCATTCCAGCTTTCATGCAGAAATGAAAATGGTGTTTGAAACAGAAATTACTACTCCACTGAACAACATCAATGCGAGAGTAATTCACTTTGAACAAGCATTTTTGAAAGAAACAGCCGACTTCGTCAAGGACCACAAATCCCTGGTGAAGGAAGCTAATGAAAACCTTGAAAACATCAAAGTTTTGAAAAACCTAAATGACTCTTCGAAGCAGATATGTCTACCGATATTATGTCCATTTTACAAACATATTATGTTGAAGACGATGAAAGACTGCGAGCTGACACCTCCGCAATTGTTTCAAAATATGAAAATGCTCTTATAAAACTTGAAAAAGAAAACGTGTCATATTTTAAACACCTTGATCGAAAAAGCGAAGAATGAAAGTATGACAAACTGTCGTATGAGCGTGCCTTCAAAAATATGAAAGAGCAAAATGATCTTTTAAAGGCTCAGCTGGAAAGTCAAAAAGAGAAGGGTGTGGATACTAAGTTTGCAAAACCATCGACTTCGGACAAACCAAATACTTCAAACCCGGTTGCTAAACCAAAAATGTCGATTTCTCAATTTGTTCCAAAAGTCGATATGACAAATGATTTGACAAAACTAGTCACTCCAACACCCTTGCCCAAACAAAATGAAAAAGAACACATTGTTGATAAGGAAAAGCGGTTGTCGAAATACCAAAAGTGATAGCACTTGGCCTTTATAGGATTAGTCACACTATTGCGTCTGCCTCCACATCTAAAACATATGGGACAAACGACAAGAGCGTAAAAGATAATCCAAAAAAAACTAGGAAAGCTAAAACAACTTCTAACGACAATAATCTGAATCCTAATGCGTGTGCCTTACCTTCTACAGGACTTAGAAAGCACCTCTAGGAGCAGCAGACTACAGCCTAGGAGCAATACAAGAAACAATAGTCTCGCCCGTCTCTAAGAGTATATGCATGAATAAAGTTGAAAAAGTAGAAGAACACCCTAGGAATTTACCGCTTTGTAATAAGAGATGTATTTCATCTGAATATAATGTCAAACGTACTGTTTCTAATGCATGTAATGCCTCTGTTTGTTTAATGTGCAAAAAATGTTTATCTAATGATGTTCATGTTGGGTTTTGAGATGCTGCTGCTCAGAATGGATACTACTTCTTATTGTGCTAAATGGAAAATATTCTAAGTGTCATTCTACTGCTAGGCTTATTCATTTTGTTGCTAGTATATTTCATTCTACTGCTGGAGTATTCGAAAGGATTAAGGAAATATACTAAGTAGATTCTACTGATGGGCATAGAAGATACTGCTGCTGAAGATAATATTCTGCTGCTTAAGAAATTATTATGTATAGTATGTTTGGATAATTATAGAATAGATACGAAAAGATTATTCTTGTATAGAAAGCTATTGTAACCGACTAGGACTCCTTAGTCTATAAAAGGAGGATCTAGGGTTAGGGATTAGTACGTATTGTAAGCGTATTCGAATCACTTCAAGGTTTTTGTAAACCTGTTACTTTTGAGTAACCGTATTAATATATTGAAGTGTTTATTGAGAATTCGTTTGTGTTCATTAATAATTCTTCTTAAGATTAAGTATTAGATTCCGCATAGTACTTAATAGTTTGTTCAAGAACAGTTTCTATACCTATCGTCTTAGATCTATATCTAAGATAATTAACAATATCAATAGAGTGGTATCAGAGAAGATAGACTTGAACTTCTTAAGCAAAATGAGTTGGTGTATGCTGATAAAATTAATATTCTAGAAAGTGAGCTTATTAAGAAAAATTGTGAGATTAATGTATTATGAGTTTCTACTGCTGGGTTTACACGATTGATACTGCTGCTAGTTGCATGATTTAAGAGCAGTGAGGGGAAGTAAGTATGGATTTATATGGTTATCACACACACAGGGGAAGTTCACACACACAAGATTTTTGGATTTGGTTTTTATGTTCGTTGAAGTTTTATGGCTCGGATTAATTTTCTTATTGGCGAAGAGGAGTATTTGTTGCTTATTTGATGATGCAGTGGAATTTTTCAAGGTTGTGTTTTATTATATCTTAAGGTGGGTGTCCCAGCATTACACTTTAAAGATAACTTGTTTGTTCGTTCAGGTGACTACGAATTGACAAAACACTTGAAGGAGTTACGTTATTGTGCTCAATGATTATTGTCAAGAGATTGCGATCTCCCTATACGTGGAGTATACGTTCGAAGTCGTATTTAGTACAAGGCATAAGAAACATGGTTGGTTTCTTCTACTTCAGCATCAAATTGGTAATGATTAGTTTTCTTCATCATTACATAAAGCCTACAGAATTGGAGATTCGAATGGTTAACATATGAGTTTCAGGGGAAGCTTAAGTGTTAAAATGATTAACCATTTATATGCTACATCGAGGTGAAGGTTTTCATGATTGCTCGTTGGTATTTTTACTGAAGATTTGGGATTTTTCTGTCTTGGATTCATTTATAAAAGAAAGCGTTTTGGTGTTCATTCATGGAGGGCGATTCATTGGAAGACTAAGTTGGATGTATGATACTAATTCGTGGTTATGAAGATCAAAGTTGCATACTTTTGTTCCCTATTTGATGATGACAAAAAGGGGAAGAAGATTTATATTGAATATTGCAGCTTGAAGATCCTTGATGATATGCATGGCTTACGGGAAAGTTCGTTTATCTTTCATACATATTAACTTCAGGGGAAGTTCGTGCTTACTTGGTTTTGTCATTATCAACTAGGGGAAGATTGTTGGGAATTATATTTGAGTTGATAAGACAAAACAATGAAAGATGAGGGACTTATGGAGACAAAGGATGAAACTTCACAAAAGGAAAAGATTACTACAAGATCTTTTATATTTTTATTTTATTCTTTGTGTAACCCTAGTATCTCTAGTATATAAAGAGATACAGGGATTGATTATTGGTGTGTGTGTGTCAAGATGTAAACACCAGAAAAGGTGTAGGTTGTGTCTAGGCATCGAGTTCCTACAACGGATGCCTAGGTTTTGTATTGTTAGTGTTAGGAGATGATGGCGAAGAACCTTAGTGATAATAATAATATTCTTTATGTTATTCCGTTGTGCTTATTATTATCATTGTGCTAATTGTTTAACCTAGATCAAAGTCTAAACAACCTAGAGTCCAAAACGGTCCCAAGAACTTATTAGATGGTGTGGTGCATAAGTTCTAACAGTTCATGATGATTATGTTTCTAAAAATGTGAATGTTACGTCTCAACAGAAGAACGTTCCAAAACGAACTAGTGCTAGATCATTAGGAAGACTAGTTGCACGATTTAAGTTAAACACTAGTAGTAAAATACCTAGTTATTACCTTAAGAATTGTGTATGGAAACCAACGGGTAAGAGTGTTCATACTTAAGAATGGCAGATGGAATGATGTTCCAATTGAACAAGTAGAAACTTTCTATGAGTGTGATCTGGATTTTACCCCTAACCCAAAGGAACCAAATTCAACACGGTTTCCAAAAACAAACTCTTCTGTTCTTCGCAGGTTATCAAAATATGTCTTTGGATCGTCGACTCGGGTTGCTCCAAGCACATGACTGAGAATATGAAGCTGCTGATCAATTTCGTCTGGAAATTCATGGGAACTGTACGCTTTAGAAATGATCATGTAGCAGTTATGGAGATCTTCAATTTGGAAATTATTTGATCACTCGAGTTTACTACGTCGAAGGGTTGGGACACAATTTGTTTTCTGTTGGGCAGTTTTGTGATGCAGATTTAGAGGTTGCATTTAGGAGAAATAAATGCTTCATCCGGAATTTGGAAGGCGATGATCTCTTAACCGGAAATCGAGGCACCAACTTGTATGCTATCGACATCAACCAAATGGCATTTTCATCACCAATTTGTCTTATGACAAGAGCATCTGGAACAAAATCCTGGTTGTGGCATAGAAGATTATCCCATCTCAATTTCGACACCATCAACAAATTAACCAAAGACAACATCGTCACCGGACTCCCTAAGTTCAAGTACACCAAGGAACACCTTTATCCATCTTGTGAACTAGGCAAAAGCAAGAAAGCATCATATAAACCCAAAACCGTACCCAATTCAGAAGCTAAGTTACATATGTTGCACATGGACTTATGTAGCCCAATGAGAGTTGAAAGCATTAATGGAAAGAAGTATATTCTTGTTATCGTCGGATGACTATTCAAGATATACGTGGGTTAAGTTTCTGAGGTCAAAGGACGAAGCACCAGGCATCATCAGCACCTTTCTGAAGCGTATTCAAGTTCTACTTCAAGCTCCAGTAAGGATTGTAAGAACTGACAACGGCGCAGAATTCACAAAATCACACATCAGACATCCGTTGTAAGAACTCCACAGCAGAATGGGGTAGTTGAAAGAAGAAAATCGAACTCTCGTGGAAGCCGCTCGCACAATGTTGATTTATTCTAGTGCACCGTTATTCTTATGGGCTAATGTTGTTGCCACTGCTTGTTTCACACAGAACCGATCCCTAATCCACCCAAGATTCAATAAAACCCCATATGAGCTTGTAAACAATCAGAAACCTGATATCTCCTACCTTCACGTGTTTGGCGCTTTGTGCTATCCAACGAACGACAGAGAAGATCTAGGGAAGCTAAAAGCTAAGGGTGATATTGGAATCTTCATTGGATACTCGGAAAACTCGAGGGCATTCCGGGTGTATAATAGAAGAACAAAACGGATAATGGAGACGATGAATGTGAAGTTTGACGAGATTTCACAAATAGCTTCTAAGAGACTCGCTCTAGAACCCGCGCTTAACCCAATGGCTTCTAATCTGGACACATGAGTTCAGGACTCGTACCTCAAGTAGCTCAATCAACAACTACTGAAAAACCTTCAGAACAAGAACTGGAAAATTTCTTCAAGTTAATGTTTGATAAATACTATGGTGGATATTCGACAAATGCATCACACCAACATTCCGCTGCACCCGCTCAAAACCATCAACCACCACCATCACCAGAAGATGCATCTACAACATTCGAGCTGACGCACCAACTCCCTCAACCTCATCTACATCAACTCCTGCTACTCCAGTTATTGAAATCGTTCTACCAAGAGTTAGATGAGCAAAACCAAAACACACCATTTCAAGAAGAACAAAAACAGAACCAAAACGATGTTGTGTTAGAAGAGGAAGCGTTCGAAAACCCATTTGCAACGGACTCTGCTGAATCATCTTCAAGGTTACAAGAACCATCTAACACGCATACTTTAAACCCAAGGTACCCTTCTACACTTCAATGGACAAAAGACCATCCAATAGAACAAGTTATTGGTGAACCTTCAAGGCCAGTCCAGACGAGAAGACAACTTGCCACAGACCCCGAAATGTGCATCTACATTTGCTCAATCAGCCTCAAAGAACCAAAGAACATTCGGGAGGCGATGGCAAAAAACGCATGGATAGAAGCAATGCAGGAGGAAATTCTTCAATACCAGTTACATGATAGTTGGGAACTTGTTCCAGGACCAATTGACAAACTTGTCATTGATCTCAAATGGTTGTGGAATATAACAACCGCGAATTTTCCAGGTCCTTACTTGACCTTAAGCTCGAGATGATATGTTTATTTAGTTTATGTGTTCACTTTTATGTGTGTTTGTGAGCTAGACCACACAACGCGAGTCGGCACAAATAAACCTAATAACACGTGAAATATTGGTTTTTACGAGATAACACGAACATAGACGTATTTATACTCATTTTTAATGGAAAAACAATTTTAAAAATATTGGCGCAACTTAGAAAGTCATACGAGCACTTTTAGTACACTAAACGAGCCCGAGAACACTTTGATTGGAAGTTTAACAAAATTACGAGTGTGGTCCTTGTGGGGCACTAGGGTTTTCACTAAAGGTCCTAAGGGGACTATATAAAAACCCCCTTATAACAATCTAGGGTTCATTTGTTTCTCCCCCTAGATTCAGCCGACGCCACCCTCACACCTCACCTCCGGCCACCACATCAAACACCACCACCGCCATCTCCCACATCACACTGCCACCACCAACAACCAACACCTGTATCTTGTTCTCCTCTATTCGATTAGCTATCGCACGCGCCCAAAATACCAACACCACCACCACTACGCGTCACCAACTCTTTTTCCGACCAAGAACCGTGTAGATCGAGTACTTTGAAGGTGAGACACACTGTTTCACACGCGTGTGTGACTCGGTGTGAGTCTAACTCGTGTTTCACGAGTTGTTTTTGTTGGTTTTCGAATAGATTCGGGTATAAACTTGTGGGAAAACTATTTTTAATAACTAAAAAACTTGTAATAGATGTGTTTGGTATCGTGGTTGTGTCGTGTCGAGTTTTGTCTTCGGTCCGTGAGTCGTGTATTGGAATACGAGCCGAGATAAGCTCGTTTGAGCTTATGTCGAGCTTGTGGTTGAATGGTTTTAGCTTGTGGTCATTTTCATTTATTTGGTTTGCTTGGTTATGGGTTAACGAGGGCTTGGTAAACCCTCGACTAGTGTTGGTTGTCTGAAACTCGTGAAAGTAGTAGTCGTGACCCTTCGTGGTCTCGGCCATAATTAATTAAGGATTGTTTGGTTGTCACTGTGGCGTGGTTCGAATTGTTAGTGACTATTAGTGACGATAGTCGAGACTTGGTCTCGACAAAATAAGCATAGTATGGATTTGATATATATTGTTATTGATAATTGACGTTGAAAGTGGATAAAGGGACTCGAGCCGTAGGATTAGTGTTGGCCGAGGTTTATTGTTGATATTGTTGGACTTGGATATTATACTTGTGATGATTATGAGCCAAGTCGAGTGTCACCGAGACTTTTTAGTCTCGGCGTGGCCTCGACAAGCCGAAACAATGCTTATTAGACTTCATTTGGACATTTGGACATTACGTTTGACTTGTTGACCCGAGAGTAATGAAAACTCGGACTCGTGACTCGAAACGGATAATAACTCGAGAAATATTTATTTGGAAATGTATATATATAACTAGAAAAGGAATATTAATAATAACGACTAGATACGAAGAATATTAATTAACAAAAACTTATTTTGTTATTTAATATTTAACGGAAACTTTTTATTTAAAAACGAGACGTTATAAATGGAAAGTTTAAATAAATGAGAGTTATTAAATGTTTCGAGGGCACGTGAATCAAGGCACATTACCTTGATATTATAATATTGGAATTTTGAATATTGTTTGGATTATATTAGAAGTTACGGATCGATTTAACATTAATATAGTCGACCGACACGGTTATCGGACTTATTGGACTGACGAGCCCAATAAGAGCCCGACAAGTGTGTCGAAGGACTTTATTAGTGAAAGAGTTATCCT
Source organism: Artemisia tridentata subsp. tridentata (assembly GCA_021014915.2). Classification (NCBI taxonomy): domain Eukaryota; kingdom Viridiplantae; phylum Streptophyta; class Magnoliopsida; order Asterales; family Asteraceae; genus Artemisia; species Artemisia tridentata. The sequence goes on along the minus strand of CP139501.1, from coordinate 148,961,880 downwards.
TATGACTTACCTTTTTATCACTTGGTTTTTGTTTAGTTGTTGGGAGTTTTAGTAGTAGAGTTTGTTTGGGTTATTGCAACAACTTGGCGTATTCGTTATTGGGAAATTGTTTCGTGAGTCATGTTCGTTTTGGTCATTTGTTTTGGCGTGTGTACACTTGAGTCAACGTTATGTCACCACTTCACCCACGATGATACCAAACACTAGTAAATGGATTTAACGAAGATATTTTGGAATTGAAAGTGGAATATACTGGGGAATAGTTAACTTTTGGAAACCATTATACTTTTGGATATACGTTAAGATAATTTTATTATTAATAGGTTGTGCCGAGTCCGTCGCGTTGTGATACTAGTTGCTGTTGTGTCGTACTACTTGTGTTTGTGCTGTATTGTGTTTTGCTTTTGAGGTGAGTTCTCGTAGCCCCACTTTTTAATATGTTTTACCTTGGGGTGGAAATGGTACTCAATGCTTTTCAAATGCTTTTATGCTGTGATATACTGTTTTCCTGGTTTTGGACAATTATGTGCGTTTGATTGCGATTATGTGCTATGTGGTATAACTTTATTTTATGTGAGCAAGCATGCGCAAATGTTTAACTCCGTTTGGAGCCGAAGCATATGATAGTACTATCCGGGGTAGCTCCCCGCAGTTATTTATTTGTGTGTAACAATCATGGTAGGTTCAGTTAGCGCAACCTAAACTACTCTTTTTATTACGTGTTATAGTTGTATATCTCACTCACTATTGTCCTACTTTATATCATTCACAGCTTCGTGGTTTACTTTCAAACGTACGAGCTCAGCAACTTAATGTTGACATTTTCGAGTATCCATTTTCAGGTGTTAAGAATGAAGTTGCACTAGAAGGTTGAGTATTGGCCTGGCTTAGCAAGACTTAAGACGAGACCCTCCCGGGTTATATCTCGTGGAGTTGCATTTTGATATTTCCTAGTGATACTGTTTGATTTTGAAACTTATGTTCATCTTTTGGATCTATGTGCTTATCCCGGTTGTGGGAGTTTTGCGACTATTATCTATGTTCTATGTTATACATTTAGTATTTCTCTATTATGACCCCATGTGTTCTTGGCTATGAAGTCACACCTTGTAAATGCCTTTCCGCTGCGCCATTTTTGGGGTGTGACATGGAAGAACAAAAATGATGAAGAAATGACTGTAATTCGCAACAAAGCTCGTCTAGTGGCTAAAGGATTCAGACAGGAAGAAGGGATAGATTTCGAAGAATCATTCGCGCCAGTAGCAAGACTTGAAACAGTCCGGATTTTCTTAGCCTATGCAGCTCACAAGAACATCGTTGTATATCAGATGGACATCAAGACTGCATTCTTGAATGGAACTCTTAAAGAAGAAGTATATGTGAGTCATCCAGAAGGATTCATTGACAAAGAACATCCAGACTACGCCTACAAGCTAAAGAAAACCATTTATGGTTTAAAACAAGCTCCAAGACGTGGTATGACGAACTATCATCTTTCTTGATCAAAAACAAATTCACCAAAGGAACTCTTGACTCTACCTTGTTCACAAGAAAATACAAAGATGACATTTTGATTGTTTAGATTTATGTGGACGACATTATTTTTGGGTCCACTAATCCGAATCATTCAAAACATTTTGAAAATCTCATGAAAAGTAAATTTGAAATGTCCATGATGGGGGAACTTAAATTCTTTCTTGCTTTACAAATACATCAATCCCCTCGTGGTATCTTCATTAAACAAGCTAAATATATAATTGAGATTTTGAAAAAACATGGTATGAAAAATTGTGATTCTGTTGGTACACCAATGGTCACTTCACCAAAAATCGGTGCTGATTTATTTGGGAAACCCATCGATCCGAAGAAATATCGGAGCATGATTGGTTCTCTCATGTACCTTACTGCTAGTCGACCCAGTATTCATTTTTATGTTTGCTTATTAGCACGGTTTTAGGCAAGGCCTACTGAACTTCACCTCCAAGAGGTCAAACGGATCTTTCGGTACCTACGAAGAACCATTAAAATGGGACTTTGGTATCCGAAGGATTCCGAGTTTAAACTAATACTACCTCCGTCCCATATTAAGTGTCCATAATGGAATCTTGGGATGTCCCAAATTAAGTGTCCAGGGAATATTTTCAACCAATGAGAAGACTTTAGTGGGTAATAGTAATATTTGATTGGTAGAGAGTGCAGTTAGTGGAATTTCCTAAAACTTTGTGCATTTGGAAAGTGGACACTTATTATAGGACGGAGGGAGTAGCATTTTCAGATGCCGATCACGCAGGGTGTCAAGTTACAGCAAAAAGCACATCAGGAGGAACACAATTTTTGGGTGAAAAACTAGTAGGCTGGTCATCAAGGAAACAAGACTGTAATGCATTATCAACCGCAGAAGCCGAGTATGTGTCTTTATCTGCGTGTTGTGCCCAAGTTCTATGGATGATGACACAACTCACAGATTATGGCTTTACTTTCGACAGAATACCTTTGTATTGTGACTCGAAAAGTGCCATAGCTATCTCTTGCAATCCAGTACAACACTCGAAGACCAAGCATATTAGAGTCCGCTATCACTTCATCAAGGAACACGTAGAAGAGCGTACTGTTGAATTATTTTTCGTAAAGACGGATTACCAACTCGCCAATCTATTTACTAAAGCCCTTCCAAAAGATAGGTATGACGATTTAGTTCGACGAATTGGCATGTGAAGCCTAACTCCTGAGGAGCTAGAACGTCTTCTCGAATCTTCTTGAAAAATATCTTTCAAAATCGCTTCGCTATAAATATTTTTGAAAAACCAAATACAAAATTTGAAAAACCAACAAAATCAAAATACAAAAATAGAAAAATTAAAAAATCCAAAAATATTAGAAAATTTTCGAAAAATCCAAAAATATTCTTCTCACGACATGTCTCTCGTATAATCGATATTTTGTACGTACCTAGAAATGTCATTCAAAAATGATACAGACATTTACAGATGCTTGAGCGAGAGTTTACTAAATGTTTTCTAAAACATGTCGTTTCTCAAAATTTTCTTCATAGTGGCTTTCGTATACTTCAGTACGAAACCCGAGCTTAAAAAGATGACTTCTGATTATTTCAAATCAGGACTCGTACTTTCAAAGACGAAATCATTTTCAAAAAGTTCGAGTATAAACAAACGAAAAGATTTCAATCAAAAACTCGTTTCTCCAAAAAGACTTGTCTACATTTAAATACACAACTCGTTTTTCTAAAAGAAGTCTTGAGCACTTTTTAAGATTTCTCAAAAGATTTTTTCAAAATCTTTCAAAACTATTATGTGCTCAAGATAACTCCCTACAAACCCTTAAACGATTTTAAACTTTATGTTTAAAAAATATGCTTTCTTTAAGGGGAGTATAAAAATCAAGATCAAAATGTTTCAATTTCATGCAAAACAAATCCGTCTATCTTTCCAAAAGCTTTTCTATTAATCAGTTAATATCAAAAATATCACGGATATACTGTTTTTGAGGGGGAGAAGACGTGATTAAAATGTGATAAATAATGTTTAAAGATCGTAGTTGAATCTCAAAAGAGCTCGACTCAGATATAACCAATGAATTGACGAAGCTTAATTGTTAGTAATCGAAAAGACTTGTCCTGGACGGGTAATAATTTCAAGCTAGTCTAGCTAGTGATGTAAGCATGTACCGTTTCGAGAGACTTTTTTTGAACGTGACCAGGACGGGTAATAATTTCAAGCTAGTCTAACTAGTGATGTAAGCGTGTCTCGAATCGGTCATATTCACTGAAAATCGATCAATTCAAAAGTGCAAAACTCTCGAAGTGTTAACAAAATATGTTTTATAATTATAAACACTTTGAGAGATTTTCACAAAAGGTTTTATGGCATGCGATCAATGAACCTAGGATAATCATGGAGTAATAAGGTGATTATGGTTAGGTTTATGACCTATGATCCGCCAGAGCCGGAGGGATCTACCCAAGGACAATTCCAATAGATTAGAATTAGAAGTCCTTAGGTATGATTGAAAAAAATGAGTAAAGTGATGAAAGGAGAAAGAAGGGGTTGAAGAATTAAAAAGAAAAGTTTATGAAAAGGGTAAAAAGAAATAGCCCTCCAATAAACTTAGGAACAGAAACCGGGTCAATACATCTGCTATCGGTTATCACAAAGATGATACCGTTATTGAAGACAAGACGTCATGGACCCAGTGACGCGCTGCACAACCTCTCCTAGCCACTCAAGTATCTCTTAAAAGATATTTGTTTCATTTCTCACGGAGAACATTGCATAATCTATCGGCCTCTCACTCCGAGATGCGTTGGTATTGAAAAGGCGGAACTCTGCTCCATGCCTCCGACTACTAAAACAAAACGCACGTAATCGAGTCTAGAGCCATGAGATTCATTAAAAGATCTCTTAGGATACACTTCCATAACACACACTTGTGTTCGCCAAAAAGGACACAACTTGTATAAGTCTTTTATGAGATCTTCGGATCTTGCCTTACATATCATGATGGTTACTTTATGTTCCAAACAGTCTACAGTCGTGGAGTGATACTTCGGTATACTTCAGCGGCTCACCTGAATTGTTGGTATACTTCGGTATATCGTTGTAAGCCTTCTTGAGGGTATCCAATTCAGGAACAGCCTTTGTAAGAATTAGAGAGGGCTCTCACACTATGCTGTTAATTCTCTCGAAGTCTGAGCCTGTAAGTGCTGGAAATCCCGCCAAGGAGATTCCTTTCACAAATCGAGTCCTTAAGACGTGGGTCTTTACTTGGATTTTATCCATAGTATTGATAACTGTCCCTAACGGGATTCGGACGGCTGATGTGCCCGAACAAGGTGAATGGAATCAAGACATTCATCAGTAAAACAATCGTAGTGATTTATTCTCTAAGAAAAGTTCACCGTGATCGATCGGTGATTTCAACTAACAACATTTATGCAGGTAATGATGAAAGTCCCCTTGGAGAAAGACCGTACACCATCATTTCATGAATATCAACATCTTCACCTCCAAATACTCATACTTATGAAGTTCATCCTCAACAAGCTCAAATCAAGAATGTTCAAAGACAAAAGATCAAGTTAAAGACAATGAGTTACGTCAAAGTCAAAGAGCTAATCAAGAAGTCAAGAACAAACTCATGAATCAAGTGAGGAAGACATAAGTATGAATTCAAAGTCTTTCCAAGAAGTATGAGTATGATGGAGAAGACGACACAACAAATCATAAGAAGATGTTGATCAAAGGCAAGAACGATTAAAAGACTTTAATCAAAGATCACAAAGCATGAAGGAACAAAGAATCAAGACTATTCTATGACGACACACAAAGTTCAAGACTAAGAAGACAAATGACCTAATCACGTGGAGCATCTTTTGAATGACCACCCCTTAGGGGGGATTGTTTGCATTAAAGAAAAGTGATGGTCATTCTCGTTTATAAGAACTTTGTAATGTGTCTTATATAATGTATTTATTAAGTTTATTTGGCTATGGACTTGGTATTTATTAGTATATCATGTTAGCCTTATAAACAAAGTGTACACCAAGTCCATTAGGCAAGCCTTTTAGAAAGCCCATGAGGCATTTCCTTTCAAGTATAAATAGCACATCTCATCTCATTTGTAGAGTGTGCTTGAGTGTGTAAGTGTGTTTTTATTAATAGAATTCTCTCTTTCTTTCTCTACTTTCTCTCTCTACATAAGCATACTTCATCTATCTCAAGTCGCCAAATACGAGCTTAATATACTTGATAAGGTTGATATCTAAGGTTCTACACTAGGGATACATGCGGAAACTGGGAAATTGGTCCTCTTGTCATGTATGCAGAACTATGAATATAAAATACGAAGGCTGTTTGCGAAAAATAATCAAGCTCTAAGTGCAAGTGATTTCTTTTCTTGCAGTAGAATATATTTTACTAGCTGTTAATATATATAGTTGTGACTTAGTGAATATAAAGGATACCTTTTGTTGAATAAAAAATTTGCTACTCCGGTGAACCCTCTTGGTTGTCGCATCAAAACATGTTTTTGACCTGTGACAGCATAAAAATGTTATAGACTATCTTGAGATGCCAGGGAAAAGTCCGGGAACGCCACGGCCTGCAGGAATACCTGTTAGGCCGTGCACATCTCTCCGACATTCTAAAGTCTTTAATCAATATCAGTAGCCTTACAAATCATCATACACATGAAAATGATTTGTTAAAAAATGTTGCCAAGGTAAATTACTAAAACAAAATACAACAAATATATGTTGTTTCTTATATCCTACGAGATTGGATACAATTTTTATCAAACACTTGAAGTACATAGCAAGTAGTATTTAAAAAATGATGGATTAAATGAGTTGATGCATAAAGTGAAAGAAGAACCTGGGTTATACCGAAAGAGGTTATGTAAAGGTTGTTGTGTTGACCGACAGCTTCCCACAAACGATGACACCAGGATACGAGGCTGAAACGTCGCCGCCGCCATTTCCTCTTTCCACCACTTATCCGTATTCTGGTAACTGGGAATCAATTAAAAGTTATTAGGGGTTGTTTGGTGATAAAATGGAATGACTGCCGGGATTGGTTTATAATGGGAAATGGTTCTTGGGACTTACAAAGTCAACCTGTTAACAAATTAAGGGTGCGTTTGGTTCGCAAGTGGGATTGGAATTGGATTTGGATTTGGGAAAGGTTTGAAAGATTTGGGAAAGGTTTGGGGAAAAAGTAGGAGAGAGAAAATATATTATTATATATAATTTATGGTTGAAAAAATTATAAAATAAGAAAAAGAATAAATAATGTGTGGTTGAAAATTTTTGATCAAATAAAAAAAAAAAGTGTGATTGGATGGAATGGTAAAAACCCACCAACTTTGGGGGGAATGAAATCTCATTCCTTGATTCCCAAAGTTGTGGGCTCAAAACCAACCAAACAATCATATATGGAAATCAATCCATTACTTTGAATCCAAACCCACTAAACAAACGCACCCTAACTTATTTACTCATTCTATTTGATAAACTAGACGAGTACCCGCGCCTAGCGGCAGCGGTGTCTGGTTTTCGACAAATTTTAAGCGATGGATGTTTTCTTTCGACAAATCGTATTAGTAGCATCATGAATTCTTCCCGTTGAATCGTTTTACTGATGGCATGGTTGCATAACGGCGATATGCATCATATTATACTTTTTTTATTTGAAAAGGTTTATTTTATTCTAATATCCACCTCCAATTCATACATAAGAAATAAGAAATACATAATGCAAGTTAAGAACATCCAATACATAGAAAATAACATAACAGCCTAATACAAGGATCATCAACACAACTACTAAAAGATATCATGTACATAAAGAATCTCGATAAACTAACTGCATGTACATAGTATACATACAAAAACATTTAAAAGCTATTGCAAACATAAACCTATGTGAATGAATTAATAATGAAATTTAATACTGTACAACTTTTAAACCATCTCATAAAATTGGTAGAAGCAACTAAAGTCAACTATCTTAAACTCATTTGAGAACCAAGATCCATTCCTCTTTAGCTCCTACAACACCATCACCTTCGGGTCATCTGGGCTCCAAATGCAGAAAAAAAGTAAAAAGCAAAAGTAAGTTATATTTCATAATTGTAGTTGTAGAAAAATAGATATAACGGAAAACTTATAATATAAGGACAAGAGGGTGAGAGAAGGCATCAAGTATAAGTCATTTAGGCTGCAAGTGCAAAAAGGAAAAACAAAAACAAAGAAAGAAAGAGTAAGTCACATCTTATAGTTAGTTGTAGGAAACTAAATATGACATAGGAACTTATAATATAAGGATGAACGAATTTTAGGGAATGAAGAAGAAAGGTTCTAGTAGTATTTGATGAAAAGAAGCAACAGTTATAGCCGGTGAAAATAAGTCAATAAGATACACGATATTAGAGAATGTAATAAACATATGTGATGATTATAATAAAATAGGTACAACGTGAACCTCGGATTCAATTGGAACGGTTTCAACAGATTCAAGAACATCCAAAACCATGTTATGTTCCATTTTTTATGTAGATAGAGGGTGGACTTATGCAGATACAAAAGATCACTTCAACATGTATTTCAATTGTATTGATTTATGGAGTTCGTAAAAGGTGGTTTATATAGACCAAACACGTACCTTTTTATAACAAGTAAATCACAATTCTTTTAAAATCATCATCATTACCTAAATGTAATAGAGATATTGTCAACGTGAGGCGCGTTCTATGCAGTACCCATATTAGATGCAGTACTTTACAGTACTCATTACAGTACTCATTTGGACCAATAAGAATTGAGTATTATTAAATCTTTTTAATTAATTCAAAAGGGTAAAAATGTCAAACACATTTTCACTTTTTTTTTTGAATTTTTTTAAATAAAAAATGTTTTCTAATTCCCTTAATTTTTTATTTTATTTTTTTTTACATGTTTTCAGAAAAATGAGGTGCATATATGTTTTTTTCAATATTGTAAATTTACATACGTTTTTTGTGTACAATTGTTTATACATCAAACTTGTTTTGCTTAATATGGTAATTGCACATATGTTTCTAGTGTATATTTTTTAATCTTCAAAATTTATAAACATAGACATATACATGTAACATCTAAATTTATAACAAACCAAAAACATAAATAGTATACACAAAATTTGATATCAAATGAAAATACAATTCAAATACAAAATGTATCTTGTTGAACACAGATGTGCACTTCATTCAAAAACATGTGTGCAATCTTTCAAAAACATACGTGCACGCTCCACTTTCTCATCAAATTCATTAGAAAGTATGAGTACCCAGACACATATCCACTCTTTATATTAGTCATGGTCCTCTTTATCAAAGATGTTCAATACCTGAAATTACAAAACAATTATTATTTATTTTATCATAAGCAACTATAAACACATATTTATAATTAAAACATATATGCATACATCTTTCCTTTATTTTATTTCACCTTCAAAACATATGTGCACACCCTTTCACTAATTTTATGTTAACAAATGTATTATAGAGAATATTAAAAACTAACCTGATTATCGGTCAATACATGTATTATACCAATAGTTTGACTATTATTGTTGATCAACATGTGTAAACACAAATGCCACGTGACCATGATTTATCTCAATCAAAAAAATTTAATAAAAAAAAATGTAATTAATGATAACTGCAACATAGTCAAAATATTTTTTTGTAATCGATCCATTCAGTGGCAGCAAAAGCATCGATAGATTCATATAAAAAAATTAAACGTGAATAAGAACTAAGAAACAAAACAATTGACAAATTCATATCAGAAAAATTAAAGTGCATACCTTTTTTATTAGTTCACTCATAATCCGCATACTGTCACCGGATCTATTATTTTACACAACCACCACCACTGGATAAAATGGTGTTTTCGGGTGTTGGGGTGTTGGTTACACAGATCAAAGGTTTGGGGGTGACGATTGAGAGGTTGTGCATATCGAAATAGATTCGTGGCTGTGTTGTTGGTTACTTGGGTTCGATTTTGATGGTGACAAAAATTTTAGATCCATATATTTTGGGACAGTTTATGGAGAGATAAAAATTATAGTGGAGTACCGATAATACCCTTTCAACCTTTAGTTTAATCGAAAAGAAACCTTTATCTTTTGTTTAATTGCAATTTTGCCATTTTTAATCTTAACCTTTGATTAAACTCATCTAATGGCCCAGATTTATTTTAAGAGTACTGTAAAGTACTGCATCTAATATTGGTACTGCATAGAATACAACAAACGTTACCTATAATACATTCTTGAATTTGCACATTTATTCTATGATACGCGTAAATTACATGTGCAAATACATTCAAAATCGCATGGTTGTTTCCTGAAATTGTTTCGAGGGCCATCAACACCTTCCATCAATAGGAAGGTCAGCTAGCGTTTCCTTCATTCAATGTGTTCGTGATTTCTTTTTCAAATATTCTTCATTTTTTATGTTTGACAGCCATATTGCCATGTATAAATGTAAAGAATTCAATTTGACATTTTTTTTTTTAATAAAAGTATATTATCATGTAATGTAAATGAGGAAAAGATGTATTACTTCAATGTCGAGCCTTTAATGTACAGTTTCAATACTTTCCTTTGTAAATACTTTTTATCTCAAATGCAAACTCTTTTATGAAGATATTATAATTTCATTTCTTTTATTCGATTATAATTTCACTTTAGATCTCTTTATACAAAAGATAAAAGGTAAACTAATATGTCACAAAATGAATATAGAGATGATATAGATAAATGAACTATGGGCAACATTATGACTTTCATGCATGCAAGGCCACTGTGTTTCTTCTTGATTGTCAACAATTGTAGACTTTAACAGCATGTGAACATCTCCCCCGATTCTACAGGTTATTTATTTAGAGGAGAGGATATTTACTTAAACAGATTGAATACTTTCCTTTGCAAATACTATACTCTTTAAAAAGATTCAATACTTTCCACATTTCAAACGCATGAGCAATAAGGGCATTGACCAATTCAATTTTACAAGGGCATTATGGGGATTGACCCAAATTTCAGTTTTCACTTTTCCAGTTTGACCGTTTTGTCTTTATAAGTAGTATAGATAAACTTTCCTTAAACTAACAATTCATTGTTGACTTGTTCATAAAAGTTGTGTTACAAAAATGTGAGAGGTTTCAAGTTCAAATTATGTTACGTGTAAACATCCCTGAAGTGGTCATGCTAACCTCACAAAAAGAAAGCGTTTTACCTGGTTTGATTATGTGTATAGTGGTGGTTCAAACCTGTGAATTAGTCAGCTAAAATATTAGAAATTATAAAATTATGGTTACCGAAAAAACATTCCCCTAAACTAGTAGACATATAGTAATCCTCAAACTTTTATCAATAAGTCTACAAATATTAACGTGAGTTCGGCAAGGATTTTGGTCATAACCCATGTTTTTCTTTATGTCTCTCAATTTAAACTCTAATTCACATTTTAAATTCCATCATAAGCATAACTAATTGTGTAATGTGTTTTGAATGAGTTGATATATGAGAAATTAGTATGATATAAATTTGATGCACGGAAGCTTATCAGGGAAACAGTAAAAACTTAAGTACTGTTAATTGATGTAAAGACATAAATAAAGGCTTTAGAAAATAGTTTGGCTCTTTTACCCAGGGAAGTTAAACCGAGTGATAGTAAACCCTCGCCCAATGAGTTGTATGGATGAGTGACACAAATAGATTATAAGAGGTTTTTTTTTTTTTCCTGGATGATTTTGATTGATACACACTAACTCATGCATTAGATAGTTGAATCATATTTACATTTTGTTTTTAACTGTGTTGTATACTAGTGTGTGCAAATCAAACACAAGGTGTGCGAAACTGCAAATCATATTGCTTTATAAGAATGACATATTCGTAATCTCTCGAATTCTTTACAAAACTCTAAAAACCTCTTGTAGTGGGGCTCTAATAATTCATATATTAACGTTGACAACAAACATTATGTGTTAAGTCAACGCATAAAACTAGCTCGTTTTTAGGCAAACACTTATGTTATTTCCTTCTTTCAAAGAGGAAATGTCGAGTTGTTTTAGGTGCACTAGTTTTTAGCCACTATTATTTTTGTTATTGTAAGAGCACATTAACCCCAACAAGATCAAAGCAAAATGTCTCTAAGGACCTCGCTTGATTTTGCTATCCAATTATATGTGTATCGCGTTCATCCTTAAAAAAGCACTATTCTTTTTACACATTAATTATGACGCTCTCCCTTCTAAAAAATAGGAGCAAAAAATAGGTTTCAGGTTCTTATTGATTCTTAAAGAAAATGATAAAGTATAATTATGATCATCATGGTTGATATAAAGATAATACAATAGAATTATGTCATAATTTCTTGAAGACTAGTAAATTTGCAATGTATTTTACTCGCAACATGATTACTTTGTTTGTCATTCCCCATATATAATTTGACCTTAGTCGCGCACCTGTCCTTGTTGTAAGAAATTCAAAGAGACATTATAGCTACATGGCATATCATTGGTGGCAAGGTATATCAATGTAGATGGAACCTGTAAGGGCCGAGCTCAACAAGGCAAGGAGTGATTACTAAAACCTAACATTATTTTTAAATATATATTTTTATAACACGTAAAGTCATACCCTAAATCAAACATATCAACCCACTATCTTCATTCTCTCATTCAAAATGTAACTCCAAACACCACCTAAAAAGGTTGTATTTTTATTTATTTATTTATTTATTTATTTATTGGTAAAAACCGATAAAGGTAACCAAAATAACAATTTGATTTTGAAAAAAGGCCTAAATTTGTGACAAGCTAGCCAAGAATATTGAAAGTCACGCCCTGTGCAGCACCTGTAAATTTCTCCGTAAGAAATATTCATATTTTTCTAAGGGTTCAATTTGTGGGATGTAGTGTGAGGTGCGTGTTTGCTAATTTTCTTGGTGGCAATAGCATAAAAGCTGGAAGTGTTTAGTTGTGTGACTTTAACTGATGGACTCGTGTATGAACAAAGAAACGTCTTTGCTTTCTTGTGTGCGGTTTGTTTATGTATGATACGTATTGGGGGTGAGGGTGGTCACCAGTTTGGTTTCCCATGTTCAGTAAGGATCTCAGAATATGACCGGAAATCACGAGTTGGGGTAACACTTACAACGTGACTAGTGTGTGTTAAGTGATGTGCGCGAATGATAAAATTCACTTGTTCGTTTGTGTGGGAATGAACCGGTATTTATAGAGATTTGTTTACGGTTTCGTGTCAGCCATAAACGCCATCTATGGCTAAGGATGGTCTACGTGGTGGACATCCAAGAGGGGAGACAAGAATGAGACATGTAGTGATATACCTGGCTCTGCCAGGGCATTGAATGATCCATGCACGATTGTTATGTACTAGCATGATATTCGCACCATTACCTTTATACGAATGATGTAATGACACGTGTTCTTTCCGTTGTAACGGTCATGGAATGAGCTCCAGGCTTGTCGCTACCTGATCGGGTTTGCCAGGCTTCACGCTAGATCTGGTAACTTGCTTCCCAAGTAAGTTTGTGACGGGTTTTGGCCTTAGTAGGCTGTTTCGAGTGTATAGGCTTTAGCCAGTTAGGCTGAAGCCCACATACGCTATCTCGCTTGTTCACAACAATTCAAAGAGCCCACAAGGTTTAAAAATGCATTACAAACCTCTCTACAAAATAGGTCATATGAAAATCTTGCTTTAACTATAACATAAAATCATTATCGGTGACATATGACTTCCTCACCATAGATCACAATTTAAACCTGACTAAGTACACATTCAAATAGATACACATTCAAAGGTAGCTAAAGAACGTTTTCAAATGGTCAAAAAGATATCTTGGTTAAGCCGCGTATAAGACGCGTAAGCCACGTACATTCTAGTAAAAAACTCTTCCATTTAAAATACTCTAAAATATTCATCCCCAAATCCAAAACCTTTAAACAAAAAATGTCATCTCCGGCAGCCGGAGACCCCAACCCCCCACCACCACCTTTACAAAATTCCAATCAACCCCCCATTTTTTACCTCTCAGACTCAGCAGACAACAATTTCACCATCTCTCAATTAAACCCATCTTCCAAAACCCCAAACCCTAACCCACCTATTAATTCACCAAAAGTAATAACCCAATCTCCTTTATTTCATACATTTTATTTATTTCATTACACGTGTGTTTATTTCTTGATGTATATATGTTCTGATTGTTTCATGTGTTGTGTTTTTTAGAACAAGAGGCGGAAAACGAAGCCGGTGCGATTCGGCGGTCCGACTGTTATTGAACCTGTAAAAATTTTGTGCAATTTGGTAGATTGCGTTAATTTGTTTAGATTGTGGCAGTTGTTAAGGAATTGAATTCTGATTTAGTTATTGATTCGTGTTTGTTTTTACGGAATTGAATTCTGTTTAGTTACCGATTCCTGTTAGTTTTGTTTAAATTCCATGTTTAGTGGTATTGTTTTGGAGTAAGTGGCAGTGTATCCTACTTAGATTAATTTCACACAATGACATTTATTGAACTTAGTTTGTTGGCTTAAATTGATTACTATCTATTTCGCTTTCTATATATGATCTGATCATGTTTAATAGTATTGAATTGCCTAGAGTAACTAGAAGTGAGCATTGGTATATCCTCTTAACTTATCTGTCTACTTATCTTCAAGGTTGTTTAGGGTTGTTTGGTTTGTATGTTGTAAGCAGAAAAGCAGTTTTTTATAAGCTGAGTACTTATTTCATATTACTTAGTTGGGTTAAATTGATTACTATCTTTATCGCTTTCTATATGTAGTTGGATCATGATTAATAGTGTTGGGTAATCTAGAGTAAGTGGGTATGACTAGAATGGTATGAGCATCTTTCTAAACTTTTTTCCTAACTCCATGATCATGACATGTGACAAAATCATTGGATAGTATGGGGTGTTTGGGTTAGCTTATTTCTTCGGCTGATGGGCTTATTTAAAACCGAAAAAACCCGTAAGCTCACTTCTTAGGGCTTACGAGCTTATGAGCATTTTTAAGTTTTTATGAGCTTATGGCTTAATCTAAGTCCACAAGCTCAAGTTTGTAAGATCGTAAGCACAAAAAGTAAGCCTATCGGATTTTCAGTCTTAATTAATCCTGGGAAATAAGCTAATTTCAAATACCCCATTCAGAGTGGGAGTGTTAGTAGGATAAAACATTTTGTAAGTAGTGTCAGACAACCTAATGGTATATCTGTATATAACATTTGAATAGAGTATATGTCGTATTTTTTTATCGCGTAATATGGACTATGGAGTTTAAATATCACTGTTTTTTTTACAGGTAGTTCAAGATTCTTCAAGCAAGAAGTCAAGGTCAGTTTTGCTTGCTTTGATAGTTGCTTGTACTTTTTTTTGTTAATAATAAAGGTCTTGTAAGTGATGTTTCTTAGTTGACATACAGATCCCCAAAAGAAAATTCCGATGGGAAATCTCCTGCCGAAATTCGAGCAGAAGAGGTTCAAGCTAGTCTAGGAACAGAACATCCTAGTTGTGTAAAGTTGATAGCAAGAGGACATGTTGACCCTGGTTACTGGATGGTAAACATATTGTTTCATCAACAATCTGAAAGCGGTATTGTGATATAAAAACTGTAGAATTCATTGTTCTATTCTGGATTCAGGGCTTTCTACGGCCATTTGCCAAGACACATTTACCAAAAAAAGACTGTGAAATGCTGGTTGAGGATGAAAACGGGGTGATAGATGAAATCAAATACAACGCTGACAAGTTGGGGCTCAGTGCAGGATGGAAAAGGTTTACATCTAGGCATAATTTGCTTGAAGGGGATGCAATAGTTTTTCATCTTGTTGAACCCTACAAATTCAAGGTTACCCACTCTCGTTTCTTTTGGTTTTCTTATAAAATTTTTCTCAAGTAGTGGAGACTGCTAAGTTGATAGTGAGTTCAAGTTTTAATATTAATCTGAAATTCTATGTAAATCTTTATCTGAAGCCATTATGGCTTGGAGTCCATCATAAGGTTTTATAGCTAGGGTCTTGGGAACTGAATTAGTTTCTGTCTAGGGACTTAGATTTTGATTTAGCTGAATTAACTCCTGATAAACAAGTGATTACATAATACAGCTGCAAAGACCACATACTCGATTGGTATCGAGAAAGTCACAAGAATGCGTAGACTAGGGTAGGAATCGGATCAGATTCATGAGGATGATATAAATCAGGAGCGCTAGTCTGAACCGCTCACAATATTGAATCATTTTAAACTGACAGCAACAACAACAACAACAACAGCAACCAAGCCTTTAGTCCCAAACAAGGGGTAGGTTTGACCGTTTGAAGTGAAACCCAACCACATGAACTGAAAAGACACAAAAATAGGTAGTGATGATCGAAATAAATAGTGATAGTAAAAATAGATGGTGCTTTTTACGAAACAGATAAAATCATAGCAGGCATGATGCCTGCTACTTCAAAAAGATGTCAAACCAGTGTCAAGAAGATAACAGCCCTTGTTTGTTGCTGAACCAAATTAATAATTTAGTCTTTCTTTGTTAATAATTTAGTCCTATGTTCATAAAACTTACGAACTGATTTTTCGGTTGCATTTGTGGTTTCAGTTTTCAATATAATACTGAAGAATCTATTATGAAGATCACTTACTTTACATCAGTAATCTAGTTTCCTTTTGTAGTAATGAGAATTAATTGTAGCGTTTTTGTAGTGCTAATGCTTTTTTTTCATAGGTTTAAGTTTGACTTGTTTTATCTTGTATCTGAAATATCATGATTCTTAGTTAAAATAGGTTTAAACCAAGAAACCGACTTGAACTAGGGTTTACTGCTCTTGCTCAGCTTAGTTCAGTTAGAATACTGTCATTTTTCTAAACTAATTTCAAAAGTCACATAGTAGAAAAAAGGTGTAGCTGTTTATTATGTAGTTCTGGCCCTAGCAAACCGTGATTCGTCATAAGCATATTTTGGATTTTGTAGGGATGTCATCACTCATCACTCACTTGCCTGTGATATTCTTTTTAATATCAAAATAATCTATCAGACTGAACTCTTCCCTTAAATTTAATCATTAGCAAACATGTGTAATTTTTAATTTTTTATTTGTAGGTTTATATAATCAGAGCGGATAATCTTAATGAAGTAGATGGTGCACTTTGCCTCCTGAATATGGAGGAACAAATGGTTCCAGGTTTGTTTCAGCTGGTTTTACGGCTATTTTCTTGTTATTTTTACTGTGAGTAGAGGTGACAGGGTCAACCCATTTGATTGTGTATGGATCGATTTGGCTATGTTTATATTTTAAACTGGTCAAATAAAAAACGCTAACTAAAAGGGAGCACCCCAAAAATTGTCATACGATTTAAAGGTTCTAAATCACCAAAAGTCTATCTTTCATGGTATGTAATGTAGTTTTTAGAAAATTATATTTAACACATTATCTTTTATTTAAAGATTCTAAAGAATTGACAATAAAGTGGTAAGGGCTTAACTACCTCAGCCTGAACTAAAAGTTTGACCTGTTAAATAACCTGTCCATTTTGCCACCACCAAGTTTCTGCTGTTGTCTATATTGTTTATGTATTCTCGTTATTTTGCCAAAATCTAATAGAACAATTACACAGAAATGGATATGCCATCTCCTAAACCAAAGAAAAGGAAGCGTCCAAAGTCACTTCCATTATTAGAACAATCTGGAAATACTAGCGAAGAGGTTGGGTCAGAAGTTCTAGAAACCTCTAAACCTGAGCTTTCACTTGAAGAACTCAAAACCATAGAAGATTTCCATATTATGGTAAAAGGGGTTTGCATTGACTCGGAGCTTCCAGACGATGTACGAATGAATTACTACAAACTCTGCATCGCGAGAAAAGATTTGCTCCATGATGAACTTGCAGAGGGTTTAAATCACAAACTGGTAGCAGGAATGATAGGTGAAACAGTGAATATTGCAAACAAGATTAAGAACTGTCAGATCACTACAACCAAAGGAGAATTTGAAATATGGGATAATCACTTAAAATCATTCAGTATTATGGGAATGAAAGTCGAATTTTTACGTGAAAGGATAGCTACACTTTCAAAAATAGTGTCGGAGTTGGAAGGTGATTTGGATGTGCAGAAGTATGTTGAAGCTAAGAGAGAGCATAAACGAGTTGAGGATGACATACAAAGTTTAACAGAAAAGCTTGTGGGATTGAAGGAGTCTTCTAGAAAGTTTAAGAGGATTGTAGATGGCTTAAAAGAGAAGATTGAAATGCATGAGGACAAGTTACAAAAACAGGTTAATAATGCGTTTAAAATTGTTTAGGTTGAGATGAAGACTGGTAGCATTTGAAAGGTTTGTGAAAGTGTTTAGGTTGAGAATCTTTCGATTGTTATGCTAGTAGCGACTCATGAACAAGGTAGTTTTTTGTATATCATTAGGAAGTTGTTTTCTCTATTAATGAGCAACTTCATATTTTGATCCGATAAAACTACAGTAGTTCTGTTTAAGCTGATTTCGTTTCATTTTCTAATCCAAGATTTAGGAACTAAACTTGACCTAAATCAGATACATTGGTCACTCTTCTTATAAAATGTTATTTGCAATATTAACAAATAGTAACTTCCTAATTTTTTAAGGACTTTTCCTGAACAAAATTTTACATCTATATTTTTAGTGCATTACATAATCATATATGCGTTTAAAAATGCGATGCAATGCACTACTTTATTGCATCGGACACCTTAATGCGTTGCGATCATAAGATGCGTGTTGATGCGCATGCATCAGGCACACATCAACTGACTTTTTGGCGCATCATGCTCTTTAGACCTTATAACATAAATTTGGACTTATGAACGTATATTGGGCTTCTTATAATGGGCTTTATGTGTAATATGTGGGTTCAATTTGACTAATTCTTAATAAAAGTAACGGATACCTGACACTAACTTTGGATCAAATACTAATATGACTTCTAGTTTAGTCTTGGAGGAGTTAGAGAAAAAACTTTCCATGGATGCTTTTGATTTGCTTTGAGACATTTGATCTTAGTTTTCGACTATTTATATATTTTAGCAATATGGAATCTCAAACTATGAGAATGCATGGTATCTTTTTGTATTAAATGCGGTATTAATGTGTTTTGTGTACCATATCTATACTACATATAAAAGAAAAACGGTAAAACCTTGAAAAGTGAGATGTTGAAATTCAAATGTGAGAGAAATGTATAATGTAATTAATACTCTTATTAAAACACCCGATTACTTTAAAGTACAATAATTTATTCACATTATACAACAAATTAAAAGTATATCTGCTAAATTAAAAACAACCAATTAAAACACCCCTTACTAAAAAGTACAATAAAATTTTCACAATGTACAATTTAAACAAGCTACAACATAATCCAAAATATAAAATAATTAAACACACTAATTAATGTTATTTTTAAAACACCCTAAAATAAAAAGTACATGTTATTATACACATTATACAAAATAGACGAGTACCCGTGCATAGCAACGAGATTTTATAGCGGCAGATATTTTTAGTGATAGAAAAAAGTTTATGGGTTATAAAAAAAAATATTAAAAGTTTGAGGATTTAGGGATTAAACATAATGTTTTGAAACCCGGGTCGCCAGTTGAACCATTCCGGTCGAAAAGCCGGTTTGAAACATATGTTTTCAACATTTCTTTTTTTAGTTTCAACATTTCCATTTTACTTTTTTCAATAATTCACTTTGACCATTTTTGTTTTATAGATAGTATAGATTAATAAAACACACAAAGTTTCATACAAGCTAACAAGTTGATGGTACATATAGTTTTGAAAACCGGACCGGACCAATTGGTTCAACCGGGAACCGGTGTCGCCACCGGTTCGGCTAACCAATAAAAGCCATCCGAAAACGAACCAGAGAGGACCCGTTGAAACCGATACAAACTGGTGAATCAGGTCTCATCGAGATCTATTTCTCCGGTTAATCGTCACAGGGTATCCGCCGCCGCAATGCGCGGGCACCCTGCTATACTCTATATAAAGGAAAAACCAAAAAGTAAAAAGTGAAAAGTTGAAACTAAAAAAGGTGTTGAAAACATATATTTCAAAATGAAACTATTAATACATATTGAAAACCAGGTTGACCCGGGACGCTTCAAACCCAGCGGGTTGGCCCGGTTTAATTTGACCCTTTTTCGACCCAACCCGTCGGATTGACTCGGTTTAAATCGAACCGTTTTTCGACCGGAACGGTTCAACCGGTTGAACCACCCGGGTCGAACCGGGTTTCAAAACATTATGTTTAATCCCCAAATCTTCAAACTTTTATTATTTTTCATTTATAACCCATAAACTTTTTTTAACACAAAACGATCTGTCGCTATAAAATCCCGTTGCTATGCACGGGTACTCGTCTTGTATAATTTAGAAGTATTTTTTTTATAATATTGTCCCCTCGGGTATGTGATGCGTGCGATTTCGTCTCGGAGCATCGCGTCTCAATTTTCTGACCCTTATCGCGACAGAACGCACCACACTTTTTAAAACCTAGAATCATATAACTTTTTCTAGCATAGTGGTAAGCATTCTTGCATTATGGCAGCGATGAGGTCAAGGGTTTGACTAAGTATGAAGCAATAATTTATTTTCTGAGCTATTTTATGTTTTTTTTGAACGGTGACTTTTATTTTTTGGATTAGAGTCACACCCGCCACCTCGGCAGGCCCTCATCCTCCACATACCCAGACTATGTTGTCTTAACCGGGTCCACGCTGGCGTAGTGGGGATTTTTAACGGCGTCCGCCCGGAAACCGTACCGCCTCCACACGAGTATAATTCGCTAGAGTAACGGCCGGATGAAAACCGGGGCCGACTCGGATTCGAACCTGCGCAACTATTGGCTTACAGACTCTCCTCTTCATTGCCTAATATCAACAGAGCTTGTGGTCCACAAGTGAGGACTTCCCGGTAAGTCACCCATACCGGTACTACTCTCACCCGGACACGCTTAACTGAATAAGCCTTACCCAGTGGACCACAAGCCTGATGAAAGCTATTTTATGTTTTTGCTTAGTTATTCATTTCGAAATAAGAACTTAGAACAACAAATTTGTTTTTACAAGATATATGTTAGTCACGGGGCACCCTATGCAACGCTAGGGGCAATGATTCCTTGTTTTATCTAGAGTAAGCTGGAAAAGTCATCCCTGTGGTTTGGCCAAATTGTATGTTTCGTCCGTATCATTTCGAAAGTGCATGAACCGTTCCTGTAAGGAAGTTACGAGTGAAATTTTGGTCCCTGGCTAAAGTGAAATGACTAAATTAACCTTGTCTTCTTAATATTTAATAAACTAGAAAGGATGGACATTTTAGTCATTTTCTTTTGGCCAAGGACGAAAATTGCACTAGTAAGTTTCCCACAGAGACGACGTCTGCACTTTCAGAAAGATAAGGACGAAACATGCAATCTGGTCGAACCACATGAACGATTTTTGCAGTTTACTCTTTTATCTATTATACAGTTTCTGTGATTTAAATCAAGGTATTTAACCCTTGCAAGTTGGTATAGGACTTTGTTTGATGAGAATGTTTGAAGAGGCAATTAATTAGGCCTTTTGTGTATGCTTGTACTATGAAAATTGTAAGATCTCATTGTCATTGTAGGAATAATTTGTCATGAAACTATATGGTTTAGTCCATGAGCGAAGTCAGGATTTTAAGTTACGGAGGGCCAAACTTAACGTCAAAATTGTAGCTATCTATATCGCGCAAAAAAAAAAAAAAAAAAAAAAAATCTTTTAACCATCATAACCTAACACCATAATAACTATGGAATTAAGCTAAATTAAAAAAATGAATAGTTTGACAAGTAAACTTTTTTGGTGTTATATCATATTGGTTAAATTATTTGTTTTTGATTTTTTTTAAATATCGATATGAATAAGGGGACTAATTGCAAAAATTATTAAAAAAAAAAAACATATGGGCTCAATAATTATATAACAGTATGGGTTGATTAGGGGTGACTTAACACCCACTAGTCACCCTATTAACTACGCCTCTGGTTTAGTCAACATACACTACAAGAAAAAGGCCTTTTAGCGACGCGTAACTTAAAGTCACAAGAAAAAAAAAATAATAATAATAAATAAAAAAAATTGGCGACATGTTAGCGACACCAAATTCATCGACATCGCAAACTATGTCGTTAAATAAGTCGCAAGTTGTTTCCAAATAATTATGTTGCAACGTGTTTCGCAAACTACATCGCTATTTTTGCAACATTTAATACCACATTGCAAAGTAGTAAGGGGGATGCGTTTGGTTGGGGTGGACAACAAATTTGTCTGGAGGGACTCCTATTACGTTTACGTTTAGTCTAAGAGAACAAGTTATTAGGCCTTGCAAAAATTAAATAAAAAGAACAAACCAGGGATTATCATTTATTTGCCAAAAATGAAGATAAAAAATAGTTGATGGATGATTTATGTGATACTCCCTCCGTCCCACTATAAATGTCCACAATGAAATATTCAAAGTATTTGTTTTTCAACTTTGACCGTAAATATTTTTGTTTGTGTTATATAATACTTGATGAAAGTTATATGAATTGATTTAGTTTTAGATGTGTTTTCATTAGGTATACTTTTCATCAAGTATTATATAATACAAACAAAAATATTTACGATCAAAGTTGAAAAACAAAGATTTTAAATATTCCATTATGGACACTGGGACTGAGGGAGTATTGTTTAACTTCATGGTTCTAAGCCTCGTTAGAGTCGCAAAAGCCTTGTCTTGCGTGAGACATGATCATGCCCGCACGCAATGCGGTCACGACCACGTCTTTTTTTACCGCCTTATATATGCCAAGCTTTGCCCTGGTAACACCACATCACAAAAAGCCATTCAACACAGCATCTTCACAAAAATGGGTAAATTCACACCGCAGTGCCACCTCATCTGCAATTGATTATTAGGTAAAACTTTCCTCAATTTGATGCTTTAATTCGTTGAATTCCGATAAATACCGTTGAAATTGACCGATTATATGCTGTTTTATGATCGTGCAACCTCATCAATCAATCCGAAATTAGTGTGTGTTTTGAACTTTTGGATTACGCGTAACTTGATCCGTTAAGAAGAGGTTAGCTGATGTGAGGCTAGAATTGATATATCGGCTATGATTGCTTTGTAGGTGTTGGATAAAACTATAATCTGCAAGGTTAATCACACTTTACCTTTTAGTGCGTGTAATGTCTAGTGTTAGTTGAATAATGAAAAATTGGTCTAACAATATTGTTCCATTGGGTTGAGACGTCTAATAATAGCAATTTTCGGTAGGAGCGATATTTTGTACATTTGGTAGGAGCGATATTTTTGCTTTAGAGTGCAACATTGGGTTGAGACGTCTAGTAATAGTTCCATCATTTTGATAAATGATATTTTGCATATGCTGTTGAAATGGCGCATTCTCATTACCTGTTAGTCAAACTTATAGTCACCTAAAAGACACGATGTTTGGTTTTGATATCACATCTTTAGCATATTTGCAACTTATTATTAATGACACGTGTTCTGTCCGTTGTAACGGTCCTGAAATGAGCTCCAGGCTTATCGCTACCTGATCGGTTTTGCCAGGCTTCACGCCTGGCCTGGTAACTTACTTCCCGGTAAGTTTGTGACGGGTCTTGGCCTTAGTGGGCCTGTTTCGAGTGTATGGGCTTTAGCCAGTTGGGTTGAAGCCTTCATACGCTATCACGGTTGTTCACAACAATTCAAAGAGCCCACAAGGCCACAAGGTTTAAAAATGTATCGTAAACCTCTCTACAAAGTAAGTCATATGAAAATCTTGCTGTAACTATAACATAAAATAATTATCGGTGACATAGAGGTAACACATGTGACTTCCTCACAATAGGTCACAAGTTTAAACCTAACTAAGTACACATTTGAATAGATACACATTCGAAGGTAGCTAAAGAACGGTTGAAAAAGTTCAAAAAGATATCTCGGTTAAGCCGCGTATAAGACGCGTAAGCCGCATACATTTTAGTAAAAAACTCATCTGTTTAAAATATTCATCCCCAAATCCAAAACCCTTGAACAAAAATGGCATCTCCGGCAGCCGGAGACCCAAACCCCCTACCACCACCTTTACAAAATTCCGATCAACCCCCCATTTTTTACCTCTCAGACTCAGCAGACAACAATTTCACCATCTCCCAGTTAAACCCATCTTCCAAAACCCCAAACCCTAACCCTAACCCTAATCCACCTATTAATTCACCCCCAACAGTAATAGCCCAATCTCTTTTATTCCATACATTTTATTTATTTTATTACACGTGTTTATTTCTTGATGTATATATGTTCTGATTTATTTAATGTGTTGTGTTTTTTAGAACAAGAGGCGGAAAACGAAGCCGGTGCGATTCGGCGGTCCGACTGTTATTGAACCTGTAAGAATTTTGTGCAGTTTGTTAGATTGCGTTAATATGTTTAGATTGTGGCTTTTAAGGAATTGAATTCTGATTTACTTATCGGCTCGTGATAGTTTTGTTCAAATTCGATGTTTAGGGGTAAAGGGTTAGTTTTGTTTTGGAGTAACTAGCAGTGTATCCTGCTTAGATTAATTTCACACAACGACATTTATTGAACGTAGTTTGTTGGCTTAAATTGATTACTATCTATTTCGCTTTTCCATATATGATCCCATCATGTTTAATAGTATTGAATAGCCTAGACTAACTAGAAGTGAGCACTGCTATATCCTCTTAACTTATCTGTCTACTTATGTTCAAGGGGGTTGCTTGGTTTGTATGTTTTAAGCAGAAAAGCAGTTTTTTATAAGCTAAGGAGTACTTATTTGATATTACTTTGTTGGGTTAAATTGATTACTATCTTTATCGCTTTCTATATGTAGTTGGATCATGATTAATAGTGTTGGATAATCTAGATTAAGTGGGTATGACTAGAATGGTATGAGCATTGCTGTATCTATCTAAAGTTTTTTCCTAACTCCATGATCATGACATGTGACAAAATCATTGGATAGTATGGGGTGTTTGGGTTGGCTTATTTCTTTGGCTGATGGGCTTATTTGAAACTGGAAAAACCAATAAGCTCACTTCTTAGGGCTTACGGCTTATGAGCAAATTTAAGTTTTTATGAGCTTATGGCTTAATCTAAGTCCACAAGCTCAAGTTTGTAAGATCGTAAGCACAAAAAGTAAGCTTATTGGATTTTCAGTTTTAAATAAGCCCATAAGCCCGGGAAATAAGCTAATCTCAAATACCCCGTTCAGAGTGGGAGTGTTAGGAGGATAAAGCATTTTGCAAGTAGTGTCAGACGAGTAGACAACCTATTGGTATATATCTATATAACATTGTATAGAGTATATGTTGTATTTTTTATAACTGCGTAATACGGACTATGGAGTTTAAATATCACTGTTTTTTTTACAGGTAGTTCAAGATTCTTCAAGCTAGAAGTCGAGGTCAGTTTTGCTTGCTTTGATAGTTGCTTGTACTTTTTTTTTGTTAATAAAAAAGGTCTTGTAAGTGATGGTTCTTAGTTGACATACAGATCCCCAAAAGAAAATTCTGATGTGAAATCCCCTGCCGAAATTCGAGCAGAAGATGTTCAAGCTAGTCTAGGAACAGAACATCCTAGTTGTGTAAAGTTGATAACGAGAGGACATGTTGACCCTGGTTACTGGATGGTAAACATATTGTTTCATCAACAATCTGAAAGCGGCATTGTGATATAAAAACTGTAGAATTCATTGTTCTATTCTGGATGCAGGGTTTTCTACGGCCGTTTGCCAAGACGCATTTACCAAAAAAAGACTCTGAAATGCTGGTTGAGGATGAAAATGGGGTGATAGATGAAATCAAATACAATGCTGAAAAGTTGGGACTCAGTGCAGGATGGAAAAGGTTTGCATCTGGGCATAATTTGCTTGAAGGGGATGCAATAGTTTTTCATCTCGTTGAACCCTACAAATTCAAGGTTACCCACTCTCGTTTCTTTTGGTTTTCTTCATGCTGAACCTATTTTAAACAACAGATTTTTCTCAAGTAGTGGAGACTGCTAAGTTGATAGTGAGTTGCAAGTTTTTATATATAACCTGAAATTCTGTATAAATCTTTATCTGAAGCCATTATGGCTTGGAGTCCTTATATCATCATAAGGTTTTATAGCTAGGGTCTTGGGAACTGAATTAGTTTCTGTCTAGGGACTTAGATTTTGATTTAGCTGAATAAACTCCTGATAAACAAGTGATTACATAATACAGCTGCAAAGACCACGGACTCGATTGGTATCGAGAAAGTCATAAGAATGCGTAGACTAGGGTAGGAATCGGATCAGATTCATGAGGATGATTTAAATCAGGAGCGCTAGTCTGAACCGCTCTCACCATTGAATCGTTTTAAACTTAACAGCAACAGCAACAACAGCAACAGCAACCAAGCCTTTAGTCCCAAACAAAGGGGTAGGTTTGACCGTTTGAAGTGAAACCCAACCACATGAACTGAAAAGACATAAAAATAGGTAGTGATGATCGAAATAAATAGTGATAGTAAAAATAGATGGTGCTTTTTAGGAAACAGATAAAATCATAGCAGGCATGATGCCTGCTTCTTCAAAAAGATGTCAAGTTAGTGTCAAGAAGATAACAGCCCTTGTTCGTTGCTGAACCAAACTAATAATTTAGTCTTTCTTTGTTAATAATTTAGTCTTTGTTCATAAAGCTTACGAATTGATTGTTCGATGAAGAATCTATTATGAAGATCAGTTACTTTACATCGGTAATCTAGTTTCCTTTTGTAGTAATGAGAATTAATTGTAGCATTTTTGCAGTGCTAATGCTTTTTTTTCATAGGTTTAAGTTTGACTTTTTTTATCTTGTATCTGAAATATCATGATTCTTAGTTAAAAGAAGGTTTGAACCTAGGAACCGACTTGAACTAGGGTTTACTGCTCTTGCTCAACTTAGTTCAGTTAGAATACTGTCATTTTTCTAAAATAATTTCAAAACATCACATAGTAGAAAAAGGTGTAGCTGTTTGTTACATAGTTCTGGCCCTAGCAAACCGTGATTCATCATAAGCATACTTTGGATTTTGTACGGATGTCATAACTCACTTGCCTGTGATATTCTTTTTAATATCAAAATAACCTAGCAGACTGAACTCTTCCCTTAAATTTAATCATTAGCAAACATGTGTAATTTTTAATTTTTGATTTGTAGGTTTATATAATCAGAGCGGATAATCTTAATGAAGTAGATGGTGCACTTTGCCTCTTAAATATGGAGGAACAAATGGTTCCAGGTTTGTTTTGGCTGGTTTTACGGCTATTTTCTTCTTGTTATTTTTCACTGTGTGTAGAGGTGACAGGGTCAACCCATTTGATTGTATATGGGTCGATTTGGCTATGCTTATATTTTAAACTGGCCAAATAAAAAACTTTAACTAAAAGGGTACACCCCAAAAATCGTCATACGATTCAAAGGTTCTGAATCACCAAAAGTCCATCTTTAATGTAGTTTTTAGAAAATCCTATTTAACGCATTATCTTTTATTTAAAGATTCTAAAGAATTGACAATAAAGTGGTAGTGGGCTTTATCTACCCCAGCCTGAACTAAAAGTTTGACCTGTTAAAAAACCCGTCCATTTTGCCACGACTAAGTTTCTGCTGTTGTCTATATTGTTTATGTATCCTTGTTATTTTGCCAAAATCTAATAGAACAATTACACAGAAATGTATATGCCATCTCCTAAACCAAAGAAAAGGAAGCGTCCAAAGTCACTTCCATTATTAGAACAATCTGGAAATAATAGCGAAGAGGTTGGGTCAGAAGGCCTAGAAGGTTCTAAACCTGAGCTTTCACTTGAAGAAATCAAAACCATAGAAGATTTCCATATTATGGTAAAAGGGGTTTGCATTGACTCGGAGCTTCCAGACGATGTACGAATGAATTACTACAAACTCTGCACCACAAGAAAAGAGTTACTCCATGATGAACTTGCAGAGGGTTTAAATCACAAACTGGTAGCAGGAATGATAGGTGAAACAGTGAATATTGCAAGCAAGATTAAGAACTGTCAGATCACTACAACCAAAGGAGAATTTGAAATATGGGATAATCACTTAAAATCATTTAGTATTATGGGAATGAAAGTCGAATTTTTACGTGAAAGGATAGCTACACTTTCAAAAATAGTGTCGGAGTCGGAAGGTGATTTGGATGTGCAGAAGTATGTTGAAGCTAAGAGAGAGCATAAACGAGTTGAGGATGACATACAAAGTTTAACAGAAAAGCTTGTGGGATTGAAGGAGTCTTCTAGAAAGTTTAAGAGGATTGTAGATGGCTTAAAAGAGAAGATTGAAATGCATGAGGACAAGTTACAAAAACAGGTTAATAATGCGTTTAAAATTGTTTAGGTTGAGATGAAGACTGGTGGCATTTGAAAGGTTTGTGAAATTGTTTAGGTTGAGAATCTTTCGACTGTTATGCTAGTAGTGACTCATGAACAAGGAAGTTTTTTGTATATCGTTAGGAAGTTGTTTGCTCTATTAATGAGCAACTTCATATTTTGATCTTTTAAAACTACAGTAGTTCTGTTTAAGCATTTCATTTCATTTTCTAATCCAAGATTCAGGAACTAAACTTGACCTAAATCAGATACATTGGTCACTCTTTTTGTAAAATGTTATTTGCAACAAAATTTTACATCTATACTTTTAGTGCAGTACATAATCTTAAGATGAGGTCAAGGGTTTGACTTAAGTATGAAGTAGTAATTTATTTTCGAAGCTATTTTACATTTTTGGTTAATTATTCTTTGCTTTGTCCTATAAATTCATTTCGAAATCAGAAATTAGAACAAAAAATTTGTTTTTACAAGATATATGTTAGTCACGAGGAACCCTACGCAACGCTAGGGGCAATTATTCCTTTTTTATTTTATTTTATTTTATTATTATTTTTTTTTATCTATAATAAAAAAAAGTCATTCCTGTGATTTAGCCAAATTGCATGTTTCGTCTCTATCATTTCGAAAGTGCATGCACCGTTCTTTTGAGAAACTTACGAATGCAAATTTTAGTCATGACCAAAGTGAAATGACTAAATTTCCTATGTCTTCTTACTATTTAATAAACTAGAGAGGACAGAGATTTTAGTCATTTTATTTTGACCAAGCACGAAAATTGCACTTATAAGTTTCTCACAAGAACGGTGCCTGCATTTTTGAAAAGATAAGGACAAAACATGCAATTTGGTCAAATAACGTTGACGATTTCTGTAGTTTACTCTTCTATCTATTATACAGTCTCTGTGATTTGAATCAAGGTATTTAACCCTTGCAAGTTGGTATAGGACTTTGTTTGATGAGAATGTTTGAAGAGGCAACTAATCAAGCCTTTTTGCTTATGCTTGTACTATGGAAATTGTAAGATCCCATTGTCATTGTAGGAATAATTTGTCATGAAACTATATGGTTTAGTCAACATGTTTTGTTTTATTCAAGGTTATTACTATAATGAGAAGATCGATTTTATTGATTGTAATAAAGGTAGCTGCTGTGAACAACGTGTAAGTTAAGTTTTTTTAGTCTTAACTTGATGAAAATTGGTGAGTATAAATTCTTATTGAACAAAAGGCCCACGGGTACCACTTGTAGAGGTTACGACTTACGACTACTACAACCTACACGTATTAACTAGCTCAGGTAAATTAGTTTACGATGGTGTATGTGAAGTAGCCTTTTCTAATGAATCTTAATACTAGTTTCTGATTTTCACTTTTATGCCTGTGGAGTGTGGTGGGGGTGGGTTGAACAACATGATTGGCCATTTTATGTACGTGTTAAGAGCCAAACATGTTTACCACCCTTCAATAGTGTGATCAAGGTGTGGTTTAGGTTTGATAGCTTGCAAGTCGTTTATCATGATGTTATCTTGTTCATGGATGCATTTCAGTCGTTAGTGAGCCTGAACAAAGGGAGGTGATGCAGGGAAATAAACTATGTGCTAGTAAGAACTACTTTTAAACTGTAACCACGGTCAAAGGATAGAATCTTGATTTGGACCCAGAACCGATTCGGTGCAATCTATTTATACGGAGTATTTACCAATGGATCAAAACAGTCTTGAACACAATGAGAGAACCAAACTACCGTCCCACAATAAGAGTGTTTAAAAGTGTCACGGGATCAACTGATATATTGTAAAGTCTTGTAAACTTACAATTGACACACTGAGACTTAAAATGTTGACTTTTGAAGTCAAAGAACTACTAAGCTAGAGATTTGTGGATGGTGAATTTGATGCTAGTATCAAAGCAGATGTGGATTTCATTGCTTGGATAGATGGATGGGAGAAACAACTTGAGCCAATGTGCAGACTGCAGGATACTAAAATACAGTATTAGTTTGAATTTTGTACTTAAAGCACACTTGTTCAGTCATCCTTTGATGTGTATTATAATTTGAATTTAATAGTTAGGCCCTCTCCAACCATACCTTCATCCTAAACTAAGTCGAGCTCGACTTGTAGTATACACTACTAATTAGGGAATTTGTTCTTCTTGATATAATTGGGGACAAGGAATATAAAATTTGCTTTCAGTAAAGGTATACGAATCTTGCAAATAAGCATCAAGAAGAATTCTTCATTTAATCATTTTAGTTGTTAGCTAAATTGCTAAAAGGGATAATAACAATTGACTTTAAGAAACAATTTTTTTCTTTTCTTGTTATACAGTGAATAATATGCGAATACGAGTTGCATTTACATCCTTTTAAATATGTACCTAAGAAAAAAGTTTATTAGTTAATGATCTTCTTCTGGTTGGTGTCAATATACTGATCAAAGATATCTGTAAGGAGTAGTGGTCTCTACCCTTTAGACAATCATGATACACACAAGACTACAAGAGTATTAATCAACATGTAAGAGTAAATATGTCTAATGTTATATTCACATGGAGTAGATTACAGAGTGACCATTGCAAATACTGAGATATCACAGTGAACCACAAGCCTCTTGATCACATCTTAAATATTCAATCTAAGAGTAACTAGATTATTAAAAGTAGTCTTCCAGAAACCTTTCCAATGATACATAGCAAAAGCTAAAGACTAAGATTTTGTGAAGTATCACTTGGAAGTATTTTGTTAAAAAAACTAGGTATATATAACTACTCTTATAGAAAACACACGAAACATACCAACCAAAACACCCGTCCTGATACACCATATTAGCACGAAAACAAACCATCTATGTCACTCATGATTCATATATCTTCATATGCAAATGCTTTTGAGCGAATTTCACCAACTTCTCCATTTCAGTGGCACTGTCGATGGTGCCACTACGATTGGTGTCAGCTGATTCCATCGCCTTGTGTGCTTTCCACCTCCCAAACCATATCCTAAGACCATGAAGAGCCTCTCTGAATTCTTCTTGGCTTATCCGACCATCATGGTTATCATCATAGGCGCGCAACCATGCTTTGAACTCATCAACGTTCATCGATCTGTTTGGCTCCAATCGTATGCACCTCATGATCGCCATGTGTCTTGAGGCCAAAAAGTTTGAGTTATAGAGTGAAGACAATGGTGAAACTGATATATGTGAGTTGAGAAGTGTGAGAAAGATATATAGGGCCTAAAGATCGAATAGGGATCACATATAATGGAGATCACATGACTTTACGTTCAATTCAATTTGGTGTTTGGAATCGCATCTTTTTTCGATCACTTTTCAAATTGTGATGTTGGTATTGCTTACAATTCAATAGACTACATTGATATTATGAAGGGATGTGTAATAGAAGCCCCCTATGATGTCTAATCATAGGGGATATTCCCTTTGTCCTCTTTGACTTTCAGTATAACACAGTTTTCTGTCAGTTTCTGTTCCGTATTTTTGACAGTTTTAAGCGTTTGACTTATTAAACTTTATATTTTCTGTTCCGCATTTTCAGGTTTATAGTTTTTTGATATAAACAAAATTATAAAAATAAAAAAAAAATAAAAAAATCGAAAAAATAGGGGGGGCTTGGATAACAAATTTTGGGGGGGCTTGAATAACATGTGCCTATTATGAATATAGATTCGAGTAATAAAACAACTCCTTCAAAGACTTTCCGCTTCCACCATCCACTATGGATGAACCTATTAGAGGTTTATAAAATTGCCACATCTTAATGTCATTAATTCTTAAAACTTTTTTATGTTATGAACCTACTCCTTCTATGGATAACCCTTTTGAGATTTATAAAATTGTTCCAACATTTAAATGTCATTTATTATTTAGTTAAAAACAAAAATAAAAAAAAATACTAGTAATAAACATTTTTTGGACCTCTCCAAGATCCTAGACCTTTTCATGCCACCTAGGTATGAAATGGTTCCTCATTATGATATAAAAATTCGTGGACCTCTTCATAAATGTTTAGACCTATTTTTAAACTTCCATAACGGATGCTCTTAGTAAAGGTTTAAGTTATACAACAGGAAGGTATGTTTTCGTTTAAGTTTTATTTTCACACGTGAACGTTTTACTATATAACTAGACGAGTATCCACGCATAGCAATGGCGATGTATAGTTTTTGACAAAATTTGATTGTGTCGATTTGTATGTGTTTATCATCTGTTTGTGTAGTGTCGGATAGTTTACATGCATTTGTCTCGTGTAATGTTTATTCCGGTGACCTTAGATGCAAACAACCAAAGGATTGTAAGAGAATAAGAGGATAATAGGATAATATGTTTTTATTGATTTATTGTCCCATGCATACAATGATCACTGGTATATATGGAGCGCATACAAGATTTATATAAGGTAAATACTACTAGTAATTACCCTAGTAACCAAGTGACAATCATGCTTATCTCCTAGTAATCATGCTTATCTCATAGTCACCAAGTGACAATCATATTACGGGCTAACACTCCCCCGCAGTCCGAGCGGTGAAATCGCGAAAGCTCGGACTTGAGATTAAAAGCTAATAAACAATAAAGTAAATCTAATAAATAATTGTTGAAGAAGACATTAGACAGCAAGCGGAAACACATCTTCAAACAACAACAGACATAAATACACAACAAATCGGATAAACCAAAGTATCCGAACCTGTTAGTGCAAATATTATGATATTTAAACTAAACGGTTTCTTCGGTTTTAATAATGACAAACATGTAACTTGTAATGCATAACGCAAAATGTGCAAGTTACTTGTAAACAAAAATCATCAATGCATACTTACATCAACATCTCTCGACGTCTCAAGTATGCTTCAACAAAGTCCCATCCCGACGTAAATCACTCAAGGTATGGACAAACAAATCTACTACTTGACAAATGATCAAATGATTATATTTTTCTCTAAACTTCACATTTTTAATGTGACAAAATATTTTTTCAAAAATATATTTCACAAATTATTTTTGAATTAAAAAGAAATGTTTTATTTTGAAAAATAAGTTTAAAAATCCCAACAGCCATTTCCCTCCAAAACAGCTCCAAACATTCCCAAATAAACCTTCCCCACTAAAAACAAACGTAGGAGCGTCTACGGTACCACTAAAGTACCGACGGTACCACTAAAGTACCGACGGTACCATTAAATTTAGTGGTGCCGTCTGACAATTAGTGGTGCCGTCCCTCTGTAACGGCTAGTTTTTCTTTGCCTATAAATAGTGGACCATTTTACACTTCCAACTTGATTTTTCCAGTCAGTTTTCTCTGGTCTAATCCTTCCTCACTTAGATCACTTTCTTTGATCATTTAGAGAGTCTTAGTTTGTTTAAGAGTGATCCTTTCATCCTACCAAGAGATCACCTTCATTCCCCTACTAGTGCAAGAGAAGAACACATAGTATCACAAAGATACAAAGTGTTGTAGTTATAGTTAGAGCACTTGTAACACTTGTTACATACTTGTTGTATCCTTGCATACATCAAGTTCATTTTTCTTTTGAGAGTTTTTGAGAGAAGATCATTGTGATCATATAGAGATATTGAATATCTCTTATAGCTTGTGAGCTTGTGAGTTGATCAAGTTGATCAAGAGTGATAGGGTAGATTGAGTCAAGTGAGGGTTGATCATTGTGATCTTGTCGAGATCTTGGAGATCTTTTGAAGCTTGTGGGCTTGTGTGATTGATCAAGTAGATCAAGGGTAGATCGGGTAGATCGAGTCAAGTAGGAGTAGATTATTGTGATCTTGTTGAGATCTTGAAGATCTCTTGTAGCTTGTGGGCTTGTGTATTGATCAAGTGGATCAAGGGTAGATCGGGTAGATCGTGAGTAGATCGTGTGGATCGTGGTAGATTGGTACTAGCTAAGATTAGTACTCGACATTTAGCTTAGAGTCGGAAATAAGGATAAGCGACGTTGTACGGTTTTCTCCGCCTGAAGGGAGCTTGTTGATTAGTGAAGTAACTCTCGAGTTGGGTACTTGGGGAGTGGAGTAGGGCGAAGAGGAGCTTCGTGAACGAACCACTATAAATCATCGTGTCCGGTTTGCGCCTTCTTACTTATCTCTTTACTTTCATTTTATTCTTTATCGCTTTATATTTATATTTGCATTGCGTTTATGTTTGTGTGGTTTGTTGCTTATAATATGTTGATTATGCTTGTGTCATGGTTTGATTGTGTTTGTGTTGTAGTTTACTTTATACCATCTATAGATGTTGTATGATCTTTGTTGACACTTTTCATATTACGTTACACTTGATTGGGTGTTTGATACAAAAGTTTTTAAGTTTTTAATGGAAACGTATTCACCCCCCTCTACGGTTTCCACAATTGGTATCAGAGCCAGGTTGCTCAAATTTTTAAAACAAATGGTTTTCAAAATTGAGTACGATCCAATGTATCAAATTACCCATGAAAGTGATAAAATATAAAAAGTGTTTAGTTGCTTAATACTTACAAGTTTTGTTGTTAAATATACTTTGTCATGCTAGTTTGAAGATTTTCTTAAACAGATAAAAGAATAGAGCTTGTTAGTGTCCGGTCATGTCTATAGAACGAGTCGTAAAGTGATCCGGTTGGTTTTGCTCAAAACTGTAATAACAGGTCACGGTACCATTAAATATAATGGACGGTACCATTAAATATGGAATGTACCGCCAAATTTAACGGTACCTTCGTCTGTTTTTCAGAATTGGGTAATTTTCAAAAATTCGAATAAAATCAACCGCAAGTCCGTAGGAGTCGTGCCACCTATCGTTTTAAACGCAATTGAGTCTACTTTCATTTAAAAATACTTTTAGAAAATGATTGTAAAGTAAAATTTACGAGAGTCTTTGATTCGTAACAGAGAGTCTTTTCCGGTCATTCCGATTGCACAAAGTTTTTTGTCAAATTACAAAGAAAACATCACACATTGATGTATTCATATTTTCAAAGTGTTGAACTTGATCAAATTTTGAAATGGGGTGGAAAATAATTCATTTTCAAATAAAATCAAGCTAAGTGTACATTGTTATACTTAATACACAAAATGACGATAAGTATTTTTGTGTGTTATGCTAAATGACTATTTGTTTTTCTTTGTATCTTAGTATTGTTAGTTAATATTTTTGTATGCTTATTGTTATCTTTAGTTGAGCTAATTTTTTCTATAAGCATAAGTGTCTTTCATACCTTGTTGCTATTTGTTTATTATAGTCTTCTGGTTTATGCGTTTATAAGGCTCATGCTAAATCTTTTGCACTATATTGAGTACTTAGTTTGCATTGCATATAGGCATAGACCATTTTTCTTGCATATATTGCAAGTTTTTAAAATGTTTTAGTAACTTTCTTAGGAATAGAAACTAAGTTGGTTGATCATGTGTGTCGAAAGATATTGTCTTACACAATTATTTTTCCAAAGGTTTAAGTGTAAAAAGTATATCACCCCAAAATACTTAACACTTTCATAAAATCCGTAACATGATCCATAAAACATTACATCATTTTGTCTTGCTTGACCATGGGTTGTCTAAACAAGATAAAAGATCATATTAATACATTAGTATTTAAGTAAAAGGAAATGTATTAAACTTGCATTGATCTAACACACATACAAAATATTTTAAACATTTAGTATTTTACGTATGTTTTATAAAAATAGTTAAGATAATTATTTTTATACTAATGAGGTGTCGAAAAACTAAGAATATTATACTTAATAATATAAATAGTTTTTCTCAAATAAAAATAAATGACAATATCGAAGTAGTAACTTAATATGTCACTAACCTCACACATACAACTAGTATTCGAATAAATGGAAAACATTCTTTAAATTTTTATTTTCTTTTTAAAAGGAGTGATCGTGAGGGTCAAGAAAGATTTCGAGTACATATCAATTCATTATTCAAATTATGATTGATATCATTATCGAATCTAATTGACAAGTTTTCGAGTATGGACATGAAATTGGAGTCATTATTTGTCTAGCCTCAAGATAACATCAAAATATGATGAAATATATTATCTTGAATCTACATACTCAATCACACTCGATTGTTATGAAAATAATGACGTCCTCTCAAGACGAAAATAATATGCATTAGATCATAACTCACACTTGTGTTGAAGATGCCATATTAAGTCTTCTTGTCCAATGGTTGTGTTCCAAACATTAAACTAATATGTTTAAAAGATGCATAAAATACACAAGTAAGTAGGATTGACAACTTGGATGTTTCATCCGAAATATTCAAGTAATTTACTTTGCAATGCAATTAGTAAATGTGTCATTTTCGAAAAACCAAACACGAGCAAACAAACAGCATATGTAAACTTTGCTCATGAACGACTCAACACTCAAAATCACATGTCTAGTAAAAGTGTCACACATAATATGTTATTAACTATTATGTACGTCATCAATCTTCGAGAATATCACATGTATTTCTCTTATCAAAAGATTGACAAAGGATAACTTATATCATATGCATCTTATTTTCTTTGTAACATGAATGGTTATGTTACCAGAGAGTACATTGCATCTTGTTAACAAATAGAGGATATTAGATTTGAATAATAACCCAAAACAACATGTGTCATTGCATAAACAAGTAATATTGGTCATACACTAAAATACTTGTTTTACTAAGCATTCGTAAGAGTGATAAGTTTCCTCTTAGAAAAGCATATTTGTTGAAATATACAGTATGTCTCATTTTAAATATAATACTCACAAGATCTATTGAGGTAAGTAACCTTTACTAGATTCCTTTCTCAAGATATGCAAAGGAGCATCCTAGAAACACACACGATGTAGTAGATTCTAAATTGTATCACATTAGAGTGTCTCTTGGTTCTAGGAAACCAAATCATGTTAAAATAACATGTAACAACTCAACAAACAAAGATGTTGTCCAAGAGATCATAAAATGCACCATCTCCATCAAATAACCTCTAAATCTCAAACACGAAATTAAAACATTTCGCTTGCCTTTGTTAGGAGTTGTGTAAGACATGTCATTTTCTTAACCGACTTTCAAAGTATGGTTAGTTGAGTCATATTAGGCCATGTATTAGCGAAATAAGCTAATATCATCTTTGCTATACTTCAATAGGCAAATATAGGAATTTGAATTTTTCTAACATGAGAATGACTACTGGAGAACCTATCGCACTAGAAATTCAATTTGACCTAACGGTTGAATTACTTCCAGGAGAGAAGTTGGGTTTGTGGTATAACCCGTAAAAATGGTCGTGTTTAGCCTGAATTGAGCACCACTAGTGATAGTCTCATACTCATTCTCTAACTTGAAAAATTTTCATTCCTACATTTGACTAGAGATAGTTTACATCGGTGAACTTTATCTCCCGTTAGGATTTCATTTTGAACAAGTAGTAATTAGGATCTTCCTTAGCAAACCTAGATTGCTTGCATCCCACATATGTGTTTCAAAATGATAACATGTTCTCGTAAGATATGATTAAATGTCTTCACGATCTTAAATGCTAAATGATTATCATGTTTTGCATGATGTTTGCATTTATTCCTTTTGTGCATTTTACATGATTTGCTTGTAAATTTTGCACCCACACTATGTCCTTTTAACACATTAGGAATTAGGTATGCCTATCACTATGAACCCTTAGAAGTCATATAGTCATACACTAGTGTCAAAACCTATAAGTTAAAGTAGTCGCGAAGTTTTCCTAATTCCCTAGTCATCATTTCGCCTTCTTCCAAGTAATACACCCTTTTGTCATGGGAAGGTTAGATACAAACCTAGTAGAACTCGGAGTAGGTTTGACAACTTAAATATTTCATCCGAAATATTCAAGTAAGTTTAACTTGCGATCGCAATTGTTAAATGTCATATTCGAAACATCATATTCAAGCCTTTTAACAACATATGTTAAAACGCTCATCCAAAAGCTAAAAGCTAACATCAACCCTCGGGTGACAAAGGACTCACGAGTTACTATATAAGTGATTAGTAGTTCCTTTCATCCTCGTGTGACTATACACTTCTTAAGATTCCAAACCCTGCTGTGAATCAGCACCATAGGCCCTGCGTTACGTCTTTCAAAATCCCGTAAATCAACCAAACCTCTCAAACGAGAATCCTCTAACCATCTTCGTCTAGGTCTAGGAATGATGAAACATATTCCATAAATCTTATGACTATTTAAATATTTCACTAGAAATATTGTAGTCATCTCGTGCGTCTCGTCTCATGACTCTTTAAATATTTCACTGGAAATATTGAGTCATTCTTTA
Source organism: Artemisia tridentata subsp. tridentata (assembly GCA_021014915.2). Classification (NCBI taxonomy): domain Eukaryota; kingdom Viridiplantae; phylum Streptophyta; class Magnoliopsida; order Asterales; family Asteraceae; genus Artemisia; species Artemisia tridentata. The sequence goes on along the minus strand of CP139501.1, from coordinate 148,923,547 downwards.
AATCCCTCTCATGACTACTTAAATATTTCACTGGAAATATTAAAGTCATCCCTCGTACCCCTCTTATGACTACTTGAATATTTCACTGGAAATATTGTAGTCATCTCGCGCGTCTCGTCTCATGACTCTTTAAATATTTCACTGGAGATATTGAGTCATTATTTAAATCCCTCTCATGACTACTTAAATATTTCACTGGAAATATTGAAGTCATCCCTTACGTCTCGTCTCTTGACTTTTTAAATATTTCACTGGAAATATTAAGTCATTCTTCACATCCCTCTTATGACTACTTGAATATTTCAATGGAAATATTGAAGTCATATCTTGTGTCTCGTCTCATGACTTTTTAAATATTTCACTGGAAATATTAAGTCATCCTTCACATCGCTCTAATGACTACCTATGTATTTCCTCGAAAATATAAAAGTCATCTCTTCTCGTCTAGTACCGTTCATCTCGTAAAAAGAATTTATTAGGTATAAATTCTCTCCTCTTGTCGAAAAGTCTCACTAAATCAGCGAGATTTATTCATAAAATCCTTTTAAATTCCAATGACAACTTAAATATTTCATCCAAAATATTTAAAGTATATTTTATTTGCGAAATGCAATTAAATGTCATCTCTCGTTCTCGATCAACGTTCATCGAATCCCGTTGGATTCATTCATAAAAGAATTTATTAGGTATAAATTCCTTTAATCCAAGGTCCAGAAAAATCACAACATATGTGAAATTTCTTTGTCAAAAATCTAATTCTGGGTCAAAACTGACCTCAGCAGGTCACGGTACCTTTAAATAGGGGACGGTACCGCTAAATTTAATGGTACCGTCGGACCGTTGTCTTCTGAGACAGTTCATTTTGCTTTTAATTCTCTCTGTTTCAAAAGCACTATCGAAACCCACTCGATGTAGTCTTGAACCAGAACCGTCTCCTATCAGAATAGATTCTGTCTATCATCTGATTCCTTAGCTTTTTCCCCTTTCACTTCCGCATGGTACTGGACACACCATATGTATGGTTACTTCCGTATCCATTATCTTCTCAACTTATCTACACTTTTCAACCTTAGTTTTACACTACCAATGCTTCCGTATCCCACTCACCTTCCACACACTTCAAGCAAAGAACCGGTAGGATAAGTTGAGATAACCTTTCTTCATCAACATAGATAACCCCGCTAGAACCTTATCACTAACCTCACAACCTTGAAGATTTTATCTTCTAAACCCTTAGCATATTTCCACGTAATCACATGCCTCATTATATGAATGTTCTATGAATATTCACAATGATTGAGAAGAGCTACGTGACTTCAAAGGTGAAGTTTATTGTATGCTATCCACCACTTGTCATGACGTTACTAAGCTCATCGCTTCCGTTAACGTTTGTTTTCCTCTTTATCTTTTACATCTTGTCCGGATGGTCATAGACTAAGGGGGAGTGAAAACACACTCATATAGTCTTTCACCAAACACTCTCAAGAACACACAAATGTGGTTCTTATTCCCTAGGAAACTTCCCTTTAGCTGCCCAGAACTAGGCTGCACAGGAAAATTCGTGACTTCCAGGTCACGGTACCGTTAAATAGGCCACGGTACCGTTAAAGTTAATGGTACCGTGCCCTTGTTTGACGTATTTTTACTGTTTCCTCTAGATCCCTGCATCCCTAACCTCAAACCTGCAAAATTTTGCAAACTCACATACACCCTAAGATTCCATCACTACACCATAGGACACTACCACCAACTTTAAGTCGAATCCCACAACTCTTGCCTATATAAGGCCTCACCATTGCAAGCTTATCTTGCATCTCATCTTCACACTCAACCCTTATAACTAAACTTCACTCTTGACAGTGATATTTAGTTTCAAAACCTTCAACCCTTATATCAATCCCACTCAAACCTTTTAGCTACACTTCACTCTTGACAGTGATAGTTAGTCTAAGAACCTTCAACCCATCGATCATCACACTCAAACCTTACAACTATTCCTCACTTTGGATAAGTGATGGTTAGTTCAACAACCTTCAATCCTCACAATCACACGAAACCCTTCATGCACCAAATTATCTCTAACACACACCTAGGATCATCCAAACTAGAAATCTAGAACTTCGTTACCTCAACCCCGTTAGAGATATCCACCCCCAATCCTGTTAGGATCACATGCACATTTTCTTTTCTTTTTTTTTCTCTTTTGAAATATATCATGCATCTCATTATCAGTGTAAACGATATATTAATCTAAACCATCCTAACACCAATCATCTTAGGTAGATGATTATGTTGTTCAAAAGGTTTGTTAGAGCTTGCCTTCCCAATGACAACTTGGAAGAAGTCATTTTATGTGTCAGTCAACGAACGAATCTCGTTCTTGTTAGTGTGATTGATTGAACAATTACACCTTAGGTTGTCGGTCGGGTTGTGACACTCAAGTGTCCTTGAATTGCAATATGCATTCATATTTTTGTGTCGCTCAACTTTCTTGGGCTTTCTTTTTGGTCTTTATCCTTTTGGCACACTTCATCACGTGTCTAACTTCTTGCACACTTTGATATGCTCATCAAATTTTTTTTTGCTATGTTCTTAACACAGTTTAACCCTTGTATGTCTTGCTATGTGTATTCTATCCCTATAATGTTGCTCCTATTCTTTTATATATTATGTTGCACGAAGCTAACCCTTGTTGTAGGAAAAGCCTTTGTAAGAATTTGATCCATGGATCCGTTAGATACTAAGGTAAATAAATAAGGGGATTCAATCACCATAGGGGAGCATTGAGCTAGGGGGAGCTCGGGGGTATTTGAATACATAGCATGGAGTCGTCTTCACAAGTGGTGATAGAAGACTTTACTGGGATGATGCAAGCTCGCCTTTCTGGGAAGAAAGGAAAGTAGTGCAATAAGGGGGAGTAGGGAGTGAATTCAAGGGAGAGTTCGAGGAAACTACCTTTTTGATTCGACAAAAGGAGGAGAAGGGAGTATAAACATGTAACTTTTACATTTTACTATGTGTTATGGTTTACATATTTGTCATCATCAAAAAGGGGGAGATTGTTAGTGCAAATATTACGATATTTAAACTAAACGGTTTCTTCGGTTTTAATAATGACAAACATGTAACTTGTAATGCATAACGCAAAATGTGCAAGTTACTTGTAAACACAAATCATCAATGCATACTTACATCAACACCTCTCGACGTCTCGAGTATGCTTCAACAAAGTCGTAGATTTCCATCCCGACGTAAATCACTCAAGGTATGGACAAACAAATCTACTACTTGACAAATGATCAAATGATTATATTTTTCTCTAAACTTCACATTTTTAATGTGACAAAATATTTTTTCAAAAATATATTTCACAAATTATTTTTGAACTAAAAAGAAATGTTTTATTTTGAAAAATAAGTTTAAAAATCCCAACAGCCATTTCCCCCCAAAACAGCTCCAAACATTCCCAAATAAACCTTCCCCACTAAAAACAAACGGAGGAGCGTCCATGGTACCACTAAATTACCGACGGTACCACTAAATTTAGTGGTTCCGTCTGACAATTAGTGGTGTCGTCCCTCTGTAACGGCTAGTTTTTCTTTGCCTATAAATAGTGGACCATTTTACACTTCCAACTTGATTTTTCCAGTAAGTTTTCTCTGGTCTAATCCCTCCTCACTTAGATCACTTTCTTTGATCATTTAGAGAGTCTTAGTTTGTTTAAGAGTGATACTTTAATCCCACCAAGAGATCACCTTCATTCCTCTACTAGTGCAAGAGAAGAACACATAGTATCACAAAGATACAAAGTGTTGTAGTTATAGTTAGAGCACTTGTAACACTTGTTACATACTTGTTGTATCCTTGCATACATCAAGTTCATTTTTCTTTTGAGAGTTTGTGAGAGAAGATCATTGTGATCATATAGAGATATTGAATATCCCTTATAGCTTGTGAGCTTGTGAGTTGATCAAGTTGATCAAGAGTGATAGGGTAGATTGAGTCAAGTGAGGGTTGATCATTGTGATCTTGTCGAGATCTTGGAGATCTCTTGAAGCTTGTGGGCTTGTGTGATTGATTAAGTAGATCAAGGGTAGATCGGGTAGATCGAGTCAAGTGGGAGTAGATCATTGTGATCTTGTTGAGATCTTGGAGATCTCTTGTAGCTTGTGGGCTTGTGTATTGATCAAGTGGATCAAGGGTAGATCGGGTAGATCGTGAGTAGATCGTGTGGATCGTGGTAGATTGGTACTAGCTAAGATTAGTACTCGACATTTAGCTTAGTGTCGGAAATAGGGATAAGCGACATTTAGCTTGTTGATTAGTGAAGTATCTCTCGAGTTGGGTACTCCGGGAGTGGAGTAGGGCGAAGAGGAGCTTCGTGACCGAACCACTATAAATCATCGTGTTCGGTTTGCGCCTTCTTACTTATCTCTTTACTTTCATTTTATTCTTTATCGCTTTATATTTATATTTGCATTGCGTTTATGTTTGTGTGGTTTGTTGCTTATAATATGTTGATTATGCTTGTGTCATGGTTTGATTGTGTTTGTGTTGTAGTTTACTTTATACCATCTATAGATGTTGTATGATCTTTGTTGACACTTTTCATATTACGTAACATTTGATTGGGTGTTTGATACAAAAAGTTTTTAAGTTTTTAATGGAAACGTATTCACCCCCCTCTATGGTTTCTAAGGAACCAAACAGGATAAACTAAAGTATCCTGACCAAATGGGATAAACCAAAGTATCCCTTATCAAACAGGATAAACCAAAGTATCCTGACCAAACGGGATAACCCAAAGTATCCCCTACAACTAAAACAAACGAGATAACCCAAAGTATCCCCTACAACTAAAACAAAGAAAATTAAAACTAAGACTCATGCACTAACATCAAAAGAAAAGATGATAAAATGAAAGTTCGTAACTTTAGCCCCCAAAGAACCTTCCAAACAAACCGGGCGTGTTTTTCCCTAGAAAAATATAAAGATCCACCATTTTTTTCATAGTTCATTGAGGTGGGTTTTCGTTATTACTTGATATTTGATGATGAAATATGACAGAGGTTAAGGTTTAAAGGGAGCCCTCCGAACCTCTGGCGTTTAGCCGGCGGCCGGAGGCGGCGCCGGAAGAGTTTAGGTTTAGGGTTAGAGATTTAGGATCATATGACTGATACCATGTAAGAGAATATAAGAGGATAATAGGATAATATGTTTTTATTGATTTATTGTCCCATGCATACAATGATCACTGGTATATATGGAGCGTATACAAGATTTATATAAGGTAAATACTAATTACCCTAGTCACCAAGTGACAATCATGCTTATCTCCTAGTTACCAAGTGACAATCATATTACGGGCTAACAAGGATTACTTGATGATCTTAGTGAAAAATTGTATAGCATTCTCGAGAAAAAAAATAAGACAGTTGAATTGAAAAAATGAAAAAAGCTTGAGTATTAAAAAGTAATTAAATCATGAATTAATGGTAAATATTGTTACTTTTTATAAATAAAGGTAAAAGGATAAATTAATTTTACTCATTTTGTAAGCTATAAGCAAAATGGTTTCTTCCTTATATACAACAGAGATATGAAATATAAATTTCAACTTAATATTATGACTATTTCTTACATTTAAGGAGTGTTTTTGTAACTTTTAAGCTTTTGACTCAACAATCTCTACTTTTTATGATGTATTTGAGACCTTTTATTTTTAGAAATTAAAAAAAATTAAGTTAACACACCTTCTATTAATAGTAATTATCTTATATACTAAAAGATTCAGTTTGTATAATAAATGTGAAGTGGTCATGATTAATGTGGGACGAATTGAAGGTAACATATGCAAGACTCAAGATGGGCGAATTGAATGTAAGAATATGAAGAGTGACTATTGAAGTTGAAGTTGTTGGGATTAAAAGCCTTCTTGTTGGGATTCAAGATTACTGCTGCTCATATTTGATTACTGCTGCTCTATGGATTTAAGACTGCTCTTGAACTTCAATGAAGAATATGCTAAGTGTTTACAACTGCTGGTGTTAAAGTTACAAATGCTTGTAAAAGTTAATGCTGCTGAAGAACTTAGAGGAAAATATTCTAATTGTGTTAAACTTAAGGAATTGATGATTTTAGTAGGTTTACATGAGTTTTCTTTCTAGCTACTAAGGATGAGACTAGTGGCATTCTTAAGTCTTTCATAACTAGGATTGAAAATTTAGTAGATCATAAGGTTAAGGTGATTAGATGTGATAATGGAACTGAGTTCAAAAATAGAGAGAAGAATCAGTTTTGTGAGACGAAGGGTATTTTGAGACAATATAGTGTAGCTAGAACTCCTCAACAAAATGGAGTAGCTAAGAAGAGAAATAGGACACTAATTGAGGCTGCTAGGACAAATGTTTTGAAAGGCTTAAGGCGCAAAGGGGGGCGAAGAGCCTCGAGTCGAGGCGCATTCCAAGGCGCGGGATTCATTAATGCGAGGCGCACTAAATACACTAAGTTTTTTATAACATATGTGACCATTTATGTAGCTTAAATAACACAAAATAACATTAAAATACTTAATACATGACACATATTGCCATTATAAAGATTAAAATGGACCAGTTGTCACTTCTAAAACGGATAAACTCTTTGGCTCGATGACCTATATAGAGATTAAAATCCATATTAGACTAAATATGCTTGTGTCCTACACTTGTAGACTTACATCTAACAAAGCTCACAATTTAACCCAAAATATCAAGCAAGCAACGTATTAATTTTCAATGCACAATGCCACATTTTCATGACAATATGTCGTAAAGAAAATACTTAATGAAACAAAGTAACTTCTTAAAGAAAATTTCAATCAATAAAATAAACATAAAATCAATTCAAATTTACAAATCATACAAATACTCACCCTATGACTTAAAAGGCCCATGTATCGTATCTTAATATTTAGAAAAAAAGCCCAAAAACCCGTTACATCTCTGAGGCGCAAAAATCCCCAAGGCGCAATGGCGTAAAAATCCCAAGGCGCTGCGATTTTTGTGGGATTCATGCATGTCGTGAGCCTCGATCTAAAAAAAATCCCAAAGGCTAGAGCCTCGTGCGACTTAGCCCCTAGGCGCGATTTTTAAAACTCTAGCTAGGACTATGCTAGCTGATTCTAAGTTGCCAACTAATTTTTGGGCAGAAACAGTTAGTAGTGCTTGCTATGTGCAAAATAGAGTGTTAGTTGTTAAGCCTCATAACAAGACCCCATATGAACTTTTTCATGGTAGAACACCAACTTTAAGTTTTATGAGACCATTTGGGTGTCCTGTTACTATTCTCAATACCATAGATCACTTAGGCAAATTTGATGGTAAGGCTGATGAAGGTTTCTTTGTTGGATACTCTTTGAATAGTAAAGCCCTTAGAGTATTCAATAGTAGAACAAGGATAGTGGAAGAGAACTTGCATATTAGGTTTAGTGAGAATAAACCTAATGCTGTAGGTAGTGGACCAGATTGGCTATTTGATATCGATGCACTAAAAAGAACAATGAATTATGAGCCAGTTGTTGCAGGTACACAATCTAATGGTTTTGCAGGTACAAAAGCAAATAATGATGCAGGTCAAGCTAGAAAGGAGACAGAACCTACAAAATATTATATTTTGCTACCATTATGGACTGCTGATCCACCATTTTCCCAAGATCCAAAGAGTTCTCAAGAAGATGAAGTCAAACCTTCAAGTGATAATGAATATTCAAGTGATGATGAAAAGAAGGTTCATGAAGATCCAAGAACCGAAAGTGAATGTGATGATCAAGAGAAGGAAGATAAAATTAGCAACACTAATGATGTTAATATTGCTAGTGATGGAAACAACACTAACAGTGTTAATACTGGTAGTTCAATTGTTAATGCTACTGGCATAAAAGTTAATGCTGTTGATCCAAACATAAGCATTGAACTTCCATTTGATCCAGACATGCCTGCTTTGGAAGATATTGGCTTATATGACTACTCAAATCCTGATGAAGATGATGTTGAAGTGGCTGACATGAATAATTTAGATCCAACAATCCAAGTCAGTCCTACTCCAACTACAAGAATTCACAAATATCATCCTCTTGATCAAGTTATTGGAGATGTGCAATCAGCTACATAAACAAGAAAGATGTCAAAGGAACATAGGTTCTTTGATAGAACTCTTAAACAAAGAAAAAATCATCAAGACCTTCAAAACTGCTTGTTTGCTTGCTTTCTATCACAAGTGGAACCCAAAAAGGTAATTCAAGCATTGAATGATCCAAGCTGGATAGAGGCTATGTAGGAAGAGCTTCTACAATTCAAGTTACAAGAATTTTGGACTTTGGTGGAGTTACCTAATGGAAAAAGGGCTATAGGCACTAAATGGGTTTTCAGGAACAAAAAGGATGAAAGAGGAATTGTGATAAGAAATAAAGCAAGATTGGTTGCTCAAGGGTACACACAAGAAGAAGGGATTGACTATGATGAAGTCTTTGCCCCTGTTGCAAGAATTGAAGCAAATAGGCTATTTCTAGCTTATGCTTCTTTTAAAGATTTTGTGGTGTATCAAATGGATGTCAAGAGTGCTTTTCTCTATGGGAAGATTGAAGAAGAGGTGTATGTATGTCAACCACCAGAGTTTGAAGATCCAGACTTTCCTGATAGAGTATACAAAGTTGAAAAAGCACTGTATGGGCTACATCAAGCTCCTAGACCATGGTATGAAACCTTGTCAACATATCTGTTGGACAATGGGTTTCACAGAGGAAAGATTGACAAGACATTATTCATCAAAAGGCACAAAGGTGATATTTTGCTGGTGCAAGTGTATGTGGATGATATCATCTTTGGTTCAACAAAGAAGGAGCTGTGCATTGCATTTGAGAAGTTGATGCATGAGAAGTTTCAGATGAGTTATATGGGAGAACTTACATTCTTTTTGGGATTACAAGTAAAGCAGAAGAAGGACGGTATATTTATCAGTCAAGATAAATATGTTGCTGAAATTTTGAAGAAGTTTGGGTTTACAAAAGTCAAGACTGTAAGCACACCAATGGAAACAAGAAAGCCTCTGCTCAAGGATGAAGATGGTGAAGAAGTGGATGTTCATCTGTATAGGTCAATGGTTGGTTCATTGATGTATCTTAGATCTTCAAGACCTGATATTATGTTTGCAGTGTGTGCATGTGCTAGATACCAAGTCAATCCAAAAGCTTCACATCTTCATGATGTCAAAAGGATTTTTAGGTACTTAAAAGGTCAACCAAAATTGGGCCTTTGGTATCCAAAGGATTCTCCTTTTGATTTGGTAGCATACACTAATAGTGATTATGCTGGAGCAAGCTTGGATAGGAAGTCTACAACAGGAGGTTGTCAATTCCTTGGGTGTAGATTAATATCATGACAGTGCAAGAAACAGATTGTGGTTACAATTTCCACAACAGAAGCTGAATATGTAGCTGCTTCAAGTTGCTGTGGATAAGTGCTTTGGATTCAGAATCAACTACTTGATTATAGGTACAATTTTATGCATACCAAGATTTTTATTGACAATAACAGTATTATTTGCATAATTAAAAATCCTATTTTTCATTAAAAAAATTAATGCATATAGAGATCAGACATCATTTTATTAGAGATTGCAATGAAAAGAAACTGATTCAAATGGTTAAAATCAATATTGACAAGAATATTGCAGATTTTCTTACAAAAGCTTTTTATAACAACCCGAAATTTTTCACGTCAACATTTAATTCTAAACTCTAAGTCATTACTTTGAAATTTACAAGAATACTTTTATGTATAACTTTTTAGTTAAATAAACGTAAAACTAGGAACAAACCTATTGTGCACTACGACTTTAGACTAAATTTAGTTTACACCATTACATTTTATTGCCACTACTCAGATTCGTAATTTAATCCTTATGGCAATTTCATTTTTGTTTACTTATGATTACAAATTTAATAAACGCTTTTCACAGTTTAAATAAACACCCAACGTACCCGACACTCCTAACAATTACTTTTCAAGCCCTTTCATACTCCTTAAATTATTTCAAATGTGCCAAAAATCATTTTCAAACATTTCCCTAATTCTTTTACAAACGTTATTTAAAGATACGTATTTACCGTTAACCACCAAACCAATACCCAATACATATAATATATACAATCTTGTACAAAAGTAAATCTTCTACTTCTAATTTTACCTATGTGGTCATTTTTGTTTACTTATGATTACAAATTTAATAAACGCTTTTCACAGTTTAAATAAACACCTAACGTACCCGACACTCCTAACAATTATTTTTCAAGCCCTTTCATACTCAAATTATTTCAAATGTGCCAAAAATCATTTTCAAACATTTCCCTAATTCTTTTACAAACGTTATTTAAAGATATGTATTTGCCGTTAACCACCAAACCAATACCCAATACATACAATATATACACTCTTGTACAAAATTAAATCTTCTACTTCTAATTTTACCTATGTGCCCCCCCCCCCTTCCCCCTTGTTACCATAATCATCACTAGACAAGATTTCTACCTAAAATTAATGCTAGACACATTCCTTAAAACATGGAGTTGTAAAAACTAATTGTGGCTTGACTAGCCACCATGTCCCCCCCCCCTAGCTAGGTCGGCCAAGAATCAAAGACCAAGACCAACTAGATTTTTTTTTCTTGACTAACTATTAGAACTTGGACTTTAACTTGCTATAAATATAGAAGACTTAGCACATTTTCACAAGAAGAAAAGGAAAACAAAACCACCTACTCCCTCTCCCATAAAATTCGATCCACCAAGGAGGAAGCAAGCAAGGAAAATTTGTTTTTCTAGTTTAGGAGTTCAAGAGAGTTCAATCGGGTTCATAGTTGAGTTACCAAGCGTTTAAGGGTTTTTGGTTGTGCACATTAGTGTTCTTCATTTCCACATAATCATTCTAGGTTCAAGTAAGTACATGTTTGTAATGTTTTTATAAACATAATGAATTATAACTAATAACTAAGTCCTAAACATATTTCATGAACAACTAGTTAATCCTTAATCTTGACAAATCGGTGGAAGAGTTAGGATTAGTTTGGAAGTGGTTTTGAATGATTTGAAAACTAGAAAACGCACTTTGAAACATATTTAAAGAGAAGCTGTCCTCACTTGTTAAATCTGGAAAACTCAGTAGGTTGGAAATAAGATTTGAGTAGAAATATAGAAAATAGACTCCATTACAAAAACATGGCCGCTTGAATGGGTTAAAACGAGTATATAACGAAGAAACTACGTTAGATTTAAGATAAGAGACTAAAAATTGATTTTCTGAAAATAGTACATGCTGTTAAGGGTTTTTCAAAGGATGAAAATGGACATTAGAAGCTAGCTAGATATTCCGAGGTACTAAAAATATGTTAGTACACTTAAATACGAACCCGGGGATATAAAGAACTTAAGAAACGGAGCTAAAACGACCAAGATACGTTGATTTAAAGTTACGATGAAACTAACTATTTTACCAGCTCAAACTGAAACCTTTCTAAGTGTCGAAACTGTTTGTTCCATGTGACCATGTTTAATCCCGTTTTTCTCATAGATAGGGTCTGTTATGGAAAAATGGCATTAGTAGATAAAATAAAGTTCACCTGGCCTAGTTTCCAAAAAGTCCAACCGTTCGTCAAATGGATTTAAAATGAGTAACTTATGACCTCTCAAACTTCCCCGAAAACTGTCCAGAAACCATAAAAACAGCCTGACCACCTAACTTTATGGCCATAAAAGTGTGGGATCGGGATCCGAATGGGCTAAAAGTCAGTGTTAACTTTTTTTGACCCTACTATATACTTCCTAAATTCACTGAGTTGGGTCAGTAACACTTAGTAGAAACTGTTTTACGACTAGCTTTACTAGGCCACTTGGTCATTTTCAGAAATCTAACAGTGTAAATTGTGACGTAAAACTTTATTTTTCTAAAAAATCACTTTGGCAACTATCGTAGAATGTTGTTAAAGCACGTCAGTGATTTTCTAAGATACTTATTAACAAAACGACCACACTTTATTTACGAGATAAACTAGTGACGACATATAAATGTGTATAATTGATATTTAAACGAGCACCATAATATAACTACGTTTTTGACCACCAAACTTTACAACAAACATGTACGGGTGATATATTAGAGTGTAAATTTGCGTACACGACCTTTTTGCCGAACCTAAGACATATCATTCATATTAGGTTGCGAGTAGTTTCCGAGCCTCAATTCCGTGCACTTTCCTTTTGTTATCATATCGGTTGTTCCAGGTGAGTTCATGACCCCTACTTTTACTTATTTTATAACCGTTTTGGGGGAGAATACATGCTCGTTTATATTTAAACTCCATGCTCATTTTACTTGAAATGTGAATTGTTTTCCCAAATATTACTAATTGGTTGAAACCCATGATTTGTTTCTCGAAAGTATTATGTGTCTACCTGTTACACGCTTGATTATTTTCTTATGGACACAAGTGTATTAAACTATTAAATATTGCCTATGTTTTGACCCGTTCAGCGCGAATGTTGTGAATAGATCTATTGGGATTGAACTCCCCATCCGGGTGGTGTTCCCCACTTGACTGGCATGTCAAACGGACGCATAATCATTTGAGGAACCTTGGATGTCCTAGGTGGACATCTACCAGAAAATTTGGGTGTCCGGGTGGTTTCCCCACTTGACTGTTATGTCACACGTATGCTCAAACTAGAAATATTAAGGCTTCGGTGTCATGAACTTAATACGACAATAAATCTTTCTATATTTTGAATATATTGGTCTTTGAATTCTTGTGGTCCATATATCATTTGTTGTTTACTTAAACCTAAGAACTCACCAACCTCGTGTTGACACATTTTAGCATGTATTTTCAGGTTCATAAAGTGTCAGCTCATCTTTGGCGGCTTTTGGCATGGCATGGCATGGTTATAGGATTAAGATACTCTGATAATCATTTGGGACCACGTTATTTCTTTTATGGGCCTGTATTTCCGCATTTTATGAATGATGTAAATCAAAGTACTTTTGATTATAAAAATTTCTTTTAAACAGATACGGTAAATCTGTTCTCTTTACTCTGTGTTGTGGTACCAATTTAGTAGCACCCCAGTGACATTACCTTCCGCTGCGACCCGATTTTGGGGGTGTTACACTTTTGATGTAAGTAGATTTCAATATTTGATTGCTAGTATTGGAATGTTAAATCTTTAAAATCTCTTACCTCTTTATGTTTTTGTAGAGTTTTGTATGAATTAGTACTGTTATTCAAGTCATTAAATGTTTTTGCTGTTAAGTATAAGTTAGTGCTGCTAGTTATACTTAAGACTGCTAAGTTTCTGTTGTTAGTTATACTTAAAACTGTTTACTATAATTAAAACCAAGAAAACACAAGATGTAGGATATGTTTGGTTTTTGGACTAACATTTTGAAGGAAAAGCAAAGAAAAGTGTTAGATTGGAAGGGAATTGGAGTTAATGCTAGTGCCTTAAAGTTAATACTGCTAGGCATAAGTTAATGCTGCTAGGCTTAACTTACTGCTGCTAGGGTTACTACTCCTAATTTGTGCAGGGGACTGTTTCATAAATACAATCGATTAAGGGTTTAAATCCACCAATCATTCATATAATCGATTTTATTCTTCACAAATACTCTCTAAATACAAACCCTAACTCACTTTTCTCATCCAATCACAAAATCCAACAATCAACACAATATCGTCACTAAAGTTTGCTAATTCTCACAACATGATTGCGTTTTTGTTAAAACCCACTGAAAGTGAAGGATTTGAATAGATAATTGATTTCTTGAATGCACACCCTATTAGGTATGCATTAACTGTTAATCCTACTATATATGTTTCATGTATTGAGCAGTTTTGGTCTTCTGCTGTGGCCAAAACAATCAATGAGGAAGTACATATAGATGCCGTAGTAGATGGCAAGGATATCATCATTACTGAAACATCTGTTAGGAGAAATCTTCGACTAACAGATGATGAAGGTGTTGAATGTTTTCCAAATTCTACAATTTTTGAAAATCTTGCATTGATGGGGTTTGAGAAGCCATTTGCTAAACTAACTTTTTATAAAGCATTCTTCTCCCCACAATGTAAATTTCTTATTCATACTAACTTACAATGTTTAAGTCCTAAAACAACTTCCTGGAATGAGTTTAGCAGCACTATGGCATCTGCCATTATCCGCTTGGCTACAAACCAAAAGTTTAATTTTTCTAAATTGATTTTTGATAGTATGGTTAAGAACTTGGATAATTTGTTTGGAAATTTTTTTATGTATCCAAGGTTTTTGCAATTATTTTTGGACAAACAATTTACTGAGAAGGTAACCCATAAAAGACAATATATTGCACCTTCTCATACTAAAAAGATTTTCAGTAATATGAAAAGAATTGGTAAAGGATTTTCTGGTACTGTAACACCTTTGTTTCAAACAATGCTGGTACAAGGCCAACAATAAATGGGTGAAGGTTCAGAAATCCCCACTGATACCCAACACACACCCACAATTTTACAACCATCCACATCACACCCTCAAAAGACCCAAAAACCTAGGAAGCCAAAAAGAAAGGGCACTGAGATACCTCAGTCTAGTGCTCCTACACAATGTGTTATAGATGAGGCTGTCCGTAAGGAGAGGGGTGACAGTTTGGTGAGAGCTACCACTACTGCTTCTAGCTTAGATGCAGAGCAGGACAGTGGTAACAGCAATAAGACCCAATCCAAGGCAACATCTACTGAATCTAGTTCCCATGGAACTAATTCAAGTGATGGTCCCAGGCACTAAGAAACCATGGGGGATGCAGATGCTCAAACTAGGTTTGAGGCTGTGTCTAACCAATCCAATGATTCACCTCTCGGGAGAGGTAACACACTCCGAAGTGATGAGGATAGTATTAAACTTAAGGAATTGATGGAACAATGTACCACTTTACAAAAGGAGGTTCTTGATTTGAAGAAGCTTACATCCTCACAACAGAAGGAGATTAGAAGTTTGAAAAAGAGGGTAAAGCAGCTTGAAAATGGAAAAAGGTCAAGAACACTAAGCTCAAAAGGTTATATAAGGTTGGTAGTACATCAAGGGTGGAATCCTCAAATAGTGATGAAAATTTGGATGAGGATGCATCCAAACAGGGGAGGAATGATGACAAGGATACTGGGGTGGATGAGGTGGTGGATACTGAAAATGAAATTGTTGTTGAAGATGTGAATGATAAAGAAAATTTTGTAGAAGAAGAAGTTGAGTTGGTTTCTACTTCTGAGATAAATGTTGATGTTGCTCAGGTTAAAGCTGTTGGTGAAAAGGTTAATGCTGCTAGTGTAGTAGTTAGTGCTGCTGGTGAGGAGGTTAGTACTGCTACAACAACTGCTGATGAAATCAAAATAGCTAAAGCACTCAAGGCTTTAAAGAGCACAAGACCCAAGGAGAAAGGGGTTATTATCAGAGATCCAGCTGCTCAATCTACAACAACAACAATGTCACAACAACAACCACAAGGCAAAGGTAAAGCCATATTAGTAGAACCTGTGTCCAAGAAAGATCAACTCAGGCTTGATGAAGAAGAAGCCAGAAGGCTACAAGCTGAGTATGATGAGGAAGCAAGGATAGCAGCAGAGAAAGGAAGACTTGCAGCACAAAAAGAGGAAGCCAACATTGCTTTGCTCAACACATGGGATGATATAGAGGCAAAATTTGAGGCTGACTATGAATTGGCCCAAAGACTTCAAGAAGAGGAGAGAGAACATTTAACTGATGAAGAAAAGGCTAAACTGTTTATGGAGTTCTTAGAGAAGAGTAGGAAACACTTTGCTGCAAAGAGGGCAGAAGAGAAAAGGAACAAGCCACCAACTAAAGCTCAACAAAGAAAGATCATGAGTGCTTATCTGAAAAACATGGAAGGATGGAAGCTTAATCAGTTGGCAAATAAGAGCTTTGAAAGAATCCAAGAAATGTTTGAAAGTGCTTTCAGAAGGGTAAACACTTTTATTAATCAAGACACAGAGTTGGTGGAAGGCAGTTCAAAGAGAGCAGGGACAGAGTTGGAGCAAGAGAGCAGTAAGAAGCAGAAGGTAGAGGAAGACACTCAAACAGTTTATGGTAGTTAACCAGGATGATGAAGAAATACCTATTGATGCTGTACCTTTGGCTACTAAGCCTCCAGGGATTGTTGACTGGAAGATCTATACAGAGGGAAAGAAAATGTACTGGGTGATAATCAGGGCTGATGGAAAAGAACAAGTGTTTACAAGATTCAGTCAAATGCTTAAGATTTTTGATAGAGAGGACTTGGAAACTCTGTGGGCACTGGTTAAAGCCAAGTATGGGTCAACAAGGCCATTGAAGGTGCCAGCTTCAGATTATGATTATGTGCTGTGGGGAGATCTAAAAATAATGTTTGAACCACATGAACTGGATGAAGTATGGAAGAGACAACATGGGTATAAATTATTGCACTGGAATCTGTTTGACTCTTGTGGAGTTCACTCTTTGATGATGCAATCCATTCAGATCTACGTGTTGGTGGAGAAGAAGTATCCCCTCACTAAGACTACACTTTCAATGATCCTGGAGAGTAAGCTTGAACTGGAATATGATAGTGAAATGTCTTATGAGCTTCTTTGGTTCATCATACAACAGAAGAACAAGAAGTAAAGTGTTTGGAAGCATCCTCTTGTTGATTATGAAGCTTTGAATGAAGAAACTTGATGATTTTAGGAGAAAATATCAAGTTTAGGGGAGGATTGTTGGGATTAAAAGCCTTCTTGTTGGGATTCAAGATTACTACTGCTCATATTTGATTACTGCTGCTCTATGGATTTAAGACTGCTCTTGAACTTCAATGAAGAATATGCTAAGTGTTTACAACTGCTGGTGTTAAAGTTACAACTGTTTGTACAAGTTAATGCTGCTGAAGAACTTCAAGGAAAATATTCTAAGTGTGTTAAGACTGCTGGAACAAAGTTACTACTATCAGTACAAAGTTAAGACTGTTGACAAAGTTAATGCTGCCAGAGTAAAGTTACAACTGTTAGGCTTAAGTTAGTACTATTAGAGGTTTTAGTTACTACTGCTTATGAGATATACATTGTAAAGCCGTGTGATATGTTTAGATAATTATAGAAAAGATTTTTCTTGGAGAGAAAGAATTGTAAGCTGACTAGGATTCCTTGGTGTATAAAAGGAGGTCCTAGGGTATAGAGTTAGATACGTGAAACACATAAAAATTCTTATAGCTTCAAGGTTGTGTAACCCTAATACTGTGAAGAGTATTCATATTATTCATTAATAATATTGAGGCTTATTGTTTGTTTATTAAACTGTTTGATCATTGTGTTCACTGTTACATTAGAATTCTTCTTAATATCAAAGGTTAGATTCCGCATAGTCTTTGATATTTTCAAACACAATTTCTACTCTAGTTGTGTTAGATTTATCTAATATAACTAAACCTTATACAAACTAAGGAATTCAATCAAGTGTTGAACTGGGATCAATAGAAGTGTTGTTGGAGTTATGGGAATGTGAAAGATGTAGTATCTTCATATCTACAAAAAGAGTTACACACATAATTATTGCTAAAAACTATTCAATATGAGAAAGTATAAATACCACCATTTGTTTCACTTTGGCCACGGTTCTGGTTCAGCACACCAAAGATTACTACTTTGTTGTTGTGGAGGAGTTGCATGTGCATGGCAGATATGCCTATTGATTAATAATCTTAAAATGCATGTTGCGTGGTACACGTGCTTAAGTATGTTGGTAATTAAAGCAGTTTTTTTGTTGTTGCTGCAGACTGATGAAGATATTCTCACAGAGGTGATAAAGATGGGGTTTGACAACGATGCCCTTATCGAGTCACTTCGTAACCGAGTGCAAAATGAGGTACCAATCTATGTTTTAAAGGTACTTACGACTGACTGTATGCTCCAATGTTGCTGATCTTTGCTATCTTTTATAGGGCACTATTGCATATTACTTACTACTGGACAATAGGTTTCGTAATTCAAACAGTTATCTTGGAGCTGAATTCTAAAAACCAATGGTTAGATTGTCTACTGATGTTTTTAGTTTCTGTTTATTAAATCAATATTTGATACTTCCTAAATTAGATCTAACAAATGCAGGACGGCTGGACGGGTACCACCGTATCAACATAAATGAGGCTGCTGCTTCAGCTCTAGCCCAAAGCCCAACTGGATACATAGATTATCCACGAAAAAAAATATGAGAGGCCAAGACGAGAAGAAATTTGACTACAACAATGCTTGATGTTTTTAGTTTCTGTTTATTAAATCAATATTTGGGCTTTCGGTTGCATTCGCTGTTCCCTTAATTTTTTATTGAAGTATATTTGTTTGTTTGTTTTTGGGTGTAATATGCCAATAAGTAATTTGACTACAACAATGCTTGACTGTGTATGCTCATTGCATTCAGCAAAAAAAAAAAAGGTTAGTATGTTTTTTGTATACGTGAATTTATCATATGATATGACTAATATTCGGCTATTGATTTTCATTGGTGGTGTTTAATTTAGCTAGAGATGAGTCTAAGGTAATTAGTATTTGTTATGTTGACGGGAAAGTGGGCAACGTTGAAGGCTAATTGCCAAAAGTTCAACGTTCCTCTAACCTTTACTGTAAGGGTATCCATCCTCCATTCCTCATTTATCGTAATATATATCCTTAGAAGTCGTTACTTGATGCATTGCATTATCAATTTGTTGGTGTTTGTTTTGCAATGTTTTATTTGAATTATCCATCCACTAAAGCTATACAAACCATTTGTGATGGATTGTTTTTGGTTCATGAATGTTTGACTACGTAAATAATCATAAGAAGTTAAGAACTTAATCATAACAACAACATAAATAATAACAGGAAGTTAAGGACGTACAGTTATGGAAGAATGGTAGATTTTGTTGTGGAAAATCGATCCCTCTTCACTTTTTGGTGTTGATCGTCCACGTCAATGGAGAAGGGAAAGGAAGTGACTCCTGATTTTCTTTAATAGATTATTAATGGAGCTTAATTATTTATGATTAGAGAAAAAGAAAATTGTGAATGTATATATGTAAACACAACATATGTAATTGATATTAATGGATAATATGTTTGCTCTTTACATGTCTTATAGCAAAAAAATAAATTACCTCTTCGACTACGTTTCGTCTTGCCTACTATAGTTAGGCAAAAAGGTTGCAGGTTAATAGTTTCACAAGTTTATCTCTAGTATGCCTAACTCATAAGAGTAAATTACATAAATGGTCCCTGTGGCTTGTCGAAAATTTCACCTATCGTCCTTTATACTAAGAAGTTGCATATATCGTCCTTATCGCCTCCAAAGAATAACACTCGTGGTCCTTTTTTTAACGAGTGTTAAGTGCATTCCGTTATAATTTACACGTTAGCGCCTGTTGGTTAATGATTGTTGCATCGTTTATCCTTTATAATAACGGCCGTTTATAATTTAAAGTTTTTCGACTTTAGATATGTTTTTATACATTTTTATCCATTTTCCTCCGTTTTTATACGTTTTATCCGTTTTCGTCCGTTTTTATCCGTTTTCGTCTGTTTTTAAACTTTTTTTTTACATTTTTATCCGTTTTCATCAACTTTTATATGTTTTCTTACGTTTTAATTCATTTTCGTCCGTTTTAATATGTTTTGTCTATTTTTTTTACGTTTTGATATGTTTTTATCCGTTTTCATCCGTTTTTATACATTTCTTACGTTTTTATCCGTTTTTCTTACGTTTTTATCTGTTTTTATACATTTTCATCCATTTTTATACAATTTTCACGTATTCATAGGTTTTTATCAGTTTTCATATGTTTTCAACAGTTTTCATCCGTTTTTACATGTATTTTTTTTACCTTTTTGTCGGTTTTATATGCTTTTTGTCCGTTTTTTACGTTTTTGTCTGTCTTTATACGTTTTTATACGCTTTTTTTTTTAATGTTTTCATGGGTTTTATCTACTTTTATATGCTTTTAAGCGTTTCATCCGTTTCTATACGTATTTGTCCATTTTCATCCGTTTTTATACTTTTTCTTACGGAGAAAAACATAAGAACACGTATAAAAGTGGATGAAAGATAAAAACATATGAAAACGGATAAAAACCTATGAAAACGTAAAAAAAAGCGTATAAAAACGGATCAAAACCTGTAAAAAGTAAAACAACAGACAAAAATATATAAAAACAGATGAAACAGAAACCTAAGAAACCGGATAAAACCATATGAAAACATATAAAAATGGATGAAAAGTGATAAAAACATATGAAAACGGATAAAAACCTATGAAAACGTAAAAAAACGAATAAAAGCATGTGAAAACTGATAAAAACCTATGAAAACGTTAAAAAAACGTATAAAACCGGACGAAAACATATAAAAACGGACAAAAACGTAAGATAAACGAACAAAAACGTAAGAAAAACGGATGAAAACAGATGAAAACGGATAAAAATGTAGAAAAACGGATGAAAACGAATAAAAACGTATCAAAACGTAAAAAAAAAGACAAAAACATATCAAAACGTAAGAAAGACGTAGAAAACAGATAAAAACGTAAGAAAACGTATAAATGAAGGATGAAAACGTATAAAAACGGACGAAAACGGATAAAAACGTATCTAAAGTCGAAAAACTTTAAATTATAGACGACCTTTATTATAAAGGATAAACGATGCAACAATCGTTAACCAACAGGGGCTAACATGTAAATTATAACGGAATGCACTTAACAATCGTTAAAAAAAGGACCACGAGTGTTATTCTTTGGAGGCGATAGGGACGATATATGCAACTTTTAAGTTTGAGGGACGATAGGTGAAATTTTCGACAAACCACAGGGACCATTTATGTAATTTACTCAACTCATAATTTTAAGAATGGATAAAGCATCTATACTATTAAAAGATTCAATCCTAAAATTTATCGTGGAGATTAAGCTTCATTTAACTAAACTTATTTTATAACTATTTAGCTACACATTACGCGACATCTCAATTAGATGCACCATCTTACTTACACTTGAAAATTTACACAAACATTACGTAATGAACAATTAGTTACAGCCCGAGTGCATCACACGGGTTTAAATGCCTCGTTATAATAAATTTTATCTTTATCTATATCTACTTTATATAATATGTTTGAGACCTTCTATTTTTAAAAGTCTTAAAAAGTTAAGTTAACATGTACACCTTCTATTATTAGTAATTATTAAAATAAAAATTTTAAATATACTAATTGCACATTAAACTATGACATTAAATTAGATGTTACAATAATAAAATATAACTAATATAATGAATTTAATATGTTTATAGTTAAAATTAATAACTTTTTAAATTTGTATATAATAATATGATATATTAATTCTTCACATTCTCACAATACAAACACACAATCTCTAGAATCTATTATCCATTATAGAAAATCGTTAAACAATATTCGCCAAAAACAACGTAAAATTAAGAAATCGTTAAACATTCGCCAAAAATAACGTAAAATAAAAAATAAAAAATTGTTAAACATCATTCCCCAAAAAATCGTTAAACAATATTCGCCTTCGAACTGCTGCTTTCACGGATACCATGCTAGTAAATATATAGTGTATGTTGTTCTATATAACCTAAACCACTAATATAAAATAGCTTATTTCTCTTATAAAATAAGAAGACGATTTATTACAAAAACTGTGAATAAGTAGTTTATGCATGAGAGGCTGTATTTATGTTATAGGTTAATATACGTTGAGGTTACTGAATTTTACGTTTTGTTCAATTGTTCACTTAATTTTACGTTTATAATTCTGAATAGGGGTATGATCTGTTTATATTCCACCTCTCATTTACCTCGCGTTCTGACGGTATTGGGTATATTGTTGTTCTTCAGTTAGTTTACTCAAATATTTCTTTGTTTACATAACTCAATGACTTTATAAAACACGACGATGAACTAATATAAAATACTTGTACATATCATTAAACTTATAAACACATTAGGTCACTTAATTTATTAAAATAGAGTTAATTTCATAAATGGTCCCTGTGGTCTGTCAGGTTTAACGGGTTTAGTCCCTTTACTTTTCTTAATGGATCCAGTCCCTGTGGTTGCGACCCGTAATGGGTTTGGTCCATTGACCAATTTTTCTGTTAGTTTGACCGTTAACTCAACAATTTGACAGTTACATAGAAGGGTAGTTAGGTCATTTCACTTAGGTTTTATCTTTAAACTAAATAAATAAAATCCACCAACATATAACACTATCTTATTTATAGATCTGAACATTGAACAAATTAAAACACATACAAAAAAAATAAAACACTCAATAACTTTTCTCTTATCTTCTTTCCCTTAACACCCACACCCACCACAAACCAACCACCACCACACCTACAACCAACTACCACCACGAACAACCACCACCTCGAACAACCACCACCTCTTGCATCCGCTACCCGCCCCACCATACCCAGCCACTATCCGCAACCACCACCACTCGGAGCTACGCAAACGAATTTTATGTTGTTTAAAGGGTTAATACACAAATATGTTACTAAACTTTCCATAAAAGTTCGCCTAAGTTACTGAACTTTCATTTTGTTCACTTAGGTTACTGAACTTATAAACCATGACATTTGGGGTCACTGAACTTATAAAAATATTCATAAACAACACTGAACTTGTAAAAACATGACATTTATGTTACTTAACATATCAAAAAATATACGATTAAGTCACTCCTACCAACACTAATAAATGCTTTCTAATTTTCTATAAGTTCAGTAACCTAAGTGAACAAAATGAAAGTTTAGTAACTTAGGCGAACTTTTTTGGAAAGTTTAGTAACATATTTGTGTATTAACCCTTGTTTAAATCGATATTTATGTGGTGTTTTTATAATGTTCATATATGAATTTTATGTTGTTTTTTTTTGGTGATTAAATCAGTTGGTCTTCAACACAAGATGGTGAATATGTATGAAATGAAAGAAAAATGTTGTGTTTGTGGTTAACTATTCAAAAAGAGATAAACATAAGTTTTGTTTGATGGCTGAGTTTAGGATAGATTTGGTTAATGGTGTAAGTGGTTTTCAGAAAAATTTTTGGTTAAAGAAGATTTAATATGACATGTATATTTTGGATGGGTGTGTTTGAAAAAAATGATATGTAATTTTTTTTTTGTGATGATGGATTTCGTGGTAGTGGCAGTCGAAGGGATGAGGGATTTGGTGATGATGGATATCATATATATTTTGGATAGGTGTGTCTGAAAAATATGGGGTTGAAGGGATTTAATTGTGCTTGAGATTGGTTTTTTTTTTTTTTTTTTTTTTTTTTTGAAGATGATTGAAGGTGATAAGATTTGGTGATGATGTTGGTGTTGATACTGTTGGTGTTGTATTTGTGAATTTGGGTTTTTTTATAAAGATGATAGTGTTGGTGTTGTGTTTATAAAGATGATGTTGTGTTTGTGAATCAGGTATACAATAATTGTTTGTGTATGTTTTTATTAATAATAATAATAATAATAATAATAATAATAATAATATGAGGGTAGTTTGGTCATTTCATCACTTCAAACAGTCAAACTAACAGAAAAATTGGTCAAGGGACTAAACCCGTTATGGGTCGCAACCACAGGGACTGGATCCGTTAAAAAAAAAATGGACTAAACCCGTTAAACCCGACAGACCACAGAACCATTTTAAATAACCATTAAAAAAAATGCATTTAGATCGCTCGTATTAGCAATGAACTTATTGAAAAATGATCTAAATTTCATGTTCTACAAGTTCAGTCACTCAAATGAATGAAGAATTAGTTTCTAAATTAACCGAACAAAAACACAAATTTCGATAACCTATATGTATATATGTTCACCATTTATGTATTTTGATAGAAAAAAACAATTTGCTTGAAAAGAGAAAGACTAAAGTTAATTAGTGACGAGTTGGTGACGCTCATTTTTCTTTTTATTTTCTAATTACTAATATGGTATATCTTTACTTTAAGAGTAAATGTCATAAATCGTCCCTGTGGTTTATCGGGTATAACGAAAAATGTCCCTAAACTTTTTTTTTACCGGATCCTCTCTCTGTGGTTTTGACCCGTAACGGATTTGGTCCCTTGACCACTAATTCCGTCTGTTGACCGTTAAAATGCTTGTTTGATGAGGTAAAATGACAAAAACACACTAGTTATTATTATTATTATTATTATTATTATTATTATTAGAGTTAATTACTTAAATAAATTATACTACAGATATTCAATTTGCAAATTACCAAATTCATTCACCCAAATCTGATTTCAAGAACTAAAAGAATTACAAATATCCTAATTTCTAAATTACAAATAACATTAATCATTCAAATATATAAAACCTTACGTAGTACAACAAAATTGTAACTCTCATTTGTTTCATTTTTTACACAAAAAACTGTAACAAAAATCCTTTACTAAAAGCAAAATCTTCAAAAATCTTCAAGAACACCCATTTCATCATCGTCTCCACAAATGTCATGAATTAAAATTCAACCCATTTTATAAACTTATAACCCAATATCAACAACTTTCAAATTTACAAACATCCTAAATCTAAGAATACAACCCACCACTTCCATCTTCTTTTTGTTTTTCTATGGATCACGGCAACTAACAACTTATCATCATTCTCTTTCATTATAAACATCACCAATAACTTAATCCAGAAACTCCTCTTTAGTCAACACCAACTAATCATCAATCCAAGAAATGTTCTTTTGTTTTCAATAGTTCACCTTATAGCAAAAATCATAGATCTAGAACCAAAAATCCCCAATAACGCAAAAACAAGATCTGATATCAAAATTAAAACACTAAAAAATCATAAATTGTTGAAACCCACCAAAATAACAAAAGCACATTGGTGGTGTTTGGCACCCGGATCTGGTCACTGGTAGGTTGGCCGTTGTTAATGGGTTTTGGGTGTTAAGATTGTGATGGGTGGCGGTCGTTGATGGTTCCAATTGTAGGAGTATCGATAGGTAGCGACTGAGGAGGTGATAAGCAGTGGAGTAACTGTTGAGAGGAGCCGATGGTGTTGAGCGGTGGTCGGCCGGTTGCCATCAGTGGTGGTTGGAGTATTTTAGAGAGATGATGTATATAGAATTTTCTGGTTTTTTAGAGAGTAGTAGGTGTGTTTGTGTGTGAGAACTTAATAGTGAAGATGGTAGGTATGAATGTGTATCTTTATTCTTAAATTTTTTTAATCAAAAGACGAAATTACCCTTAACTTAACGGTCAAAGTAACAGAAATATTGGTCAAAGGACCAAACCCGTTACGGGTCAAAACCACGAGGAGAGGATCCGGGAAAAAAAAAGTCTATGGACCATTTTCGTTATACCCAACAAACCACAGGGACGATTATGACATTTGCGCTTACTTTAATATTCTTTTTCTTTTATATTCAGTAGCCAAACTAACAGTAAAACTGATTTTTAAAGTGCGGAGTATATATTTTTGTTAGCTGAATATTTCAATATACTTTTTGCCAAGTGCCCAAGTGGATTGATACCAACCGTCTGATAAATTATTAAGATGATACCATAGGCTCGTAACTATTGTAGCACAATTTAAGCATGATATGGTCTACTACTTAAAATAATCAAAGCATATAAGATAATTTACACTTTCTTTGCGATTGAAATGCTACCACACATATAATCGTTTGAAATTACTTTTAACCATCGTTTTTTAATACAAGCGAGTTACTCTTATTATCTTATCTTCCCATAAGAAGAAAGAATAACGAGTAAGCCTTACCAATTGGTTCTTTCAAAAAGCCATATTTTGATAGAAATCAAATTAATACTACAATAAGCTAAAGGGAATCAACATTTAAGTGATTAAAAATCTAAAACGAATTGGTATATATGTTTAGCTAAGAAATCTTTCTCGTATATGTATACTACAAGAAAATTAACATTTAGTGACAGAAAAAAGACGTCACTACATCTACAATTTTGGTGACACATTTTATAGAAAACGAGCAGGTTAACCCGCGCGTTGCTGCGGGAGTGCGTTGGTCCATATTAGTTTATTTACGGGAGTGTTTCTCGTAAATGATGTGTTTTCGGTTTTATAATGTATATGTTTTAAAGTTTGTAATTTTGGTTTAAGTATAGTAGACGACGTGTTTTTTGCAATATTGGTCATTTTTCGTATGTTGTTGGAGCGCTTTTTTTTTTTTTAAATGTGTGTAATTTTATAAGGAAATGTATATTTGGTTAATTGTGTTTTTGGCTTTTATTATTTTGTTTAGTGTCATTTCATTTGGGCTTAAGGTTTGGTTACTGTTGTTGAGCCTTAGCATGTGCCTTTTTTTTTGCCAGTCTGAAGTTTTAAGTGTTTTGAAGGTTAGACAAACCGGGCAAAAAAGGATAGAAAACCTAGGGTTTTTGTGAATCTAATTACACATAGTCTGGTATCAATTTGTCAAGGCGAAAAGGTATTTTGATTGTAACGGCATGGGTCGCAGGTTTCCAAAGTGTTTGAAGATTGCACAGCAAATTGGTGACCGGCGAATTGATAGGGTTCTTTGTGCTACTTTTTCGCGGGAGAAGAAGGCATACATGGGTGATGAAAAAAACTACAATGAAATGATTGAAGAGGTACAGGCTAGGGTGGAGCACATGCATGGAATTATTCTTGAGTTGAAGAAGCTTGGGAGGGACCTTGTTTTGGATGAGTGTCTGGCAGTTTTGAAGGCTGCAGAGCAAGAGGATTTTGCTGAAATGGGGCGTTTGATTCAGATGAGTCATGCTGCTGGTTTACGTGCTGACGAGAAATCCAGGATCGTGAAGAAACTCAGGAAGCTCAAATAAGGTTGTTTGTCTTTGTGTATTGTGTATGTTTTAATCTGTTGAAGTGAAGTAGTTTTTTGTGTGACTTTGTTGTGTAAAAAGGTTAGGTTTGCTTGTTATGATTGTTTACCTAGTGTATGGAATGTATGAAAGTTCTAGTGTATCTGGAATTTGTTGAATGTTCATGTTGATATTAATGAAAGTATAAGTTATTAGGTCATTCGATTGGGTGTCTTGTCTTACATTGTTTAATTTTTTTTGTTTATATGATGAAATGTGATATTGGTATGAAAGCGTTAATTTTGCCTAGTTTATATTGTAAGGATGCTGTAAATTAGTATTAGGTAGTTACCTAGGATATGTTTTTGTGAAAGCCTATTATAATGATATATTGTTTCTATAAGGTAGTGTCTCAATATGTTTGAATAAGTTATTATTGTTGTTTAAGCTATTTTAGAGGAAAAAAAAAAGTGTTTCAATAAGATAGTGCACATTTTTTGTGTGCCTCTAATGTTATTGGCTGTTATATGGGCAGGTTGGGTAATGGATTAATTTTTTTAGCAACTTAAAGTGGGTGAAAAGGATGTTAGTCTAGGAATAGTATTAGGCCAAAAAATAGGTGCTTTAAATGGTGTTGTAAGTGGAGGATACTTCTTTAAATTTGTGAATGCATTTTGTGTAAAAATGTTACATCATGAAATTGGTGTTACCTATGAAAGTTAGTAGTTGTAGTATGATTCTTTTTGTTCAAAATAGAGTAGTAGCATGTGTTGGCTGTAGAACTTTTAGTGTAAGTACATTGGCTGGTATATGCACTTGTAGATTCTCAATATATGGCTGGGAGGGTATGAGATTGTTTTAAACAGTGTGTGTTGGCTGTATCTGCTTTTTAACCTTTGTCTTGTTTTTTAAAATTCTTTTTTTTAATAGTATTGTACCAAATATTATTTCGATAGTATGTTGCATGGGAAATAGAACCCAAGCAGATACTATTTCAATATGGTTGGTGATACTGTTTTCAGTTATGTTTTTTTGGCTATATAAAATTTCACAAATCATTAAAAATAAGAATAAAAAAGAATAAAAGTAAAACCGTATCTTAGGTAACAAAATTTTATGCCGTAAAAAAAAGGGCAACAAAATTCTAATACTGTATGTAGCTTGATTTTGGCTGCGTTGATTGGTGTTCTGGATCTTGCACGTGAGGGAAGGGTTGAGAAGCGTCGACATGTGTTCATGATGGATATGCATAATTAGGATGGTTTCTTGTCGTTGCTGATGTTGTCATGTTTTTCGGTAGAAGTTTATGTAGGTTTTGAATTTCGTGGTATGTTATGATGTTGTGTTGTTGATTAAGAATCTGTTCTTAATCTTTGCGGTAATGGTTGTAAGTAATGGTACTTATGAATAAAAACTAGCAGCTTGTGTGTGTTTTAATACTGTTGGATCTTTTATTTTTGTTATTATATGTTTTTAGTGGGTGTTTATTCTGTTATATTTAGATTATTAAAGCAAATTCAGTAGCTTGTTTGCATATAGTGCTAAGAAAGTTATATGGTGTTAACATAGGTATTTTTAATACATTAGTTGTTAAGTTTGTGGACAAAATATTAAACGTGTATGACTAGAATCGAACTCGGGACCATGAGATTGCACACATTACGTATGAAGGATTAATGTATAATAATTAATATATATAAACCGTTATATATTTAATTATTTGAACATAAAATAACGACTAACGGACGTTAAGTAATTAACGGGAATTGACTAACGACCGTTAGTGAATAAAGGAAGGACTATAGGTGTAATTAGAGGAGCAAGAAAGTTCTAGAATTCCTTGGGGAATGCTAGGGCCGATCGGCTTATGGGTTGCCAAACCCAATCAAAGGCAAACTTGTCCTCCAAGATTACGTGCCTATAAATACAAGGCCTAGGGTTATTGGTTTTCTACTCTTGCACTTGCTATAACCCCAGATCTTTGTGTTCTTCTTCTTCCTTCTTAAAACCGATCGAACAAACATCCCTTTGGGTTGTTCGATCCACTTTTTTCTTAAACAAAGTTTGTTTGGTTTAATTTGTGTTCAAAGATCTAGCAATCTTGTTAATCGGTTATAGTACGTGTGTACAAGACCTTGGTATAAACTCACTACAGTTTATACATCTTGGATTGAGATATAAAACGGTAAGGGGTATCTCGCTAATCCACTTGATTATTAAAAGAAGAAGATTTGAAGTATTGATCCTTGTTCTTGCTAGGATCAAAGGTACGTGTCTTTAATTTTTGGTTAATCTTTTATATGTTAAATATTGATCCTACGCTTCCGCATACGTGTTTGATTGATTTAGAATAAATATATGATTGTCATGGTATTAAAATTCTAACATTAGTTTCATATGTAAGCAAGTATGACATGAGTAGGTTGTACATAAGTTATGTAGATAAGATTACTATAACCATATTACAAAAGATGCCTTTATGGCATTACAAAAGATGCCTTTATGGCATTATTAGGTTTCAAGCCTCGTTTTGCATTGTTTTTTTCCCATGAGACATATATTTACAATAGCAGTAGTGGTAGTTTGTTGTTGCGACATCATATGGAGGAGCAAAAGTGTGGGCATGCAATGAGACCTGCAACAGTAAATTGAGTTATGAAGTGTTGCTAACGTGATCTATATTTTTTTTGTGTAATTTATTTGTGTTATGTTTTCACTTACTTTGGTACAAGTAACTTCTACTTTTTATTTTTCTTGGTGTCACTTGGTTTATCTCGGAAAATTGGTCGTTTAGCAGTCTTGTGTATGGTTATTTCTGTCATTGGTTTCTTTGAGGATGCCTGGGGGCTGGTAACTGTTGGTAGTGGTGTGTTATCAGCTGCCATAGAGTAAAAATAATGGGGTTAATCCATACGGGTATCTTCATGTTTGAAACATATGTGTGTTTTTGATTTGAAATTTGTCACCTATAGGTTTTGTCCGTATTGGTTGCTCTTCATTTGTTTGTTCCCGCTTCTGAATAGCCTTTAAGTCTGATGGAATTGGAGAAACTGATATGAAAAAAATAAATGGTTGATGCCTGGATTATTTATAAATAATTGTGGTAGCATGTACTATTGTAATGTTTTTTTGAGTTTTTTTTACCTGAGGAAGATGTATTTGGGTTTGTTGGGAATTACAGATTTGATTATTACAAAACTACAAGGGCTTAATGTGACAGCTTTGGTATTTTACATATGGAAGAATTAAAAGCTGGAATATCTCCTTAAAGATAGAAGATATAGAAGATTTGTTATTATCTTCTTAGTTAGCTTTTTGTGTAAGCTAGGGTTTTATTGTAAACCCTCTATATAAAGGGTATTAGCCGAATAGGTTTTGAGAGATAGAAAAATGTAGATCGACAATGAGAGTCGATTAGAAATGTGTGTCTGTACACATTTCTAGTAGTTGTTAGTAGTAGAAGGTTTATTATTCAATAAAGAAAAGCGTTTCACTAAATCACAACCTTGTTCAATGATAATGATTGTCTTGTGTTTATCCGCTGCATATGAATCATTGTTATTGTGTTTATCCGCTGCATATGAATACTTGTAGGATCTAGGCCTCCTTGATAGATCTTTGAGCCTTCGTGGATCGGTAGAATGCCTATGTAATCACAAGCACGCTACAAGAGAATCTCTAAATATAAACAAATAAAGAAGAAGAATAACTATAAAGACTTTGATCCTCTATGGATCTTTTATTCACTAAAGATATTAAGAATTTGATTACAAAACTCATAGCCGCATGTTTCTTTTATACTACAAGAAACCCTAATGCAGCATTACTAAGAAAACGTGTAAAAAGATATACACTATCTCTTCCTAAATTAACTCTAACAAACGTTCTAAAGATATGGTATTACCAGCAGCAATGCCAACTAACAGCAGAAACAAAACGTACTACCAGCAGGAACCACTACCAGCAGGAACTACATACCTGCCAGCAAGAACCACTAATACTTACAACAGGAATGAAATAAATATTAATTCTAATAATTCCTAACAATCCTCCCCTAAACTTGAATTTGACTTGGTTAACTTCAAGTTTCCAGATAGATCTTTGACGTCCAGGGATAGAGGATTGAATCAGCAACATCAGAAAGTAACCAGCAGCAACATCATTTTGAAGCACAAACTTCCAGCAGCAAGCTCTATGCATCAGCAGCAACAGGAAAACACATTATCTTAAGCTGGTCACCATCTAAAAGGCAATGTACTTGATCTTCACAGCAACCATGACTTATTGTACATCAAATATTTTAAGTTTCATAATATTCTCATCACTTCCAGGTGTGTTAACTCCTGTGAGAGGTGAATCATTGAAAATTAATTGATTTGATGTCTCTTTACCAATAGCCATCACTACTGAAGTAGCCAATGTATTGGTGTGTAAGATCATGGTACATTGATAACCATATGATTTTTAGTAAATCAACAACTATAAACGGATTTGATTTGTCTTTACCTGTAGCCGTTTGCTCAGGACTAGCCAATTCTTAGGTTCAAGAAAAAATGAGAAAAAGAAAAATAGAAAAAACATACGGAATACCATCCCGTTTCATTTTATGTTTGTTTTATGTTTTTGTTATTTTGTTTTTAACTTAAGATTGAGTCGAGTCTTGGCTTAGCAACATTGTATAGTACATGTAATTGATCAAGATCTTTAACTCGCCACCAGTAAAATATCCTTTATCCAACAAAACCGTGTTTTCCTTTTCCCTACACCTAACGTTATAACCCATTTAAAAGCCCTCTTTGATAGTTTATCTTAGGTGCTTACGCCTAGTGGAGGAGGTTTTCGATCCTTTCCCAAGCCTATGGTAATCTATTTGCTATGACAGGTAGTGAGAGATATTATCCATTTTCATTTATGAGATTTATTTTGATGACACTTGAGAGATATGAGTATCTAAACACTACTTGTGAGGTGCTAGTTTGTAATCTCCGTGCTTATTATGATTAAAGTGGAACGATTATTTGTTGTAATTACTTTTATGTTAGCATTAAATGACCCCTAACTTGTGTTTTGATTAGAATAAAAGCGCATTTGCTTGAGGACAAGCAAATCTCAAGTGTAAGGGTATTTGATGAAGCGAAAAGTGTACCGCTTTTAGGGGGTCATTTAAGCCCTAAATTGTATTTATTTGATCAAATATTGCCCTAAATCGTTCCTTTTGTCATTTTAGGTACTTTTGAGAAGAAATCTGGAAAAGGAAGCATTTTGGACGTTTTTGGAGCATAAAAGTGAAGAAAACGACAAAGTCTCAAAAATCGGCTGGAAGTTACCTTTGACGGCGTCAGGATTATGCCTGGAAGGCGTCATGGCTTGGCAAAAGTGGTGGATGTGAAATTTACTCATGATAAGCCAGTGAAAATTGCATGGGAATTCTGACGGCGTCACCCTTTAAGTTGATCAAGGTCGTCACGTTATAATTTAAAGAGGGACGGCGTCACGTTCATAGTCTGAGGGCGTCAAGCCTTGATAGGCCAGAACGGATTTTGGAGAGCTAAAGAGGGACGGCGTCAAGAAGGTCATCGGGGAACCCTAAAAGCGGCGAGGTGACGGCGTCACACTCCATAACGTGACGCCGTCAGATCTAAAAATCTATATATAGTTTTGCAATTCTTTGTCATTAGTGTGGAACTTATTGGGGAACTTTGTGTGTGAAAACCCTAGGACGAATTTGGCAGCTCTTTCAAGGCTTTTTGCCTTGAGATCTTCCATGTTACATTGAAGATAAGTTATCAATTAATCATTCAATATGTCTATGTGTTGTTTGATTTTATCTTGTTCTTGTCTTTTGTTTAACATGTTAGGCTAGATTTATCTTGTGTTTGCTTAGATCTAATGAAACCTAGCTATTGATTATTGGTTATTAGTGTGTTATTAGTTGTATTGGATGATTGTTTATCTATGTTAGGCTTAAGAAAACTGGCTAACTTCCTATTCGGTAACTTGCTTGAACGTCTTAAGAAACATGAACCAATGCGTACTAAAGGTTTTTATGGTTGTATTTAATGCACAAGCGAATTCTAGTGATCCCATGTTAGGAGCTTCCTAGCCGGCTCGACATAGGAGTGAAGTAGGAGCTTGTAGAGTTGGGGAAGTACGTACGCCACCCCACGACTGGTATTAAGGAATACACCCGTCATCCACGCAACTAATACACACTAATCAACCGGTAAAAGATAGTTAGGGAGTAAGGAAATCTAAGTAAACACATTTCCCTCCACATAAGTTTTCACCAACCTTTTCATTTTCTGTTATTTTATTTTATTTGCATTCGTAGTAATTTGGGTTAGTTGACTAGCAACTAATTCCGCCCACTCTTTCAAACCCGAGATTTTACTTGCTTTCATAAAAATTATAAAAACATAAAAAGAATCTTCTCTCACCCTTAGACCTATTAGAGTAATTTTTCATACCTAACGAACACTATTCCCTGTGGAGAACGATCAATCCCCCGTACTTACCACTACACTATACTACATCGGTCAGGTACACTGCCTGGTGGGGTTGTAAGCCTCTTGAGATCCCTCGAGAGGTAAAACCTGTTGTAAGGTTGCAAAACCACGCATCAAGTTTTTGGCGCCGCTGCCGGGGAATAGTTATTGTTTAGGTTGAATTTTTATTTTATAGGTCTACTCACTAGATTCCTTTCTAGTGAGATTTTTATTTTCTTTTTCTAGGTTTTCTTTAGTCTATCTATTTTCTTCGTTTCTTTGTTCGTAACCATTACCATTCGACATCATGGAAGATGGTAATATCCTTGATCCCAACAACCCACCACCACAACAACCACCACCACCTCCTAGAGCCCGTACTTTAGGAGAGTACTCCCGTCCTAGCCACCATGGCTATCGAAACACCATTGAGCTCACTCAAGGAGCCAATATCACACCCTTGCGATCCGACACCATCCGGTTGGTGCAAAGCGGATGCGCATTCCAAGGACTTCGTTCTGAAGATCCTAATCAACATCTCAAGGACTTTCTCAAAATCGTTGATTCTATAGACCTTGATGTTGCCACTCGAGAGACGACCCGACTGCGTCTCTTTCAATTCTCTTTGCGGGACCAAGCTAGTCAATGGCTAGAACGTCAACCCGCAGGATCCATCACCTCTTGGGATGATCTCACCACTCGTTTCCTTGCTCAGTTTTTCCCACCGGGAAGAACTACCAAGCTAAGGAAGGATATCTTGAAGTTTGAACAACGTCGAGGCGAAACCCTCTACGGGGCATGGATTCGATTCAAGGACTTACTCCAAAAAGTCCCTCACCATGGCATAGAACTTTGGCTCCAAGTCCAAATCTTCTATGACCATATCAATCTCTCCACGAGGCAAACCATTGACCAATCGGCTGGTGGTAAGCTACGTGATCTAAGTGCGGAACAATCATGGGCTCTCCTAGAGGATCTTGCTCTTTATGACAACGAGAGTTGGAGTGATCCCCGTGATTTGAATAAAACGGTCAAGGCAATATCTTTGCCTTCGAACAATTCAAGCACTTCCGACCGTAGGATCATAGAACTTGAAGACCAAGTCAAGTTTCTTATGAAATCCTACGAGGCTCCTAAACCTTCAAGCCAAGTGAACAAAATCACTTCTTCATGTGAATTATGTAGTGGTCCCCACGACACTCGTGATTGCATGGAACTCCCCGAACAGGCTTTTGTGGACTACGCATCCTCGCGTACCGACGTAGCGGGAGACAAGTGGTACACTTTCAAACCCGAGCCAAACCACTACGGTGATTCATACAACCCCTCATGGAAAAATCACCCGAACCTTAGGTGGAAGCAAAACCAAAACACACAACAAACCAATCCTTCCAACCCACCTACTCGTTTCCAATCAAGCGGTTCCAACTCGAACCGTACTTTCAACAACAATCCTTCCGGCAATGGTAGTACCAATAACTTTGAAGGATTGATGTCCCAATTTATGGCATCTCAAGAAGCTCGTTTAGCCAAGTTTGAAGCCGATTTCAAACAAAAACAAAGCGAGATGACCAATAAGATTGACACCTTGTTGAAAGCCCTCAATGACCGAGAAATGGGAGCACTCCCTAGTAACACGGTCAAGAACCCGAAACTAAACGTCAACGCTATTTCATCGGTTTCGTCACCTAGTTCTTGTCCACAATATTATTCGGTCAATTCCATGAGCACGTGTTTCAAACGAACCCAAGTCGTTCCAAATGACCAAGAAGTTATGACATCCAAATTGGTCAACAACATAGTTGAAACATCTCCCACTCAAAACCTTGACGAAGAATTCAAGGAGCTCCACCTTGAAAGTCCGGTTGTTGATGTGTTGGATGAGAAGAAGCTCAAGTTAGGCAAAAAAGGGACCGCCTTCGTTCAAAACAAACTACCTAAGAAATTAGATGATCCGGGCTTATTTGTTCTACCTTGCAAGATCGGTAATTCGGAGGCTTATGACACATTAGCCGATCTTGGATCAAGCCTTAACCTACTTCCGTTACCTCTCTACACCTCTCTAAAACTAGGAAAACTTAAAGAAACCGAGGTGATAATAGGTTTAGCGGATGGGAGTGTTGCTTACCTGGTTGGAGTAGTTAAGGACGTGTTAGTGCACATTGGAAAACTAACCATTTTAGCCGATTTCCACGTCCTTGATATGGTTAGCGACCCTACATGCCCCTTGTTGATAGGTAGAGTATTTTTGGCGACCGCTAGTGCTATGATTGATTGTAAGGAATCCAAGATAGCGGTAGGAGAAGGAGATACTTGGTCAGTCTATGATGTTAAGAAACATGCCTATGATACTAGTGAGGAACCAACACCACATTGGTTAGAATCAAATAGGAGACCATCTAGATATGGACCTTGGATTGATAGAGACTTCATAGGACCCCAACGCCCATTTTACCTAGAAGAGGACTTTGTGAACCGAACACATACGGTAGAGCAACTCTTAGCTAGGGACACCGAATTGGATCCATTTGAAGACCCTCTAGTTTTTAGGAAAATGATTGATTTCCTAGGAGTTTTGCCAATTAACCTAGGAATGAATAAGTGGACTTGTGAGGAAGATGATCATAAGTGGAATTGGGATAAACCACCCAAAGATGGAGATGGGTCATGGCATATTAAGATGACATTGTATGACCCGGATGGAGAAAAGTTTGAAAAGATCTATCGTACTAAGCGGACCAATAGGAAACTTCAATCCAAGCTTAACCCTAAAGACGTCCTCGATGACGAGCTTACTTACATAGGGTAGCGTGACTTTGAGTCTAGCTACAAGACTCGTTAATAAAGAAAAGCGCTTCTTGGGAGGCAACCCAAGCTTTATTTGCTTTGTGTGTTTATTTATTTGTTTGTTTGATTTTATTTGCTTCCGTATGTATGTTTAATTTTTATTCTTATTGATTCATGTTCAAAACTAATTTGTGAAAATGCTTCATTTTGTTTTTAACTTCGTCTTAACTACATATAAAGGTATTTTGCAAAAGTTAAGTGTAATGGAAATCTAAATCGGTTTATTAGAACACAAATGAACATGAATCATAATAATAATAAATTAACATACATATTAGTATTTGTTTGAGTCAAATGCTTGTATCGAGTCATAATGATGTT
The DNA here is from genome assembly GCA_021014915.2 of Artemisia tridentata subsp. tridentata. Taxonomy (NCBI): domain Eukaryota; kingdom Viridiplantae; phylum Streptophyta; class Magnoliopsida; order Asterales; family Asteraceae; genus Artemisia; species Artemisia tridentata. The sequence goes on along the minus strand of CP139501.1, from coordinate 148,886,972 downwards.
TTGCAGGATTTCCAGGAAGTAAGGTATAGGTTTTTCCAAATTTTTTCCGGAAACGTAACATGAGAATTCTGTCAGATCATTTCTGACGGCGTCAGGAGTTACAACCTGACGGCGTCAGGTTTAATTTTCTGAAAATTTTTGAAGGTTTTGTTTTCATAAAAAGTTTTTATTAAATCTATAACTTATAATCTCCAGGAATCTGCAAAGTTATCATTCCACAAGCATTATATCCTTATATATAGATTTTATCCCGCCGATGTTATGCAGGTTTTCGTGTTTGTTTTCTCAGGTTTAACAGGTTATTTTGGACAAGGAAATGTTTTTGGATCAAGCTTATGGCGATGCATTAGTCATGGAGCTTCAACATTCTCTTTGGAAGAAGATCTAACCGTGTTACTTTATTATCCACCGAGCGAATCAGGGGAGTAGTTGATTTCATTCTTTTACTTTATGCTTTTACATTTGTTATTTGAACATTGGGGACAATGTTCATCTTAAGTGTAAGGGGGGTAAAAGTACGATTTTACAACATATAGGAGTGAAACTTTGATCTTAATGAGCGTCTCACGGATAGGAGTTATATGACTAGCACAAAAACCGTACCACTAAAAAATTTTCCACCCCCAAATATGTGAGGTTCGCCCCTAGAATTGGTAGGAAAAGCATTTATGCTATGATGTGTGTACCGGTAGCACTTAGATTCTAGAACTTGCGTTAGGACCATTCCGAGGCACAAGTGAGACTACATTCGTGTAGTTAGATTTACTACATGATAAGAGGCATTAGGATTAACCTATTGTTTTACACCTGTGTTTTTGTTATAATTACATTGGCTACATTGGTCAAGTAATTCTCCCACACCCTTTGCGTTGTACTCATTTTTAGTACACGATACCCCTAGTACACCCCTCAGAGCCTATCTTTTCGTTTCTAACTTTAAGCATTTTACTTAAAGGAAGAATTTGTTACACCCCACTTAAATGTACACCCAAATCGCCTTAGCCTACCTTGTATGCACTCAATTTTAGTGCATTATTGTTACAACATTTGTTTAAACCCAAGTTAATTATCTAATTGATTACATGGTTGCTAAGTCGAGTCATATCCTTGTACATATTGTTTTGGGACGATTGGGACTCATAGGTAAAGTACTAGTGTAATGGAGTAATGGGGAAGAACATCATTTATTACCCCCATATGTGCTAAATATTTTAAAAGTACTCCAAGTGTTTTAATTATCTTAATTCGAGTCATTAGATTAGTTAATTGTAAAGTTATGTAAAAGTTCAAGTGTAAGGGGAATGCAACGCCCCTTTGATGTATTATTTTGGATGGTAGGGCAAAAGTGTATGCAAAAAAAAAAAAAAAAAAAAAAAAAAAAAGAAAAAATCAAGAAAAATACAAAAAAATGAGAAAAAGAAAAGTAGAAAAAACATACGGACTACCATCCCGTTTCATTTTATGTTTGTTTTATGTTTATGTTATTTTGTTTTTAACTTAAGATTGAGTCGAGTCTTGGCTTAGCAACATTGTATAGTACTTGTAATTGATCAAGATCTTTAACTCGCCACCAGTAAAATATCCTTTATCCAACAAAACCGTGTTTTCCTTTTCCCTACACCTAACGTTATAACCCATTTAAAAGCCCTCTTTGATAGTTTATCTTAGGTGCTTACGCCTAGTGGAGGAGGTTTTCGATCCTTTCCCAAGCCTATGGTAATCTATTTGCTATGACAGGTAGTGAGAGATATTATCCGTTTTCATTTATGAGATTTATTTTGATGACACTTGAGAGATGTGAGTATCTAAACACTACTTGTGAGGTGCTAGTTTGTAATCTCCGTGCTTATTATGATTAAAGTGGAACGATTATTTGTTGTAATTACTTTTATGTTAGCATTAAATGACCCCTAACTTGTGTTTTGATTAGAATAAAAGCGCATTTGCTTGAGGACAAGCAAATCTCAAGTGTAAGGGTATTTGATGAAGCGAAAAGTGTACCGCTTTTAGGGGGTCATTTAAGCCCTAAATCGTATTTATTTGATCAAATATTGCCCTAAATCGTTCCTTTTGTCATTTTAGGTACTTTTGAGAAGAAATCTGGAAAAGGAAGCATTTTGGACGTTTTTGGAGCATAAAAGTGAAGAAAACGAAAAAGTCTCAAAAATTGGCTGGAAGTTACCTTTGACGGCGTCAGGATTATGCCTGGACGGCGTCATGGCTTGATAAAAGTGGTGGATGTGAAATTTACTCATGATAAGCCAGTGAAAATTGCATGGGAATTCTGACGGCGTCACCCTTTAAGTTGATCAAGGTCGTCACGTTATAATTTAAAGAGGGACGGCGTCACGTTCATAGTCTGAGGGCGTCAAGCCTTGATAGGCCAGAACGGATTTTGGAGAGCTAAAGAGGGACGGCGTCAAGAAGGTCATCCGGGAACCCTAAAAGCGGCGAGGTGACGGCGTCACACTCCATAACGTGACGCCGTCAGATCTAAAAATCTATATATAGTTTTGCAATTCTTTGTCATTAGTGTGGAACTTATTGGGGAACTTTGTGTGTGAAAACCCTAGGACGAATTTGGCAGCTCTTTCAAGGCTTTTTGCCTTGAGATCTTCCATGTTACATTGAAGATAAGTTATCAATTAATCATTCAATATGTCTATGTGTTGTTTGATTTTATCTTGTTCTTGTCTTTTGTTTAACATGTTAGGCTAGATTTATCTTGTGTTTGCTTAGATCTAATGAAACCTAGCTATTGATTATTGGTTATTAGTGTGTTATTAGTTGTATTGGATGATTGTTTATCTATGTTAGGCTTAAGAAAACTGGCTAACTTCCTATTCGGTAACTTGCTTGAACGTCTTAAGAAACATGAACCAATGCGTACTAAAGGTTTTTATGGTTGTATTTAATGCACAAGCGAATTCTAGTGATCCCATGTTAGGAGCTTCCTAGCCGGCTCGACATAGGAGTGAAGTAGGAGCTTGTAGAGTTGGGGAAGTACGTACGCCACCCCACGACTGGTATTAAGGAATACACCCGTCATCCACGCAACTAATACACACTAATCAACCGGTAAAAGATAGTTAGGGAGTAAGGAAATCTAAGTAAACACATTTCCCTCCACATAAGTTTTCACCAACCTTTTCATTTTCTGTTATTTTATTTTATTTGCATTCGTAGTAATTTGGGTTAGTTGACTAGCAACTAATTCCGCCCACTCTTTCAAACCCGAGATTTTACTTGCTTTCATAAAAATTATAAAAACATAAAAAGAATCTTCTCTCACCCTTAGACCTATTAGAGTAATTTTTCATACCTAACGAACACTATTCCCTGTGGAGAACGATCAATCCCCCGTACTTACCACTACACTATACTACATCGGTCAGGTACACTGCCTGGTGGGGTTGTAAGCCTCTTGAGATCCCTCGAGAGGTAAAACCTGTTGTAAGGTTGCAAAACCACGCATCAATCCGCTGCATATGAATCATTGTTATTGTGTTTATCCGCTGCATATGAATACTTGTAGGATCTAGGCCTCCTTGATAGATCTTTGAGCCTTCGTGGATCGGTAGAATGCCTATGTAATCACAAGCACGCTACAAGAGAATCTCTAAATATAAACAAATAAAGAAGAAGAATAACTATAAAGACTTTGATCCTCTATGGATTTTTTATTCACTAAAGATATTAATAATTCGATTACAAAACTCATAGCCGCATGTTTCTTTTATACTACAAGAAACCCTAATGCAGCATTACTAAGAAAACGTGTAAAAAGATATACACTATCACTTCCTAAATTAACTCTAATAAATGTTCTAAAGATACGGTATTACTAGCAGCAATGCCAACTAACAGCAGAAACAAAACGTACTACCAGCAGGAACCACTACCAGTAGGAACTACATACCTGCCAGCAGGAACCACTAATACTTACAACAGGAATGAAATAAATATTAATTCTAATAATTCCTAACAATCCTCCCCTAAACTTGAATTTGACTTGGTTAACTTCAAGTTTCCAGATAGATATTTGACGTCCAGGGATAGAGGATTGAATCAGCAACATCAGAAAGTAACTAGCAGCAACATCATTTTGAAGCACAAACTTCCAGCAGCAAGCTCTATGCATCAGCAGCAACAGGAAAACACATTATCTTAAGCTGGTCACCATCTAAAAGGCAATGTACTTGATCTTCACAGCAACCATGACTTATTGTACATCAAATATTTTAAGTTTCATAATATTCTCATCACTTCCAGGTGTGTTAACTCCTGTGAGAGGTGAATCATTGAAAATTAATGGATTTGATGTCTCTTTACCAATAGCCATCACTACTGGAGTAGCCAATGTATTGGTGTGTAAGATCATGGTACATTGATAACCATATGATTTTTAGTAAATCATCAACTATAAACGGATTTGATTTGTCTTTACCTGTAGCCGTTTGCTCAGGACTAGCCAATTCTTAGGTTCAAGATAACCTTTGGGAATTGAGTACCAAATATGGTTTTTTACTGCCTTTACCACAAGCCATATACATGTGGGCTAGCCAATTCTTTGGAAACCCAAAGGGAGTAAAATCCATTGCGAATTGAAAACCATCAAACTCTCAGTAACGAAACATGGGTGAGTTGAATACCCTATAGTTTTGAGCAAACAATTACAGCTGTCAACGGATTTGATTATCACACCAGAGCCGTACCCTCATGGTGAGTCAACTCTTTCTTGTCTGTGAGACATGGTGAGGTGATTACCATTTGTTGTGTGGTAAGAAACCAACACTGTACCTGCATACAAGTTATTAGACAATATACAAAATTATTATTATTATTATTTTTAATTTTTTTAACTAATAAATAAAACAAAATAAAATAAACATAAAAAAAAATAAAGATTACAAATGTTCAACAATAAGCCTCCCTTAGGCTTATGCCTCCCCTCAATATCAACCATTATGTCTTCAAGAACAACCTGCTGAAGACTTAGCTACAGTTTCCCATCTATTACTCCCCATATACATTGGGTCATAGTAAACAAACCTATAATCATTTTGAAAGTAAGAGCTTGTAGGTCTGATGAAAGGTCTAGCAACACTTCTTTTCCAACTAGCAGGAACAGGGTTACCAGCTGGAACTAGTTTTCCCGCATAAAATGGCTTACCAGCAGGAACTGGTGTACCATCAGGAAAAGTAGTTCTATACGAGCTCATATTTGCTGCTTGAGGAACATATGGGGGTATTTTATCAACATTGTTCCATAATGGCCTAGATTGCTGTTGACCAGCACACTTACCCATCCTATTATCATAAAAGTCACAATCTTTGATAAGATGAGAATAGCTACCACAAACAAAGCATGATTTCTTTCTAACAGATTTGTTCTTAACATGAAATCTCTTATGACACACAAACTTCTCAGAAACAGAACCAGAGACAAAATTGTTTTGAACAGAACTAAAAGAGATGTCTTCTAAAGTAGCTGTCTTTGAATTGGATTCCACACTAGCTACTCTTGGTGAGAAGTCATCAGACTTGGGTGTGGGAGATTTGTCATTTGAATCACAGGAGACAAAGTCTTTGGTTTCTAGTTCTGAGGACTTGTCACTTGTAGAACAAGAGACAAAGTCATCAGGTTCAGGCAACCTTGTTTAACATTATTGTTCGTGTTTGATTCCGCTGCTGTTATCAATAATGTTTGTAAAACACATACTAGATGGGCTAAACGATGTTTTACAATTGGTATCAGAGAGGGGGCTCTCGATATCTAGGGTTTTACAAGGTTGTTCGTTGTTGAAGAGGAGCAGTTTCGAAGTACAGAAGCAGATCTGGTGATGTTCGATGGTTTTTGAAAGTTTAAGGTAATCGTATATTTTTTTATGAGCAGATCGATTGGTGTTTTTAAATTAAATAGACCTCGTACTAATTCGATTAATCTTTTGAATATTCGATTGTGGGGTCTGTGATTTGTCGATTACTGATAATGAATTAAATGGGTCGAACTCATTCTGCTGCTATTAATTGACATGTGGGGCTGGTTTCTGTTTTGTCGCTTATGGTATATTAACTTTGATTTGTCGCTTGGTGGTTCGTATTTTATTACGTCGTGGGACATGGGACGGATCAATTAATTTATAATCTAGTGACTGATCATATTGATGTATCTATATATGGTGACAAAGTGGGTCAGTGGAGTTATGTTAACATATGTGATTGGATATAGCTGCTACTGGTATTGAACAGATCATGGGTCTATGGATATTTAATTGGGATTCAATTGGGCAATGTGCTGCTTGAATATTTTATTTCTGCTGCTGCATTATTTGATTGTCGCATGTGATCAGTCAAATTATTAACGCTGGTTGCTTGTGATTAATTCTGGTTGGAGTATATTTTGATTCTGCTGCTCTCACATGGATACTGCTGCTAAGCTGGAACTGTTTCTGCTGGTAGTGCTTCGGTTTCTGCTGGTAGTGTTCCAGTTCCTGCTGGTAACACCATTTCTGCTGGTAGTACTGTTGCTAATATTGTTTCTGCTGCTCGGATTCTGCTGCTCTTGTTAATAAAAAAAAAATAAAAAAATCGTACTGGTTGGTTCCTGCTGGTTGCTTCGGTTTCTACTGGTTGGTTCTTGCTGGTTTTTATTTGGTTTTTGTTGGTGGTTCCTGCTGATGGTTTCTGCTGCTAGTGCTGGTGGATTCGGTTAGTGCTGCTTGAACAGTTTTGGATCACAGTTTCTTCTTTAATATTTTATGGCTCGTTTTGGTGATTATTTGAAGAAGACGATTGATCATGACTTAATTGATGTTGTAGTTGAGTTTCACAGTACGCGTTCTTATCATATTTCAAAGTGGGTGTTACACTTTGGAGGTAACTTGTTTGTTTTGTACGGTGGTGACAAAGACTTGATGGATCTAGCAAAGTGTGAGATCTATTATTTAGGGTGCTTAATGCTCACATTTGCTATCACTTTAAGGAGTTACGTTGTAGTGCTCAGTGTCTCATATAGTTGAGGATTTATCAAGAGGTCCTGGTAGCCTACTTCTAGGGATGAGTTTGGAGTCACGTGGATAGTGCAAGATATAAGACGCAAGTTTGGGAAATTCAAATTCTTCATCAAGTTCGTTATACTTGGTTTTCTTCATCAGTGATTATTTCATAAAGCCTACAGAGTTCGTGATTCAAGAGATGGTTATTGGTTTCAGGGGAAGCTTGTTTAACCATCTACATGCACCACTTAAGGGGAAGTGATTCGATTCAAGTTGCATTGAAGAACCCTATTCGATGATTACAAAAAAGGGAAGATGATTGATTGATTTGTCGTTAATCACTTGTGCATGAGATTTGTTCATGTGGTTATTTGTCGTTATTCACTTGTGCATGAGATTTGCATGTGGTGAACCGGAGGCAACTGATTCGATTATCTTATTATTGATAGATTGATTTGCAGCTTATTATCGTGTGGTGAAATGTTCAAGAAGATGGTGACATGTTCATGTTAAGGGGAAGCATTGAAGATAGTTTTGTAATATCAAATAGGGGAAGATTGTTGGGAATTACAGATTTGATTATTACAAAACTACAAGGGCTTAATGTGACAGCTTTGGTATTTTACATATGGAAGAATTAAAAGCTGGAATATCTCCTTAAAGATAGAAGATATAGAAGATTTGTTATTATCTTCTTAGTTAGCTTTTTGTGTAAGCTAGGGTTTTATTGTAAACCCTCTATATAAAGGGTATTAGCCGAATAGGTTTTGAGAGATAGAAAAATGTAGATCGACAATGAGAGTCGATTAGAAATGTGTGTCTGTACACATTTCTAGTAGTTGTTAGTAGTAGAAGGTTTATTATTCAATAAAGAAACGTGTTTCACTAAATCACAACCTTGTTCAATGATAATGATTGTCTTGTGTTTATCCGCTGCATATGAATCATTGTTATTGTTAATCTTAGATGGGCTAGATTCTGGATTCTACAGGGTTAGCTGTGATTGGTGCATATTCAATAGCTTCATGTGGTTGATCTATTGCTGCTGATCCTATTACAAATAAAGGAAAAAAATGTTTACATATAAAGCGGAGCCTATTTTTTTAGCCATGAGTGATATTAAGCGAGTGTATTTTTATTATTTTTACCTGATGCTTTTGGTTCCAGTTGCCGTGGTGGATCTGGTTTGTCTAAGATTTCATTTAGTATAAAGTTTGGTGGTCCTTGTTTCGTACCTGTGTTGTAATGAAATTGGAAAATGTATTTTTTCCAACAATGCCTTTTATTGCTTCTAGAAATTGTTTCGGGTCTGGATTTTCGAGCGAGTTAACTAATGAGTTGCAGTCAGTACCAACAATATGATCTGCTTTTGGTGTAAAGTATGTTATCATAACTGTTTGCGTGTTATCCGTTATGTATGCTTTAAAATTGTATCTGCATGTAGAAGATACATTATTTCGAATGATTTGAACTGTTTGAAGGTTGTTATTTAGTATAGTGTTACATGTAAGTTGTGGATGTCACTGGTCCATGAACCCTGCACTCATAGGTACCTGCATTATCATCGAATTTATTGGTACAGCTGGTACATGATCTGTAGTACCATTCACGGGATGTGTTGATGCTCGTTATAGTTCCCTCGCAGGTAAAATGAACTCCCTGTTTTTGTTTTGTTTAAAACAACAAATAATGATTTACAGTTAATTTTTTAACTATGGTATATACATATGGATATATTTTTTTGACAATAAAAACATATGGAGATTTGGTTTAAGCTTACTGCATGAGTTTGCGGATTTTCTTGCATCAGGATGGCAAGAGGGATCCTGTTTCGCATTTTTTCCTGTTCTCTGTCTTGGAATGGATATCTAACAACTTGCAAGGGTGTGTTCAGGTTGTGCAATTGTCTGTACCTGTTATACCCATGGATGCTTATGAGTACATAGGGTAGTATAGAACTTGTATTTGATTAAAGGTACAATGTGTAACTTACTCAGCTCGATATTGCTCAAGTTGTGGAATCTTTGGACTTATGTAGAAATATGTTGCTGGTGTTGATGAATGCTGCAGGTAGTTGTTGTATCGTGAAACTCTACAGGATGTGACAGCTATGATGATTGGTTTTTCAAGTGCATCTATAGCATCTTTGTTAAATTTCTCAGCGAGGTCGCCCCATAGTGTTAACTCAAGAGAGTTGCGGCTGTTTTAATCAAATATTGAAAAGGATTATGATGCTGGTATGGGTTTTATTATATAGGAGGCAGTAATAAATTTTGTTAATTAACTTACTTTAGATTTTGAATTTCGACTTTGTGATGCATCACTTGGTTTCTATTTGGGTTGCCAATTTTTTCCTTTCCCCCGGATCGTATGTAACACCCGATATAGTCTGTTCAATCAAGAATACAAAATTATTTTTAAATTTCTTGTATATACTAATAAAATAAAAATTGTCTTTGTTATTACCTGTTAGGACTGGATGTGGCTTTTTGCTCTTGTGTTTTGGATCAATGACTCGGTAAATTAGTTCATTGTAAGAAATGAAGTAGAAATAATGATCTGGGAATCCATCATCTTCTATGGGATCGAACTTCGTAAAAAATCTGGTAAATGACAGTGATGTTCTATTTGCTAGGGTTTGCTGCCAGTTCTCTGTATCAATACATGCGAATCCTGATATCCGGTATGTCTTTTCAGGTATGACAATACTGGTAAAGTGGTTAATGTCGCTCGCATTCATGTTTGCCTGTATTGCGTTACCCTATTCAGTTTACACTGTTAGTTGCTGCTCATTTATAAATACATTGTTTATTTAATTTCAGTATTCTATGTATGAGATACCTGTTTGTCTAATAAAATTGCACGGTAGCCTTTGTCTGTTGTATCTGGTGGGTCTCTATGTATCCATGCTCGATAGATTTTTGCTTCCTGTATCTTGTCCCTGTCCCTTGGTTTTAGGTCCTTGATGTGAGCTTCTGTCATCCTGCACATATAAAAATCATATAGGATTTAGTATGTGTACTTTAACAAATATAATGGAATGGAGATTAAATATACACTACTGAATGGTAAAAAGATTAGTGCTGATGTATGGTTATTAGTATATAATGATAGACTAAGATAAAGTGACACTATATGAATAATAACAAAGGAATGGTGAGTGGGTGTTTTGATCATAGAGACCTCTGTTTCACATAGGTTGTTTAAAAAGTCTTTGTAGACAATATTTTTGGTTGTATTTGGTGGGTGTTCGGGGTGGAGTTTAATTAGGATTTTTAACCCATGTGGTGATGTGTCCCTTGATAATGCAACATATAGTTGTCCGTGTCCAAAAATTGGGTCTGGGAGGTAGATGCCGATTTTCTTTAGAGATTTTCCCTGGCTTTTGTTGATCATCATTGCGCAGCAAAGCTTAACTGGGAACTGTTTCCTCTTGAAAATAAAAGGATTGTTAGGATCTTTGTGGGTCAGCTGGATTCTTGGAATATATAATTTTTCTCCAACTCTGGTTCCTGTGATAATTTCTGCCTCAATGAACTTTGACCAAAGGTTTTTTACTATCATTCTTGTGCCATTGCAGAGACCACCTCCTAGGTTAACATTTCTTAGTAGCATGATTGGTGCTCCGACTTTTAGTTGAAGGTTATTCGGTGGCAAACCGGGGAATCTAAAAGTGTTTAGATAGTCTGGTGGGTATAACATTTCTGTGACAGCACTATCTTTTCCGATTAGGATTGCCTCATCCGAACTTATGTATGTTGTAGTGTTTCCTGTGAGCATTGACAATAACTTTTCGTTTATAGTATCAGCAGTTTCGTTTTTTGGACAGACAATTGCCTTTTCCTGCAGGACTTGTTCTGTTGGTTCTTTTAGTGTATATTCATCATAGATGAAATCAATAAGATTCTAGATGCCATTCTCGTCATCTTCAATTTGATATTGTAGTGGAATTGTGACCCATGCGGCATCATTTGGTTCCATTTCATCAGGCTCCCCAATTTGGCCATCTCCTATATCAATCAACCATGAAGAGAAATCACGTATAGTGTCTCTTTCATGTTCGTTCAGGTTTGTTTGTAGCAGCCTCATGTTTTGTTTTAGCTTGTACACTTTGAAACGTGACCATAAATATGACTTAGCTATTGATGCATCAATTGTTTGGGATTTTGTTGCTTTCTTTTTAATTGGTAATGTCTGCCTGAAATCACCACCCAACATCACTGTTTTTCGACCAAATGGCTTACTCGAGTTGTTCAGAATATCTCTTAGACTCCTATCTAGTGTTTCAAAACAACGGCGATCATTCATCGGTGCCTCATCCCATACTATAAGCTCAGTTTCTTGTAATAATTTGGCCATAAGAGTATTTTTTTAATGTTGCACTTTGACTCGTCAGTTCATTAAAGCGGCAATTTGAAGCGTGAATGTGCTATGCGACCGGATGGTAAAAGTAAAGACGCGATGCCTGAAGATGCGACAGCCAGCACGATCCTGCCTTCTGAACACAGTGTGTTAATGATCGTTTTCCACATAAAAGTTTTCCCTATTCCATCATGTCCGTAGACAAACACCAATTGTTGCTATTCGTTGTGACACGCACTGACTATTAGGTTGTAAATGGCTCTTTGTTCATTGTTTAATTTTGCAACAGCAGTGTCTACTTCTTCTTTTAATTATGCCCGATTGTAATTCTTTTCTTCCATTAACAATCTGTTTTGGAGTTCGTCTAACAGATCCTGTGGAGGTAATGTTAAGCCAAAATCTTTAACTGACCTTGAACAACTGTTTAAGATCATATCTATTTCAAACATAATGTAACCCTTTTTTTCCTGGGTCATTGACGTGTAAATCTCTAATGTGAACCATTTGCGAAGCTCTTCTTTGTATGTCGTCTGCCATACGATTCCAATGTCTTTCCCAGAGCTGAACAGGGTCTGCAACTTCACAGTAAAGCAGAATATGAGCAAAGAGTGTACGGAGTTCTGCAGAAGTTATTGTTAATGCCGCTTCTTCCAGTGCTATGTCCCATTCTTTATCATCATCAAGTAGGCCCAAAGCTTGGCATGCTGCGCGATATGTAGGAAGCACTCGACTATTAACAGTACGGACTTCCACAAATGATTTACAATCTTTCTGGTGACCAAGCAACATACGGAAGTAAAGGAGTTCACTTGCAGCTGGATGGACATAAACTAATTGACCAATTGAAGATTTCGTTTTACGTTTTCGGCACCTCCATTCTTTTGAATTCTCATACCAAACATATTCTGAGGGGAAATCTAAATATGTTAAATGACTTCCATCTTCATATAGTGTATTATATGTAAACCATTCAGTGAGCGTTGTTAATTTTCTACTATCATCTATCATCACAAATCCCAACGGTTCTTTGTATGAAAAGTAATTGTCTACATGTCTTCGAGGTGGACTACAAGAATCTGAACTGCTGGTTCCCTATGATGTATAGGAAAATTAAGTATTCTCCAGCATGCCTCATGTGGAAAGATAAAGTGTCCATCAATAAAGTTTTTGTGGAAAACTAGAAGGGGGGTTGAATAGTTTTTACCGTTTTTTAAATTAATTCGCTTTGTGACTTAACGTGATTTCAAAGTAAATACTCACAAACAAGCAATATACGTAAAGTAAGTAAGGATAGGAACAATCAAACCACAACACGGAGATTTATAGTGGTTTGGCTACAAGGACTCTCTTCCTTGCCCTACTCCACTCCTCGAGCCTCTAACTCGAGAGTTTTTCTTCACTAAGAAACAAACTCCCTTCTCGGCGGAGAAAACCTTTATACATGTCGCTTACACTTTATCCGGTACTAAGCTAAACACCGAGTTCTTTACAAGGGTACAACCACTCCCGTTGGTTCTTTAACAAGGGTACAACCACTCCCGTTGGTTCTTTCACAAGGGTACAACCACTCCCGACACTCTTTGTGTTTTAAGGACTAAAACACTAACCACACACTACTGAATGAAATGAATAATGATGTGTGAACTAATACAAAATCACACAGAACCTAACTAATGAAACTTGCAACAGTAAGTATGTTGAAGCTTGTATGCTTGATCTTCTTTGCTACAAAAGTGAGATCAACAAGAATGAAATGAATGATATGGGTTAGTGATATGCAAATGAATGATTATATATTTTAAGCTATATGAGTGATGATTGTGCCAGAATGATCAGCTTGCTGTTTATAGGCAAACTGATAAAACAGTTGGCGGATTTGGCGGATCCCTAAATTTGGATCCGCCCTTGTATGGGTTTGGATCCGCCAGTGCAGGACAGCTAAGAGATTCTCAAATCTTTCCATATCTTGCACAATCTTTCCATATCTTCAAATGTCAACTCTTTAGCTTGAAGATCTATACAAGATATCTCAAAAATCTTTCTAAGATTATGTTCATGATGCATGCCATGATGTCATTCTAAATATTTCTAATTTAATAAATAAAAATGTAAATGTATATCTTGTAATGTGTAAATGTGTTTTAAAAGACTTATTACTATAAATGTAAAAGATTTAATCTTATATTTATGCTTTGCTTAAAGATAAACTTTGTAATTGTCATTAACAAAATTAAGCAAAGATCGTAGAATATAAATAACGTTTTTATGACGATATTTGTATTAACAATCTCCCCCTTTTTGTTGATGACAAAACATAAAGTGTATTTTTAAGCAATGAAATAAATAAAGTATGAGTCTTTTAAAAATATAGATTAAGTTGGTTTTATGCAAGTTTTGAAAACAATTTTAAGTATAAAAACATGTACTGTGATGTTAACAGTATGTGTGAAACTTAATCCTATCTCCCCCTTTTTGTCGAAACAAAAAGAAGATATGCGTAGCGGAATGTGGTGAACAAATCTTGGTTATTACTCCCCCTAAATTTGAGTACCAAGATTGTTTCAATGATTTTGAGAACTTTAAAAGCTCCCCTTTGGATAATACTCCCCCTAATTGGAGTGCCAATGTAACACCCAACCCGATAAGGGTAAAGATGTCACAACGATGGTTTCATATCAGAACAAACACAAGCATTTGACATTAATAATACAATAGAATTCAAGGGTTACAAAGGAAAATCTGAAACTACAAGGTTACAATTCAATATCTTCTATGTCTAGTTTAAGGTTCTTCTAGTCATCTTCAATAGCTAATAAAGTCTTCTAATGCCCAAGTACTCTCCACTCAAACCCAGCTTCCAAACTAAAACCTGCCGCAGGAAAAGGAAATGCGGCTGAGCTACGAAAGCTCAGTGAACAGATATAACGGTACAAAGCAGTAGTAAAGGGATAGTGAAGTAAATAGAATAATACAAGGTGTAACATGAGTAAGAAAGAAAATGGGAAAAGGTTATCAAGAATTGGTTACAATGGCTAAGTGTAAAGGAAACCATAACCCACCACCAGCCCAAGTTCAATTCAAGTCAAGTCAAGTATCAAGTCAGGTATCAGGTTATAGGGTAACAGTAACAGTAATCCACTACGAGCCCAGATCAAATCAAATCAAGTAAACAAGTATACATGTATACGGAGGGGTGACCTCGGCATACCAAGTATAATATGAGGGGATACCTACAAGGGGTTGGAGTCATGAGCTCCCAAGAGTGAATGACGTGTATCGCACACACCCATCATGTCACTAAACAATACAAGTAAGTCAAGTCATGTACAATACAAATCTAGGATGCATCCATACGCCCCTGTAGGCTGCCACAATGTCTTCATCTACATGTACAAGTCAAACATCAAGTCAATGGCAGGGACGGGATAGGTCATCACTTTCCTACCCAAAAGTTAAGTCATTAGTGCATTAATGACAAGGACATGAAACCCTCATGCCTAGTATGGCTCATAGTCTCAAACTGTGGGTCAAGGTCAAGTATCAAGTATCATGTTTCAAGTTCAAGTTCAAGTCAAATCATATATCAAGGGGTTCATATCAATGTATCAAGATTCAGGTCAAGTTTCTAATCCAAGTTTATCAAGGTTCAGGTCAAGGGTCAAGACAAGAGATCATAACAAAGGTTTATAGTAAAGGTTCAATTTAAAAGTTCATTTAAAAACAATCCTTCAATAATGGTTTTCGTAAAAATGATCTTTAAAATGGTTTTCATAAAAATGGTTTTCAAAAATAGTTTTCATAAAGATAGTTTTAAAAATAGTTTTCATAAAACATTTCATAAATAATTTAAAAGGTTTTCCTCATTCAGTTATAATATCAAGTAATCAAGGTTCAAGTCCAGGTTCATGGCAAGGTTCATATCAAGGTTCATAGCAGGGTTCAAGGCAAAAGATCAAGAAAAAGGTTCAAGGCAAAAGATCAAGGCAAGGGTTCAAAGCAAAGGTTCAAACCCAAGGTTCAATATACAAGGGAAAACATAGCAATGGCTTTGGGGAATCCTAAACGAATCAAAACAAGAGATCAAGATAACGAAGGCACCTTACAAGAAGGGCATAATATTTGTACCTTAATAGCAGAACACGAGGATAGCAAGTGACAAGGATCAATTACTCCTTCCTCGAACCTAATGGAGTAGAAGACAGAATGACAAGGGTGTTCAGTTATCTTTCCATTTAAGTAAGTTTCCATTTTTAGAAAGTTTCCTTATTTAGTAAGTTTCCATAATTAGCAGGATCTAATTACTTTACTTAGGTTAAGTCATAATTAAGCATGTTATGGACATAGGGTACACTTTAACAAGTTACGATAGTTCAGGGTTATTTATAACAATTTTCCCTATTTTAGGGTTCTAATTGTAATTATAACAAAGTTAAAGGTTTAACATGAAAATACTTTAAGTTACTGATTAAAATACACATGTTATTCAGAATGACACTTTAATCCCTTAAGTTTCACAATTTACCATTCATACCCCTCTAGTTACATTAATTACAAAATAAACCCTATATTTACATAATTTACAAATTAATCCCTACAATATTTATATTTATATACCAAGCACCTTATTTTACACAATTACAGAACCTACCCTTAAAATAATATGTGGTACGACTCATAACCCTCAAGTTTCAGAATTTACAGAATTAGTCCCTTAACTTTGTAAAACTTATAATTTCAATCACTAATTATTAATAATTACATTTTAAGCCCATAAATACTCAAAATTACACATTACCCTCTAAACATCATTATTTTAACATGATAACTTCAAGTTTCCAAAATTTTCACTTCTAGTCCCTCTATTTTAAATAAATAGAATTCGTACCTTATAAATACAAATTAATTCTTTTCTTGCAATATTTACACTTAGGACCCTCATCTTATATTTTTCTAACATTACTACAGACCTAATTAACATTACAAAAATATTCCAGAAGTTTCAAACTTGGCAAAACACACCCCTCTATTTTCAAAACCTAATCGGTTTAGTTTTTATATTACAAAACCTAACCCTAATTTATCCCAATCATTGAACAATCATTACAACATTATTAATTACATTTAATAATCAGATTCCATCAAAAGAAACCCTAGCCCTAATCGTTCCTAGGGTTTTTGTAATTTTTCTTTACTTTTTATAAAATCCGATTACACAATAATTTAAGAACACATGATTTAAGCTTCCACAAACCAAAGGGATATTTTTTGAGACTTATATGGACACCATAGAACATGTAAAAATTATGAACCAGCCCTAGAAAATTCGTATGGATTATTTTGGAATTAAAGTGTGTTTTAGCTCTCTAAAATTCGTATGATCATTCTACCTTGCATGATTTGTTCCAACCAATTTTTATAAGTCATATGTGATCCAAAGAACATTAGAAAAATGCTAAATCAAATTTAGAATGTAAGGATTAGTCGTAGTAAATATTTACCTCTCGGATGTACTAAACCGACAACAAAATTTCACCACGTTCGAACCAGTGATTCCCACGACCTCTAGCTAATTTTCCTAGCTTCTTTGGATGATGAAGGACACCAGAAAAATACTCACTTGATTCCAAAAAATCGAATGAAGGCAAAGGGATTTTTTTAGAGTGTCGACTTTATGATATTCGGTTAGGGATTTATAAAAAAAATAAATATATTTGTTATATAATGGGACAAACCGACTTAGGAGGGGGAAAATCTCAGGAAATTCGGCCCAAATAGGATAGAATCAAAAGAATTTGATTTGGGATTTGTTTCCTATTTTATTTTGTATTTATCTCTTTTATAATGATTTTTAAATATCAAATAAATACTTAAATTAATATTTTCTGTTTTATAATATTTTTAGGACATGCAAAAATATTAAAATGTTGTCTTAAAATTATTTCATGTCATATGTAGCTTATTACCAGAGATTCGGAATTAATTTGGTGCTTTATAAGTGTTTTAATTTATTTTTAAAATTTCAGGGGCATTTTGGTCATTTTTCATGCTTTCTAAATTTCAGGTATTACAACTTCTTCCCCCCTAAAAAAAATTTTGTCCTTGAAATTTGCAAGGAACAGAACGGCAATAGAACGGAAAACTCATACGGAATGCGAACAAGATTTCAAATCAATCTAACTGTATCAACAGTAGAGAGCTCTACAAGAGTTCAAGATTTATAACTGAAATCAATAGAACGCAAAACGAGAGTCCAAACTTATCTAGATATCTAACGAACAAGGGCAGAGTATATGAATAGGTAGGATGAACCTAAAATCTTACTAATCACGGATAAACCAACGGAGATCAAATTCTAACTTCTTAGGTACTCCCCAAGATATCCTATGGCCACAATGAGGGCACGTTATATGGTGTAAGTATTATCACGTTGATCAGGCGTCATAATACCAGCACCACATAAATATGCCTTCATGATGATCATACTTTATCTCAAGTCGTAACAATAACCTATCTTAATCCACCTAGTGCTTCTACAGTCTTAAAGGTCAACAAAAGCAAATGTCATAGCAAGGCACGAATCAGAGTAATGCGGAAACAGTGATACCTAAACAAATACCTTATAGTCTACTCACTGGTCAAAACTTAAGTTCATATCAGGGAATCCTAAAGCAAGTCCTCAAGGTGTTCTCCTATGTTCCTACAGTGAAAGCCTAATGGTCCTAAACGCACAGGACAGGGTAAATTGTATTACAAGTCGTCAACCTGTCTCTGATACCATAAATTTTAACACCCCAACCCGATAAGGGTAAAGATGTCACAACGATGGTTTCATATCAGAACAAACACAAGCATTTGACATTAATAATACAATAGAATTCAAGGGTTACAAAGGAAAATCTGAAACTACAAGGTTACAATTCAATATCTTCTATGTCTAGTTTAAGGTTCTTCTAGTCATCTTCAATAGCTAATAAAGTCTTCTAATGCCCAAGTACTCTCCACTCAAACCCAGCTTCCAAACTAAAACCTGCCGCAGGAAAAGGAAATGCGGCTGAGCTACGAAAGCTCAGTGAACAGATATAACGGTACAAAGCAGTAGTAAAAGGATAGTGAAGTAAATGGAATAATACAAGGTGTAACATAAGTAAGAAAGAAAATGGGAAAAGGTTATCAAGAATTGGTTACAATGGCTAAGTGTAAAGGAAACCATAACACACCACCAGCCCAAGTTCAATTCAAGTCAAGTCAAGTATCAAGTCAGGTATCAGGTTATAGGGTAACAGTAACAGTAATCCACTACGAGCCCAGATCAAATCAAATCAAGTAAACAAGTATACATGTATACGGAGGGGTGACCTCGGCATACCAAGTATAATATGAAGGGATACCTCCAAGGGGCTGGAGTCATGAGCTCCCAAGAGTGAATGACGTGTATCGCACACACCCATCATGTCACTAAACAATACAAGTAAGTCAAGTCATGTACAATACAAATCTAGGATGCATCCATACGCCCCTGTAGGCTGCCACAATGTCTTCATCTACATGTACAAGTCAAACATCAAGTCAATGGCAGGGACGGGATAGGTCATCACTTTCCTACCCAAAAGTAAGTCATTAGTGCATCAATGACAAGGACATGAAACCCTCATGCCTAGTATGGCTCATAGTCTCAAACTGTGGGTCAAGGTCAAGTATCAAGTATCATGTTTCAAGTTCAAGTTCAAGTCAAATCATATATCAAGGGGTTCATATCAATGTATCAAGATTCAGGTCAAGTTTCTAATCCAAGTTTATCAAGGTTCAGGTCAAGGGTCAAGACAAGAGATCATAACAAAGGTTTATAGTAAAGGTTCAATTTAAAAGTTCATTTAAAAACAATCATTCAATAATGGTTTTCGTAAAAATGATCTTTAAAATGGTTTTCATAAAAATGGTTTTCAAAAATAGTTTTCATAAAGATAGTTTCAAAAATAGTTTTCATAAAACATTTCATAAATAATTTAAAAGGTTTTCCTCATTCAGTTATAATATCAAGTAATCAAGGTTCAAGTCCAGGTTCATGGCAAGGTTCATATCAAGGTTCATAGCAGGGTTCAAGGCAAAAGATCAAGAAAAAGGTTCAAGGCAAAAGATCAAGGCAAGGGTTCAAAGCAAAGGTTCAAACCTAAGGTTCACTATACAAGGGAAAACATAGCAATGGCTTTGGGGAATCCTAAACGAATCAAAACAAGAGATCAAGATAACGAAGGCACCTTACAAGAAGGGCAGAATATCTGTACCTTAATAGCAGAACACAAGGATAGCAAGTGACAAGGATCAATTACTCCTTCCTCGAACCTAATGGAGTAGAAGACAGAATGACAAGGGTTTTCAATTATCTTTCCATTTAAGTAACTTTCCATTTTTAAAAAGTTTCCTTATTTAGTAAGTTTCCATAATTAGTAGGATTTAATTACTTTACTTAGGTTAAGTCATAATTAAGCATGTTATGGACATAGGGTACACTTTAACAAGTTACGATAGTTCAGGGTTATTTATAACAATTTTCCCTATTTTAGGGTTCTAATTGTAATTATACCAAAGTTAAAGGTTTAACATGAAAATACTTTAAGTTACTGATTAAAATACACATGTTATTCAGAATGACACTTTAATCCCTTAAGTTTCACAATTTACCATTCATACCCCTCTAGTTACATTAATTACAAAATAAACCCTATATTTACATAATTTACAAATTAATCCCTACAATATTTATATTTATATACCAAGCACCTTATTTTACACAATTACAGAACCTACCCTTAAAATAATATGTGGTACGACTCATAACCCTCAAGTTTCAGAATTTACAGAATTAGTCCCTTAACTTTATAAAACTTATAATTTCAATCACTAATTATTAATAATTACATTTTAAGCCCATAAATACTCAAAATTACACATTACCCTCTAAACATCATTATTTTCACAGGATAACTTCAAGTTTCCAGAATTTTCACTTTTAGTCCCTCTATTTTAAAAAAATATAATTCGTACCTTATAAATACAAATTAATTCTTTTCTTACAATATTTACACTTAGGACCCTCATGTTATATTTTTATAACATTACTACAAACCTAATTAACATTACAAAAATATTCCAGAAGTTTCAATTTGGCAAAACACACCCCTCTATTTTCAAAACCTAATCGGTTTAGTTTTTATATTACAAAACCTAACCCTAATTTATCCCAATCATTGAACAATCATTAAAACATTATTAATTACATTTAATAATCAGATTCCATCAAAAGAAACCCTAGCCCTAATCGTTCCTAGGGTTTTTGTAATTTTTCTTTACTTTTTATAAAATCCGATTACACAATAATTTAAGAACACATGATTTAAGCTTCCACAAACCAAAGGGATATTTTTTGAGACTTATATGGACACCACAGAACATGTAAAAATTATGAACCAGCCCTAGAAAATTCGTATGGATTATTTTGGAATTTAAGTGTGTTTTAGCTCTCTAAAATTCGTATGATCATTCTACCTTGCATGATTTGTTCCAACCAATTTTTATAAGTCATATGTGATCCAAAGAACATTAGAAAAATGCTAAATCAAATTTAGAATGTAAGGATTAGTCGTAGTAAATATTTACCTCTCGGATGTACTAAACCGACAACAAAATTTCACCACGTTCGAACCAGTGATTCCCACGACCTCTAGCTAATTTTCCTAGCTTCTTTGGATGATGAAGGACAACAGAAAAATACTCACTTGATTCCAGAAAATCGAATGAAGGCAAAGGGATTTTTTTAGAGTGTCGACTTTATGATATTCGGTTAGGGATTTATAAAAAAAATAAATATATTTGTTATATAATGGGACAAACCGACTTAGGAGGGGGAAAATCTCAGGAAATTCGGCCCAAATAGGATAGAATCAAAAGAATTTGATTTGGGATTTGTTTCCTATTTTATTTTGTATTTATCTCTTTTATAATGATTTTTAAATATCAAATAAATACTTAAATTAATATTTTCTGTTTTATAATATTTTTAGGACATGAAAAAATATTAAAATGTTGTCTTAAAATTATTTCATGTCATATGTAGCTTATTACCAGAGATTCGGAATTAATTTGGTGCTTTATAAGTGTTTTAATTTATTTTTAAAATTTCAGGGGCATTTTGGTCATTTTTCATGCTTTCTAAATTTCAGGTATTACAGCCAAGGTTAAGATGCATAATCTTACAAAACAAATGGTTAGAATATGATATGCTCCCCCTCGATGTATACTCCCCATTGCTAGGGTACCAACGTATACGTTTCACGGATGAGAAATGCTATAATATGATGAGTTAGTATATGATATACTCCCCCTTGATCTATACTCTCCGTTGCTAGGGTACCAACGTATATGATTCAAAGTTGAGAAAAGCTACAAAACAAAGGTTAGTTGTGAATCAATCCAACCAAGTAGCATAATGCATATGTATAAGTCAAACAAACATAAGAATTCAACCCAGTTGACTTTAAAAAGTCAAAAATATGTGTCTGATAAAAAAAAAATGCTCCTAAGTATAAGTGGTCCAACCATACAATCAAGTTAGTAAAATAATCAAACAAACATATTATGCCAGATAGTGATCACCCATAAGCATAAAAATAACATCCATTACTTGAAAATTTGTTTGTGACATAAGTCACAAAACATGATGTTACAATAAAAAGTTCCTAAAAATAGAAAATTCTTAAAACAATCCTATGAAATCCTATAAAAGGAGACTAGGAGGAAACTAAAATTTGCCTATTGCGGAGGATGAGAGATTGCATTTAGGCGTTCGAGAATATGGTTCAAAATGAACCTCATCTCATTTTGAAGCTCATGGACCAAGATGTTGGTCCTTTGGGCCAAGTGAGCGGTCCTCTCGCATTGTGACCAATCATGCCTTAGAAAGTTAGGAGGAAGAGTAGGCTCAATGGCTTATGGTGGTGGTGATGGTTGGTTGTTTGGTGATGGTGGTTGTGGTTGGTTGTTTGGTGGTGGTGGTGTTTGGTTGTTTGATGGTGGAGTTGTGAGGGAGTTAAGCAAGATGGATTGAAGATCCATGGCTTTACCAAGGCGGGAATCCACCATATTGGAGAGAGCATAAAGGCGGGTGAGCTCCTCATTGATCTCTTCATGGGTTTGTGGTTGATTGATCTACATTGCCTCATCAATGGCAATGAGTGTAGATGTAGGTGAGAGAGGTTGTGTTTGTGGTTGTGGTGGTGGTGGATCATGATAAAGTGGACCATGGATATCCCGATAAATAGGATGGAAGAGCATAGGTGTTTGACCTTCAAAGGTCATGGGAGGAGGATTGGTTGACCTTGGTGGAAGGTCTTCCAAATCATCCAAGTATGGACGAGGTGATGAAAGTGGAGTTCTAAACAACTCTAGGGGCTGAAGTTGTGGTGAAGGTGATCTAATAGGTTGTGATGGAGCGGGTGGTGGTGTGGTTGCTACAGGAGTGATTGTTGGAGGTGGTGTGTTGATGATGGTGTTAGATGGTGTTGGAGTAGCAAGGTTGAGAAAATTCTCATTGGCAATTGGTGAGGATATGTTAAGTGGAGATGACTCCTCAGATGATGAATTAGCTAAGTTCACGAAGCAACAAGGACAGACACTTATACGAGCTGTCCTTCGTGCGGGTCTGCTTGTAGATGAGTTATTTGATTTTGTCATTTGAAAAGTGAAAATAGTTGTTCTAAGGTACAGGAAGGAAAGTTAGTAGTGATGGTTGTTGTGTGATATGTGATGATCCTGAGGTTCTAATTTATAGACAGAAGGTTTGTTGGTCCGTGTGTTTGGATTTGATGTAAATCCAATGGAGAATGTTGGTTCCTAATGATTTGGAACAAAAATTTGTGCTAGTCACATCATTTAAGTCAAACCATAGAGCTTAAGTTGAGTGAATTGTAGAAGATTTGCAGTTAATGCAAGGAGTGAGTGGAAATTCTGTTGATGTGATGTTCCCACGGATTTCAAGGATCCCATTAGAGGGTTCCTTGCTTGTATTAGAAAGGTAACTCACATGGAAAATTTGAATTTTCAAATTTTGATGGGAAATGAATTTTTTATGATTCTAAGTGTGCCTAAATGATCTAATAAGCTTAATGATCAGTAGGAAAATTCTAAAAACTAGAATCTATATTTTATGGATCGGGATTAGTCGGGAATTTTTGAAAAAGTTACTTTTGAAGCCTGCGGATCCAATCGATAACAAAGGCGGATCCCTTATTTGGGTACCGCCGAATCCGCAGGCTGAGAGATGGCGGAGCCAAAGTGCATAGCAGGCGGATCCAAATTTTGGGATCCGCCAAATCCGCCAATCAGAGTTACTAATTTGAACAGAGAGTATGTCGAATTTTGCGTTTCTCGTTCAAATCCCGAAAATTCTCCTAAAACTTATGTAACTACTGATATGTGATAGAATAAAACTAAAAACATGGGTTCTAACACACGTTAATCCGATCATAATATCTTACCATAAAAGTGGTTAAGCCAAACAGTGGTTAATCTCGGAAAATTGATAACAACAAGTGTTATCGACCTACAATAGGGAGTTAGTTCACGTACAAGTTAAGTACTAACATAATATCTTAAGAAACACACAAGTTCAACACATCATTGTTTGAAAATATCTAATACCAAACACTCCCAATACTTCACTTCTTGCTCATTTTCTTGTGAAGCTTCATGATCCAACGGCCCAAATTCTTCACCATTCCTTTGGTTTGTTTAAATTCTGCTGATTCGTTCGGAATTGGAGGAAGTTGACTCAAGTACTCGGGTGGTGAGATCCTTGAGTTTGGCAAACCATCCTCTTCACTCATGGATGATGATGATGATGATGATGATGTAGGAGGATGAGGACGTTTTCCTTTTGCCACTGCTACCCTATGATCACTTAGTGGAACAAACGTGTGTGGAATCTCGAGGTAGTCGGGAACGAATCCTAAAGCGTTTCTAGGAATGGGCTCAAAAGCTCTATAGAGACTGGTCAAAAGCATCCCGTAAGGCATGGCGGTGGTGCCTTGAACCAGAATGTCGGCCATTCTTTTGGCAATATAGTAAGCAAGGTTGAAGGGTTGATGGTTTGACACACAATACATCATGTAGCAAAGACTTGCGTTGATGTGGTCTCGA
The DNA here is from genome assembly GCA_021014915.2 of Artemisia tridentata subsp. tridentata. Classification (NCBI taxonomy): domain Eukaryota; kingdom Viridiplantae; phylum Streptophyta; class Magnoliopsida; order Asterales; family Asteraceae; genus Artemisia; species Artemisia tridentata. Next base: position 148,862,421 of record CP139501.1, on the reverse strand, counting down.
TTCCCTATGGTACTTATGACATTTGCCCTCAAAACTTCTTCAAGCTTCTTAAACTGAGGCTTAAGTTCATTAAGTTCCATGGAAAATGGATCTCTATCAACTTGACGACCTCGGTGTAACCTAGTTTGGTTGTTCCTAGGCAAAAAGAGATGCTCATGAATGGTTTCTTTTGCGATTAATGGTGTGGCATATGGTGCCAAACGATCAAGGTTAGACTCTAGAATGGTTAACTGTAACACCCCAACCCGATAAGGATAGAAGTATTACGTTATGGTGACATATCAAAGCAAACACAAGCATAAGACTAAATAATACAAAATGAATTTCAAAGGTTACAAAGGAAGAATTGAAGATACAAGGTTACAAAGGGAACAATAATAAATTCTAAGTTCTACATTTTGTAGACGTTCTAGTCATCTCTAATCCAGAATCGCTAGTAAGGTCTTCTAAGTCCAACTCTCCACTCATAACCCAGCTTCCAAACTAAAACCTGTCGCAGAAAAAGAAATGCGGCTGAGCTTAAAAAGCCCAGCGAACAGATATATATAACATAACATAATGGTAAATAAGCATAAGCAACGAAGGAATAAGAATACAAAACGAAAAGCATAATCATGAAATTCATATGAATTTTAAAGAGAACTAAGAATCAAGAATGCATGAGAACTGAATAGAGAATGAACCAAGAGAATAATGAAATAAGGGAAAAGTTCATATAAGGATGTGCCATAAGAACTCCATACATAATCCGTCAAATCATACTAAAGCATAACAAGTATACGAAGAGGGGAGACCTCTAAGTACTAATAGTGTGAGAAGGAGTGTAAGGCACACACCACCTGGTCACCATACATATACATACATAAACCTAGGATGCATCCATACGCTCCCTAACAAAATATGAATGCCAGTACTAGACTGGTCACACATATATAAAGTTGGCCAATAGTGTACACAAAATCATAACATAAGGGGGAACGCCGTAGATCTATCACACCTCTACGGGAGTGTCATGTCTAAGGTGCCATCAAAGACATGGTCATGGTACCTCCACAACTAGTTAAGCTCAGGCACAGATCTATCATAGCGTACAACAATAACAAACTAGCATGGCAAGAGAAACAAGATCGTAACTCAAATAGCATGGCAAAACATAAGCATAGTATAGCAGAGACATTTAGATAAATGTCAGAATGAATCAATAAGAATGAAAATCATACAATGAAAGTCACGAGTCAAATAAGGGAATCATATCAGGCATAGGATCTCAAAGGTTCATAATCAAGGTTCGAAATCAAATGGTTCATAGCAAGGTTCAATTCAAAGGTTTCTATCAAATGTTCATTTAAAGAAATCTTTTAATAATGGTTTTCATAAAAATGATCTTTAGAACGGTTTTCATAAAGGTAGTCTTTAAAAGTAGTTTTCATAAAAGTTAGCAAGTTTCTATATGAAAATGGTAGTGTATCATGCTCATAACCTCGTTTTAAAAATAGTTTTTCTCAAAACATTTCCATGATACAATTAAGAAAGGTTTTCACATCCAGTTACAATATCAAATGAACCTTCAAAGCATCAAGTGATTCGAATCCTCATGTCATAGGGTTACGAATGAATTATGTCAAATATCATATCACAAGGGTCATAATGAACGAATATCAAATAGATCATCATAACAACGAAGCATATCAAACGAATGAATCAAAGTACAGGGGATCATAGCAATGGCTTAAGGGGATCATATCAGAATAATGAATTAATAATCAAGATCGAGTCATGAGGATGAAAGCACCCTTACTGAAAAAGGGTAGAATATCTGTACCTTAGACCGCAAGTGAAAACACAACTGGAAACGAAAAGATCAGAAGTAAACTCCATCTTCAGCGAATCTACACGAATTTATGATCGTCTGATTAATAACTTATTTTAAATCAGATTACTTATTTTAGTCGGCTCTTCCATTTTAAGTAATCTTCTATTTTAGGCAGGTTTCCCGAATTAGTAAGTTTTTGTAATGATCAAGATACATGTTCAGGAGGTCGGGGATGCTCAAAATAAAGATTAAACATGGTATTATTAGGTTAACGAATGGGGAGGTGTGTGTGTTTTCTAGAGAGAGAAAGGAGGAGAAACCACACACACCTCAAGAATACAAAGAGACATCCACCCTCCTAGTTATGACTAGGAGGGGTATTTATACTAGTTTACATACAAAACTTTGACCTATTGGCAAGATAAGTCCCTGTACTTGAATACTATGCAATTCCCTAATATAACATTACTTTAAGGCTAACAATCTCTCCCCAAAGTGATGTTATACGGGAATTGCTTACAATGTTCCCTACAAGTAAACTATAAGCACATAAGCACAGAGAATGGTCTTCAAACTTCATCACTTCGTTCAGCTTGCAGAATCTTCTCAGCTTTCATTTCTTTACTTGTAGAAGAACGTGAGCAAATCTAATTAGGGTATAATTCTGGGTGCCCTGAGTGCTCTCCCCTAATTAGTGCTCTCCCCCAAACTGACAACCTTTCTGATTACTGCCCTGAATCTGAAGAAGTCTTTTGATAGTTAAATGCATTCCGTCTTTAGTCTTCTAACACGCAGCGAATCATGTAGAACAGACTGTAGACTCGACCTTCTTCAAGATTATCCATTCGGGGGAATAGAGTATCAACATCTTCTTCTCACAAAATGCATCCCAGTTATCTTTCCTATGATAAATCATCCCATAACGTACACATGAAATGATAACATCAAAGTAACAAGTTGAACCACTGATCATCTTGATTTTGTTGCCCGAAATTGGTGAAGGTGGATAAGGTAGAAGTGCATAGAATAAGATGAGTGGAAGATAAGACATAGAATCAACCAATCTCCGACATAAATCAAATCATTTAATAAATCATTAAGCCCGATCACGTGAACTTGTTGTGCGTCCTTGATGTACACACATTTCTCTCCCCTGCTGGTTACGATTAATCAGAATCAGCATAATGATGTGTACGTGAAGTATTAACTGGAAGCACTTTATCATTAAACCAATCAGCCTGTGAGAAGATGTCGATAAACCCAATCTACTAACAATACCATTTAAGATGTCTAACTCTTTATCAACCTCCTGTATAAAAAACAACGGCTTTTTGTAGTAACCACATGAGAAGATAGCCCAAAATGATGAACTTGAGAATTAAGTAAAATCTCCCAGATTTGTGACTTAATCTTGTACGATCCTTGTTGACTAAGAACGGTGTACAATATACCCTTAACCAAAGTATTAGTACAAAACCTCTTGACGTATCCTAACTACTTTGTGAGTATAGAGAGAAAGAATCACAAAAGTAGCTAGACATCCAAGTCTTCGTCATCATTAATATAAGCCCAAACAAGTCATCTTCGCGGGATGGTAGAAAGAAAGAAGATGAAATAAGTACACGCGTCCATAAAACCTTACTTCAAACCCAAATAAATAAGAACGAATCATCCCCGTAGTCACATTTCATTATAAACATTAGCCGTTGTCTTTTGATAGTGAATCTTGATCAGGATCGTTTAAGCTATACGTGGTGTTTTGAGGATGTTGACCGGTAATATTTTTGTGATTTTGGTGTGGGATACAAACTCTTTATAATATTGAACAGTTGTTGAACCACCTTCACTATATTTTAATACCTTCACTATATTATAATAGATACTCAATACTCACTTTTTATGATAGAAAGTGGATGGTGGTCAACTCAGCAACACAACAACACGCAACATTCTTGTCACCAACACGTCACACGTGAAACGTGACCTTGTAAGAGAGTGACGCCTCAAAAATTGAAACATGTCTCATGCAAATACACGTTTCATGCAAATAGTTGATGCGTCTCATGCTACTTTGCTTACATGCAAGTCACTGAATGTACACGTATGTAATAATAAACTTATATAATGTTTCATGCACATCTCTTGCAAACCACATATTCACGTGAAAACTTTCAATATACCAACTCAGTGGCTTATAAACTTCATCATTCACACCTTATTCAAACCGTAGACTTCAAGTGCCACACGAGAAGACTTCAAATAAACCGAACTTGAGAAGATTCGACTAGAAGGTTGCTCGAATAACTTCACATGTTCGACTAGATATTGGATCAAGTGCTCTTGCTCGTTCGAATACTTCCTTGGCTCGACTAGTTTGATCAAGATGACTTGGTTCGATCAAGATAGATGCTTCGATTATGAAAAGTTTCTCGATCATTTGTTAGTTTGAACAAGAAGTTCGATCAAGTGATAGTTCGATGAGATCCATGTTCGATCAAAAAGGTTCTTCGGTGAATGACTAGTTCGATCAAAAAAGTTCTTCGATGAGAGAGTTGTTCGATGAAGAGCTTGTTCAACTACCAAGTTGTTCGATCACATAGTTGCTCGATGAGAGAGTTGTTCGATCATCCAAAATGAAGTTCGACGAAAGTTGCTCGATCAATTCCTAGTTCGATCAATTCTAGTTCGATCAATATCTCGATCAAACCTATCTCGATCAATGATCTATCTCGATCAAAGAGTAGCTCGATGAAAATCCTAGCTCGATCAACAAGAGTAATTCGACTAAATTGCTTCCTCGAGAAGGTCACTTAGTAGCTTGATCAATTCTAGTTCGAGCAAAAAAACTTTAATCGAGAAAGTTTGATCTAACTCGATCAAAATTGTAACTCGAGCAAAGAAGCTTTGATCTAGTTCGATCAAATTTCCTAGCTCGATCAAAAAACTGAATTACTCGATCAACAAGGTTGCTCGACTATACCCAAACTCGGGCAAGCAAGCTCGATCAAATGACTTCCTCGATCACACAAATCTGATGAACAGTACCGTACCAAAATCACTTTTTCCACCTCAAAACCCCACGATTCGCCCCTGGTTAGCTCTGATGCCAATTGTAGGACCCCTTATCAATCCTTATCACACACACTAATAATCAATAAAGCACAAGATAAGATATAGAGATAGAGTAGAGAGACAAAATATATTTCATTAAGCACACACTAATAACTCTCCAAGAACACCCAGAACACCAACCTCCCAAATGGTGTAGGGAGGTGCTATTTATAGTTTTTGAGAGATGGGTGGATGGGCTTGGACTTGGGTTGGGCTTTTATATGGACTCTTTAATACATTACATTTAACCTATTAGTTTAGGTCCAAGCCCATAGACTACTTTTACTTAATTAAATACAACGACACATTACAAAAATATAAAACGTACATGACCATCACTTTTATAAATCCTAACAAGGTTAACAAGGAGTTGACTGTTTGTCCAACTTGTGGGACATCAAGATGGAAGGGGATAGTAAGACACATAAAGTGTACGAAAACATTCCGGCAAAGGTAATGTGGTACTTTCCAATTATACCAAGACTGCAACGCCTCTTTAAGTTAGAAAGTATTTCAGAAGATCTAACATGGCACGCAACAAGGAGGATAACAGATGGTGTTTTACGTCACCCCGCAGATTTACAGGCATGGCGTACCATAGATGAAAAATTCCCCAAAATTGCTGAAGATCCGAGAAATCTACGGTTAGGAATATCGGCTGATGGGGTTGACGTCAACTCAGGAAATAGGCATCACAGTGTATGGCCAGTTTTATCTGTCATATACAACCTTCCTCCATGGTTGTGTATGAAAAGAAAGTTTTTCATGCTTTCGGTATTGATATCGGGATACCCGGGAAATGATATCGATGTATTTTTAGAACCGTTGGTTGATCATCTGCATACCTTATTCGAGGAAGGGGTTGATACATACGATGCTTCTAAAAAAGAAAACTTTAATTTGCGCGCCATTGTGTTATGGACGATAAATGATTACCCTGCACTTGGTACATTATGTGGCTGCCCATACAGTGGATTCAAAGGTTGTGTAGTATGTGGGAAAGATACACACTGTGTTAGACTTTCCGCCTCATCCAAGAAAAGTTATGCTGGACACAGACGATATCTACCATACAACCATCCGTTCAGAACGCAAAGGAAGGCGTTTAATGGACAAGAGGAACCACGTCATGCTCCAAATCCATTGACCGAGGAACAAATATACAATGAGGTACAACATATTGAAAATAAGTGGGGAAAAGGAAAAACCTCGAAAAACCAAGATCAAGATACCAAAGGCAGAGGTGGGAAGATTAAAAAGCAGAAAAGGAAAACAACAGAAGAAGAGGGTAGTTCAAGCCAAGCAAATGAAGCATATTGGAAGAAATTTAACATTTGGTATCGAAAGCTAAGGTATTGGAGGCATCATTCTGTTCCGCATTGTATTGACTTCATGCATGTAGAAAAGAATGCTGGTGAGAGTCTACTCGGAACTTTGTTGAATGTTCCTGGAAAGACAAAAGATGGAATGAATGCTCGAATGGATCTGGAAGAGTTGGGGATAAAAGAAGAGTTGTTTGCTAGGCAAGAAGCAGACAAAACAACACTACCTCCAGCAGGTTACACATTAACGAATGCTGAAAAAGACATCTTTTGTGAAACGTTAAGCAACATCAGGGTACCACAAGGCTATTGTTCAAATTTCTCTAGTTTGGTCAGCCTAAATGATAGGAAGCTCATTGGCCTTAAATCGCATGACTATCACATGCTAATGCAAGAGTTTTTACCCATTGCTATACGTTCAGTCATGCACCCGCCCACACGATATGCTATTATCAGGTTTTGCTTTTTCTTTAAATCTATATGTAGGAAAGAAATCAGCTTGCAAGAACTAGATAAGATGCAAGAAGAACTTGTTGTTACACTGTGCCTACTCGAGAAGTTCTTTCCTCCGTCATTTTTTGATATTATGATACACTTGACTGTGCACCTAACTAGGGAGGTAAAATTATGTGGTCTCATATGCTTTCGGTGGATGTATCCCTTCGAAAGATGTATGAAGGTTATTAAAGGACATGTGCGAAACAGAAATAGACCAGAGGGATGCATTGCCAAGGAGACTATCGCGGAAGAAACAATAGAGTTTTTTAGCGAATATCATAAAACCATAAAAACTATTGGTATCCCAGCTGATAAACATGTAACCAATGAAGTTGAGGACGGAAAGCCATTGTCGGCTGGCAAACCAAGTGAAGTTTCCGTAGAATCCTTTCAGAAAGCACATTTGTATGTAATACAAAATACAGATGAAATTCAACCGTATATCGAGTAAGTATATATTACTAACACATGTCGGATTCGTTGCTTAAAATGTTCTATCAAATATAATAATCAAAGACATTTATTTGTTTCAGGCGACACAAGGAAGTTTTGAAAGGAAAAAACCCGGGTAAAAAAATTGCATTGCTGGAGAATGAGCACAGTAAATCTTTTGCTAAGTGGTTACTCGAAGAGGTAATTACTTGTATGTTGTTTATAATTGTTTGTTTGTTGCTATCATCATAATTGTCCCTCCTGTATATGACATTAGATAGAGGTCGACCAGCACACCATTTCATTATCCCAAACACTCCTATTCTTTAATTGTTTGTTTGTTGTTCCTGCAATTTAAAGGTAATATATACTTGTAATGAAATTCAGGTTGAGAGAGAGTTAGCGATATCCAATGACAGTGTATCAGAAACTGTGAGGTGGATATCATTTGGACCACGCGCCAGCGTAGTGAAATACGAGGCGTATAACATCAATGGGTATACATTTCGTACGAAAAGTAATGATGGCATAGTTTACCAGAACAGTGGGGTTAGTGTTGAGTCAGTAGATCTGCACATATCCAAAAAAGAAGTTGCAACCATAAAAAAAACATCTTATTATGGGGTTTTACAAGAGATATGGGTACTAGATTACCATTTCAGGCAAATTACTCTTTTCAAATGTGATTGGGCTAATCGCAAAACTCATGGGGTCAAACATGATACTCTTGGTTATACGTTGGTAGACCTGAATACTTTCGGCCACAAGGATGATCCGTTCATATTAGCGTCACAAGCAACACAAGTGTTTTATGTGAAAGACCAGGTACAGAAAAATTTGTCCATTGTCTTTAAAACACCTACCAAGAATTACAAAGATACATATGACGAAGTCGATGAGGAGTTTAGTACAGTCATTCACGAGCAAAATGAAAAAATATTGCCACGTGTATATAAAGAAGACTTGGGAAAGGAATCACGAAGTGACTACTATCGAACCGACATTTAAGGTATTGTTATACGAAAATCCAAGTGAAGCATGTCATGCTGCATTAAGACTGCTAGTGTAATAGTTAACCCTGCTGGTTGAAGTTAAGACTGCTGCTCAAGGCTAAGTGCAAGGTTACTGCTGGTATTGTTAAGTTAGTAATGTTAGATGAATAGTTGTTTTAGTATTAAATAGTTGTTCCTGTAATTTAGCCTGTTGTAATGGATTTTGACTCAAAAAAGTCAAGCTTTTCAATGGCAATGAAAAATTTTGCGGTTTTCACTGTTATATGTCCACTTGCAGTCAAGCTTTATTGTATTTGCAGTTTCCATTTATCATGTATATGCACTTGCAGGCACTTTAGTAACATGTTACTTCATTATAAAGTTGAAAATTGACTTTAGAAAGTCAAGTAATCTGGTTCCAGCTAGGGGCAAGTAACATACTTACATACTACTGCATTAAACTAGATAGACTATAAAATCCCAGCATTGTAATGGGGCAAATTAAATGAAGAGTCATGACTAACAGTCTGAACTCAAAATATGACTCTATGATTTAGACACCTAAATAAATACTTCATGTGACCATATGTAACATCTTGAATTTAGTCACACAAACACTCAATGTGACTAATATCAAGGTTAATGATAACTGAGTTCACATTTTGCTATACATATTAGTCACATGAATATTTCACAGTGTGACTATTTTCAATGTATTGGTCACATATAATACCCTTATAATGTGGCCATAAACATAATTTAGATGCACATTTGTGGTATGGTGTGACTATTGTATAGCCTATAGTCACATGATTGTGCTACAATTAAGTGTAACCATACACATTAGGAATAGGCAGGCAAACACACACTTAACTTTAGACACACATATTAACTTACGTGACCATTTGTATCGAATTATGGTCACACTTAATCATGTATACCTATGGTTTAGTGTGACGATATATGACATTTGGTCACACTGTTCAAGTGTGTGACATATATTTGTCACTTTTAAATGCATATCGTGACTATGCTTCAAACTTACTTTTCAGTTGTCACACATTTCAAATTCATATGTGGCTAAATTTTCAACAAAAATTAGCAGTCACGCTTAAATAATGTGTGACAAACTTGAGTATATGATTTAGCCACATACACAATTACTTCGTGTGACCATATATGGATTTTGGTCACACTTTTCAATTGCGTGACATATATTTGTCACATATGTATATATATAGTGTGACTAATGTTTCAACCGTATTTGTATCCGTCACACGTCCCAAATTATAAGTGACTAAAAAATCAAAATTTTTTTTACCAGATACGTATAGTCACGAAAATATTCGAATGTGTGGCTGTAGCCTCAGATGTAATTCCGAAATGGTCAGACAAGTCGGATCAAGTGTGGCTGTTTATTTTATTCTGGTACATTTAGTCACATAAAAAAGCGACTGTGTGGCTGTTCGAAAAATAGCATGTGTGACTAAATCCACATTCTGGCGTAGTGTAGGTTTATGTATGTATATGTATGGTGACCAGGTGGTGTGTGCCTTACACTCCTTCTCACACTATTAGTACTTAGAGGTCTCCCCTCTTCGTATACTTGTTATGCTTTAGTATGATTTTACGGATTATGTATGGAGTTCTTATGGCACATCCTTATATGAACTTTTCCCTTATTTCATTATTCTCTTGGTTCATTCTCTATTCAGTTCTCATGCATTCTTGATTCTTAGTTCTCTTTAAAATTCGTATGACTTTCATGATTATGCTTTTCGTTTTGTATTCTTATTCCTTCGTTGCTTATGCTTATTTACCATTATGTTATGTTATATATATCTGTTCACTGGGCTTTTTAAGCTCAGCCGCATTTCTTTTCCTGCGGCAGGTTTTAGTTTGGAAGCTGGGTTATGAGTGGAGAGTACTTTGAACTTAGAAGACCTTACTAGCTATTATGGATTAGAGATGACTAGAACGTTTACAAATTGTTGAACTTAGAATTTAATATTGTTCCCTTTGTAACCTTGTATCTTCAATTCTTCCTTTGTAACCTTTGAAATTCATTTTGTATTATTTAGTCATATGCTTGTGTTTGCTTTGATATGTCACCATAATGTAATACTTCTATCCTTATCGGGTTGGGGTGTTATAATTATGGTATCAGAGAGACAGGCTGCGACTTGTAATACATTTACCCTTGACCTGTAAAGTTTGGACCATTGAGTTTCCACTGTAGGCGCTCATAAGACAACCTTTGAAAATTTGCTTTAGGATTTCCCCATAGGAACTTAAGCTATTACCGGTGAGGAATGGGTAGACTAGGACATCTATGTAAGTAGCATTGCTTCTGCATCACTCTGATTCGTGCCTTTGCCTTTAGCTAAGCCTTATAAGAACATTTGTTTCTGAAGCTAGAAAGTTTTGCAACTTAAGCTTTGTAACCAAGTAAGTTTGGAATTCCTCAAGAACTACATGGATATCTTGCACCATTTAAGTTTCACTTCCTGATTTTGATCTCCACTTCTGATCTGTTTGATAAATAGTGTGATACCTTTCCGACCATCCCGAAGGTCATTTAACCCTAATGTGTTTGACACATTCAATGAATTCATTACCCGTACTGGATATAAATGTATCATCCGATACTACTCAACTCTGCATAATCCATTACTACTCCTATGAGAACTCTGGTAACTATTAACCACGGATATAGGAAGTTTTGTTCCCTCCCTTTTAATGATGAACCTTGTCTACCAACCAGTTCCCGGGAAGGATATGACGAAAATATTATCTCAATATGGATTTGTTAACTAAGCATGATGATGCTGACAACTGTTATTCCATACATCTCGCTTTTGACAGTTATACGATGTTCGTATTACCGATGATGCACACCCTACCTACCACTTATGCTAAAAAGCTAAACAAAATTCCAACACCGTGAACTGTTCGTCTATCTATCTCCACACTTTGATGAACCATGCACTTGACTCTGATATATGAACTATCCGTCTAGTTAATGACCATATCCGTTCTACGGATCTGTTTACTTTTGATATAATTGACTTTGAGGTCTTTTGGTTATGGATTGGATGGCTCTTCGTAAAGCTACCATAGACTACCGTATCTGAAATGTGACCTTTAACAATCTGTTTCACCCTACTTTTGTTATGATGACTCTCAACCACTTAAATCTGTTAAGATTATTGTTTCTATGGAAGCACATACTCCGATCTCATTTGGTTGTCAAATTTCTCCTGACACCTATTAGTATCCACCATTAGAAAGCTCTGGCATTGGAAGTTTTTGTTGTACAAATTTTTCTGGTGTTTTTCTGATGAACCTCTTTGGATTCCCTCCTGCTTGGGAAGTAGAGTTGACTTTGAACCGATCTCAATTGACGAAACCATGATGCCATAGAAGTTGAGAGATTGAAGGAGCTGATGGAATATGATTTTGTTCACCTCAGTGTTCTCTTTGAATACTCCTGTTGGTTTATGAAGAAGAAAGAGGGAAGTATGCCGCGGCGTATCGACTATCGTAAATTTAACCATATCACTATCCGTAATCATTATCCATTTCCGTGTATCAACGATTGATTTGGTCTACCTTTGAATCTCCGTATCAGACGGCCTCATTTAAGTTTGAAGGACTGAAGAAGCAACCACAAGAACTTCTAAGAAGGGAGTTGACTAACTGAGAGTAACCCCGCGAAACAGTTCAGTTTTATTCGTGAAGAGGAAGATTGGTGATGTGAAGTAAATATGAAGTTTTCCCTAAGACGATTCCTAAAGCTGCTTTTGTACTTGTTGTGATCATTACGAGTTTTAAATGATGCCAATTGTATTGGCTAAAAGAATCATGTCTTTCGCGAGTATTTGGACAATTGTCATAGTATGACAGTGTGTTTGTACTCAGAGACGAAAGAGGAACATGTAGATCATCTTCGTATTAAGTAGAATGACCCTTTTTCCTGGAAGAGTAGGTTTGATTGGCGTTTAGAGATTGTAGCTGACAGCACTACCAGGTATCCTGTGATGACAGAGTTTCCCACCGAAAGGACCAAGATTGAAGACCGTTGTCAGAGTTAGAAACCTTGTAGAAGAGTAGTAGAAGATGTTCGTGACAGGCATTACCATGAAAGAAGCATATAAGAAGAAACTCACGTTACCACACCTCAGTGTCCAGAAGAAGTGTCGAAGGCTTGAGGGACCAGACTCAAGTTTATAATTCCTTTCCACCATATGATCATACGGACGGACGTAGACAGACTACTTGGAATTGGAATAGATTTGAAATCATGTATTTGAATGCACGAATTTTGAAGCGAACATTTGTGTTTGGGAGAGTTGATTCTGTGAAGGATGAAGCCATTGATGACGTAATTCACTTCCTCTCAACCTACTTAAGTTTCCGTTACCTGATAACGAAGTCCTTTGAATGATTTAGGTTCTCTGTTAGTAATTCCGTTCTGTGTTCACTCTGCGTTTGTTGAATAACGAGTGTGGTATGAGAATTTTGACGAATTATGGAAGGAACTTTGAGATTTATGTGCATGAATGGGCGAATGTTGAAGCAACCACTTATATTGGCTAAGTTGATTTTGATGACCTCTGAGACTGTAGAAGGACTAGGTGGATTAAGATAGGTTGTTTTGTTCGCGACTTGAGATAAAGTATGACCATCATGAGGGCATATTTATATGATGCTAGTATTATGACGCCTGATCAACGTGATAATACTTACATCATATAACGTGCACTTATTGTGATCATAGGATATTTCGAGAAGTGCCTTAGAGCCTTAGAATTTCTGATAGCTGTTTGAGATTATCTGCGTTAGTGAGACTTTAGGTTCATTCTACCTATACGCGTAATCTGCCTTCACCGTTATACGATTTGATACGTTTGGATTCTCGACACGCGTTTTGCTGACCTCTGCACTTCCAATAAGAATCTTAGGTACTGTTGTAGAGCTTTCTGCCGGTTGATGTTATCGACAATCTATTTTCTGTACGTTCTCATCTGATTTGTCTAATCAAATTCTATGGACGACATATCCGTCAAATCCTACGTATTTCCTGTATCTCTCCCGAGAGAATACGATTATCATCCATTACGTTTGGTATATTATTCTTTTGATCTGGATTCAGTATGGTATGTCCTTTCTGAAGAAACCAAAGCTATTCTGATCAACAAGATAGAGTCATGAGAAACAAGTCATTCGCATTTCCGTTCCTGGTCCTTTGTGCTTCCGTTTCGTTTCACTTCAATTTTCGAGGACGAAAATTTTCTTTTAGAGGGGAAGAATTGTAAAACTCCAAAATTAGCATAATCTGAAATGCCCAAAATACCCCTCTAAATTTTGAAATTTTAAAGAACATATATAAATCATACGAAGGTATATTATTTGAACTTAACCTAAAGTAATTGAGACCTTAAGTTACCTAGTAAATTAAACAAATAAAAACTTTACATTATAAGTAAAATTCACAAAACAATGTTCCCTAAATCACTATAATGGGCGGCACACTATTTTAACCCATGTCATAATTTTCGGCCAAACAAGAGATAAACATGCATTGAAATTATGTTGATATCACAATCCCACAAATTTTGATTCCTATTCGAAGTGGTGTTCGTGCTCGTAAGTTTTGAAGGCTGTCGAAGGGTTCTAGCTAAGGTTCTCGGCTGGAATATTTCTGTGGTGATCGATCTTTGTGCTTTCTCTCCTTTGATCACGCAACAAGGGTAACTCGTATCATCCTTGTTCAATACCACTCTTCTTGTTTGATTCTTGTTCGTTTCTTTGTTGTTCTTGTCGATCTATATGCACATAAAATATGGAACAAAGCTACATAAGATCATAACATGTTTACATAAAATAACGATTCTAAAATAAACCCTAATATAATCGGCTGATGTTATTCTTATGTTTCGATTGTTTAGTACATGTTAAAACCTCATAAGGCTCGACCTATGTCTATTTTAGATCATACATAATTACCTTGTATCAATATATAAGTCATGGGAATGAGAAAACCTAAACCGATCATGAAATCATAAACCTAGTTACTGTCCAGGAAAAATAGGCCGAATTGAATTGAATGGATCTTGATGATAGTTACATGTTTTTGAGTGATTATTGGGTCTAAAATCAAGTTCAGGAAAAGAGCTTTCTGAATATATAAGCCTTGTAATTTTTAGAGGTCGGGAAGATACCTTTTCTAATTTTACAAGTTCAAGTGTCAAAACTGAATTCGGGATTTTGAAAATCAGTCCACTTGGTCGATTTTTCATTTTCAAACCATGAGGAGTTGGGTCATGAAATTCTCTATTATGTAACTTCTATATGTGTAGTAGTGTCATGAATTTTTGTAGATTTTTCCTGGATGTATAAGTGGGTCGTGCAAGTGAATACTTTTGGGTACTGCAGCAGATACGTTTTCTGGGTAGTCTGACTTGGAACATTTTTCTTGTGAGGTTAAACTAATCAATAAATTATGGAAAAATTCGTGTGAGTTCTAAAGGCATGAATTACCTGTTTGAATTTTTTTGGATTTTATTTTGGAGTCTTGATGTGGTAGAGAAATTCGTATAGTTGTGACCTGTTAATGATTAAAAGCTGATAAAAGTCTAAAAGGGCTAAATAAGAGTTTTAAACCTAATTGTTACTAATGTGCGTTAACCTAAAGGTACCTTATCATTAATATGACCTTTGAATGTGTAATTAAGATACCTTAATACTTCATAATCTAAATTGGCCTATGACATGATTTATACATGTATTAAAAGTTAAACCTATGATTAAAACCCTAATTAAGATAAAAGTAACCCTAAGATACTAATTATGGAAACCTACAAGTGGTATCAAGAGCCAAACATTGATCTAGGGTTTATAAGTTTTTTTTTCTTCACGTTACTGTTCCATTTGTTGTGTTTCATCTATTTTGTTTTTGTTTTCATCTATTGTGCTACTGTTTCATTAGTTAGTCAAAACAAATCAAAGTAGTCGAACTGTTCACCACGAGCAAATCATTTGATTGAAGCATCTCATTTCATCGAACTAAAATAGTCGAACTTGGTCATTAGTCGAGTTAGACTACATGATCGAATAATTCTTCTTTAGTCGAACTTGGTCATTAGTCGAGTTAGACTACATGATCGAATAACTCTTCTCTAGTCGAATTACTCTAGTCGATCAATAACTTCATCGAACAACTTTCACCGAACAAATTCTTCATCGAGATTGGTTTATTCATCGAACAAGTTTTCACCGAAAAACTTCTCATTGACCAACTTTCTCACCGAACAATTTCATCGAACAGTTTCATCGAACAAGTTTAACCGAACAATTTTTTTTTCACCGAGAAAAGTTTAATCGAACAACTCATCGAACAAAATTTCACCGAACAAACTTATAGTCGAACAACTATTTTTCATCGAACAACTTGTGACCGAACAACCAGAAAATTCATCGAGCAACCTTTTGATCGAACAATTATCATCGAACTAGTTCTTCGAATAACTTGGTAATCGAATTATCTTTAGTCGAATAACTTGGTTCATCAAGAAACTTTGTAGTCGAATTTATCTAGTCGAGCTAGACTTCATCGAACCAAGTTTACTAGTCGAACGAGTCATTTGATCGAACAAGTGGTTAGTCGAACCAAGCACATAGTCGAACCAAAATTTAAGTCAGTCGAGCCTTTAAGATTAGTCGAGCATCTTCAAGTTGATGATATAAGCTGAAACAAGTAGCTTTTGACAAGTGACAAGCGAATTTGTTTTTTGAAGTGTTTTTGAAGTGTTTGCTGTTGGTGTGTAATAACTTCATAAAATTATACACATGTGTTGCATGTGAAATGCTTCTATCCATGTGAAGTAAATTTAATATGTTACTATATGACGTGTGTGTTTTATGTGGCAAGTTTTGCATGAGACGTGTTTACCTATAAACGTGTTTGCTTTTGAGGGGGACTTATCAATTTTGTGGACTATCTCAAGTTTCTAAATTTCAAGTTTCTCAAGGTTTATTAAGTTTCTCAACGACTCTTCAAGGACAACGACAAAGGACTTAAAACAAACTCAACTCGTGAACCTTAAACCGTAACCAACCCACTCCTAGATCTTTGCATCGATCCAACATCAACCTTATCACATACCGAAATTGAATGGAATCAAGTTCTCAAGCGGTAAAGATGCCTCAAATTGTGCCATACGCTATTCACTCAAAGGAAAATTGTCTAGCACACTTTAAATCAGTTAAGACTCAATGTGAGGCAATCTCAGAAGCAAGGTTACCATTAGGGAATCCATATCCATTTCGTCGAGTTTTTGCAAAACTCTTCGGATCTGAAATAGATTATTCAACCTTTAGAAGGACACTCCTACATAACTTGTTTCACATAGAGAACCAAATTGAACAAGGAAGTGAATGCAAAGAAGCATATCAAGCGCTCAAGACGCAGTTTCAATGGTTTCTCGACGTAGATTTCAGCATGATCAAAAAATCTCCAGATTATGAATCCACAAGCCGAATATGGAGTGAATGCGTCACTAGATACCTGGAAGTTGAAACGTTTAGAAATCAATTGCTTAGTCACATGAGCACACTGGAATTGGTGCTTACTTCAAGATCACTTCATCTGAGAGAGATGCTGGAAAAGAAGAAAGTGGATGAACGGGAAAGAATTGAAATGGAGAAGCAGAAACGGGAAATTGAAAGAGAAAGGCTATTAAAGGAAGCAGAGGGAAATGAGAAAGAGGCAAACAAAGAGGAACACACAGTTAATGCAGGTACAACATCTGATGCTAGCTTGGTTTTCGCGGAAAGAGATACATCTTCAGAACAGCAGATTGGAAGCAGTACTCCAATGTATGATTCGGATGCTGATGGTACACACACGAATGAAGTTGTTTGGGATACTGAGGATGGCCATATCAGACCTTCATCCGACAAAGCAATTTTGGCTACGGTACAACATTCAAACGATAATGATAATGTTGTTGTGTTCGATAATGTGTTTGCTCATGACAAGACACATCCTGCGCATCCTGAGTCCATAAGTGACACATATGTGGTTGAACGGTTTGATAGTAATATCACTGCCCAGGATGGATCTTCTTATGAACAAGATCGTGCTTTCTTTACTTCATTAATCGAAAATTTCAAAAATGAACTTGAAAAGTGCAAAGAGGACAATCGCAAAGCTAAGCAAACCAACGTCTTATTATCCAAAGAGCTTGAGGAATTTAAAGAAATAACAAAAAGCAAAAACATTGAAATCTCAAACCTGAAATCTCAAGCTCGAAAATTAAATGAAGATGTTCTCACACCAATCTTAAAACGAAATAAAGAACTTCAAGTTGAGTGTAGCGATGCCCTGTCACGTGAAAAACTTTCCATTCAAAAATTGGATAGAAATATGGGCCCCGCTAACACAAGGATCCAAGAGCTTTTAAAAGAGAACGTTGATTTAAAAATGAGATACTCAATGCTTCAGGAAACTACGTCAAATATTAAGATTGTTAATTCAAAACTTAAGAACGAAAATCAAGAGGTTTTAAAACGTGCAAACAATCTTGAAGAAAAACTTCGAAAAACAGACCAAAGTGCTCAAACTCTTCAAATGATGATTCCTAAAGCTGAGAAAGTTCATAAAGGAAAATCAGGAATTGATTTTGAAAATACAGATCCGGTGGAACATAAATTTTTGCCGACTGATGCTCTGTTCATGTCTGAAGAAGATGAAAAATTGGCAGAGGAAAAAAGCTTAAAAGCCAAAAAAGGAAAAAGCCCACTCTCGTACCAAGGCTTTGTGTATGGTTTTATACAATTGTCAGAAATACCAAAACCACCTTTAAAAAGAAAAGACACAAATGTGAAAAGATTTTTTAAAGAAGTTCAACTTGCTACTTATGATGCTAATTTATGGCAAAATAAAGCAAGGAAACAGTTTTGTAATCTAAAAAATCACATTGAGCACACGTTAAAGGTCATTTGGTCGAAACAACAATACACCAATAGTGACTACAATCGTCTCATGTCATCAGACGCTTGGCTAAAAAGAGAAGTCTGTAAGCTTTTAAAAGATGAGATTGAACCTCTTGTGAAAAATATCAACTTCAGTTTTGAATACTTTGAAAAATTCCTTGTCACTGAAATGAGAGAAGATTTAAAGTACGTATATTCTCTTGAAGACGAATTTGATGAAAAATGCTTAAATCTTGATATCCAAAAAGAATTTTTCACAAATCAAATTGAGTCACTCAAGTCGGTATCTGTCTGCCATGAGCATGAGAATGTGGATTTTTTGAAATCTGAAAATCTTTGTTTTAAAAGGAAAATCACTGAACTTTTCAAAGAAGCGGCTGAAGTCAAAGAAGAATTGTCAAAAAGAACTGCTCAGTTTGAGAAAGATTTAACAAAACTTGATGCATAAAGTATTTCTTTCCAACTCAAACTGCAGGAACAAAAAGCATCTTCTGAAAACTCTTTGACAACAGTGCTTAAAGAAAAGGAAAAGATTTTTGAAGAAAATTGTGATGATGCCAAAATCAAGTTTGATTTGGATGAACTTGATACAAAAAACATTGAATTGGAACATGCTGTGGCATCATTACAAAAAGAAAATGAGCATTTGAAACAGACTTACAAAAACCTGTATGATTCAATCAAACGTTCACGGGTTCAGACTCAAAAATCAATCACGAAACAAAAAGAGACTGATGTTTTGAAGTCTCAATTGTCTGAATTCGCTGACAAAAAGTTTGAAAAGGTTTTGCAAAAGATTGAAACAATGAAGAGGAAAAAGGGTGAGTCTCAAATCACAAAAGTTTCCTTTCCAAATCCCCTATTTGAGTCTAATACCACAGATTTTGAAAAGGAAAAGGAAAATGAAAATAATGTGCTTCAAAAGAAAGTAATTGAGCTTGAAACGCTTTTAGCTCAACAAACAAACGATCTTAAGGATGCCAAAACTGATCTTTTCAACAAAACGACCAAATTCGAAAAATATTTTGAAAAACTTGAAAAAGAAAATATTGAGTTCGAACGGAAATTGGCTCGTACAACGGATGATTCAAAAGCTGAAAAAGATTAATTTTTGAAACAAATTGCCTCTTTGGAATCTAAATTGGCATCTCAAGATCAAGTTCAAAAGGAATACAGTGATTTGAGAACTTCATACAATGCTTTAAGAGTCAAGTTTGAGTCTCTTAACCAATCAAAAGGAAAAGCTCCTATTTCAAATCTTTCAACACCAGAAGTGAGTGTTTCAAAGAAGGTTTACACGGGTGAATCTTCAAAACCATTTTCGAAAAAGGTTTCCCAGTTTACAACCTACTCTTTGCAAAAAGGAAGGAAGTTTTTGAAGAAATCAAGTTTTTCTGAAACACTCACTCCTCAAATGCTTTCAAGGTCAAATACTTCAAATGGAAAGAATCAAGCTTTTCAAACTCCACACTCTCGTTTTACACCAGTAAAGCAAGTGTGGAGACCAAAGCAAAGTCGTTCAAAATCTTTCAAATATTCAATATCAGAAATGCTTTCGCTGCAACATAAGAATGACTCTGCTTTAAAAATTCCAAATTCGGGAAGGTTTCCATTCATCTCAAAAACGAATTTTCGAAATGAAACACCGGGTTTCAAAAATGGATGGAAAACTTCTTCTTCATGTTTTAAAACTCCAAGAGAGACACCGGGTTTCTCAAACAACTTTCACAAGAAAAAGAGTTTTAAATCACCGTTGATTCCACGAGTGCTATTTCAAAATGAAACACCGGTTTTCAGTCCTCGTTGGAATTCAACTTCTTTGAATCGGATTGACACAGCTTACAAATGGATTTCAAATTATGGTAAACCCGTTGGCGCCGTGCTTAAATGGGTTCCCAAGGTTGTTGTCTAATCCTAAAAATTTCAATGGCTTCTGAACACATCAGTTCAGGACCCGTGCTTTCAAGAAAGGAAAGTGCTTAATCAAAAACTTTTCAAGCACTTATCCTAAAAATCTCAATGGCTTGTAAGTATTTCAGCTTACAACCCGCGCTTAACCATTATGGATTGTGCACACATAACAGTGCATAACCCGTTTTTCAAAGAAAGGACCCTGTTGTACATTTTATTACAACAATCCGAACAAGAAAAGAAGTTTTCATGAAACGTTTATTCAAACTTCATAATCTTAAGCAAAATTTTATTCAAAATTTATCAAAAGGTTTTTCAAAACTTTTCAAAAATTTTGCTTAAGATTTTCAAATATTTACTCTTCATTCGCTACAAAGTTTAAAAATATCAAAACCTATGCAAGGTTTGAGGGGGAGTAATTCAAAACATCTTTGTTCCAAAAAGTTCATGCAAAACCGTTTCTCCCTAATAGCTTTCTAAAAACAATGATTTTAATAAAACGGTATCAAAAATACCATTGAAATGCTATTTTTGAGGGGGAGAAATGTGATTAAAATGTGATCGTGAGTCGAGCTCTACAAAAAGACTCAGTTTAACCCTCGAATTGACGAAGCTTAAATGTCAATAATCAAAAAGACTTGTCCTGGACGGGTAATAATTTCAAGCTGGTTATCCAGTGATGTAAACGTGTCTCGCAAAGGACTTGTCTGAGTAGAATGTACCAATTCGAGAGATGATCATTGAATATGACCGGGACGGGTAATAATTTCAAGCTAGTCTAACTAGTGATGTAAGCGTGTCTCGCGAAGGTCATGTTCATTGAAAGTCGATCAATTCAAAATGTGCGAACTCTACCCAACATGTGCAATTTTAGTTAAAAATGCATGAGCACATGTGAAGGGGGAGTGTTTCAAAAATCTAAAAACTCTCGAAGTGTTAATAAAAATGTGGTTATTCATAAATACTTTGAGAGATTTTTAAAAGGTTTTATGGCAAATCTAGGATAGTCATGGTGTTATAAGGTGACTAAGGTTAGGAAAACCGTCCTATGATCCGCCAGAGCCGGAGGGATATACCCAAGGACAATTCCAATAGATTAGAATTAGAAGTCCTTAGGTAAGAGTGAAAAAAAGGAGTAAATGAGAAAGGGAAAGAAGGGGTTGAAGAATTAAAAAGAAAAGTTGAATGAAAGGGTGAAAAGAAATAGCCCTCCATGAAAACTTAGGGTAGAAACCGGGTCAATACATTTGCTATCGGTATTCACTAAGGTGATACTGATATTGAAGACAAGACGTCATGGACCCAGTGACGCACTGCACCACCCCTCCTAGCCACTCAGATATCTCTTAAAAGATATTTGTTTCATTTCTCACGGAGAACACTACATAATCTATCGGCCTCTCACTCCGAGATGTGTTGATATTGAAAAGGTGGCACTCTGCTCCATGCCTCCGACGACCAAAACCAAAACGCACAATAGAGTCTAGAGCCATGAGATTCATCAAAATATCTCGTTAGGAACACTTCCAAAATGATACACTTGTGTTCGTCAAAAAGGACACAAGTTGTAAGAATCTTAATGAGATCCAAGGATCTTGCCATTTTATATCATGATGGTTTCTATGCTTCAAACGGTCTACAGTCGTGGGGTGATCTCCAGCGACTCACTGAATCGTGGGTGCACTTCGGTGTGTCCGTGTAAGCCCTTTCGGGGGTATCCGGTTCAGAACGGCCTGGGGAAGGATTAGAGAAAGTCTTCACACTATGCTGTTGACAATCTCAAAGTCCCAACCTGTAAGCGCTGGATGATTATTACTAACAGTTTTATGCAGCTACCCAAAAACATCCATTAACCATCACCACATACATCAAACATCTTCACCTCAACATACTCATACTTATGAAGAACATCCTCATCAAAGCTCAAGTGTAAAAGTTCAAGACAAGAAGATCAAGTTAAAGACAAAGTGAAAAGACAAAGTCAAGAAGCTAATCAAGATGTCGAGAACAAGTTCATATGATGAAAGATTATGGGGAGATTGTTAGCATAAGTATTAAGTCCAAGATGTATGAGTATGTTAGAGGTCACGACGTCACAATCACATGAAGATACTGATAGAAGGCAAGAACATCCACAAAGATGATTCTTTGAAGATCACATAGCATGAAGGAATGATGAAACAAAGACTGCTATACAACAACACTCAAAGCTCAAAGACATTGAAGACGAAAGACCATCTCACATGGAGCATCATTTGAATGACCATCCCTTAGGGGGAGATTGTTAGGATTTATAAAAGTGATGGTCATTTACGTTTTATATTTTTGTAATGTGTCATTGTATTTAATTAAGTAAAAGTAGTCTATGGGCTTGGACCTAAACTAATAGGTTAAATGTAATGTATTAAAGAGTCCATGTAAAAGCCCAACCCAAGTCCAAGCCCATCCACCCATCTCTCAAAAACTATAAATAGCACCTCCCTACACCATTTGGGAGGTTGGTGTTCTGGGTGTTCTTGGAGAGTTATTAGTGTGTGCTTAATGAAATATATTTTGTCTCTCTACTCTATCTCTATATCTTATCTTGTGCTTTATTGATTATTAGTGTGTGTGATAAGGATTGATAAGGGGTCCTACAAACCTTCCAGTAAAGAATGCAGTTGTTGCTACATACATGTATCTTTTTATATCCTGATCCCATCATTCTCACTAGTTTTTTTGCCTCATAAGTTTTTTCAACCATTTCATTACCAGCAGGTAGCATCTTTTTCAACAATCCTAGTAATTCAGTATAGAACTTATCAGAAGCTCCATACTTACCCTTCAAGTTGAGTAGTTTAACTATTGCGGACAACTTTGTGAAGTCAGGACATCCTTCGTAAAGTGGCTTCTCCGTGTCTAATAATAGTTGTTGAAACTTGGCAAGGTTATCCTCATCAAAACATTCTTTTGCACCATTAACCATGTTCACTGTTGCTGGGCCATCTGTTGGAATTTCTGGAACAAAATCCATGTCGAAATCCGTGTCGTCAACAAACTCCTCTGTTGTAGCATTAACAGGTATTTGGGCAGTTGTTGCTTGCTCATCTTTTTCTCCATGTTTATCCCATTTTGTGTAGCTTTGATTAATCCCGTGGCAGAATAAATGGAACTGCACATCCTCCACTTTATGCTTTATGCGGTTTAAACATGAGATACACGGACATGTCATCTTAAGCTGTTGTTTATTACCTCGTGGGTCGATGTTCATCATCTTCTGCAAGTTGTGTTCTGCATACTTAATAAACGCGTGTACTCCAGCAATATATTGTTTCTTGGTCCTACTAGTTTTCATCCAAGACTTGTCCATGCTATTGTTGAGGTCAAATGGTAACGTATGTATCCTACAAGTCACAAATTAAACCAATATAAGCATCAAATCATTTGTGCATAAGTAAACCAAGTATTTACCACTACTAGTACAAAAGGTACTGCTGCTAGTGAAATTTAGTACTGCTAGTATAAATTTAGTACTGCTAGTACCAGTCACAAATTAAACCAATATAAAATTGTAAATGTTTGATACGTTTGGGCCTAACTCTAATGTGGGATAAAATGTTTATTTTGAAAATATTACAACCATACATTAGTAAAATCTAGTATTAATGGTTTTTGTTGCAAAGTGAAAATTAAAATAATACTCTGTTAGTATAGTATTAATGGTTTTTGTTGCAACTTGCAACTTGCAAGTAATTATGGGGAAGGCTATTTCATCATTACACACTATTCACATTGCTAGGCTCGATACATCTTCCTTCCTCTAGGTGTTTCTTGATTGCTGTTGTATATAAAGCAACATACCTCTCATAATTTTCATCTCTTCTTAACAAACCAAAATAAAATTTAAAAATTACAAAAAATCTCAAATTTTTTTGTTATCAAAATCATATATGGAAACTAAACTAGTGATTTGTTCTGAATTGGCAACAGTTGCAAACTCAAAGCTTGTGAAAGACATGATGCTAGTTTACTATGAGCGACAGGTTGAAGCTACTTCCAAGGAAGTTCATGATTTGAGGCACAAGGTTTCTGAGAAAAGAATGCTGATAAACAATAGGGATAAGATGATCAAGGAGTTAGAGCTTTTATATGGTTTTGATTCTGCTCTTGAAAGCATGCTGATTTAAGGAGGATGAAAGAGGAGGACATGATGGCATCTGATAGGTTGCTTGTTGATATTGCCCAAAAGCATAAGCGTCTAGGTGATTTGGGCAACTTCATCACGAAGCTTGGATCAATGAACTACTAATGTGGTTGATATGTTAGTTGACTATGTTTATGTCTTTTGTGTTTTGTGGTGTCATGGTTGATGTTGTTGGTAGTCTTTCTGATGTTGTTGTGTTTTGTGCTGTCATCGAATGGTAACGATAGATGTATGGTATGATGTTAAATATTAATGCAGCTATGTTAATGTCAATATTATTTTCTAATAGCCTTTTGATTTGTAAAGTTACAATGTCAAGTGTTTAGTACTGCCTAGTTCCAAAAATGCATATACTTAAGAAAGTCAAACTTTGTTTATTACACCTAAATGCAGGAAGTTACCTACATATACCAACCAAGCCTTTAATGGCATTTACTTATACATTGAACTATGTGATCCTCTTTACTTTAAATGGCCATTACATAAACACAACATTAACACAACATTACACCATCAAAAACCTGTCAAACACTAAACCTCATCCACAATGACTTCCAAGCCAAATGTTATTGAAATATCCTCTGATTCATCAGGACTAACGTCTCCTAAACCTGATTGGAATTTCCCCTACCCTCCTACAGGTAGCTTTCATAAGAGAATACCACCTAAGGGAAAGGTTGTTGACTCAAGCTTTGACGATTTTAGCTCCTTTAACAGTAGCTTTTTTAATGATAGCTTGGTTTCTAGCTATCATTCAACATCTGAAGATGAAGCTGTCTCAAAAAAAGCCACAATGTCCAAAAACCCTCCAGTTCACACTCTGTCAATCCCAGGAAAAAGGGAACAAGTTCTATGCCTACCAAATCAGGCAACTAGGGAAGAAATCCAAGCAAAGAAGAGAAAGGGAAAAGGCCCAATTGAACTCACTAAGGGTAAAGGGAAAAGGACAATTAGCTGAGCTTTACTAGTCTTGATGTTATGATGCTACTGTAATAAGTACTATGTTTTCTCCTTGTATGTAATCAACTATGCAATCAACAATGCATCTATGTATGCAGAATTTTGTTATGTAATAACAGTTGGTTTTTCAAGTTGAAGATGCTATTTTTCATTCACTGTTAAACCCAAAATACAACTTTAAAAAACTATATATCCTACAAGTCACAAATTAAACCAATATAAGCATCAAATCATTTGTGTATAATTACAATGGATAGTGGGCAGAATTTGCTATCTTTATAATTGTAAAAAACAATTTCGAGAATAATATAATTTCACCATTATTGCATAAAAAAAATGATTTCCTAATTAAAAAAATTACCTAATTTAGATCTAAATGAACCTCCCTCCGTTGTTGATGGCCGGACCAGCGAGTGGTGGCTGTGATTGGTTACTGGTGAACGGTGGATGGTGAGTGGTGGCTGTGATTGGTGAGAAATGTGCGAAATTTGAAATTTGCTGAAAAAAATATGGGGGTCTTTAATTTTGAAATTTGCTGAAAAAAATATATATGGGTGGGTTTTTTAAAAAAATATGGGGGGCTTTAATTTTGAAATTTGCTGAAAAAAAATGGGGGCTTTTTAAAAATTTTGGGGAGGGAAATTCCAAAAAGGAAGCAACAGGTATCGAACCTGTGACCTCCCCTTCACAACACCAACAACTCAACCATCTCCGCCCTTGGGTCTTTTTCGATTATACCTTCTTTTGTATTCCTCTTATAGACTATCTATTTTATTAAAGAAAATTGTTACAAAATCCAAATATCTTCTATACAAAGTTAAACCTGTTAGTACAACGTTAAACCTAGCAACACTAATAGAGACACAAGCAGTAATAACATTATTTCCTTTTTGCTTGTCTGAAGATCTTTCTCAGTAACTCTCTTGCCATTACTGAGTCTTCATCAGTAACTGTCAGCTTAGCATCTTACATAAAGAATAAGCTAGCTGCCCTTAATGGATAATCTTTTTCTATCAGCATGTAGACATCCACTCCATTCTTTGTAGATACATGGTGAACACCACATGTATCATACAGTCTCCATTTTGTACTCAAATCATGAGCTCGAAAATTCCATAAGATATTTTTTGGATCAGGTTCATACAACCTCTTCAATTCCACCCAAAGCTCCTTCTCTTTGTCTTGTATACGATATGTAGATCTGAACATTTCTTTAACCAGACTCCATAGATTGTCCAAGTCTTCTCTATAAAAAATCTTCAGCATATCTTCAAAATACTTATAAATTTCTGAGTGTCCTCCTAGCCTGATTATCTTCCAAGCTTTCCCAAATGTATCTTTGTGTATCTCCAAATCAATAATTGGACGTTTAGCTTGAATAGGATGATGAACATCCAATGCTTCTGGGATTATAACAATCATATGCTGCTTGAGTCTTTCGTCAGTTAATTCCTCTGCTGTTTCTTCTTCATCTGCTGTAGGTACTTCTTCACCAATCTTCTGTTTCTTTGAAGATTCAGACTCCAATATTATACCATATCTTCTTGTAGTTCTACATGGTTTTTCTGTTCCCATGGGAGTAAATGTGTTCACTCTTGTGTAAACCCTTTCAAACTCACTCTTGATCTCCTCAAAACTTCTACCTTGGAACTGCTTCCTTTTGTATCCAGCCATGTTCATCATGTAAACACACATGGTGTGTCTTTGCTGAGCTTTACTAGGTGGTTTACTCCTCTTTTCTTTGGCTTTTTGTTCTGCAGCAGACTTTCTTCTGGAATTTATTAGTTCAACAAGTTGTCTTGACTTCTCATCAATGGACAACACTTCATCTCCTCTGACTTTACCTAACTTTTCCTTTAAAACTTCATCAGCATCAATCATATACTGAACTTCTTGAGCGTGATCAAACATTGCTTCAGTTGCTTGATTTGCAAGTCTTGTTTGATCAAGGAAATATGCAATATCAACAATTTTTGATGTTTCATCTTCCTGTACTTTATTAGCTACCTCTGCATCAAAACTAATCTAAGCAAGAACACTCTTCTTGTCCTTCTTTGGTGGCTCTTCTTCAATCATAATGCCCTTTGCTTTATCTGCCCTTTGCCTTCTATCATACACATCCATATCTTGTTGATGAGAAGTACCAATATTTTCAGCATCCAAATCTTCTTCACCCATATCTTGCCTCCCCTGAAACTCAACATTCTGTTCAACCAAAGAAATATTGAGGTCTTGATCAATATCAGCTGTCTTCCTCCCCTATTTGGAAGAAACATCCATGTCATCATCATCTGAGCTTGTAGACTCCACAATATTTGCCTTTCTCTTTGCTTCAAGTGACTTGACTTTAGACTGCACTTTCTTCACTTTTTCAATGACCTTCTTGTAAGCAGTACTATACAACTGCTTTGTCTCCTTGAGTGCTTGCTTTGTCTCCTTGAGTTCTTGCTCTGTCTCCTTGAATTCTTGCTTTGTCTCCTTGAGTTCTTTCTCCAACCCAGTCACCCTTTGAGTCAATTTGGTACAAATATCCATCAATTCCATTAGTGACACTCTGCCCTCATCACTTCCAGGTGTGTTACCTCCCGATCGAGGTGAATCGTGGGGCATTTCCCCCATATTTGGTTGTGAGGCTGATTGAGAACCAGATGAACCTGTGGGTGTGTGATTGGACTCAACTGGGCTTGTTGATCCTTCACCCTGAATGTTTTGATTTTGAACCAACATTGTTTCAAAAAGTGGAACTACTATCCCATTAAACCCCCTAGAAGCCATGCTCATGTATAAACCTTGGATACATTAAAAACTTGTATTTGTTATCCACATTTTTCACCATACCATCAAAAATTAATTTTGAAAAGTTAAAAGTCCTGTTTGTTGCTAAACAAATGAGAGCAGTTGCAATATTGCTGCTGAATTGCTCCCATGCGGTTTTCTTTGGACTTAAACAATGAAGGATGGTATGTATGAAGAATCTCCATTGGGGGTCAAAACATCCTTTTTGAAAAGTCAGAATTTGAGAAGATGTGTCATACCCCATTCTGGAAAGGTTATGAAAAATTTCAGTATTAGGCAAAGAACTAATACCATTTTCATCTGCTAAATGGAGATGCCTCCTAACAGATGCCTCAGTAATAGTTATTATTCTGCCATCAACTGTTGCAATTAACTCTTTGTCTCCATTCTCAAATGTATTGGTAGTAACAGACCGCCAAAACTGTTTGATTTGAGAGACATAGATAGTAGGATCGACTGTAAGAGCATACCTGATGTGGGTATTGTTTAGAAAATCTATTATCTGGTGGAAGCGTTGACTCCCTTCTGGTTTCTCCAAGAATGCAACCTGGTTATGCGTATCACAAAACTCTAAATTTGCCATGAAAATTGAGTAAATGCTTGATTAGAGTGCTGGGTTATGATTGGACCTACTTCAATTAATTGTTTCTCAAGTTTGAGGAAATGGTATAAATTGTATAAAGAAAGAGAGGTATCCAATTTATGAAACCCTACTCTGTTCTAGAGTTTTTTTTAAGAGGTAAGTAAAGTAAAGTAAAGTAATGTAATGTAATGTAAAGAAATAGGGAAGAGCGGAAGTAAAGTTTATAGATTTTTGCATGTTCTTATACTAGTAAAGTAAAGTAAATGAAAGTAGGTGGTCCCATTTTATACTTTTTATATTTGTGGAATTACTATTATAACCTTGCTCCATAATAAATACACACTAAAGACAAAGGTTCTTTTCGACATTAACTCATTTGATTTTTGTCTTTATTCACTTTACTTCACTATGAAAGTTGGGACAAAGAAAACTAAGAAGACACATAATTTTAGTTTCACTCCATTTCATTCCCTTTCATCTAAAAAAAACTTGAGAACATAGTGTAAATAAAGCGAAGTAATTGACAATAGTTACCCCAACGGTTAGAAATAAACCACGGTTAAAACCCAGAAACGGCTACCCAGTACCCAGCAGTACAACGTTTTACTCTAGCAGAACAAAAGTTTGCCTAGCAGTAATAACTTTGTGCATCCACTCCATTCTCAGACAATTAATTAAACATCAAATATTTCATTGATATTTTTTAAGGCTACAAGTATATACATCTAATTATCCAACCTAAATACTAAACATACTAAAAAAAAAAAAAAAACCATCATCGTAAACTGCTTCACTCCATTTCACCCCAACTTGTTAGAACCAGAGCTCTCTTCCCTGCTTCCCATCAATTTCTGGCCTTCCTTGAGTTGTTTAAACACAATTTCAAGATCGCTAACCCTCTTTTCTAGATTATAAGGGTCCTGAAACCCATCTTGTTGCTCCCCCTGGTTTTGCAGCACAAACCCATTTTGCTGCTCCACCACAATTTGCTGCTGATCCTCTTCTTTTTGCTGTACCACCTCCTCCTCTTCACCTTCCTCCTCCTCTTCCTCTTTATCTTCTTCCTCCTCCTCCTCGTAGTCACGCAATCCCCAAACCTCAAGCCAGAAAAAGTCTTGCGCATGCAGCCAGTTCAAAATTTGACCCCTCATCCACGTATCTACCTTCCTATACGACCCATATTCTGCAATGGGTTCATCCCCGAAAGCAATTAACACTGCGTCAAACAGCAAATTGTTGTTTAACACCCACTCGTACTCTTCAGCATCATTTTGAAAGGTAACATTATTTGCTGCCATTGTTGAAGTTTTCTTTGAATTGAAAGGGATATATGTGTTTGTGTGTGTTCTTTGGTATATAGTCGAGAGGTATAAATAGGCTGGAGAGGTAGATGCCAAGACTTTAGGCGGGAAAAGGGATCGACGGCGCGCCAAAAGTAAAGTGTCAATTGAAGTTTTACGATTTCCTTTTACCAAGTATTGACTTTCCATGTACAATGAGTTGATGCAACAACAAGTTGTATATCATGCTTTGTGAATAATAAACTTCCAAACTCAATATTTCCAACTATTGATCAAGTGGTGGTTTGGTTTAATTAAGAGTGGCAAGATGTGTAGAAAAAAAAAGAATAGTAGTTAAAAAAAAAAAAAAAAAAAAAAATCTAATGGTGTTGACGTGGCGGTGAAAACCAACTATAGCCGACGGTTCGGGTTCGAGGCGGGTTTTAGTGTACCCGTACCCGAACCCGTTTATAATATACCCGTACCCGCCCCATATCCCACCGGATACGCGATTAATATTATCCATCGATTTTTCAGGTTTCCCCGCGGGTATCGAGGTTATCCGTAATTAAAAGTTAAAGAAAATGAATATCGTATCAAACGATTTAACACAACATATCGCAACGCAACGTACTCGGCACGATATTCACCAAAAAAATCAAATGCGCAAGAGGTTTCAAAAGTTAATCATTCTCATTTCAAAAAATAATCTCGTTTTAGCATTTTAAAAGGGTTTGGTATCTTCATTCGTGTAACGGTAGAGAACACGGACTCACGAGTACTCACTCCAAAAAAAGAATAACCGAATTAATAGTCGAGACACTCCCGTAGAGGTGTGATAGATCTACGGAGTTCCCCCCTTATGTTATGATTTTGTATACACTATTGGCCAACTTTATATATGTGTGACCAGTCTAGTACTGGCATTTATGTTTTGTTAGGGAGCGTATGGATGCGTCCTAGCGCTGGTACATATTTCACCTATCTTCACAATGGAAATGCGTGACTATATGCATATAGTCACACACGTTTTTTTGG
Organism: Artemisia tridentata subsp. tridentata; assembly: GCA_021014915.2. Lineage (NCBI taxonomy): Eukaryota > Viridiplantae > Streptophyta > Magnoliopsida > Asterales > Asteraceae > Artemisia > Artemisia tridentata. The sequence continues at coordinate 148,831,503 of CP139501.1, read as the reverse complement.
GTGTGTGTGACTAAAAGTCGCGCCACCGTAGGTATCATATGGTCACATTGTTTAGTTTGTGGCCTTTTTCATCGAAAAAGAGTGACCAAAACCCGAATATGTGTGACTAATTAGGCACAAGTTTTGTTGGATTCATCAGTATGTGTGGCTATTTCCCATCCTATGGCCACACGAAAATATAATAAATGTGACGTTTGTGATGATTTAGTTACACATCGTGTGTTGTTTTTTTCGAGTTAGTCACATACAATTCAAAAAACAGTGGCCAAAAGTGTTAATAAGTGTGACCATATGCTGTTTAAAGTGAAGAAATGTGTACTATTGATCATCCAATGGTCACATGAATTCTTAGTTTGTGTGGCCTTTTGTAATATTTAGTCACACAAAGCAAGTTTGCTTTGGGTATTTAGTCACATACAATTAAGCATAAAGTGGCCAAAAGTGTTAATAAGTGTGACCATGTGCTGTTTTAAGTGAAGAAATGTGTATTTTGTGTGACTATTGATCATCCAATGGTCACATGAATTCTTAGTTTGTGTGGCCTTTTGTAATATTTAGTCACACAAAGCATGTTTGTTTTCGGTATATAGTCACATGCAATTAAGCATAAAGTGGCCAAAAGTGTTAATAAGTGTGACCATATGCTGTTTTAAGTGAAGAAATGTGTATTTTGTGTGACTATTGATCATCCAATGGCCACATGAATTTTATGTTTGTGTGGCCTTTTGTAATATTTCGTCACACAAAGCATCTTTGTTTTAGTTATTTAGTCACATACAATTAAGCATAAAGTGGCCAAAAGTGTTGATAAGTGTGACCATATGCTGTTTTAAGTGAAGAAATGTGTATTTTGTGTGACTATTGATCATCCAATGGTCACATGAATTCTTAGTTTGTGTGGCCTTTTTTAATATTTAGTCACACAAAGCAAGTTTGCTTTGGGTATTTAGTCACATACAATTAAGCATAAAGTGGCCAAAAGTGTTAATAAGTGTGACCATATGCTGTTTTAAGTGAAGAAATGTGTATTTTGTGTGACTATTGATCATCCAATGGTCACATGAGTTCTTAGTTTTGTGGCCTTTTGTAATATTTAGTCACACAAAGCATGTTTGTTTTGGGTATTTAGTCACATACAATTAAGCATAAAGTGGCCAAAAGTGTTAATAAGTGTGACCATATGCTGTTTTAAGTGAAGAAATGTGTATTTTGTGTGACTATTGATCATCCAATGGTCACATGAATTCTTAGTTTGTGTGGCCTTTTGTAATATTTAGTCACACAAAGCATGTTTGTTTTGGGTATTTAGTCACATACAATTAAGCATAAAGTGGCCAAAAGTGTTAATAAGTGTGACCATATGCTGTTTTAAGTGAAGAAATGTGTATTTTGTGTGACTATTGATCATCCAATGGTCACATGAATTTTTAGTTTGTGTGGCCTTTTGTAATATTTAGTCATACAAAGCATGTTTGGTTTTGGGTATTTAGTCACATACAATTAAGCATAAAGTGGCCAAAAGTGTTGATAAGTGTGACCATATGCTGTTTTAAGTGAAAAAATGTGTATTTTGTGTGACTATTGATCATCCAATGGTCACATGAATTTTTAGTTTGTGTGGCCTTTTGTAATATTCAGTCACATAAAGCATGTTTGTTTTGGGTATTTAGTCACATACACTTAAGCATAAAGTGGCCAAAAGTGTTAATAAGTGTGACCATATGCTGTTTAAAGTGAAAAAATTTGTATTTTGTGTGACTATTGATCATCCAATGGCCACTTGAATTTTATGTTTGTGTGGCCTTTTGTAATATTTAGTCACACATCGAATTAAACAAAGAGTGACCAATAATGTTGATAAGCGTGACCATAATACGTGACTGCATCTTTTAGTCACAGGGTTATTACTGGTATTTTTAAGTTAGTACTGTTGGAGCAGAGTTACTACTGCTAGTACTATGCTAGTGCTGCTGGAATGAGTATATTATATATATAAAACAGAATCATAAACAAAAAGAAATTTGAAATTGAATAAAACTCGAATGTATATAACTGAACAGAATATACAATTGTAATGTCGTACATAATCAAATTCTCAAGTACCATAATTTAAAGACTTTTGACTCTTCGCCGGCATAGCTTGCTTTAGGGCTTCAATAGAGACGTTACTTTTGCGCTTCGATGGTGCTGTTGGTCCACAGTTGTTGTCACTTTTCTTTTGCATTGTAGTTGGCAGTGTAACCTGTAGTAACAAAAGACGCTTGTATCAAACATTGAATTATATATCAAGAATTATATATATGTACGTTGAAAAAACACATGTATGTACCCAAAGCAACGATATTTGATTTCTTTAAGTGCCACAGTTTGCAGTTAAATGGCTTAAAAAAAGAATTTTTGCATGTACATATATCATAAATTATTTAAACAAAAGAATAACAATAAACATGTTGAAATACATACTGTTGGCAGTGCTTGTGTTGGAGACACATTTTGTTCTGATTGGGAATCTGGAGGCCCGTTTTGTCGTGACTTAGGCTTTTTCTTAGGTCCGACAGTTTTAGCAGGTTCCTATATGTATATATAAAACACGTTACATTATATAAACAAAAGAATAACAAGAAACATGTTGAAATACATACTGTTGGTACTCCTTGTGTTGGAGACACATTTCCTTGCGATTGGGAATCTGTAGACCCTTGTTGGCTTGCATTTGAGGCTACTGGCAATTGAGATGACAAATTTAACTGCACCCCTTGTTGACTCAACTGTGCCATCAGTTGAGTAAGTATTCTTTTTGTTTCTGTAATCTCATTGGACAATTTCTTGATCTGGTCATCAGATTCTTTCTGCAAAAAAAAAATATAGGAAATGTTGGGATTAAAAGTCTTCTGGATGCTGTTAGAGTAACTGATGCTCTTATTTGTGTCAATGCTGCTCAGATGGAGTTAGTGATGCTCATGAACTTCAATTACGAATATGGCTAGTGTTTACCACTGCTAGTACACAATTTACTACTGCTAGTACACATTTAATCCTGCTGGTATATAAGCATAATAATAGAATTTGCAGTCAAACTTACAAGTGTATCTCCCACTGATGTGATCTCATCATCTGGAAATTCGCCATCGTTGTTTACCCTTCCTTTCAACCACATTATACCACGCGGGGGTTCTTCATCTGCTTCAATCTCTTTATTTTCGATCTAATAAACATCAAATGCATACACATGTAAAGTTAAAACAAGATAAACGAAAATATGAAGGTGCATACACATGTGATCTTACCATTTTCTCTTTCAAATAAACATATCCACCTCGTCCCATTTTATGCTGATAAATATTTTTGGAACGCGACATTTTAGCTTTATCAGCTATCTTCTAAAAACACAAAATCATAAGGCGTTTACATGTGGTAATGCTGCAAACTGAAAATTATGAAATGACATATAGACTTAAATAAAGATGACTAATTAAAACCTTGTATTCATCGGTGGTCGTGTTGTTTACAAACTCGACCCAGTCTTCTGATTTCACAAATCGACTATACTTGGCCGGGAGTTCATTCAGTTTGGAAGGTGTATTTAGGTGGGGCAAAATGTATTCTTCTCTGAGCTTCGTTCTGAAAGTCCTTAGCAGTTTACCAAGACGAGTCATTACCAATTTTCTGAATGTCACGTCAACATCAAAATATCGCTGCAAAGATTAACACAATGTTGTTAATTAGTTGCACATAATGTAACTGCATAGATAAAATTATGTAGTACTGGGTTAAAAAATATAGTAGTATATATGTACAGTGATGTCAGTCCATAGTTTATCTCTTTCTTCTTTATTCACATTCCTCCAGGAAAGATTCTTCAAACCTATGTGCTCACGAACCAGATCTCCTAAAAAACTCGTAAACAATGCTCTGTGTAACCCTGATACCCTATTCAATGCATCGAAGGTTACCTTGAGCTTTATTCCACCAGGGTTGCCATATTTCATACGAAACTTAAATAGCCTAGTCATGCCTCTCTTAGCTAGTATCCGATCTGATTGGTTGGTTCCAGGCGCATCTAGATCTTCCTCATCAGAATACTTTTCGGATTCATAGTCTATGTTGTTATCATCATGTTCATTATCAGCAGGAAGCAAAAGATGATTATCAACAATGGGTTGAATTCCCATGACTCTTGAGTAACAATGGGTACAAGAAAATGATTCTGGCTTTGAGAGTAATGGTGATATAAGAATTGATTATTGTGTTTTCTTTGCAGTTTTTTTTTTTTTTTTTTTTTTTTTTTTTTTTTTTTTAGGAGAGAAAAGAGGGTATAGGAAGAAGATGAATCGTACCTTATTCTTGGTACCCGCTTCTAATTAGGCGATTTCAAAATTTTGGATCAAAATTTTGGCTCCAAATTCTAATTTCAAAATAACAATTGAATTATTTTAAAAATTTGCCTTAAATTTGAACCTGTTTAGTAAAGCATAAACTTGAAAAAATAAAATTTTGGCTCCAAATGTTATATATCATTATCTTAATCGCAAATCATGAACCAAGATCTAGAACAAAGATCATGAACACAAACTGCATATCAAATCAAGAACTCAAATTTACACAATTACACCAAAATCATGAACACAACTTGACACCATTTAACACAAACTGCTACCATTAAATCATAAACCAACATGAAAAATGAAGAACACAAAGTGCTACCATTAAATAAATATGTGCAATCATCAAATCAACAACAGAAACTGCTACCATAAAATCTAACTGTGCAATCATCACATCAAGAACACAAATTGCTACCATTTAACAAACCAAAATACTATCATTACAGTTATAAAATAGATGCAGAGTTAAACTACACTAGTTACCAGTTACTGCACCATTAATAATTACATTTATCCAAATTAAATATCAGAACTGCTACTACGTACCATATTAAAGTAATTATCCTCTAGTTCATAATAGTCGAGATGATCACCACCTTTACATAATTCTCAACACATTTAATGTACGAGAAGTCTTCTTCACGGCCATCGATTGATACAACATCTTCTTACTCGTAACTGCTACTACTTAGCATATTAAACTAATTATCCTCTAGTTCATAATAGTCGAGATGATCACCACCTTTACATAATTCTCAACACAACATTTAATGTACGAGAAGTCTTCTTCACGGCCCAACATTTAATGTACGAGAAGTCTTCTTCACGGCCATCGGTTGATACAACGTACATCTTCTTACTCATAACTGCTACTACGTACCATATTAAACTAATTATCCTCTAGTTCATAATAGTCGAGATGATCACCACCTTTACATAATTCTCAACACATTTAATGTACGAGAAGTCTTCTTCACGGCCATCGGTTGGTACATCTTCTTAATTATACGGCAGGCCCAAGACAATATTCTGAGTAAATTTATTTTTATACCTACAAGTTGAATGAGTATATATAATGGATTAAGTCTTGAGAATGTGATAAAGGTAGCGAAACAACACTTATTAAATGGACCATTATTACCCCTTTTGTGTCAGCATCACCAGATTCTTCATCGCTAGAGAAATAGAAAGGGCTCTGTCTCTTCCAATCTGTGTTTTCCCATACCTCCTAATAGTTCAACATACCATATGTGTTTCAAAAAATTAAATTAATGGTATAATTAAGGTATACAACTTTAGCCACAAACACATAACAACTTTAGTATACCTTGTTGGAAATGATTTTGAATTTGGACCTAGTGCCGAAGGTCTCTTTGGAAGCAGCTTCTCTACTCCCGGGTTTACCTTGGGGTAGGGGTAGGGTCTGTCTACAGCCTACCTCCCCCATACCCTGCCCCGGCGGGATTGGGTTTGTTGTTGTTGTTGTTATTTGGATTTTTGCCTTTGAACCTGTTAAAGCATAAACTTGAATAAATTAAAAATTCACACAGCTTTACATTCAACAATAAATTCACACCTTTTGTGTCAGCATCACTAGATTCTTCATCGCTAGAGAAATAGAAAGGGCTCTTTCTCTTCCAATCTGTGTTTTCCCATACCTCCTAATAGTTCAACATACCATTTGTTTCAAAAATTTTAATTAATGGTATAATTAAGGTATATAATTTTAGCCACAAACACATAACAACTTTAGTATATACCTTGTTGGAAATGATTTTGAATTTGGACCTAGGGATTTTTGTCTTTGAACCTGTTAAAGCATAAACTTGAATAAATTAAAACTTCACACAGCTTTACATTCAACAATAAATTCACACAGCTTTACATTAGAATCGGTAACAACAACCCCAAACATCACCATTTATAGATCAAAAGCCTGTTACTAATTATTGTACAATGAATCATCAACTGATATGTGAAAACATTAAATAACATACCTTTGTTGTCATTTGGATTCATTGTTTGCGTGTTTTTGTTTGCCACGTCTGTTTTTCAAACTATTACCATTAGCTAAATTAAAAGACAAAGATGAAATGAAAGGTGGCCTAGGATCCTACTGTTACCCGTGGGAATCCGCCGTGGGAATAAGAAGAATCAAGAATGTGTGTTTTGATTAGGGTTTATTGATTTTTGTGTCGGTTTACAATTGATCGGTAAAGGGATTAATTGGCCCTTTACTATTGATCAAGTAGTGGTGGTTTGGTTTAATTGCCCCAGGATCCTACTGTTACCCGTGGGAATCCGCCGTGGGAGTAAGAAGAATGTGTGTTTTGATTAGGGTTTACTCACTTTTTTGTCTGTTTACAATTGATCGGTAAAGGGATTAATTGCCCCTTTACTATTGATCAAGTGGTGTTTTGGTTTAATTAAGAGTGGCAAGAAGTGTAGAAAAAAAAAAGAATAATAGTTAAAAAAAAATAAATAAAAAAATAAAATAAAAAAATCTAATGGTGTTGACGTAGCGGTGAAAACCAACTATAGCCGACGGTTCGGGTTCGTGGCGGGTTTTAGTGTACCCGTACCCGAACCCGTTTATAATATACCCGTACCCGCCCCATATCCCACCGGATACGCGATTAATATTATCCATCGATTTTTCGGGTTTCCCCGCGGGTATCGAGGTTATCCGTAATTAAAAGTTAAAGAAAATGAATATCGTATCAAACGATTTAACGCAACATATCGCAACGCAACGTACTCGGCACGATATTCACCAAAAAAATCAAATGCGCAAGAGGTTTCAAAAGTTAATCAATCTCATTTCAAAAAATAATATCGTTTTAGCCTTTTAAAAGGGTTTGGTATCCTCATTTGTGTGACGGTAGAGAACACGGACTCATGAGTACTCACTCCAAAAAAACGAATAACCGAATTAATAGTCGAGAAGAGTATTGACAATAACTCGAGTCGAAACGAGATGACGAAAACAAGTCGAAGAGATAACTAAACACAAACATATCAAATAAGATGAGTCGATTGGTAATCGTCTGTATTTTCCCATAATCCCGTTTATTAGTATAAGGTATACTCGTTTTATGATTTAAAACAAGTTTGGACTTACGACAAAATTAATCTTTGGAAATAACAAAATTTCGCCAAGACCCTTTCATTTATCGAACGTTTCCAATTCAAAAGACTTTATTGAAAATCAATTTCCCGAGTAATTTATAATATAACGAGTATTTATATAAACCCTAAACTTTAAACCCTAAACACTAAACCAATCCGTAACTCAAACAATAACCAAACGAATAGTCCAATAAATCCAAATATGTTAGTGTACGGGTAGCATGTCTCGAATAGTCCAATATTCCTCGTGTGTTCCGTTTTATCCCAAATGTCACACGAAAGGTTTTCAAAATCGAGATCCTACTTAAGATCTTTACCATAGGATCTTAAGTAGGATCTCGATTTTGAAAACCTTTCGCGTGACATTTGGGATAAAAACGGAACACACGAGGGATATTGGACTATTCGAGACATGCTACCCGTACACTAACATATTTGGATTTATTGGACTATTCGTTTGGTTATTGTTTGAGTTACGGATTGGTTTAGTGTTTAGGGTTTAGAGTTTAGGGTTTAGGGTTTAGGGTTTATATAAATACTCGTTATATTATATTATAAATTACTTGGGAAATTGATTTTCAATAAAGTCTTTTGAATTGGAAACGTTCGATAAATGAAAGGGTCTTGGTGAAATTTTGTTATTTCCAAAGATTAATTTTGTCGTAAGTCCAAACTTGTTTTAAATCATAAAACGAGTATACCATGTACTAATAAACGGGATTATGGGAAAATACAGACGATTACCAATCGACTAATCTTATTTGATATGTTTGTTGTTAGTTATCTCTTCGACTTGTTTTCGTCATCTCGTCTCGACTCGAGTTATTGTCAATACTCTTCTCGACTATTAATTCAGTTATTCGTTTTTTTGGAGTGAGTACTCGTGAGCCCGTGTTCTCTACCGTTACACGAATGAGGATACCAAACCCTTTTAAAAGGCTAAAACGAGATTATTTTTTGAAATGAGAATGATTAACTTTTGAAACCTCTTGCGCATTTGATTTTTTTGGTGAATATAGTGCCGAGTATGTTGCGTTGCGATATGTTGCGTTAAATCGTTTGATACGATATTCATTTTCTTTAACTTTTAATTACGGATAACCACGATACCCGCGGGGAAACCCGAAAAACCGATGGATAATATTAATCGGGTATCCGGTGGGATATGGGGCGGGTACGGGTATATTATAAACGGGTTCGGGTACGGGTACACTAAAACCCGCCACGAACCCGAACCGTCGGCTATAGTTGGTTTTCACCGCCACGTCAACACCATTAGATTTTTTTTTTTTTTTTTAACTAGTATTCTTTTTTTTTCTACACATCTTGCCACTCTTAATTAAACCAAACCACCACTTGATCAATAGTTGGAAATATTGAGTTTGGAAGTTTATTATTCACAAAGCATGATATACAACTTGTTCTTGCATCAACTCATTGTACATGGAAAGTCAATACTTGGTAAAAGGAAATCGTAAAACTTCAATTGACACTTTACTTTTGGCGCGCGCCGTTGATCCCTTTTCCCGCCTAAAGTCTTGGCATCTACCTCTCCAGCCTATTTATACCTATCGACTATATACCAAAGAACACACACAAACACATATATCCCTTTCAATTCAAAAAAAACTTCAACAATGGCAGCAAATAATGTTACCTTTCAAAATGATGCTGAAGAGTACGAGTGGGTATTAAACAACAATTTGCTGTTTGACGCAGTGTTAATTGCTTTCGGGGATGAACCCATTGCAGAATATGGGTCGTATAGGAAGGTAGATACGTGGATGAGGGGTCAAATTTTGAACTGGCTGCATGCGCAAGACTTTTACAGGGATGAGGTTTGGGGATTGCGTGACTACAGGGAGGAGGAGGAAGAAGATGAAGAGGAAGAGGAAGAGGAAGGTGAAGAGGAGGAGGTGGTGCAGCAAAAAGAAGAGGATCAGCAGCAAATTGTGGTGGAGCAGCAAAATGGGTTTGTGCTGCAAAACCAGGGGGAGCAACAAGATGGGTTTCAGGACCCTTATAATCTAGAAAAGAGGGTTAGCGATCTTGAAATTGTGTTTAAACGAATCAAGGAAAGCTAGAAATTGATGGGAAGCAGGTAAGAGAGCTCTGGTTCTAACAATTTGGGGTGAAATGGAGTGAAGCAGTTTAGGATGATGGGTTTTTTTGTTTTTGTTTTTAGTATGTTTAGTATTTAGGTTGGATAATTAGATGTATATACTTGTAGCCTTAAAAAATATCAATGAAATATTTGATGTTTAATTAATTGTATGAGAATGGAGTGGATGCACAAAGTTATTACTGCTAGGCAAAGTTTTGTTCTGCTAGAGTAAAACGTTGTACTGCTGGGTACTGGGTAGCCGTTTCTGGGTTTTAACCGTGATTTATTTCTAACCGTTGGGGTAACTATTGTCAATTACTTCGCTTTATTTACACTATGTTCTCAAGTTTTTTTTAGATGAAAGGGAATGAAATGGAGTGAAACTAAAATTATGTGTGTTCTTGGTTTTCTTTGTCCCAACTTTCATAGTGAAGTAAAGTGAATAAAGACAAAAATCAAATGAGTTAATCTCGAAAAGAACCTTTGTCTTTAGTGTGTATTTATTATGGAGCAAGGTTATAATAGTAATTCCACAAATATAAAAAGTATAAAATGGGACCACCTACTTTCATTTACTTTACTTTACTAGTATAAGAACATGCAAAAATCTATAAACTTTACTTTCGCTCTTCCCTATTTCTTTACATTACATTACATTACTTTACTTTACTTACCTCTTAAAAAAAACTCAAGAACAGAGTAGGGTTTCATAAATTGGATACCTCTCTTTCTTTATACAATTTATACCATTTCTTCAAACTTGAGAAACAATTAATTGAAGTAGGTCCAATCATAACCCAACACTCTAATCAAGCATTTACTCAATTTTCATGGAAAATTTAGAGTTTTGTGATACGCATAACCAGGTTGCATTCTTGGAGAAACCAGAAGGGAGTCAACGCTTCCACCAGATAATAGATTTTCTAAACAATACCCACATCAGGAATGCTCTTACAGTCGATCCTACTATCTATGTCTCTCAAATCAAACAGTTTTGGCGGTCTGTTACTACAAATACATTTGAGAATGGAGACAAAGAGTTAATTGCAACAGTTGATGGCAGAATAATAACTATTACTGAGGCATCTGTTAGGAGGCATCTCCATTTAGCAGATGAAAATGGTATTAGTTCTTTGCCTAATACTGAAATTTTTCATAACCTTTCCAAAATGGGGTATGACACATCTTCTCAAATTCTGACTTTTCAAAAAGGATGTTTTGACCCCCAATGGAGATTCTTCATACATACCATCCTTCATTGTTTAAGTCCAAAGAAAACCGCATGGGAGCAATTCAGCAGCAATATTGCAACTGCTCTCATTTGTTTAGCAACAAACAGGACTTTTAACTTTTCAAAATTAATTTTTGATGGTATGGTGAAAAATGTGGATAACAAATACAAGTTTTTAATGTATCCAAGGTTTATACAAACGGTTTTGAATATACAGAAAAGTTTGCTTCTATCTCATAAAATTGTTTATCCAATTCCTTGCCTTACTCAAAAACTGTTCAGTAACATAAGCATGGCTTCTAGGGGGTTTAATGGGATAGTAGTTCCACTTTTTGAAACAATGTTGGTTCAAAATCAAAACATTCAGGGTGAAGGATCAACAAGCCCAGTTGAGTCCAATCACACACCCACAGGTTCATCTGGTTCTCAATCAGCCTCACAACCAAATATGGGGGAAATGCCCCATGATTCACCTCGATCGGGAGGTAACACACTTGGAAGTGATGAGGGCAGAGTGTCACTAATGGAATTGATGGATATTTGTACCAAATTGACTCAAAGGGTGACTGGGTTGGAGAAAGAACTCAAGGAGACAAAGCAAGAATTCAAGGAGACAGAGCAAGAACTCAAGGAGAAAAAGCAAGCACTCAAGGAGACAAAGCAGTTGTATAGTACTGCTTACAAGAAGGTCATTGAAAAAGTGAAGAAAATGCAGTCTAAAGTCAAGTCACTTGAAGCAAAGAGAAAGGCAAATATTGTGGAGTCTACAAGCTCAGATGATGATGACATGGATGTTTCTTCCAAACAGGGGAGGAAGACAGCTGATATTGATCAAGACCTCAATATTTCTTTGGTTGAACAGAATGTTGAGTTTCAGGGGAGGCAAGATATGGGTGAAGAAGATTTGGATGCTGAAAATATTGGTACTTCTCATCAACAAGATATGGATGTGTATGATAGAAGGCAAAGGGCAGATAAAGCAAAGGGCATTATGATTGAAGAAGAGCCACCAAAGAAGGACAAGAAGAGTGTTCTTGCTCAGATTAGTTTTGATGCAGAGGTAGCTAATAAAGCACAGGAAGATGAAACATCAGAAATTGTTGATATTGCATATTTCCTTGATCAAACAAGACTTGCAAATCAAGCAACTGAAGCAATGTTTGATCACGCTCAAGAAGTTCAGTATATGATTGATGCTGATGAAGTTTTAAAGGAAAAGTTAGGTAAACTCAGAGGAGATGAAGTGTTGTCCATTGATGAGAAGTCAAGACAACTTGTTGAACTAATAAATTCCAGAAGAAAGTCTGCTGCAGAACAAAAAGCCAAAGAAAAGAGGAGTAAACCACCTAGTAAAGCTCAGCAAAGACACACCATGTGTGTTTACATGATGAACATGGCTGGATACAAAAGGAAGCAGTTCCAAGGTAGAAGTTTTGAGGAGATCAAGAGTGAGTTTGAAAGGGTTTACACAAGAGTGAACACATTTACTCCCATGGGAACAGAAAAACCATGTAGAACTACAAGAAGATATGGTATAATATTGGAGTCTGAATCTTCAAAGAAACAGAAGATTGGTGAAGAAGTACCTACAGCAGATGAAGAAGAAACAGCAGAGGAATTAACTGACGAAAGACTCAAGCAGCATATGATTGTTATAATCCCAGAAGCATTGGATGTTCATCATCCTATTCAAGCTAAACGTCCAATTATTGATTTGGAGATACACAAAGATACATTTGGGAAAGCTTGGAAGATAATCAGGCTAGGAGGACACTCAGAAATTTATAAGTATTTTGAAGATATGTTGAAGATTTTTAATAGAAAAGACTTGGACAATCTATGGAGTCTGGTTAAAGAAATGTTCAGATCTACATATCGTATACAAGACAAAGAGAAGGAGCTATGGGTGGAATTGAAGAGGTTGTATGAACCTGATCCAAAAGATATCTTATGGAATTTTCGAGCTCATGAGTTGAGTACAAAATGGAGACTGTATGATACATGTGGTGTTCACCATGCATCTACAAAGAATGGAGTGGATGTCTACATGCTGATAGAAAAAGATTATCCATTAAGGGCAGCTAGCTTATTTGTTATGTTAGATGCTAAGCTGACAGTTACTAATGAAGACTCAGTAATGGCAAGAGAGTTACTGAGAAAGATCTTCAGACAAGCAAAAAGGAAATAATGTTATTACTGCTTGTGTCTCTATTAGTGTTGCTAGGTTTAACGTTGTACTAACAGGTTTAACTTTGTATAGAAGATATTTGGATTTTGTAACAATTTTCTTTAATAAAATAGATAGTCTATAAGAGGAATACAAAAGAAGGTATAATCGAAAAAGACCCAAGGGCGGAGATGGTTGAGTTGTTGGTGTTGTGAAGGGGAGGTCACAGGTTCGATACCTGTTGCTTCCTTTTTGGTATTTCCCTCCCCAAAATTTTTAAAAAGCCCCCATTTTTTTCAGCAAATTTCAAAATTAAAGCCCCCCATATTTTTTTAAATAACCCACCCATATATATTTTTTAAAAACCCACCCATATATATTTTTTTTAGAAAATTTCAAAATTAAAGACCCCCATATTTTTTTCAGCAAATTTCAAATTTCGCACATTTCTCACCAATCACAGCCACCACTCACCATCCACCGTTCACCAGTAACCAATCACAGCCACCACTCGCCGGTCCGGCCATCAACAACGGAGGGAGGTTCATTTAGATCTAAATTAGGTAATTTTTTTAATTAGGAAATCATTTTTTTATGCAATAATGGTGAAATTATATTATTCTCGAAATTGTTTTTTGCAATTCTAAAGATAGCAAATTCTGCCCACTATCCATTGTAATTATACTGATGCGTGCGATGTGTCGTTGCGGTTTAGCAGTATTAATGCCTACTCAAGTTTTAAATTTATATTTAGCCGACTTATCAATAACACACACACTTAACGAGCAGTGTACCCGGTCAGTATGAATATAATGGTAAGTAGAGTGTCGATCACTAAGAGTGGAACGTATTATCTAGTTATTCTAATCAGTATTTTAATATTCTAAGTTAGCTATACAACCTAATCTAATGCAAGGGGGTTCAGCCTGAGAGACTGGCACGATTGGTTGCAATTAAATAATAAACTAAACTAATAGGCACGAATCAGCAGGTAGCACACACGTACACAGATAAATACTTGAGACAATAAGAAGACCTGTCCTGATAGATAAGTAGTTTGTCACTTGTTTTATTGCTAGTTTTATATGAAGTGTATAGTTCGATGCAACGCACCGAGATAAAGTCATTTCTCGTTGGTTCTAATCTTATCGGCGAGTAAACCCTTAATGATTACTTATGACTATCCTATTTATCTTTCTTCCTACTTTTCTACAGACGATAGAATGCATAGGCGATCTAATAAATAGGCGAGGGCAGAGGCATGGCGACCCGATCAACGCTCAGCTAGACACAGAGGTTATCAATGCACTAATAAAAGTCACCAAAGACATCAACATATAAACTTTAATTAATGGGAAAGCAGTTTTAAGGGAGTGCAATCTTTCCGTTGTCACATTACACAAGCCACCAATCCTGATGAATTAAAGTTTACTAACACAATAAAACAAAACTACTTAATGAATTAAATACATGCAGGACCTTCTTACAACTCTTGTATCTTCGTTCAAGGTGTGTCTTGTGCTGCTGCCTTGACTGAATTCGTCTTAGGGTTTCTGTACTTCGGTCTTCTAAAACTGTCGAACCGTCGAACCCGTCTGACTTTGGGGTATTTATAGTTTCTGTCTGAGGGTAAGATGCGGCGCATCTAATAAGTAGATGCGGGTCATTGACTTAACTTCGCGTGGGGTCCAAGATTAATATATTCAGGAATATTCGTACACCGCCAGAAGATGCGGCGTAACTCCATAAATAGATGCGGCGCATGTCCTCTTGTATCTTGGATCGTATCTGGTGAAATCTTGATAGTGATGCGCCGTATGTAATAAGAAAGATGCGGGCATCTGGAGCAGAATGTCTTGATCTTGTACATTTCGGTAGACTCTTAACTTCTTGCTTGTTTTGCTCCATAATTAGTCCAAAATAGCCAAGTTTCACCAAATGCTTGTTTTTACCTGAGAATTACAAAAGTAAACGATTAAGTATCAATCCTCATACATAATATAATAAAACAAGTCAAATTAATAGGATAAATGATGGTAATAAAATGTACTTATTTGAGTTCATCAAATATCCCCCCACTTGAACTTTACTTGTCCCCAAGTAAACCTTAGAATTAATCTTATGAAAATGTATCCTAAAAGATATTAGGGTTTATTTTTATATTTAAGCGTGTATTCATTTTTGTCATAATCACACAACCAAACACTTAACGAATTAGAAGTAAATAAAATAATTTGATAAAAGCAAATCTAATCGTTTAACTGTCCAGTCGTGACGAATATTCTATCATAAGCTTGGCAAGTATACACATCTCCCCCACTAAAGCCAAGGAATAACAAGTCTAAAGCGGAAAAAAGGGTTTTGAGGTTTAAGGGTTAATCATTCTCCTTAATCTCTATCGATCTCAAATTCCAGAAAAGGCGACAAAATCACAAATACATGATCGAATCCACGAACACGATACTTGCAATTGCTCAAATCCTTAACTCGAATAGGCTAAAGATAGGACCGAGTAATCTTCACCAATAATATTATATCAAAAAGGGCGACAAAATCATAAATACATAGCCGAATCCACGACTACGATACTTAAGATTGCTCAAATCCCTAATCTCAATAAATCAAAGGTTTGGATAAAGAATAATATAGGGTATGGATAATATTTGGGATATAAATTGGTGTAAAATGAAAAATAAACAAAACAAATAAATTAAAATCCTAAGTGTGGTTAATCACTATCCCAACCATCCCATGAATAAGACTCACATCATTCAATAACTCACGCTTTAACACTTGAAACACACGCTTTAGGTAGACACGAATTATACTCAACAAGATCTCAATCAAAGAATAAACCTTAGTTGGTGTTCCCATAACTGCCAACTCCCATTCAATCCATTAATATACAACAATTAGTGGTGATATCGACCTCTTAATACAAAACTTTACATAAGTTGGTTAAAACAAACATCCAACTTTTTAACTTTTGTAATTTCACGATATCACTTTATTGATAATTTTGATTATTTTTTTTTTTTTTAACTTCAGAATATAAACGATAATGTGTAAAATATAACCACAAATAATATAATCAGGAATAAATATTTAACTTTTCATTGCATTGCAATCGGACTAGTGAAAATATGAAACCACGCAAAATAACTGTAAGGAAACAACTTTGCCTAATGCAATTTACCAACCACCAAGGATAATTAATTAGGTAGGCAAGGATGTAAGGTTGCTGCATAACAAACATTTTATAACAAAGGTGTAAGAAAAAAAATGAAAGGAATGGCTCTGAGTGTTTTTCTAGGGGTATCTTACTCTAAAAGTGAGAGTAAACAAAGGGTTTATACGGGGGTTAACTAACTAGTGTAGTTAGTTAATAACACATAACATATAAAGGCTATTTGGGTGTAATCCTAGAAATTTACCAATTTAGACAAGTCATTCCAATTATATAAATAATACTTATTATGGTGGTCTCGAATAGTATACAGGCCAAGTTCTAAAGTTTACAAGTCACCGGCACACTCATAGATTTTTGAATTTTGAAAAATCACAATTTTTGAAAATAACGTCATGTGTGCAGCTATGCAACTTAGATCTTAAACAAAAACATGCTAAAAAATTTTAAATTTTGATATATTAAGCACATTTTAAGCATAATTTTTGAAAAGTTTAGGACAAGTAAGCGTTAAGTGTTCTAATTCTCCAATCCCCCCACTTAAGTTAAACAACGTCCTCGTTGTTTCTATAAAAGGTTAAAAACTGGAAAATAAAAGAATTAGAACAGAAAAACTCCCCTAAGATTTGTTCGGTATGATCCTCTATTTGTATAAGAGCAAAAATCATCTTTCTTGTGGATGAGAACGTTTAAGCTTCATAATAGATGTATCCACAGGAAATGCAGGAATCTATAATACCACCAAGGCTTTAAACACACCTAAGTTAAGAAAGGTTCAAACTTATATAATACATTAGTAGTTAGGAAAAATAAAACATAAAAATTAAAATGAAAATCATCAGGTCAGTCGATGCGCCGTATCTTATGGAAGAAGATACGCCGTATCGAGCCTGGAATAATTACGAATCAGAATAGAAGATGCGCCGCATCCTTAACCAGGGATGCGCCGCATTGAAATAAACTGATAAAAAGTTTTAAAGTCGAAAGTAAAAAAAATGCAGAAAAATAAAGTAAGATATGGCCAGTGCAGGAGATGCGTCGCATCTCAGGATTGAGATGCGCCGTATCCTCTGCGGCCTGACTGACTCGACACAGAACAAAATAATAAAAATTTTCTGGGTTGTCTCCCGATCAGCACTTGTCTTTATTCCAGAGTCTTCAAGTTAGACTCACGTTCAGCTCATTAATATCGATCATTGAAGGAGTCGGAAACATCGCGCTCCCTCATCGCCAATTCAGTAATACTGAACACTCCTTGCTCGTCCTTAATTTCCACGCCGTTCTTCTTTAATATCTGTATAAACAAAGTTCTATCCCTTTCGGGCAGAGATGACAAAATGATAGACGGGAAATTCTTATTATCATATAGGCATAAATAAGCAAGGTGGGGTGGTAGTTCAATAAACACATCATTATTCAAATTTGTTTTCTCAACTATTCTCCTACGTTTGTTAATTACTACGCAATCATACCACTCATCATCAGAATCATTAACAACATCGCGTCTAAGTTCGGTAGGTACATTAAGGTCAATAAATTCCTCAAAGTTCTCATGATTAGGATTAGTTGAGTTGTTTTGAATCAATGTTTCTCCCATAAGCCTAGCTTCAAGATCGAGGTCCATACGCTCTCTTAATCCTAGCACATAGACACCTCTAATTATGCTTTTAACAGGATCTTGGCACTTATAGATTAGTTTATTATTCCCTACCCATAACGAGATTTTTCTTTTAAACACATCAATCTTAGCATGGGCAGTAGACAAGAAAGGTATTCCAAGGATTAAAGGGATCTTAACATCCTCGGGCATATCTAGGATAACAAAGTCGATAGGTAATTCAAATTTATCAACTTTTATTAATATATTTTCAGCTATTCCTAATGGGTATTTTATGGACCTATCAGCTAGTTCTAAGCACATCCTAGTAGGTTTTGGTTCACCAAGACCTAATTTATCATACATAGAAGAGGGCATAAGACTTATACTAGCTCCTAGGTCGGCTAAAGCATTTTCAATATGCAAATTTTTAATTTGACAAGGAATAGTAAAACTCCCTGGATCTTTTTCTTTAGACGGAAGTTTGTTGAGCAATGCTGCTGAGCTTCTTTTCCCCATTGTTATGGTGCAAGCCTCTTCAAGTTTAGACTTGTTTGTAAGCAAGCTCTTAAGATATTTAGCATATTTTGGCATTTGCACTAGGGCTTCCATAAATGGTATGCTTAGCTGCAGCTGCTTGAGATTCTCCAGGAATTTCTTTTGATAGGCATCTTCTTTCTCTTTCCTTACCCTATGTGGGAAAGGTAGTGTTGATCGTTTAGGTTCAACAGAAGGTTCTTCTCTGATTACAGGTTCTGGATTAGTCTCTTTTGGTTGCTCTTGCTCAGGTGATAAAGATTCAGGGGAAATCTTGTTTGTACCGTCATCCTTGGGTGTCTCTCCGATTTGAAAGGTCGACTTTCCGCCTCTAGTTGTAATCCCTTTCAAGTCTTGCTTTACCAAAAGAACCCTGTTAACCACCGTTGACAATTGGTGCACTTCAATTGCCAATCCATAAATCATGTTGTTTTGTTCCTTTAGTAACAGCTCATGACTGCCTTTGAATTCATTAATAAAGTTTCTTGCTTCATGATGTTCTTTTTCATTGGCTTGAGCGATTTGTAGTGCAAACTCTTCCATGGTAAGATTTCTTTGGGGTCTTCCGAACAAGTTGGGGAAAATATCGAACATTGTTCCTGAAAATTAAAGAGAGGTAGATTTCAAAGTAAAAGTTTCCAGGTATAAGGGTCAGAGTATTTTCCGTTCGGAGATAAGAAAAATAAAGTTGCTGATATCTGCAGACGATGCGCCGTATCCAAAAAGTTGGATACGTCGTATCGAATTAATTAAACGCGTTGTATTTTATAAAAATTAAACGCAATACGCCGTATCTGAGAAATCAGATGCGCCGTATCGTTCGATTTAGCTCAGTACAACGATAGCAGAATACAAAAAATACGAAAAATAAAAACAAATAAACACAAACGAAAATAAACACAAATAAAAGCAAACAAATAACACACAAAACAGAAAATATGCAAAATAATACAATGAATGCAAATTAATCTAATACACAACACAGTTAGCGGATAGACTAAAAATTAAAAACCTAATTAAAATACTAATCAAATTAACAGATAATAACAATTCACTCCCCGGCAACGGCGCCAAAAACTTAATGCGTGCGATGTGTCGTTGCGGTTTAGTAGTATTAATGCCTACTCAAGTTTTAAATTTATATTTAGCCGACTTATCAATAACACACACACTTAACGAGCAGTGTACCCGGTCAGTATGAATATAATGGTAAGTAGAGTGTCGATCACTAAGAGTGGAACGTATTATCTAGTTATTCTAATTAGTATTTTAATATTCTAAGTTAGCTATACAACCTAATCTAATGCAAGGGGGTTCAGCCTGAGAGACTGGCACGATTGGTTGCAATTAAATAATAAACTAAACTAATAGGCACGAATCAGCAGGTAGCACACACGTACACAGATAAATACTTGAGACAATAAGAAGACCTGTCCTGATAGATAAGTAGTTTGTCACTTGTTTTATTGCTAGTTTTATATGAAGTGTATAGTTCGATGCAACGCACCGAGATTAAGTCATTTCTCGTTGGTTCTAATCTTATCGGCGAGTAAACCCTTAATGATTACTTATGACTATCCTATTTATCTTTCTTCCTACTTTTCTATAGACGATAGAATGCATAGGCGATCTAATAAATAGGCGAGGGCAGAGGGATGGCGACCCGATCAACGCTCAGCTAGACACAGAGGTTATCAATGCACTAATAAAAGTCACCAAAGACATCAACATATAAACTTTAATTAATGGGAAAGCAGTTTTAAGGGAGTGCAATCTTTCCGTTGTCACATTACACAAGCCACCAATCCTGATGAATTAAAGTTTACTAACACAATAAAACAAAACTAATTAATGAATTAAATACATGCAGGACCTTCTTACAACTCTTGTATCTTCGTTCAAGGTGTGTCTTGTGCTGCTGCCTTGACTGAATTCGTCCTAGGGTTTCTGTACTTCGATCTTCTAAAACTGTCGAACCGTCGAACCCGTCTGACTTTGGGGTATTTATAGTTTTTGTCTGAGGGTAAGATGCGGCTCATCTAATAAGTAGATGCGGCGCATTGACTTAACTTCGCGTGGGTCCAAGATTAATATATTCAGGAATATTCGTACACCGCCAGAAGATACGGCGTAACTCCATAAATAGATGCGGCGCATGTCCTCTTGTATCTTGGATCGTATCTGGTGAAATCTTGATAGTGATGCGCCATATGTAATAAGAAAGATGCGGCGCATCTGGAGCAGAATGTCTTGATCTTGTACATTTCGGTAGACTCTTAACTTCTTGCTTGTTTTGCTCCATAATTAGTCCAAAATCACCAAGTTTCACCAAATGCTTGTTTTTACCTGAGAATTACAAAAGTAAACGATTAAGTATCAATCCTCATACATAATATAATAAAACAAGTCAAATTAATAGGATAAATGATGGTAATAAAATGTACTTATTTGAGTTCATCATATACACAAATGATTTGATGCTTATATTGGTTTAATTTGTGACTTGTAGGATATATAGTTTTTTAAAGTTGTATTTTGGGTTTAACATGAATGAAAAATAGCATCTTCAACTTGAAAAACCAACTGTTATTACATAACAAAATTCTGCATACATAGATGCATTGTTGATTGCATAGTTGATTACATACAAGGAGAAAACATAGTACTTATTACAGTAGCATCATAACATCAAGACTAGTAAAGCTCAGATAATTGTCCTTTTCCCTTTACCCTTAGTGAGTTCAATTGGGCCTTTTCCCTTTCTCTTCTTTACTTGGATTTCTTCCCTAGTTGCCTGATTTGGTAGGCATAGAACTTGTTCCCTTTTTCCTGGGATTGACAGAGTGTGAACTGGAGGGTTTTTGGACATTGTGGCTTTTTTTGAGACAACTTCATCTTCAGATGTTGAATGATAGCTAGAAACCAAGCTATCATTAAAAAAGCTACTGTTAAAGGAGCTAAAATCGTCAGAGCTTGAGTCAACAACCTTTCCCTTAGGTGGTATTCTCTTATGAAAGCTACCTGTAGGAGGGTAGGGGAAATTCCAATCAGGTTTAGGAGACATTAGTCCTGATGAATCAGAGGATATTTCAATAACATTTGGCTTGGAAGTCATTGTGGATGAGGTTTAGTGTTTGACAGGTTTTTGATGGTGTAATGTTGTGTGTAATGTTGTGTTTATGTAATGGCCATTTAAAGTAAAGAGGATCACATAGTTCAATGTATAAGTAAATGCCATTAAAGGCTTGGTTGGTATGTGTAGGTAACTTCCTGCATTTAGGTGTAATAAACAATGTTTGACTTTCTTAAGTATATGCATTTTTGGAACTAGGCAGTACTAAACACTTGACATTGTAACTTTACAAATCAAAAGGCTGTTAGAAAATAATATTGACATTAACATAGCTGCATTAATATTTAACATCATATCATACATCTATCGTTACCATTCGATGATAGTACAAAACACAACAACATCAGAAAGACTACCAACAACATCAACCATGACACCACAAAACACAAAAGACATAAACATAGTCAACTAACATATCAACCACATCAGTAGTTCATTGATCCAAGCTTCGTGATAAAGTTGCCCAAATCACCTAGACGCTTATGCTTTTGGGCAATATCAACAAGCAACCTATCAGATGCCATCATGTCCTCCTCTTGCATCCTCCTTAAATCAGCAATGCTTTCAAGAGCAGAATCAAAACCATATAAAAGCTCTAACTCCTTGATCATCTTATCCCTATTGTTTATCAGCATTCTTTTCTCAGAAACCTTGTGCCTCAAATCATGAACTTCCTTGGAAGTAGCTTCAACCTGTCGCTCATAGTAAACTAGCATCAGGTCTTTCACAAGCTTTGAGTTTGCAACTGTTGCCAATTCAGAACAAATCACTAGTTTAGTTTCCAAATATGATTTTGATAACAAAAATTTTTGAGATTTTTTGTAATTTTTAAATTTTATTTTGGTTTGTTAAGAAGAGATGAAAATTATGAGAGGTATGTTGCTTTATATACAACAACAATCAAGAAACACCTAGAGGAAGGAAGATGTATCGAGCCTAGCAATGTGAATAGTGTGTAATGATGAAATAGCCTTCCCCATAATTACTTGCAAGTTGCAAGTTGCAACAAAAACCATTAATACTATACTAACAGAGTATTATTTTAATTTTCACTTTGCAACAAAAACCATTAATACTAGATTTTACTAATGTATGGTTGTAATATTTTCAAAATAAACATTTTATCCCACATTAGAGTTAGGCCCAAACGTATCAAACATTTACAATTTTATATTGGTTTAATTTGTGACTGGTACTAGCAGTACTATATTTATACTAGCAGTACTAAATTTCACTAGCAGCAGTACCTTTTGTACTAGTAGTGGTAAATACTTGGTTTACTTATGCACAAATGATTTGATGCTTATATTGGTTTAATTTGTGACTTGTAGGATACATACGTTACCATTTGACCTCAACAATAGCATGGACAAGTCTTGGATGAAAACTAGTAGGACCAAGAAACAATATATTGCTGGAGTACACGCGTTTATTAAGTATGCAGAACACAACTTGCAGAAGATGATGAACATCGACCCACGAGGTAATAAACAACAGCTTAAGATGCCATGTCCGTGTATCTCATGTTTAAACCGCATAGAGCATAAAGTGGAGGATGTGCAGTTCCATTTATTCTGCCACGTGATTAATCAAAGCTACACAAAATGGGATAAACATGGAGAAAATGATGAGCAAGCAACAACTGCCCAAATACCTGTTAATGCTAAAACAGAGGAGTTTGTTGACGACATGGATTTCGACATGGATTTTGTTCCAAAAATTCCAACAGATGGCCCAGCAACAGTGAACATGGTTAATGGTGCAAAAGAATGTTTTGATGAGGATAACCTTGCCAAGTTTCAACAACTATTATTAGACGCGGAGAAGCCACTTTACGAAGGATGTCCTGACTTCACAAAGTTGTTCGCAATAGTTAAACTACTCAACTTGAAGGGTAAGTATGGAGCTTCTGATAAGTTCTTTACTGAATTACTAGGATTGTTGAAAAAGATGCTACCTGCTGGTAACGAAATGGTTGAAAAAACTTATGAGGCAAAAAAACTAGTGAGAATGATGGGATCAGGATACAAAAAGATACATGTATGTAGCAACAACTGCATTCTTTACTGGAAGGTTAACAAGGAGTTGACTGTTTGTCCAACTTGTGGGACATCAAGATGGAAGGTGGATAGTAAGACACATAAAGTGTACGAAAACATTCCGGCAAAGGTAATGTGGTACTTTCCAATTATACCAAGACTGCAACGCCTCTTTAAGTTAGAAAGTATTTCAGAAGATCTAACATGGCACGCAACAAGGAGGATAACAGATGGTGTTTTACGTCACCCCACAGATTCACAGGCATGGCGTACCATAGATGAAAAATTCCCCGAAATTGCTGAAGATCCGAGAAATCTACGGCTAGGAATATCGGTTGATGGGGTTGACGTCAACTCAGGAAATAGGCATCACAGTGTATGGCCAGTTTTATCTGTCATATACAACCTTCCTCCATGGTTGTGTATGAAAAGAAAGTTTATCATGCTTTCGGTATTGATATCGGGATACCCGGGAAATGATATCGATGTATTTTTAGAACCGTTGGTTGATGATCTGCATACCTTATTCGAGGAAGGGGTTGATACATACGATGCTTCTAAAAAAGAAAACTTTAATCTGTGCGCCGTTGTGTTATGAACGATAAATGATTACCCTGCACTTGGTACATTATATGGCTGCCCATACAGTGGATTCAAAGGTTGTGTAGTATGTGGGAAAGATACACACTGTGTTAGACTTTCCGCCTCATCCAAGCAAAGTTATGCTGGACACAGACGATATCTACCATACAACCATCCGTTCAGAACGCAAAGGAAGGTGTTTAATGGACAAGAAGAACCACGTCATGCTCCAAATCCATTGACCGGGGAAAAAATATACAACGAGGTACAACATATTGAAAATAAGTGGGGAAAAGGAAAAACCTCAAAAAACCAAGATCAAGATACCAGAGGCAGAGGTGGGAAGATTAAAAAGTAGAAAAGGAAAACAACAGAAGAAGAGGGTAGTTCAAGCCAAGCAAATGAAGCATATTGGAAGAAATTTAACATTTGGTATCGAAAGCTAAGGTATTGGAGGCATCATTCTGTTCCGCATTGTATTGACTTCATGCATGTAGAAAAGAATGCTGGTGAGAGTCTACTCGGAACTTTGCTGAATGTTCCTGGAAAGACTAAAGATGGAATGAATGCTCGACTGGATCTGGAAGAGTTGGATATAAAAGAAGAGTTGTTTGCTAGGCAAGAAGCAGACAAAACAACACTACCTCCAGCAGGTTACACATTAACGAATGCTGAAAAAGACATCTTTTGTGAAACGTTAAGCAACATCAGGGTACCGCAAGGCTATTGTTCAAATTTCTCTAGTTTGGTCAGCCTAAATGATAGGAAGCTCATTGGCCTTAAATCGCATGACTATCACATGCTAATGCAAGAGTTTTTACCCATTGCTATACGTTCAGTCATGCACCCGCCCACACGATATGCTATTATCAGGTTTTGCTTTTTCTTTAAATCTATATGTAGGAAAGAAATCAGCTTTCAAGAACTAGATAAGATGCAAGAAGAACTTGTTGTTACACTGTGCTTACTTCGAGAAGTTCTTTCCTCCGTCATTTTTTGATATTATGATACACTTGACTGTGCACCTAACTAGGGAGGTAAAATTATGAGGTCCCATATGCTTTCGGTGGATGTATCCCTTCGAAAGATGTATGAAGGTTATTAAAGGACATGTGCGAAACAGAAATAGACCAGAGGGATGCATTGCCGAGGAGACTATCGCGGAAGAAACAATAGAGTTTTTTAGCGAATATCATAAAACCATGAAAACTATTGGTATCCCAGCTGATAAACATGTAACCAATGAAGTTGAGGACGGAAAGTCATTGTCGGCCGGCAAACCAAGTGAAGTTTCCGTAGAATCCTTTCAGAAAGCACATTTGTATGTAATACAAAATACAGATGAAATTCAACCGTATATCGAGTAAGTATATATTACTAACACATGTCGATTTCGTTGCTTAAAATGTTCTATCAAATATAATAATCAAAGACATTTATTTGTTTCAGGCGACACAAGGAAGTTTTGAAAGGAAAAAACCCGGGTAAAAAAATTGCATTGCTGGAGAATGAGCACAGTAAATCTTTTGCTAAGTGGTTACTCGAAGAGGTAATTACTTGTATGTTGTTTATAATTGTTTGTTTGTTGCTATCATCATAATTGTCCCTCCTGTATATGACATTAGATAGAGGTCGCCCAGCACACCATTTCATTATCCCAAACACTCCTATTCTTTAATTGTTTGTTTGTTGTTCCTGCAATTTAAAGGTAATATATACTTGTAATGAAATTCAGGTTGAGAGAGAGTTAGCGATATCCAATGACAGTGTATCAGAAAATGTGAGGTGGATATCATTTGGACCACGCGCCAGCGTAGTGAAATACGAGGCGTATAACATCAATGGGTATACATTTCGTACGAAAAGTAATGATGGCATAGTTTACCAGAACAGTGGGGTTAGTGTTGAGTCAGTAGATCTGCACATATCCAAAAAAGAAGTTGCAACCATAAAAAAACATCTTATTATGGGGTTTTACAAGAGATATGGGTACTAGATTACCGTTTCAGGCAAATTCCTCTTTTCAAATGTGATTGGGCTAATCGCAAAACTCATGGGGTCAAACATGATACTCTTGGTTATACGTTGGTAGACCTGAATACTTTCGGCCACAAGGATGATCCGTTCATATTAGTGTCACAAGCAACACAAGTGTTTTATGTGAAAGACCAGGTACAGAAAAATTTGTCCATTGTCTTTAAAACACCTACCAAGAATTACAAAGATACATATGACGAAGTCGATGAGGAGTTTAGTACAGTCATTCACGAGCAAAATGAAAAAATATTGCCACGTGTATATAAAGAAGACTTGGGCAAGGAATCACAAAGTGACTACTATCAAACCGACATTGAAGGTATTGTTATACGAAAATCCAAGTGAAGCATTTCATGCTGCATTAAGACTGCTAGTGTAATAGTTAACCCTGCTGGTTGAAGTTAAGACTGCTGCTCAAGGCTAAGTGCAAGGTTACTGCTGGTATTGTAAAGTTAGTAATGTTAGATGAATAGCTGTTTTAGTATTAAATAGTTGTTCCTGTAATTTAGCCTGTTGTAATGGATTTTGACTCAAAAAAGTCAAGCTTTTCAATGGCAATGAAAAATTTTGCGGTTTTCACTGTTATATGTCCACTTGCAGTCAAGCTTTATTGTATTTGCAGTTTCCATTTATCATGTATATGCACTTGCAGGCACTTTAGTAACATGTTACTTCATTATAAAGTTGAAAATTGACTTTAGAAAGTCAAGTAATCTGGTTCCAGCTAGGGGCAAGTAACATACTTACATACTACTGCATTAAACTAGATAGACTAGAAAATCCCAGCATTGTAATGGGGCAAATTAAATGAAGAGTTATGACTAACAGTCTGAACTCAAAATATGACTCTATGATTTAGACACCTAAATAAATACTTCATGTGACCATATGTAACATCTTGAATTTAGTCACACAAACACTCAATGTGACTAATATCAAGGTTAATGATAACTGAGTTCACATTTTGCTATACATATTAGTCACATGAATATTTCACAGTGTGACTATTTTCAATGTATTGGTCACATATAATACCCTTATAATGTGGCCATAAACATAATTTAGATGCACATTTGTGGTATGGTGTGACTATTGTATAGCCTATAGTCACATGATTGTGCTACAATTAAGTGTGACCATACACATTAGGAATAGGCAGGCAAACACACACTTAACTTTAGACACACATATTAACTTACGTGACCATTTGTATCGAATTATGGTCACACTTAATCATGTATACCTATGGTTTAGTGTGACGATATATGACATTTGGTCACACTGTTCAAGTGTGTGACATATATTTGTCACTTTTAAATGCATATCGTGACTATGCTTCAAACTTACTTTTCAGTTGTCACACATTTCAAATTCATATGTGGCTAAATTTTCAACAAAAATTAGCAGTCACGCCTAAATAATGTGTAACAAACTTGAGTATATGATTTAGCCACATACACAATTACTTCGTGTGACCATATATGGATTTTGGTCACACTTTTCAATTGCGTGACATATATTTGTCACATATGTATATATATAGTGTGACTAATGTTTCAACCGTATTTGTATCCGTCACACGTCCCAAATTATAAGTGACTAAAAAATCAAATTTTTTTTACCAGATACGTATAGTCACGAAAATATTCGAATGTGTGGCTGTAGCCTCAGATGTAATTCCGAAATGGTCACACAAGTCGGATCAAGTGTGGCTGTTTATTTTATTCTGGTACATTTAGTCACATAAAAAAGCGACTGTGTGGCTGTTTGAAAAACAGCATGTGTGACTAAATCCACATTCTGGCGTAGTGTCAGCAGGCCACGGATCCGACGGATCCAAAACAAGGGATCCGCCCTTGTTGTCATTTGGATCCGCAGGATCAGAACACATATTTTGGTTTATTGCCGTGTTTGGCTAATCTAAGGTTTAAGCTGCGGTTTCTTCTACTCACTTGGTTCCATTAATCCTAAACCTAGTCTAAGATAGTTGAAAGGTTCTCTCTTAAGGGGTTTTGTGAGGATGTCGGCAATATTGTCCTCTGAGGATACTTTCTCGATTGAGATGTTTCCCTTCTGAACATTGTCGCGTAGGAAATGGTGTAGTATTTCTATGTGTTTGGTTCTAGCGTGTTTGACTGGATTTTTGCTGAGGTCGATAGCTCATTTGTTGTTGCAAAGAATGGGAATGTCGTTGAGTTCAATTCCATAGTTGACGAGAGCTTGTTTCATCCACAGTGCTTGTTGACACGCCTTTCCTGCAGATACGTACTCTGCTTCGGTTGTTGATATTGCAAGGGCTGTTTGTTTCTTAGCAAACCATGAGGTGGGACAATGTCCTACAAAAGTACAAATACCACTTGTACTTTTCCTATCGACATAATCACCGGCATGGTCTGAGTCGGCATACACTATGGTTTCTACACCCGGTCTTTTGGGATACCATAATCCTAAATGTGTAGTGCCTTTTATGTACCTAAAGATCCGTTTAATGGCTTCAAGATGGGATATTTTGGGATCTTCTTGAAAGCGTGCACATAGACAAACACTAAACATAATGTCCGGTCTACTAGCCGTTAGGTAAAGTAAACTACCAATCATCCCTCTATATTTTGTGCTATTTACGGATTCACTTTTGTCATCCTTGGTGAGCTTGGTTTCGAAAGACATTGGTGTTTTCATGGGTTTGGAATCTTCAAGACAAAATTTCTTAAGCATATCCTTGATATACTTAGATTGGTTGAAGAATATCCCATCTTCTAATTGTTTAATTCGGAGACCTAAGAAAAAGTTTAGTTCCCCCATCATACTCATTTCAAACTCATCATGCATGATTTTTGGGAATTCATCGCATAACTCTTGACAAGTTGAACTGAATATAATGTCATCCACATATATCTAGACTATGATAATATGTGATCCCTTTTTCTTGGTGAAAAGAGTATTGTCTACTAGGCCCATGGTATACTTATGGTCAACTAGGAAAGTCTTAAGTCGATCATACCAAGCTTTTGGTGCTTGCTTAAGTCCGTATAAAGTTTTCTTAAGTTTGTAGACATGATTTGGTTTTTCAAAATTGGCAAAGCCGGGAGGTTGTGCTACATACACTTCCTCATTTATAAAACCTTTAAGAAATGCACTTTTGACATCCATTTGAAATAGTTTAAAGTCATGTGCACATGCATATGCAAGTAGTATCCTAATTGACTCAAGTCTAGCGACGGGTGCAAATGTTTCATCGTAATCTATACCTTCTTGTTGATTATAGCCTTATGCTACTAGCCTAGCTTTGTTTCTAGATACTACACCAATTTCATCCATTTTGTTTCTAAAAACCCATTTTGTACCTATTATGGTTTGATTTTTAGGTTGAGGGACTAATGTCCAAACATCATTCCTAACAAATTGATTTAATTCTTCTTGCATCGCAATGACCCAAGATTCATCTTTTATGGCTTCATTAACATTTTTAGGTTCAATGGTTGAAACAAAACAAAAGAAATTACTTTTGTTTTGAGCTTTAGACCTTAAAGTTCTTTCATTTTTTTTTCCTATGACGTTTTCTAATGGATGACTTTTGGTTTCTTTGATATTAACTATTTTTATTTTTCCCGGTTCATCTTCTTTGTCACTTTCAATGTTTTCTTGGGTTGTTTTCAACCATTTGACTTTCAACTAAGTCATCATCTACCAAAGGTGATGTCTTAGAGGGAGGTGGACTTTCATCGAATGTTACGTTCAATGATTCCTCGACTCTTGAGGTTTCTTTGTTCAAAACTATATATGCTTTACTAGTTTGTGAATATCCTAGAAATACACCTTTATACGACTTTGGGTCGAATTTGGTGAGATAATCCTTTGTGTTTAAAATGAAGCATGTTAGG
Organism: Artemisia tridentata subsp. tridentata; assembly: GCA_021014915.2. NCBI lineage: Eukaryota > Viridiplantae > Streptophyta > Magnoliopsida > Asterales > Asteraceae > Artemisia > Artemisia tridentata. Next base: position 148,801,494 of record CP139501.1, on the reverse strand, counting down.
ATCTCTGGGAATAAGAGTTTCTCAGTGATGGGAGGATTGTTGGGATATGAGAAATAAGGAGTTTCTCGTTGCTGCCGATAGTGAAGACTGGTTCCTGCCGATAGTGTTGCATTGCTGCTGCGGTTGGTTCCTGCCGATAGTATGTTTTGTTTCTGTCTATAGTGTTTATTGCTGCGGATATTATTGTTTGTTATCCGTATGTTTAGTAAGTTTGTTAGATTTATTTTTAGAAGAGATTGATGTTTATCTCTTCACACGTTTTCTTGTAAGACGGGTTAGGGTTAGGGTTTCTTATCATTATAAAAGAAACATCCCGTCCATATGTTTGATATACTTTTAACGATTTCAATATTCAATAACACCTTTCTTAGTTCATAGTCTGATCCATAGAGGATCATTAGCTTTCTTCTTTATTATACTTGTTGTTTAGTTTCCGCATAAACACTGGTATTCCATACAGAGGTTCTTGTTTAACCAAGCTCAATCTAGCTCGAAGTACTCGATCCTACAAGTGGTATCAGAGCCTGGTAAGGATCTCTGATAAAGAAGAAAAAGTTCGATTTCATATCTCACAACCCTCTTTCAATGGAAGACGAAATCCCACAAAACAATGTCATTAACCCTGAAGAACACCAACCCAAACCTGAAACCTCACAAGTCCAAACACAAATCCTCACCACCATGTCCACCAACAATGCTAAATTCCCATATCTGAAGAAAGATGAGTATGAAGTCTGGGCTATGAGAATGGAATATTGGATCACGAACACTGATTACAATCTGTGGAATGTGATTCTTAAGGGAAATAGTAAGAAGAATACTGGAAGGGATAATGATGGCAATATCTATATAGAGCCACCTGTTACTGCAGAAGAACACCTTGCAGTTCAAAGGGAAACCAAGGCAAGAACCCTTCTACTTCAAGCTATTCCAGAAGATCATATGAGTGATTTTCATCACTTGGATGATGCTAGAAAGATCTGGCATGCTGTAAAAGCCAGATTTGGAGGGAATGATGAATCCAGAAAGATGAGAAGGTCTATGGTCAAGCAAGAATTTCAGGAATTCAAGATCTCTGAGGCTGAGGGGATTCACAAAGGGTATGACAGATTCCACAAGATCCTGAGCCAACTCAACCAGTTGAAAGCTAGGCCGGATGATGAAGACTGCAACGCTAAGTTTCTGAGGGCTTTGCCACCATCATGGTCTCAGGTTTCCATTACACTCAAGGCCAAAGGAGGACTAGATTATATGAGCTTTGATGATCTGTACAACAAGCTGAAAACCCTTGAAATTGATATCAAAGGGTATTCCACCTATACACCTCATAATCTAGCCCATACTGCTTTTGTTAGTAACTCTGGTCCTAACAAAACATCATATGGAAACAGTCCAACACCATCAATATCATCAATCTCCTACTCACCTGTCACACCAAAAGCTCAGACTAGATCTGATAATCTTGTAGTGGATGTGCTTCATTCATTTGTTGCTGAGAGTACACCACAGCAGAAGATTGTGTATGAAGATTTCAATCAGGTTGATGAATTGGATCTAGAAGAGATGGACCTAAGATGGCAAGTGGCTATGATATCGTTGAAATTGGATAGGTTTGAAAAGAAGGCAGGAAGAAGGGTCAACTTTGATGGACAGGAACCTGCCAGGTTTGACAGAAGGAAGGTGAGGTGCTATAAATGTTCTCAAACAGGACATTTTGCTAGGGAATGTACAGAAAAGAAGGTAGATGACAAAGTACGATATTCTGCTTTCAAAATTCAAGAGCTGGACTCAAAGGACCCCAAGGCATTGGTATCTGTGGATGCGATGGTGGACTGGGAGCATCATGAGAAGACGATTGCAAGTGGAGCAGATAAGGTCTTTGGGATGATAGCTGGATATGGTGAGAAGACACAAGTGGCTGGTCAGTTTGGAATGATGGGTCATCCATCTCAGGTACAAAACTGTCCATTTGGTTGTGAATCTATATATGCTAAATTGAAACAGGAATTTGATGATATAGAAAGTGAAAATAAGGATAACTTTATTCAACTTAAGGCTCATAAAAAGGCTGTTAAAACATTAGAACAACAAAAGGTCTGGTATCAACAACAACAGTCTGCTTATGAAGTAAAAATAAAGGTGTTAGAAAGAGATTTAAAAAATGCCACTAATGAGTTTAAACATTCTGAAAGGGAAAAAGCTAAGGTAGTGTTAGAAAATCAAGAGTTACAGTCTAAACTAGATAATTCCTTAGCTAGATTTGATAAGTGGAAAGACTCATCCAAAAACCTTCACATGCTTATTGATAGTTCTATGTCTACTAAAACTAAAAGAGGTTTAGGGTTCGGTAACCTAATAGGACCAAATCAGTATTATGACCCTAATGAGTATAGTGTTTTTTAACCCAGAACCTGTAGATTATAGAAAACCTGTAAAGTATGTGAAGGAGGGAGGAATGAATGATGTTCCTCCACCCATAACTGGAACATTTAAACCTGCTAATCCTTTTGATGACTTTGATGATTCACAAATGATCTATGGCAAACAGGCAAAGGACTTGCCTAATCTTGATTGTGACTCTAATGAATTTGTCTCTTGTTCTTACAGTGACAAATCTTCAGAAATCAAGACTAATGACTATGCCACATGTGGATCAAGTGATAAGTCAGCTCCAATAAAGTCAGAAGATCTCTCCTCAGAAGTAGCTACTGATGAATCTCACTCAAAGACAGCTGCATTTGAAGATATTTCTTTTGATAGTGTTAAAAACAATAATGTTTCTAGTTGTGGTTCTGTTTCAAATGTTTCTAGTTGTGATTCTGTTTCAAACAATGATAGTTGTGGTTTTAATTCTGTTAAGGATAATTTTGTTTCATGTGTTGATTTGAATAAATCTATTTGCAATGAGAAAGTTATTGTTAAGAAAAAGTCCCCTAGAAAGAAATCTTGCTTTGTGTGTCGTAGTTATGAGCATCTTATTAAAGACTGTGACTATTATAAAAAACAGATGGGATTATATGCTTGTAAAAATAGGTCTGTATGGAAAAATGTTAATGATATTCCCCCTTATATTCCTCAAGCAGCAAGGAGAACTTCAGTTGCTTCTGGCAAGCCAGTTTCTGCTGGTAAGCCTGTTGCTGCTAAAAAGTTCATTCCTGCCGATAAGCCTGTTCCTGCTGCTTATCCTGTTCCTGCCGGCAGAATCAATCCTGCTGGTTGGAGAAGCAATATTGCTAGACCTTTCAGCAGACCTACTAGTACTTACTTTCAAAATGATATGAGACCTGTTTGTTTTGACACAATGCACAAGGGAGGGGCAAGATGGAAAACTGCTGTTAAGTCCTCAGCAGGTTGTTCTTGGAAAATCAATAACCAACATATGAAAATGGGGTCCAAGATCAATGGTGGATCTCAACAATCTCCAGGGTTTAATTCTTATTGATCCACTAGGCAGGCTCAAGTCAGCAATGGCTTGAGTCTCTCTTGTATCTAATGTTGTATATGTATTCTTTTCTCAGGATTTTCCTTTTAGAAGCAAAGATGTTGGAATTGTTGACAGTGGATGTTCCAGGAGTATGACAGGGAATTTGGAAAGATTGCATGACTTTGTACCTTTGAATGGAGGTACTGTGACTTTTGGAGGAGGAGATGGAATAATTTCTGGGAAGGGAACTATCAAAACTGCCAAGCTGGACTTTGAAGATGTACTTTATGTGAAGGAACTCAAAGACTTTAATTTGTTCTCTGTCTCTCAAATCTGTGACAAGAAGAACAGTGTTCTCTTCACTGAGAATGATTGCTTTGTGCTGTCCAAAGACTTCAAGTTGCCTGATGAAAGTCAGGTTGAACTTAAAGTTCCTAGGACTTACAATCTTTATAGCTTCAATCTTAGTGATGTTCAGCCTGAGGGTTCACTTGCTTGTCTGGTAGCAAAAGCTTCTGTGGATGAATCTAATAAATGGCACAGAAGAATGGCCCATGTAAATTTCAAGACCATTAACAAGCTGGCTAAGAATGGTTTGGTTAAAGGGCTTCCTTTGAAGATCTTCTCTAATGAGCACAATTGTGTTGCCTGCAACAAAGGAAAGCAGCACAAAGCTTCATACAAGGCTATAACTGCTGTGAGCAACATCTCTGAGCCTTTGCAGCTTCTTCATATGGATCTTTTTGGTCCTACTTCTATCAGAAGTATTGACCATAAGAACTACTGCCTGGTGGTTACAGATGATTTTAGCAGGTTTTCATGGACTTTCTTTTTGGGTACTAAAGATGAAACTTATCCAGTTCTTAGGGATTTTATTGCCTTAATAGAAAATCAGCTAAGTAAAAAGGTTAAGTCGATAAGGTGTGATAATGGCACAGAGTTTAAGAATTCTAATCTTATTGAACTCTGTGGGAGTAAGGGGATAAAAAGGGACTATAGTAATGCTAGAACTCCACAACAAAATGGGGTTGCAGAAAGGAAAAATAGGACCCTGATAGAAGCAGCTAGGACTATGTTAGCTGAATCTAAGATGCCTACTATGTTTTGGACTGAAGCAGTATGCACTTCTTGTTATGTGTTGAATAGGGTATCTATTACTAGTCCTCATAATAAAACACCTTATGAACTTCTGTCTAGGAAGGTTCCAAACATTAGTTACCTTAAGCCTTTTGGATGTCATGTTACTATTTTGAACACTAGTGATTACCTAGGCAAGTTTGATGGGAAGGCTGATGAAGGGTTTATTGTTGGATATTCTGCTCATGGTAAAGCCTATAGGGTTTATAATCTGTCCTCTAAGAAAATAGAAGAGACTCTCAACTTAAGATATCTTGAAGATAAACCTAATTTGCAGGGTGCTGGTCCAGAGTGGTACTTTGATCTGGATTATCTAACTGATACCTTAGGTTATAATAGATTTAAATCAAATCTATCTGTTGGTACAAATGTTTCTCAATCTAACAATGCAGGTACCTCGGATGATGATTCTGATGCAGAGAGTGATGAACGACCTATAGTTGTTCCTTCTTTTCCTTCTAAAAACATTTCAGGTTCAAAGCTCAAAGATTCTTCTACTATGGATGGAGGTGATTCTAGTTATGCAGAAGATCTTGCTAGGCTTCAAAGACAAGAGTTTAATGCCAAGAGAGCTGCTGAGATGTTTGGTTCTGGGTTTTCTAAAGAGACAGAGGAGATTTTGAGAAAGGTTGAAGCTGAAGTTAGAAGGCAACTGAATTTGACTGGTGGTAGTCCTGTTCCTGCTGATGCCGTTCCTGCTGGTAGTGGATCGGTTCCTGCCGATCCTTTTAATGTTGCTGCTGATGTTCCTATGTCTTCTCCATCTGTTGACACTTTGGGTATTGATAACTCCCCTGAAAGATTTCCAATCCCTTCTGATCTTGGAAATTCAGTCTCTTCAAAAGATAAGCTGGAAGATCCTCATCATCAATCTAGAACAGGCATTTTCACTTCTTCCTCATATGATGATGACTTCAACCCCTCAATTACTAATCAGGCATCCTTCATTGATGTCAATCCCATTGTTACCAAGAGGATCAATACTGTTCATCCTCAGTCTTTGATTCTTGGAGATCTTAATTCCCCTGTTCAGACAAGAAGTAAATTGCATCAACCTAAGTTTGGAGAATCTGCTTTTCTCAGTTATATACAGGATCAGTTGAGAAGCAATCATACTGATTACTTACATTGTCTGTATGCTTGTTTCTTATCTCAAGTTGAACCAACTAGTATAGCTCAAGCTCTTGCTAATGAAGATTGGGTTGAGGCTATGCAAGAGGAAATGCAGCAGTTCCAGAATCAGAAAGTATGGATGTTGGTTCCTTTGCCTGCTGGAAAGCATGCTATTGGAACTAAATGGATTCTAAAGAATAAAAGGGATGCTAGGGGAATTGTGGTTCGAAATAAAGCTAGGTTGGTAGCTCAGGGTCATAGACAAGAGGAGGGGATTGCTTATGATGAGGTGTTTGCACCAGTGGCAAGAGTTGAAGCTATCCGATTGTTCATGGCTTTTGCTTCCTTTATGGGGTTTGTAGTATATCAGATGGATGTGAAGAGTGCATTTTTGTATGGAAGGATTGAGGAAGAAGTTTATGTTACTCAACCACAGGGATTTGTAGATCCTCAGAATCCTAATTTGGTTTACAAAGTGGTTAAAGCACTTTATGGTCTTCATCAAGCACCAAGGGCTTGGTATGCACGGCTATCAGCCTTTTTGCTGAAACATGGTTACAGAAGAGGGGCTATTGATAAAACTCTTTTTATCAGAAAGAACTTCAAAGATATCATTCTGGTACAAGTTTATGTAGATGATATCATCTTTGGTTCCACTAATGAAGCCTGGTGCAGGGAGTTTGAAGAATTGATGAAGAGTGAATTTGAGATGAGTGCTATGGGTGAAATGACTTTCTTCTTGGGTCTTCAGGTTAAGCAGAAACCAGATGGGATCTTTATTTGTCAGGAGAAGTATGTTTATGACATGCTTAAAAAGTTTGATATGGAGAATGTGAAAATTGCTGCAACTCCTTTTGAACCTCCAAAGCCTAAGTCTAATAATGAACCTGATGCTACTGTTAATGTTCATCTATATAGGTCCATGATTGGTTCACTCATGTATTTGACAGCTTCAAGACCTGATATCATGTTTGCTGTTGGTGCATGTGCTAGACATCAGGTTACACCATTGACTTCTAACCTTAATGCAGTCAAGAGAATCTTTAAGTATTTGAAAGGACAGCCCAAAATGGGACTTTGGTATCCCAAAGACTCTCCTTTTGTGTTGGAAGCCTATAGTGACAGTGATTATGCTGGGGCTAACTTTGATAGGAAGTCTACTACTGGAGGTTGTCAGTTTCTGGGTCAGAGGTTGGTTTCTTGGCAGTGCAAGAAGCAGACTATAGTGGCTACATCTTCTACTGAGGCAGAGTATGTTGCTGCTGCTAGTTGCTGTGGACAGGTTCTTTGGATGCAAAATCAGCTGTTGGATTATGGGTTCAACTTCATGAACACTAAGATCTTTATTGATAATCAAAGTACTATGTGTATTGTTAAGAATCCTGTTTATCATCAAAGAACAAAGCATATTGAGATTCACACCATTTTATAAGAGATGCTTATGAGAAGCATCTTATTCAGGTGGTCAAGATTCACACAGATGATAATGTGGCTGATTTGCTAACCAAGGCTTTTGATGGACCAAGGTTTAAACATTTGGTGGTCCATATTGGGATGGTAAATCCCTAGCTACTGAGCTTAAGGGGAGGATTGCAGATTAAGGGGAGGATGAAGCTTAAGGGGAGGATTGTTCTTGTTGTTGTTGTATATTTTTCTATCTTTCTTTTGGTTTCTTTTCTTATTTTCTTATTTTCTTTTGGTGTGTTTCTGATTTCTTTTTCTTAGTTTAAAAAAAAAAAAAAAAAAAAAAAAAAAATCTTGTATATTTTGTGTGCTAATAAGATGGTTTTGAGCAACACCATGCAGGTACAGTGTTGGTGTTTACACTTTCACAATAAATGGTACTCAACTCACCATGTCTTGCAGACAAGAAAGAGTTGGCTCACCATGAGGGTACGACTCTGGTGTGATAATCAAATCCGTTGATAGCTGTAATAGCTTGTTCAAAGCTATAGGGTACTTCAACTCACCCATGGTTCATTCCTGAGAGTTGAAAATGGTTCTCAATTCACCATGGATGTAACCCTTTATGGGATCCAAAGAATTGGCTAGTCCAAAAAAGTATGGTTTGTGGTAAAGACACTTGGTATCCATATTTGGTATTCAATTCACCAAGGTTCAGTTGAAACCAAAGAATTGGCTAGTCCTGAGCAAACGGCTACAGGTAAAGACAAGTCAAATCCGTTTATAGTTGCTGATTTGCTAATAAATCAGATGGTTATCAATGTACCATGGTCTAACAAACCTAAACATTGGCTACTCCAGTAGTGATGGCTATTGGTAAAGAGACATCAAATCCATTAATTTTCCATGATTCACATCTCACGGGAGTTAACACACCTGGATGTGATGAGAATAGTATGAAACTTAAAGTGATTTGATGTACATATTGTCATAATTAGCAGCCAAGTTCAAGTGAATATCATGGTGACCAGTATATATGTTTTGAAGAAGATTTCATATTCCTGCTGAACTATTGAAGTTGTTGCTGGATGCTATAGAGGTTGGAATCTTGCAAGTTATGGATGTTGCTGCTGGTTACTACTTATTGCTGCTGCTAAGTCGCAGTCCTCAAGCCTGAGAAGTTAAAGCTCTATCACTTTGGAATCTTGCAGGTTAACCTAGTCAACCTCAAGATTAGGGGAGGATTGTTAGGATCTCTGGGAAATAAGAGTTTCTCAGTGATGGGAGGATTGTTGGGATATGAGAAATAAGGAGTTTCTCGTTGCTGCCGATAGTGAAGACTGGTTCCTGCCGATAGTGTTGCATTGCTGCTGCGGCTGGTTCCTGCCGATAGTATGTTTTGTTTCTACCGATAGTGTTTATTGCTGCGGATATTATTGTTTGTTATCCGTATGTTTAGTAAGTTTGTTAGATTTATTTTTAGAAGAGATTGATGTTTATCTCTTCACACGTTTTCTTGTAAGACGGGTTAGGGTTAGGGTTTCTTATCATTATAAAAGAAACATCCCGTCCATATGTTTGATATACTTTTAACGATTTCAATATTCAATAACACCTTTCTTAGTTCATAGTCTGATCCATAGAGGATCATTAGCTTTCTTCTTTATTATACTTGTTGTTTAGTTTCCGCATAAACACTGGTATTCCATACAGAGGTTCTTGTTTAACCAAGCTCAATCTAGCTCGAAGTACTCGATCCTACAAAGCACTTGCTTCCAAACACTCTAAAATATCCTAAAGTAGGCTTTTTGCCTTTGTATAACTCATATGGAGTCTTTTTCAAGAATGGTCTAATTAGAACTCGATTTAGGATATATGTTGATGTATCTACAGCGTGACACCAAAACTTTTGAGGTATGTTTTGTTCATTTAACATGGTTCTACTCATTTCTTGAATTGTCCTATTTTTGCGTTCTACTACACCATTAGATTGAGGAGTTCGAGGAGCTGAGAAATTATGTGTTATGCCATTAGCATCACAAAAAGCTCCGAATTGGATTTCGTTGTCAAATTCACGACCATGGTCAGTTCTTATTGACACTATGTTACTTCCTATTTGATTTTGAATTTTCCCCGTAACTTTGTATAGCGGATGGACCAAACAAATCCATATGTAACAATTCTAGACACCTAGATGTAGACACCATGTTTTTAGCCTTATGGCTATTATGAACTTGTTTTCCTATTTTGCAAGCATCACAAAAGTGTTGGTCATATTTCAACTTGGGCAGGTTCCTAACGAGTTCCTTAGATGATAAGGATTGAATTAACCTCATATTGGCGTGACCTAAGCGTCGATGCCATAGAGTTGAGTTTTCGTCCAAAGAAGTGAGACAAAGTTTGTCTTTAGGTGTTTTGTCTAATTTCATAACGTAAATGTTATTCTTCAAAACACCTTTTCCTATGGTTATGCCATCTTTTAGTATTTTACTTCCATTTTCACTGAAAATGACGTTATACTTTTTGCAGCATAATTGACTGATACTAAGCAAGTTAAATCCTAAATTATATACATGAGCAACATCATCAATAGTGTGAGAGTCATGAGAGATTGTACCTTTTCTGATGATTTTACTTTTAAGCTTGCTACCGAATGTGACATTACCTCCGTCGTACACTTGGTAGGATGAGAAAAGGATTTTGTTCCCCGTCATGTGTCTTGAACACCCACTATCTTTAATCCACTCATCTGGTTCTAATTCAACTTTTAAGCACACCTAAGTTCAAGAAAAACTCAAGCGTTTGGTCCCCAATATGTCATGGGTCCGTTTGGGTTAAACATAACATTATCATGGTTCATGTATGAAAATGGTGGACAAGTGTTCCATGGCATGAAGTTGGGACCTTGAAAGTTTCTAGATATGTTTTGGTTCCAATTATTTTGATAATGGTGTTGTGAGTTAAAGTTACTTTTTGGAAAGGGGTGTTTGGGAAAACTAGTTTTAGGTGTCTGTTGAACCGTTTTAACTCTATATTCATTTCTAACTTGACCTTTATCTATAGAGACTGACGGTTTTTGTTTGTTAACAGTTGTACTAGTGCTAGGTTTTCTAGTGACCTTAACAAATTCAGTACAATCCGAATTACGAACTTTCTGTTCATCAACAGTACCTGCGGATCCCTTGGGTACAACTGGCGGATCCAAAATTTTGGATATGTCGGATCCGTGGGTGTCTGACTCAGTTGGAACAGTTTCTTTTTCTTTCACTGTTTGTTTCTTAAAGTCACTTAAGCTTCCTAGTTTAATAAAACCTAGTCCGGTTTTATCATGAGGTAATTTTTGCATCTTCATTATCTCATCTATACAACTTATATTTTTATCAAACTTTTTAAACTTAGAATTTTGTTTGATAAGTTCTTCCTGTGTGGACTTAAGTGTTTCTAGTTCTAATTTAAGTTCCCGACAGGACACACACGTTTCTTTAACACTTTTACCCTTTTCTATTCTTATCTCTTTTTCTTTTAACCAATGAACTTCGTTTTCTAAAAGTGTTGTTTTGGTTTTTAAGAACTTATTCTTGTTTATGATTTTAAGGGTAATTTCACACAGTTTGTTATATTCTACTTCTAAGGTTTCATCATCAATAGAGGAGTATGACGAGTCAGAATGTACCTCTTCTGAGTTATGAGCCATGAGAGCAACTTCGTCGTTCTTAGGCTCGTCGTCATCACCTTCACTGTCACTCCAAGCTCCACTAACAAACGCTCTTTGAGATTTGTTCTTTGGAGGCTTTGGACATTCTCCTATTAGGTGACCAGAATCTCCACACCTATCTACCTTTCCTTTTCTATCATCACGGTCTTTCCGGAAGGATTTCTTTTCTTCACGAGGTGGTCTTACGAACTTTCCTCGTCTCCTAAAGAACTTCTTGAAATCTCTTACGGCCATGGCATACTCTTCGTCTTCGCTACTAGAACAAGACTCTTCATCATCACTTGACTCAACTCTAGCTTTCAAGGCAATGGACTTCATCTTCTCCTTCTTGCCTTTAACTATTTCTGAGTCTTTTTCCATCACCATTTCGTGAACTTTGAGATTTCCAATGAGCTCGTCCAGTGTCATGCTTGAAAGATCCTTAGATTCTTCAATAGCCATCACCTTTGCTCTCCACTTCGGATGGAGTGCTCTTAGAAATTTCCTGACAAAATTCTTACTAGAAAAAGATTCATCAAGTGCTTTAAGAGATGTAATAATAGTATTAAACCTAGCAAACGCACTATCAATGGTCTCATCTTCAGAGATAACAAATTGTTCATATTGTTGAACAGGAAGATCAATTTTGTTATCTTTGACTTGTGAGTTCCCTTGATGAGTGATAATTAATGATTGCCAAATATCCTTAGCCGTTTTACACATAAAAACTCTTTCATATTCTTTCTTAGGTAAAACATTGTAAAACATCATTTTGGCTTCGTTATTTTTGGCAATCAACTTCTTTTGCTCATCACTGTGACGAGTAAGAGAAGCACCTTCATCCCGACCACCTGAAATATTATTACTTATGGGCTTGTAATCACCCTCTACAATTATATACCATAGATCTATGTCCTTTGACTTCACATATGTTTCAAAGCGGTTTTTCTAGTATATGAAACAATTTGGTTCAAATAGTGGTGGTCTTTGCATAGATTGCCCTTCGTTAAAGTTTTCAAAATCCATTGATCGTTTCAAGCTTTAAAATACAATATATTTGAAAATCTTGAGTAACGTAGCTCTGATACCAATTGTGGAAAACTAGAAGGGGGGTTGAATAGTTTTTACCGTTTTTTAAATTAATTCGCTTTGTGACTTAACGTGATTTCAAAGTAAATACTCACAAAAAAGCAATATAAGTAAAGTAAGTAAGGATAGGAACAATCAAACCACAACACGGAGATTTATAGTGGTTCGGCTACAAGGACTCTCTTCCTTGCCCTACTCCACTCCTCGAGCCTCTAACTCGAGAGTTTTTCTTTACTACGAAACAAAATCCTTTCTCGGCGGAGAAAACCTTTATAAACGTCGCTTACACTTTATCCGGTACTAATCTAAACACCGAGTTCTTTACAAGGGTACAACCACTCCCGTTGGTTCTTTAACAAGGGTACAACCACTCCCGTTGGTTCTTTCACAAGGGTACAACCACTCCCTACACTCTTTGTGTTTTGAGGACTAAAACACTAACCACATACTACTGAATTAAATGTATAATGATGTGTGAACTAATACAAAATCACACAAAACCTAACTAATGAAACTTGCAATAGTAAGTATGTTGAAGCTTGTATGCTTGATCTTCTTTGCTACAAAAGTGAGATCACCAAGAATGAAATGAATGATATGGGTTAGTGATATGCAAATGAATGATTATATATTTTAAGCTATATGAGTGATGATTGTGCCAGAATGATCAGCTTGCTATTTATAGGCAAACTGATAAAACAGTTGGCGGATTTGGCGGATCCCTAAATTTGGATCCGCCCTTGTATGGGTTTGGATCCGCCAGTGCAGGATAGCTAACAGATTCTCAAATCTTTCCATATCTTGCACAATCTTTCCATATCTTCAAATGTCAACTCTTTAGCTTGAAGATCAATACAAGATATCTCAAAAATCTTTCTAAGATTATGTTCATGATGCATGCTATGATATCATCCTAAATATTTCTAATTTAAGAAATAAAAATGTAAATGTATATCTTATAATGTGTAAATGTGTTTTAAAAGACTTATTACTATAAATGTAGAAGACTTAATCTTATATTTATACTTTGCTTAAAGATAAACTTTGTAATTGTCATTAACAAAATTAAGCAAAGATCGTAGAATATAAATAAGGTTTTTATGACGATATTTGTATTAACAGTTTTGAATCTCATCTATTTGTATTTTAGGAGCAGACGATGATGTGCTCGGATCACCAATGGGTCTTGTGATCCGTGCCGCAATTATGTCTGTACCTTTTGAGATATACTTGAATAGATACTTTATCAACATGCTCCACCCACAATATTCAACATTTATGTGGGCATGGAATATAAGACAAAGCAGTCGGTTGTAAGGCACAACGTAACTGTTGTCTAGTTGTAACTCTCCTCTTCGTATATAAGCTGCTGTTTTTCTTCTACGATAATGTACGTGACCGTCTTTATCAAAGTAAGTGCTCTGATTGTATTTTTTTGGAAATTTTTTGTGCACACACCTTCCTGCATACATGGTGCGCTTGGTTTAGCATTTCCACACGGGCCATGCATCATCATATCGGGCAACAACTCTGTAAGCTTCAGGATCAGAAGTCTTATCATGTAATTCTGCCAAAATGAAGCTGTCTACTTGCTCAGGATCTGTAATTTGTCTTTTGAATCTATCCATAACAATGTATGACAGTGTGGAAGTCCGCGTTTTTGGAATTCGATAGTGTAAAGAATTGCATGAAAAAATTGTTTTTGTTTATTAAGTGGTTTACTTTGATTTTAAAACTGAAAGAAAATTAAAGGTAAAGGGAAAACAAAGTACATTACAGTTGCTGCTTACCTCCAGTACAACGACCAAATATATTTTGTTCTTTTAGTATTTTTACAAAATCTTCCACTTTCTATTCGAACACACGATCTACTACCTCAGCCCTGTTTGATGGAGTAAGTTCTGGATAGCGTCTCATATGTATCTTGATTTCAGGCCAATTAACATTACATGTAAATGTAATGAAGAATTGTGGATTTCCAAGAACACGACAAATGGCAAGAGCATCAAGGTAGTGACTCTACATGTATCTTGGACCTCCAGTAAAGCTTGACGGAAGAATGATTTTTTTTTCGATATCAGTTCCAAAGTGGCCTCCTCTTGAGATTGCATCACAAATGCCAGACAAACATTCACTTCGGATAGCATTCTGCTTAGCTTTGATAAAATCAAGACGGTCTTGTTCTAGTGTGCAGTATACGGAAACTACCACTGGTACAAAAACTGGATATCGTCACACCACAAAATGTGTGACTATATACATATAGTCACACATTTTTTTTGGGTGTGTGTGACGAAAAGTCGCGCCACTGTAGGGTTCATATGGTCACATTGTTTAGTTTGTGGCCGTTTTCATTGAAAAAGAGTGACCAAAACCCGAATATGTGTGACCAATTAGGCACAAGTTTTGTTGGATTTATCAGTATGTGTGACTATTTCCCATCCTATGGCCACATGAATATATAATAAATGTGACGATTGTGATGATTTAGTCACACAACGTGTGTTGTTTTTTTCGAGTTAGTCACATACAATTTAAAAAATAGTTGCCAAAAGTGTGAATACGTGTGACCATATGCTGTTTAAAGTGAAGAAATGTGTATTTTGTGTGACTATTGTTCACCCAATGGTCACTTGAATTTTATGTTTGTGTGTCCTTTTGTAATATTTAGTCACACAAAACATGTTTGTTTTGGGTATTTAGTCACATACAATTAAGCAAAAAGTGGCCAAAAGTGTCAATAAGTGTGACCATATGTTGTTTAAAGTGAAAGAAATGTGTATTTTGTGTGACTATTGATCATCCAATGGTCGCATGAATTTTGTGTGTGTGTGGCCTTTTGTAATGTTTAGTCACACAAAGCATGTTTGTTTTGGGTATTTAGTCACATACAATTAAGCATAAATTGACCAAAAGTGTTAATAAGTGTGATCATATGTTGTTTAAAGTGAAGAAATTTGTATTTTGTGTGACTATTGATCATCCAATTGCCACATGAATTTTTGTGTGTGGCCTTTTGTAATATTTAGTCACACAACAAATTAAACAAACAGTGACCAAAAGTGTTATTAAGTGTAACTATATACATCTTTTAGTCACATTTAAGAAATCAATATATATCAAAACAAATTCAAATATATATCAAAACAAATTCAAATACAATAATATCTAATAGCACTACCAACTGTATGAACCAACAGTAATAACTTATAACTAACAGAACTAATACACCTGCTCATACTATAATATCTAGCAGTATTAAAAATACACTAGCTCGTGTCTGTTGTTTCTTGCCTTGAATAATTTCAAAACTTCACTATCCGAAGACTCGATCAGGATTCTCTTGGACTTCTGCCTATATATTCCAAATATATTCAAAATGGCCATTACCGCATGATAATTACAGTGAACTCTCGATCAGGATTCTCGTGTCTGTTGTTTCTCGCCCACCAACTGGTGATAATTCCGGTGAACCAAAATCTGCAACCTGGATACAAGGAAATGCAAGAACTTGTCAAATATGACACTTTAACTTCCACTTTCAGCTCTCGTTAAAGCTGGTTTCTTCTATTTCCAGAGGACGCAGATTATTTATTAGATAGCAGTGGATTATAAGCAAAAGTGCATAAGAGATTTTAAACCATTACCTGGTACAAGTACCACGTGTAAAATGTGAGCCAAAGATTGCAGTTGTGGGTAGTGGTCCAATTTGGAGTACCAGACAAATAGTAAATCGCAGATAGTGAAAACATTTTCTTTAAACCACTTATTAAGTCACATGTTGCAATTTTCATTGGATTAGCTACGTTGTCAATAATTAAGTGATACCTGAATACTGTTTATCAATTCTTGTGGATGTTCAACATACCATTACAAATGCATTAGATGCTGCTGTCAGGTTGATTCCAACCCCTCCAGCCTTCAACGACATCAACAATACCTGTATTTTACAAAATACCATTGAAATGCATGATTTATGACATAAAACTATACTTTCTAATATACCAAACAAGATAAAAAACACACCAGAATGTCGCTATCTTCCGAGAACTGCTATATGACTTTTTAACGCTGTAATCTAGTTTCTTTCTGGTGCGCGTCCTCAATGCACTTTAACAAATCATTATTCAGAAACTAAAAGAAAAATATCACTGCAAATCCTATTTCAGCTATGAGACCAGTTTAATAGCTTGAATCGTTTTCAAGACAGTTGTGGATATACTTGCTCAAAATAGTTGTGGACACCAGTTCTTCAGTTGCAGCCACTGGTTTATACATGAAGTATGTTACCCGTGTCCACATTTCAGGCTTCCTAATTTATCTCCTCTCACAAACTCCTCCTGCAAGGATACTTGAAATATTAGGCAAGTTCATGAATACAAAAATCTGGAGTATTAATTTTACCGATTTTACTAATATGCAACCTTTTCTGGTAAAAGCTACTTGATATACTCTTATATGAAACAAGGGCATAATTAAATGTGGTAAATGGGGAGCGCATGGTGTCAAAACTGCATCTTCAAAAGCTTCAAGACAAATAGGACATTCACCTTGTTCCCCTTTCTGCAACTCTAGTACAAAGCCTGCCTTGCAACCTGCTTCTCTGCACTAAAAGCATCGAAGAGAGGTACAGGCATTAACTTCCTTTGTATCAAAATATTATCCTACGCCAATTTTACAAACATCAATGTCATGATCTTTATATTATTTTTGTTTTTTTAGTGCACATAAATATATACATCTCCATTTCATGCTCCAAATGCCCATGAAAACAAGGATTTTCCAGCTTCCTCGATAATGAAAGGAGTAAGGGAGATACCTCCATAGTTCAATAGTACTGTGCTTATATTCATCCGGTGATTCTCAACTCCCATTAGCAAGTGCAATAACTGTAAAATCAAATAAAAACATTATAAAACCCGATGATAATAAAATTACAGGGTAACTCTATATAAAACTGCATAGAACGTTTGTACCAACATTCTTGTATCGTTCGAATGCGTAGAAACTGATGGAGGAATAAGGCAGACGATGAGCAATTGTCACTAAGTTCCCTTTCCAAAATGCACGAAATCCTTCTTCATTTACTAGTTGTTAAGCCTCACGCCATATAGTCGTCTTTCTTAACGTAGAAGCATCAAAGTGCATACCTTGCACCTGTAGAATCAGAGAATGCCCAATTCAGAAACATATAAAATTATAAAAAATAAAGAAACAACGGTTCATGTTTTCATCCAATCAAAAGAAGCAAATTCAAGCACGCCTAAAGCCAAACCAAATTCATACATTTTCAAACACTAATTGCACCGGAGCGACGTTTTACATATATATAGATCAAATTATAAGTTCCATTCATAAATACATTCCCTAAATCAATCAATCAACAACCAGTGACTAAGTGGATAGTCTATTTTATTATCATCATTTATCCTATTTATTTGACTTGTTTTATTATATTATCTGTGAGAATTGATACGTTAATGTTTACTTTTGTAATTCTCATGTAAAAACAAGTATTATGTGAAACTTGGCGATTTTGGACTAATTATGAAGCAAAACAAGCAAGATGTTAAGAGTCTACTGAAATGTACAAGATCAAGATCATTCTGCTCCAGATACGCCGCATCCTACTTCTTACATACGGCGCATCACTATCAAGATTTCACAAGTTACAATCCAAGACGGCAAAGGACATGCGCCGCATAGAGAAATGGAGTTACGCCGCATCTTAAGGCGGTGTACGAATATTCCTGAATATATTAATCTTGCGCCGCATCTACTTATCCTATGCGCCGCATCTAACCCTCAGACAGAAACTATAAATACCCCAAGGCCAGATGAATTTCGAGAGCCTAGTTTTACAAGAAGACCAAAGACCACAAAACCCTAAGCCGAATTCAGACGTGTTAGCAGCACAAGACACACCCTAAACGAAGATACAAGAGCTGTAAGAAGGTCCTGCATGTATTCAATTCATTAAGTAGTTTTGTTTTATTATATTAGTACACTTTAATTCATCAGAATTGATGGGCCGATTCCATGTGACTACGGAAAACCATGGGCACCCCTTAAAATTGCTTTCCCATTAATTAAAGTTTATATGTTGATGTCTTTGGTGACTTTTATTAGTGCATTGATAACCTCTGTGTCTAGCTGAGCATTGCTTGGGTCGCCATGCCCCTTCCTCGCCTATTTATTCTATCGTTTCTAGGATAGTGGGATAGACATAAGTGATCATTAAGGGTTTACTCACCGATAAGATTAGAGCCAACGAGAAAGGTTTAACTCTCGATGCGTCGCATCGAACTATACACTTCATATAAAACTAGCAATAAAACAAGTAACAAGCTACTTAATTATCAGGACAGGTCTTCTTATTGTCTCAAGTATCTATCTGTGTACGTGTATGCTAATCGCTGATTCGTGCTCATTCGTTTAGTTTATTATTTAATCATAACCAAACCGTGCCAGTCTCTCAGGCTGAACCCCCTTGCGTTAGATTAGGTTGTATAGCTAACCTAGGATATTAAAATACATATTAGAATAACTAGATAATACGTTCCACTCTTAGTGATCGACACTCTACTTACCATTATATTCATACTGACCGGGTACACTGCTCGTTAAAGTGTGTGTTTTATTGATTAGTCGGCTAAATATAAATTTAAAACTTGAATACTGCTAAAACCACAACGACATCACGCGCGCACCAAGACTTTGGAGCTGCTGCCGTGGATATAAAAACTAGAGCAATACACACGCACACATCAAGTTTTTGGCGCCGCTGCCGGGGAGTGAATTGTTATTAACTGTTAATTTGATTAGTATTTTAATTAGGTTTTTCTTTTTAATTTTTATTCTAACCGCGAACCCTGTTATATATTAGATAAATTGCATTCATTGTATTATTTGCATATTTTCTGTTTTTGTGTGAGTTTATTTTCTTTAAATTTTGTTTCTTTTTGTTTGATTTTATTTTTGTTTTTATTTTTCTATTTTCTTGCATTCTGCTATCGTTGTACTGAACTGATACAAACGATACGGCGCATCTATTTTCATAGATACGGCGTATTGCGTTTAATTTTTATAAAATACAACGTGTTTAATAAATTCGATACGACGCATCTTTCCCCAAGATACGGCGTATTCTGTTTTTAATAAGAAATTTTTCTAAACCCTAACGCCATACGACGCATATGTTTTTGCAGATACGGCGTATCTATTATTTAAATTAAAAACAGTTTTCGAATTATTAAACAGATACGACGCATCGATTTCAATCGATACGACGCATCTTCTAAATCAAAAATCTTGTATTTTGAAACGTAACGAAAATACGGCGCATTAACTTTTGTTAATACGACGCATTTAATTTTAATAAATATAATCGATTTTTGATAATTAAACTGATACGGCGCATTCTAAAATTCTAAGCGGCGTATCTATTTTCTGAATAAAAGTCTGATTAAATTTTAACGAAATAAGATACGGCGTATCCAACTTTTTGGATACGGCGCATCGTCTACTGATATCAGCAACTTTTATTTTACTTTGATTGTTTCACTCTTCTTTTGCACGAGTAAGTTTTATTTCAGGAAGATGGACGATCCGGATATTACAATGGAAGAATATGTTAGGTTTGAAGAGGAAAAAGCCTTGAGCAATAATCAGGTGTATAACTGGAAAAGAGCAAGATATGGTGCACAAGTCATTGAGACGAAATAAATCACTATGGAAGAATACTTGATTTTAGGACAAGAAAAGTCAAGGAAAGAAAGAAACAAATTGCCATTTCAACACACTTGGTGTATGTCAAATGATGATGAAGAAGATTCATATACCGTGAAACCAATTCCGGCAATTGTTCTTGATAGTACTTTTTCTCCGGAGATTGCACAAGATGATGAGTATACGGAACCTTACGTTGAAGAATATTCTGCAATCGTATTACCACCATTAGACAATCCATCGGATGAAGATGAAAAGTATTCTAATTTTGATTTTGAACCGTTTGACACCATAGTTTATGATGACATACCTCAACCAGATTTTGACCCAACGAGGGATTTTGAAGAAATCTGGGATTACTTATTTAAGGATAAAATTCGGGACGATTATGAAATTGCAAGACCACTAGTTGAAGATGGAGATTCACAAGATGAATTGGAGTCACTTACAACACAAAGTGGTACAAATTTATTTAATATTATTAACCCCGTTACTAATAATCCTGCTAGTTTTCCTAAACAGGTTGCAAAACAAAAGAATGATGAGGTCAAATTTATTACACTACCTATTGAAGCACATGAAGCACCTGTGATCAACCCGTTTTTGATGGAGCTCGAGGAAGAATTTGGTGATGAGCTCTTAAACATTGCTATGATTGATGAAGATGATGATTTCGACCCTATGAAGTATATAGAGGAACTCGAACTTTTACTTTCTAAAGACCCTTTCTCATCTTCTGCGGAAGTCAAGGGACGCCTTACTACCAAAGAGACTAACCAAGAAGAAAGGAGACTCATTTTTCCTCAACATACTACTCTTTCTGATGAAGTGGTCAAGTCATCCAATTTATCAACCAAACCGGGTATGAATAGGGAAGATGTACATATATTGCCAATGTATGATCTTTATGTATTTCTTCAATCTTTAATAGCAAATTTACACTCTTTTCGTGTTTATTGCTACTATCACCCGCATTTGATTTTCAAGTGGGGGGAACAACACCCTATTACACAGTAAATAAGGGTGGAGTCAGGCTCGTGACTCGAACAAAAACAAGCGCTTCGTGGGAGGCAACCCATGCTTATCTTTTATTTTATTTTCTAATTTTGTATTGAGTCTTTCAGACCCGCAGAAGATACGGCGCATCTTCATCATAAGATGTGACGCATCAACTGCAATGGTCATATCTTATTTAATTTTCTGCATTTTTATTACTTTTGACTTTGAAACTTTCTGTCAGTATTTTAATGCGGCGCATCCCTGGTTAAGGATGCGACACATCTTCTATTCTGATTCGTATTTATTCCAGGCTCGATACGGCGTATCTTCTTCCATAAGATACGGCGTATCGACTGACCTGATGATTTTCATTTTAATTTTTAAAGTTTTATTTTTACTAACTACTAATGTATTATGCAAGTTTGAACCCTCTTAACTCAGGTGTGTTAAAGTCTGAACGGTATTATAGATTCCTGCATTTCCTGTGGATACATCATTTTTGAAGCTTAAACGTACTCATCCACAAGAAAGTTGATTTTTGCTCTTATACAAATGGAGGATCATACCGAGCAAATCTCAGGGGAGTTTTTCTGTTCTAATTCTTTTATTTTCCAGTTTTTAACCTTTGACACAAACAACGAGGACGTTGTTTAACTTAAGTGGGGGGATTGGAGAATTAGAACACTTACTTGTCCTAAACTTTTTCAAAATATGCTAAAAATGCGCTTAATATATCAAAATTTAAATTTTTTTTAGCATGTTTTTGTGTAAAGTCTAAATTACATAGCTGCACACATAACCTTATTTCCAAAAATTGTGAACTTTTCAAAATTCACAAATCTATGAGTGTGCCGGTGACTTGTAAACTTTAGAACTTGGCTTGTATACTATTCGAGACCACCATAATAAGTATTATCTATATAATTGGAATGACTTGTCTAAATTGGTAAATTTCTAGGATTACACCCAAATAGCCTTTATATGTTATGTGATATTAACTAACTACATTGGTTAGTTAACCTCCTAATAAACCCTTTTGTTACTCTCACTTTTAGAGTAAGATACCCCTAGAAAAACACTCAGAGCCATTCCTTTCGTTTCTCACACCCTTGTTATAATGTTTCGTTACACCCTTACACCTTAGCCTACCCTGTAGATTAAAATCCGTGGTTGGTTAATTGCATTAGGCAAAGTGTGTTTCCTTACATTACCTGTGTTCGCGTGCGTAATTCATTATCCTTGGTTGAGTCAGGAAATTGCACAATGCAATTGGTATGAAAGTAAATATTGTATATCTTTGAGTTTATTTTTCGTGTGTTTACTACTTTCGCTATTACAGTTATTTCTGAAAGTATGAAAAGTATGGAAAAATTATCCGGAAAAATAGTGATAGAAAAGTTGTGAAAATTTTACACATATATGTTGATGTCTAAAAAAAATAAAAAAAATAATAATAAATAAATAAATAAACCGAAAAAATAGAAAAGAAAAAGAAAAATGAAAAGTTGGAAGTTTGTTTTAACCAACTTATGTAAAGTTTTGTATTAAGTGGTTGATATCACCACTAATTGTTGTATATTATATTTATGGATTGAATGAGAGTTGGCCGTTATGGGAACGCCAACTAAGGTTATTCTTTGATTGAGATCTTGTTGAGTATAATTCGTGTCCACCTAAAGCGTGTGTTTCAAGTGTTAAAGCGTGAGTTATTCAATGATATGAGTCTTATTCATGGGATGGTTGGGATAGTGATTTACCACACTTAGGATTTTAATTTATCCGTTTTGTTTATTTTTCATTTTACACCAATTTGTATCCCAAATATTATCCATACCCTACATCATTCTTTATCCAAACCTTTGATTTATTGAGATTAGGGATTTGAGCAATCTTAAGTATCGTAGTCGTGGATTCGGCTATGTATTTATGATTTTGTCGCCCTTTTTGATATCATATTATTGGTGAAGATTACTTGGTCCTATCTTTAGCCCATTCGAGTTAAGGATTTGAGCAATTGCAAGTATCGTGGTCATGGATTCGATCATGTATTTGTGATTTTGTCTCCTTTTCTGGAATTTGAGATCGATAGAGATTAAGAAGAATGATTAACCCTTAACCAACAAACCCCTTTTTACCGCTTTAGACTTGTTATTCCTTGGCTTTAGTGGGGGAGATGCGTATACTTGCCAAGCTTATGATAGAATATTTGTCACGACTGGACAGTTAAACGATTAGATTTGCTTTTATCAAAATATTTAATTTTACTTCTAATTCGTTAAGTGTTTGGTTGTGCAATTATGAAAAAATAAATACATGCTTAAATATAAAAATAAATCCTAATAGCTTTTAGGATACATTTTCATAAGATTAATTCTAAGGTTTACTTGGGGACAAGTAAAGTTCAAGTGGGGGGATATTTGATGAACTCAAATAAGTACATTTTATTATCATCATTTATCCTATTTATTTGACTTGTTTTATTATATTATCTGTGAGAATTGATACTTTAATGTTTACTTTTGTAATTCTCAGGTAAAAACAAGTATTATGTGAAACTTGGCGATTTTGGACTAATTATGGAGCAAAACAAGCAAGATGTTAAGAGTCTACTGAAATGTACAAGATCAAGATCATTCTGCTCCAGATACGCCGCATCCTACTTCTTACATATGGCGCATCACTATCAAGATTTCACAAGTTACAATCCAAGACGGCAAAGGACATGCGCCGCATAGATAAATGGAGTTACGCCGCATCTTAAGGCGGTGTACGAATATTCCTGAATATATTAATCTTGGACCCCACGCGAAGTTAAGTCAATGCGCCGCATCTACTTATCCTATGCGCCGCATCTAACCCTCAGACAGAAGCTATAAATACCCCAAGGCCAGACGAATTTCGAGAGCCTAGTTTTACAAGAAGACCGAAGACCACAAAACCCTAAGCCGAATTCAGACGTGTTAGCTGCACAAGACACACCCTAAACGAAGATACAAGAGCTGTAAGAAGGTCCTGCATGTATTCAATTCATTAAGTAGTTTTGCTTTATTGTATTAGTACACTTTAATTCATCAGGATTGATGGGCCGATTCCATGTAACTACGGAAAACCATGGGCACCCCTTAAAATTGCTTTCCCATTAATTAAAGTTTATATGTTGATGTCTTTGGTGACTTTTATTAGTGCATTGATAACCTCTGTGTCTAGCTGAGCATTGCTTGAGTCGCCATGCCCCTTCCTCGCGTATTTATTCTATCGTTTCTAGGATAGTGGGATAGACATAAGTGATCATTAAGGGTTTACTCGCCGATAAGATTAGAGCCAACGAGAAAGGTTTAACTCTTGATGCGTCGCATCGAACTATACACTTCATATAAAACTAGCAATAAAACAAGTGACAAGCTACTTAATTATCAGGACAGGTCTTCTTATTGTCTCAAGTATCTATCTGTGTACGTGTGTGCTAATCGCTGATTCGTGCTCATTATTTTTGTTTATTATTTAATCATAACCAAACCGTGCCAGTCTCTCAGGCTGAACCCCCTTGTGTTAGATTAGGTTGTATAGCTAACCTAGGATATTAAAATACTGATTAGAATAACTAGATAATACGTTCCAATCTTAGTGATCGACACTCTACTTACCATTATATTCATATTGACCGGGTACACTGCTCGTTAAAGTGTGTGTTTTATTGATAAGTCGGCTAAATATAAATTTAAAACTTGAATACTGCTAAAACCACAACGACATCACGCGCGCACCAAGACTTTGGAGCCGCTGCCGTGGATATAAAAACTAGAGCAATACACACGCACACATCAGTTAATTAAATATTTGGGAATTTGGGAAGGAGGGTAGTTTGATTTTCGGGAAAAATTTAGGCGGTCTGTGAAAACTTGACAAGTGGGAAATTTTATTTTGGGAAAAAATTAAGTGTAGCATATTCAGTCACTTTTAAATAATGTGTGACAAATTTGACTATATGATTTAGTCACTTTTAAATAATGTGTGACAAACTTGAGTATATGATTTAGCCACATACATACTTACTTCATGTCACCATATATGGATTTTGGTCACACTATTCAATTGTGTGACATATATTTTTCACATATGTATATATATAGTGTGACTAATGTTTCAAACTTATTTGTATCCGTCACAGGTCCCAAATTATATGTGACTAAATAATCAAAAAAAAAATTACAAGATACCTCTAGTCACGAAAATATTCAAATGTGTGACTGTAGCCTCAGTTGGAAAGACGAAATGGTCACAAAAGTCGGATCAAGTGTGGCTGTTTCTTTTATTCTGGTACATTTAATCACATAAAAAAGCTACTGTGTGGCCGTTCGAAAAACAACATGTGTGACCAAATCCCATTTTTGTACTAGTGTACATATTGCTGGAATAATCTCCCGCTTCTAAACAGCATCCCATATTGATCAAAATGTTCGTGCAACTGGTACGTATAATATGCATTCATAGATAATTTTTTCCTTTTTTTGTTTGCATTAACACCCCGGAGCGTCAGTTTGGTATTATAACCTAGCTGGCCATATACAAAGAGAAGAGGAAATTGGAGAGACATGTATGAGCTGTGAAGCTTGTTAATTCTTTTAGGACCCCTGTCTCTGTCTTCTATGATTACATCATAGTCTGTCTGAGTGTTTGGACCATTCTCAAACACTATTGCTCTAAGTGTTCCAGTAGAAGGCAGTTGATATTGTTGTGCACCAATGACATTATAGAGCTGAATCTTGAATTCAGGTACATCTGCTTCGTTGCATTTGTCTCGAGCTGTTCTGAATATCTGAACCAACTCATTGTGTTCATCTAAGATTTGTATGAAACTTTGCACAATCTGAGGGTTCAAATTACTTTTAGCTTCACCACCAATAGGTTTCATTCTGTTAGCAACTTCATTTTCTGTATCATAGATGTAAAGTTGTAGAAATTTTGGATCTTTATTATCTTCTGGGCACAATGTTCCTATCCAATGGTAAATCTGAACTGAAATCTTGAACACATACGGGCCTCTTCCATCATTTATTGATTCATCAATTTTTGCCCCAAACGATGTCATACTGAACATTTGGTTATATGCGCGGATGTTTTCCAAAAAGTACCTATCTTTTGTGTTGTAATGTGCTTTGACCACCCCTTGTAACTCTTTCGGCACCCTATCTTTTGTTTCCTGTTTTGTTGTAAAACAAACATATAGTTACGTTAATATGCTGCAGCATGATTAAATAACCTAAGTATAGCGATAAAAAATTGTACATATATAAGGCATTTACCTGTGCTATTAAAAATGGTCGTTGAAGATTTGTGCATGTTTTCAATACCGTCTGTGCTTCTCTCTGAATTCACTTTGATACTATTTTGACCGTCCATGGTATTTCTCAAACTGCTATTGATAGTACTCATATCATAATCATAATACACCTCTTCATATTTACACTTATCTATGGTAATTGCATACAATGAATTTCTAAACTTGTAAGTACTACTTTTGAGTGACATCATATCTGCTGTTTATGTTTTAAAGCAAAAAGGATTGATTACCATTGTTTTTAATGAAAGTTGGAGTTGCTGTAGATGTGTGACCAAAAGGGAAAAGGAGTATAATGTTTATTTTCCTGTGCACCTTCTGCAAATGGTGACAATTCCATACAGTTAAGTCAACAATCTACTCTACATTGTGCATGAGTTTAAATTTGGTAACTTAAATGGTAACTGACCATAAGTATTCGTAAAAGATGGTATCACTGGATGTGTTTCATAATCGGTGGGATAATCTATACATATACCCTTGCCTTTAGCATTATAATATTTTGTCTCATTTTTTTTCGCATTAGTTTTTTGTTGTTGCAATTGCAGTTATATCCATGTGAACCTAAAAAAAATGAATTTACAAGAACCAAATGTCAGTTTTGGATGTTGAACTTTGCATACTTTGATGAACTATAAAAGGTGTGCTTTATGTTATATTGTGCATTTACTACCCAACTGTGTAATAATTTTGATCCTCCAAGGGTTGTCTATATTAATACCTATATTTAATGCATGTTTGAACTCCTGCATATGACTGTTTTATTCAATTACTGTTAATGTATTGTTTTTTTTTAAAGTTGAGTCTTACTTACCATTTCCAAGAATTTTAGTTCCTGCAAATGACTAAATGCAACAATCATTGTACATGTCAGTAGGTGTTGCACATTGTTGCTATGCATTAGTAGAATGTCACATATACACGTCAACTGTAGTATTAGAAGAACACTGTTATTGTGTGCAACATTGGTCATTTTGCAGTATACCTACGTTAAGTGAAACAAAGTTAGGTTTCATATAATTGTTATACATAAGATTGATGGAATAATTGCGAATTACCTTTCATTTTTTTTGCCTTTGTTGATTGCAAATGAGTTTTCTGGACCACCTTTCCTTTTCTGTGTGTCATTTGTGTAGGTGTATTCATTTTGGCAGTTAACGTCGGAGGCAGACACTTGTAGATTTTGTTTTTTTTGGGAAATATCAAAAGATGGAGATGATTCATGCAGTGGTAAAATTTCTTCACTTGTACTTAAGCAGCTGGTCTGTTTGGGTTTTTCTATTTTTACATCTTCTAGTTCTCGGTAAGACAGTTTTTGACAAAAAAGATGAAGATATGCCAACCCATTCAAATCGGATGTTTGTTCAACATTTGCTATATTATCATCAATGTAGCAATATTTATGATTTCCAAAGGCTTGTGGTGTCGTTTTTGAGCAATTACCAACATGCTTATATGTATAGTCATCAATTTCTTTTTCCTGTTCTTATTCTTGGTAATTTTTTTGCCATATTTTAATATGTGGAACAACAATGAGCAAAACTAAACATTGTAAAATAAAAGGAATATAATTGCACAAAATAGTATAAGCAATAAATATATGAGCAAGTATCATTGTAAATTTTATGTTTTTTTCATTTATATATTTTTTTGCAGGTGAACATCAAGTAAGATCATCAGTAAAGTTAAGTGGTCTAAATAAATTGGAAGTGGCTGGTAAACAATTCAAAACATAGCAAAGTTAGTTAATTTCTTACCTATTGTAGTATTTCTAAGATTTCCTCCTGTTTGTGAATCAATAGATGTTACGCAGCAAGGCCTGAAGAACAACAAAAGATGGTGAAAACCAAATGGTTTAAGAGGCTGGTATGGTAA
Organism: Artemisia tridentata subsp. tridentata; assembly: GCA_021014915.2. Lineage (NCBI taxonomy): Eukaryota > Viridiplantae > Streptophyta > Magnoliopsida > Asterales > Asteraceae > Artemisia > Artemisia tridentata. The sequence continues at coordinate 148,773,693 of CP139501.1, read as the reverse complement.
AAATAAAAAGCGGGAAAAAAAGATATAGATAGAAGATCTAGTAGGAAAAAAGGGAACAAAACGTATGTAATACCTTTATGAAATATTCTCTTTTTTTGGTTTTTTGCTTATGTAGGTAGATACTGTAATGAAGAAGACAATGCTAGGGTATAGAAGTTTCTAGTTTTAGGTTTTGGTACAAAAGGAAGGTATAATCCAAGATAATGTAGTATAAACTATGTTCTAGTGACGCGAAAAAAAGATAGTACATTGTCTAATTAATGAATCATGTGAAAGGCTTACCCAAGTAACATGTGGCCTACGGGTTCTACAGTTCAATACAGTATGTTGCACATTTCCTACAGTGCGTAACAGTGTGTTACAGTGCAAAACAGTGCACATTTTGAGCGGGTTACAGTGTGGACTATTCATAAGACACTGTAGCAAATATGAGAGATTACCAAAACTGACCAATCATATAATGCCTAATGGACCACTAACACTAAAGTACACTCCACAGCCCAATAAGAAAACACATTATGGTTCTAATTATCCCGCAATACAATTGCATTGGACCCCATTTCCAAATGCTTTTTTAGTATATAGTATAATTTGTGTGTAAGAGATTTAAATTCTAAGGTTTGATGGCACTTAACAATGTTTTTCCAAATAAGAAAAAAATTAATCTCACGATTATTTTGTGTTACAAGGTTTTCGCCTTTGACACTTTTAACCACACTTTTTGACGTCATTACAAGAACACACTGAGCGACATAAATATACAATTTAGTGACACGTTTTTTAGAAAGTATGAGATTTAAATTTTGAGGTTTAACGATAACAATATGTGTCCGAAAAGGAAAAAAATTAATTTCATACTTATTTTGTGTTACGAGATTTTTACCTATGACACCATTTAAATAATAAGGTAAATTGAAAATTTATTCCCTAATGTTTGTCAAAATTGAAAATAACACCCCGAGAGAAAAAAAATTGCAAACTAGCCACCGAGAGCTAAAGTTGCGTGCAAAATAGCCACAGAGAGCTAACGAGCGTTAGTACTCCTGTTAACTAGACTGAGCCGATGGGTATTATTGCCATTTCACTGTTCCACCTAAAAAAATACACGTGTTCGATACCCCAACAACTCAACTTCCATAACACATCCCAATAGACTCCTTCTTTCAATGGCTAAATTTACAACTAAATTTTGGTCAATATATTTTCCTTTTTCACATCATACTTTCCAGTCAAAACTTTTTCAACACACTTTCCAGTCAAAACATGGTGGTTACTTGTGAATGTGGCAAAACCGCAACAATCAAGACATCCTGGACAGACAGGAACCCAGGCTGATGGTTCTACTGTTGTCCGGCATGTGGTTTTATTGGATGGACAGATCCCCCTATGTGTTACCGAGCAGTCACTGTGATTCCTGGCCTCTTGAGGGCGAGGAATGAGCTGGAAGAAGAGTTTGAGGAGCAGTTGATGTTGATGAGGGAGAAGGATGCGCAGGTGAAGAAGCTCAAGAAGTATCTTGTTTTAAGTTCGGTATTTGTTTTCGTCTTCTTTAAGTTTTTTTAGTTTGGTATGGAGGTCTTTTGTTATCTTTTGGGTATGCTTGATTTCAGGGAATAAGGTCATCCTTGGTTTGTATTGACCTTATTATGTTAATAAAAATTTGATGTTTATGGTATAATAGTGGGATCATTGTTCTTGGTTGTTGTTACTTCCAAAAGACAATGTGGTATTGATTGTTGTTGATGGTGTTTTTTTGGTTGATTGAAAACAGTATACTCGTATTGAACTCTGATTTCTGTAAATGAGTACGATGTTAGCAAGTTGAATCAACTTTGACTTATGATAGTCAACAATTGGCCTTTTGGTTGCTGAATATTTATGCAGCAAATTTTCCTTTTGGTTGCTCAACAAGTTTGACTTATAATAGTCAATAATTAATTGGTTGATTGAAAACATTAAACTGGTATGGAAATGTGATTTTTGTAAATGAGTACATGATGTTGTCAAAGAAAAACAACTTTGACTTATAATAGTCAACAATTGGCATATTGGTTGTTGAATCATTATGCAGCAAATTTGCCTTTTGGTTGCTTGATGCGTACGATGTGTCGTTGCGGTTTAGCAGTATTAATGCCTACTCAAGTTTTAAATTTATATTTAGCCGACTTATCAATAACACACACACTTAACGAGCAGTGTACCCGGTCAGTATGAATATAATGGTAAGTAGAGTGTCGATCACTAAGAGTGGAACGTATTATCTAGTTATTCTAATCAGTATTTTAATATATTAAGTTAGCTATACAATCTAAACTAACGCAAGGGGGTTCAGCCTGAGAGACTGGCACGATTTGGTTGCAATTAAATAATAAACTAAACCAATAGGCACGAATCAGCGAATAGCACACACGTACACAGATAAATACTCGAGACAATAAGAGGGCTGTCCTTATGATAAGTAGTTTGTCACTTGTTTTATTGCTAGTGTTATATGAAGTGTATAGTTCGATGCAACGCACCGAGATTAAGTCCTTTCTCGTTGGTTCTAATCTTATCGGCGAGTAAACCCTTAATGATTACTTATGACTATCCTATTTATCTTTCTCCTACTTTTCTACAGACCATAGAATGCATAGGCGATCTAATAAATAGGCGAGGGCAGAGGCATGGCGACCCGATCAACGCTCAGCTAGACACAGAGGTTATCAATGCACTAATAAAAGTCACCAATGACATCAACATATAAACTTTAATTAATGAGAAAGCAGTTTTAAGGGAGTGCAATCTTTCCGTTGTCACATTACACAAGCCACCAATCTTAATGAATTAAAGTTTACTAACACAATAAAACAAAACTACTTAATGAATTAAACACATGCAGCACCTTCTTACAACTCTTGTATCTTTGATTTGAGTGTGTCTTGTGCTCGCTATTCGACTGAATTCGTCCTTGGTTTCTTTACTTCGGTCTTCGTATATAATATATGCCCCCCGAAATTCGTCTGGTCTTGGGGTATTTATAGTTTCTGTCTGAGGGTAAGATGCGGCGCATCTAGTAAGTAGATGCGGCGCATTTACTTAACTTCGCGTGGGGTCCAAGATTATAATATTCAGGAATATTCGTACACCGCCAGAAGATGCGGCGTATCTTTATCTTTGGATGCGGCGCATGTCCTCTTGTATCTTGGATCGTATCTGGTGAAATATTGATAGTGATGCGCCGTATGTGATAAGCAAGATGCGGCGCATTTGGAGCAGATTAGTCTTGATCTTGTACATTTCAGTAGACTTTAACTTCTTGCATGTTTTGCCCCATAATTAGTCCAAAATCGCCAAGTTTCACCAAATGCTTGTTTTCAACTGAGAATTACAAAAGTAAACGATTAAGTATCAATCCTCATACATAATATAGTAAAACAAGTCAAATTAATAGGATAAATGATAGTAATAAAATGTACTTATTTGAGTTCATCAAATATCCCCCCACTTGAGCTTTACTTGTCCCCAAGTAAACCTTAGAATTAATCTTATGAAAATGTATCCTAAAAGATATTAGGATTTATTTTTATATTTAAGCATGTATTCATTTTTTTCATAATCACACAACTAAACACTTAACGAATTAGAAGTAGAATAAAAAATATTTCGATAAAAGCAAATCTAATCGTTTAACTGTCCAGTCGCGACGAATATTCTATCATAAGCTTGGCAAGTATACACATCTCCTCCACTAAAGCCAAGGAATAACAAGTCTAAAGCGGTAAAAAAGGGTTTTTAGGCTTAAGGGTTAATTATTCTTAATCTCTATCGATCTCAAATTCCAGAAAAGGCAACAAAATCACAAATACATGATCGAATCCACGAACACGATACTTGCAATTGCTCAAATCCTTAACTCGAATAGGCTAAAGATAGGTCCAAACTTCACCAATAATAATATATCAAAAAGGGCGACAAAATCATAAATACATAGCCGAATCCACGACTACGATACTTAAGATTGCTCAAATCCCTAATCTCAATAAATCAAAGGTTTGGTTGGATAAAGAATAATACAGGGCATGGATAATATTTGGAATATAAATTAGTGTAAAATGAAAAATAAACAAAACAAATAAATTAAAATCCTAAGTGTGGTTAATCACTATCCCAACCATCCCATGAATAAGACTCATATCATTGAATAACTCACGCTTTAACACTTGAAACACACGCTTTAGGTAGACACGAATTATACTCAACAAGATCTTAATCAAAGAATAAACCTTAGTTGACGTTCCCATAACTGCCAACTCCCATTCAATCCATAAATATATAATATACAACAACTAGTGGTGATATCGACCACTTACATAACTTTACATCGTTGGTTAAAACAAACATCCAACTTTCTTCTTTTTTCTTTTTCTTTTCTCATTTTTTTGATTTTTTTTTTTTTTTTTTTTTTTTTTTTTTTTTTTTTTTTTTTTTAATAACATAAACATAGATGTGTAAAATTTCACCACATCACTAAAACAATAATTCTGGATAATTTTTCCATACTTTTCATGACTTCAGAAATAACGGTAATAGTGAAAGTAGTAAACACACGAAAAATAAACTCAAAAATATACAATATTCACTTTCACTCCAATCGCATTGTGCAATTTCCCGACCTAACCAAAGATAATGAATTACGCACGCGAACACAGGTAATGTAAGGAAACACACTTTGCCTATAGCAATTAACTAACCACGGATTTTAATCTACAGGGTAGGCTAAGGTGTAAGGGTGTAACGAAACATTTTAACAAAGGTGTAAGAAACGAAAGGAATGGCTCTGAGTGTTTTTCTAGGGGTATCTTACTCTAAAAATGAGAGTAACAAAAGGGTTTATACGGGGGTTAACTAACCAGTGTAGTTAGCTAATAACACATAACATATAAGGCTATTTGGGTGTAATCCTAGAAATTTACCAATTTAGACAAGTCATTCCAATTATGTAAATAATACTTATTATGGTGGTCTCGAATAGTATACAAGCCAAGTTCTAAAGTTTACAAGTCACCGGCACACTCATAGATTTGTGAATTTTGAAAAATCACAATTTTTAAAAATAACGTCATGTGTGCAGCTATGCAACTTAGACTTTAAACAAAAACATGCTAAAAATTTTAAATTTTGATATATTAAGCACATTTTAAGCATATTTTGAAAAGTTTAGGACAAGTAAATGTTAAGTGTTCTAATTCTCCAATCCCCCCACTTAAGTTAAACAACGTCCTCGTTGTTTGTATGAAAGGTTAAAAACTGGAAAATAAAAGAATTAGAACAGAAAAACTCCCCTGAGATTTGCTCGGTATGATCCTCCATTAGTATTAGAGCAAAAATCATCTTTCTTGTGGATTAGAACGTTTAAGCTTCATATTCGATGTATCCACAGGAAATGCAGGAATCTATAATACCACTAAGGCTTCAAAACACACCTAAAATAAGAAAGGTTCAAACTTGCATAACACATTAGTAGTTAGGTAAAAATAAAACATAAAAGTTAAAAATGAAAATCATCAGGTCAGTCGATGCGCCGTATCTTATTGAAGAAGATACGCCGTATCGAGCCTGGAATAAATACGGATCAGAATAAAAGATGCGCCGCATCCTTAACCAGGGATGCGCCGCATTAAAATAAACTGATAAAAAGTTTTAAATTCGAAAATAAAAATTGCAGAAAAATAAAATAAGATATGACCATTGCAGGAGATGCGTCGCATCTCAGGATTGAGATGCGCCGTATCCTCTGCGGCCTGACTGACTCGACACAAAAACAGAAAATTAAAAGATAAATCCGGGTTGTCTCCCGGTAAGCACTTGTCTTTATTCCAGAGTCTTCAAGTTAGACTCACGTTCAGCTCTTCATTCTCGATCATTGACTCCCACATTGCTTACGTAGGATCCATTTAGCAACTAATTCGTCACGTATATATTCAGGTCCCAATTTCAACACTCCATTGTAGAATCCTTCCATCAATTGATATGGGTACTCAATCCCTCTCTTATTGTCATCATCACTAATAAAAAGGAATGGAGAGAATTTGTAGCAGATCCTATTAGTAGCATGTTTAAATCCAGGGTGAGTTCGGGGCATCATATAAGTGATAATGTCGCTTCCACATTGAAAGGTGATCTTTCCTTCAAATCATTTTGCATTAATAGTGATCTCCCTACAAAATGGTTTTCCAACAATCACGTCGCCCATATTGCTGTCACAATAGGCATTCATGTCTTCAACAACGGCGAACTCGGTAACAATAGTAAAGCATCCAACGAAGATCGGGACATTAATGAAGGCTCCAACTACATTCTTTCCCTTATACTCCACTTTATTTCTCATAATGGAATTGTAAAAGCTTCTTGACATGACATTGATTGGTAAAATAGGAAAGAAATTGGCGTCAATACACTTGTACCCAATCATGCATGTGAATTGCAAATTGTAAGCACAATCGGCGTGGATCCTTCTACCATAATCCCAAGAACCATCATATCCCTCAAATTCATCGTAATTCCTAGTATTAATAGCGTTGACCTTTGGACTATCCAGAATTTCTCCATCTTCCAGCTCAGATTCCGCATCATCCATGAACAGGTCATTGGATTCTAATGGTCCATTAAGGTCATTAAGTTCAATGTAGTCCCCATTGTAACGTTCGGGTGATTTTTCATGCACTAATACTCCATTCATAAAATTGGCTTCGAAGTCGAAGTCAATCAGTTCTCGAATTCTTCCATTATCCTTCTGAAATAATCACGAAAAGCATCAGTAGGATTTGTTCGCTAGAAGAGAAATTAACGAATTCAGAAACGGATATAAGAATACAAATAGCTGATATCTGCAGACGATGCGCCGTATCCAAAAAGTTGGATACGCCGTATCTTATAATCGTTAAAATTAAATCAGACTTTATTCAGAAAATAGATACGCCGCTTATAAATTAGAATGCGCCGTATCAATTTTAATTATCAAAAATCGATATACTTATTAAAATTAAATGCGTCGTATTAACAAAAGTTAATGCGCCGTATTTTCGTTACGTTTCAAAATATAAGATTTTTGATTCAGAAGATGCGCCGTATCGATAAAAATCGATGCGCCGTATCTGTTTAATAATTCGAAAACTGTTTTTAATTAAAATAATAGATACACCGTATCTGCTGAAGCAGATGCGTCGTATATCGTTAACGTTTAGAAATTTTTTTTTATCAAAAATAGATACGCCGTATCTTGGGGAAAAGATGCGTCGTATCGCTTTATCGCTTAGAAATTTTTTTTTGTTAAAAACAGATACGCCGTATCTTGGGGAAAAGATGCGTCGTATCGAATTAATTAAACGCGTTGTATTTTATAAAAATTAAACGCAATACGCCGTATCTGAGAAATCAGATGCGCCGTATCGTTTGATTTAGCTCAGTACAACGATAGCAGAACACAAAAAATACGAAAAGTAAAAATAAAACACACGAAAATAAACACAAATAAAAGCAAATAAATAACACACAAAAACAGAAAATATGCAAAATATTACAATGAATGCAAATTAATCTAATACACAACAGAATTAGCGGTTAGATAAAAAATTAAAAACCTAATTAAAATACTAATCAAATTAACAGATAATAACAATTCACTCCCCGGCAGCGGCGCCAAAAACTTGATGCGTGCGATGTGTCGTTGCGGTTTAGCAGTATTAATGCCTACTCAAGTTTTAAATTTATATTTAGCCGACTTATCAATAACACACACACTTAACGAGCAGTGTACCCGGTCAGTATGAATATAATGGTAAGTAGAGTGTCGATCACTAAGAGTGGAACGTATTATCTAGTTATTCTAATCAGTATTTTAATATATTAAGTTAGCTATACAATCTAAACTAACGCAAGGGGGTTCAGCCTGAGAGACTGGCACGATTTGGTTGCAATTAAATAATAAACTAAACCAATAGGCACGAATCAGCGAATAGCACACACGTACACAGATAAATACTCGAGACAATAAGAGGGTTGTCCTTATGATAAGTAGTTTGTCACTTGTTTTATTGCTAGTGTTATATGAAGTGTATAGTTCGATGCAACGCACCGAGATTAAGTCCTTTCTCGTTGGTTCTAATCTTATCGGCGAGTAAACCCTTAATGATTACTTATGACTATCCTATTTATCTTTCTCCTACTTTTCTACAGACCATAGAATGCATAGGCGATCTAATAAATAGGCGAGGGCAGAGGCATGGCGACCCGATCAACGCTCAGCTAGACACAGAGGTTATCAATGCACTAATAAAAGTCACCAATGACATCAACATATAAACTTTAATTAATGAGAAAGCAGTTTTAAGGGAGTGCAATCTTTCCGTTGTCACATTACACAAGCCACCAATCTTGATGAATTAAAGTTTACTAACACAATAAAACAAAACTACTTAATGAATTAAACACATGCAACACCTTCTTACAGCTCTTGTATCTTTGATTTGAGTGTGTCTTGTGCTTGCTATTCGACTGAATTCGTCCTTGGTTTCTTTACTTCGGTCTTCGTATATAATATATGCCCCCCGAAATTCGTCTGGTCTTGGGGTATTTATAGTTTCTGTCTGAGGGTAAGATGCGGCGCATCTAGTAAGTAGATGCGGCGCATTTACTTAACTTCGCGTGGGGTCCAAGATTATAATATTCAGGAATATTCGTACACCGCCAGAAGATGCGGCGTATCTTTATCTTTGGATGCGGCGCATGTCCTCTTGTATCTTGGATCGTATCTAGTGAAATATTGATAGTGATGCGCCGTATGTGATAAGCAAGATGTGGCGCATCTGGAGCAGATTAGTCTTGATCTTGTACATTTCAGTAGACTCTTAACTTCTTGCATGTTTTGCCCCATAATTAGTCCAAAATCGCCAAGTTTCACCAAATGCTTGTTTTCAACTGAGAATTACAAAAGTAAACGATTAAGTATCAATCCTCATACATAATATAGTAAAACAAGTCAAATTAATAGGATAAATGATAGTAATAAAATGTACTTATTTGAGTTCATCATTGCTCAACAAGTTTGACTTATATAATTGTAGCAAAGCTGCCTAAACTGAACGAAAACCATGGTAAACCCGAATGAAAACCAATGATTAAAAATACCATTCGAAATCAACATGTCTTAATACCATAAATGTAGCAGGAAACAACACACAGAGTCACAGGCAGACATAGTCATTAAATAGTCTTAAAATTCACAAATAGAAAACCATAAAATAAAAGTCAACATTGTTTTATTTTACTGCACCATCAGACTGGTGTTAACTCACTTGGCCTACTTTCCTATCTTTCTTGCTATCTTGATCCTCTTTTTCCTTTGACCTCCATCATTCACTGTTGCTTGTGATCCCACTAGCTGACTTGTGCTTCCTGATACCTCAGCTGCTTGTGATCCCACTGACTGACTTTTCCCTGCTGATACCTCAGTTACTTGTGATCCCACTGGCTGACCAGTGCTTGTCCCTGCTGGTACTCCTTCCTTTCTTGATCCATTACACTTCTTCATTTTTCCATTGACTTGGTTGTCTCTTGGACCTGTACAAGCTCTCCTATTATGAACCTTTCCACCACACTTACCATAAGAGATTGTAGTGCCCTTCTTTGACATCTTGCCATTCTCCACCATCTTCTTCACAGCTGCTTCAGCAATCTCATCCTTTTGCATTCTTCTCTTCTTCCTTGGTCTACCTATGGGAACATGGTGATGGGGAGGCAGTAACACGCTAGGGATCCTGTATTTTGGCCAAAAGGTGGCACCATCAATTCCTTCAACCTTATACTAATACATCTCCTTCCATGTGTTTAACCAATAACATTGGTCCACCCAATCCTATGGTATCCCAACGTCTTTGCCATAAGATGCCATGTTGTAGATTGCGACAACAACATGTTTACATGGAATACCAGTTAGCTGCTGATGCGTGGTTTTGCGACCTTACAACAGGTTTTACCTCTCGAGGGATCTCAAGAGGCTTACAACCCCACCAGGCAGTGTACCTGACCGATGTAGTATAGTGTAGTGGTAAGTACGGGGGATTGATCGTTCTCCACAGGGAATAGTGTTCGTTAGGTATGAAAAATTACTCTAATAGGTCTAAGGGTGAGAGAAGATTCTTTTTATGTTTTTATATTTTTTTATGAAAGCAAGTAAAATCTCGGGTTTGAAAGAGTGGGCGGAATTAGTTGCTAGTCAACTAACCCAAATTACTACGAATGCAAATAAAATAAAATAACAGAAAATGAAAATGTTGGTGAAAACTTATGTGGAGGGAAATGTGTTTACTTAGATTTCCTTACTCCCTAACTATCTTTTACCGGTTGATTAGTGTGTATTAGTCGCGTGGATGACAGGTGTATTCCTTAATACCATTCGTGGGGTGGCGTACGTACTTCCCCAACTCTACAAGCTCCTACTTCACTCCTATGTCGAGCCGGCTAGGAAGCTCCTAACATGGGATCACTAGAATTCGCTTGTGCATTAAATACAACCATAAAAACCTTTAGTACGCATTGGTTCATGTTTCTTAAGACGTTCAAGCAAGTTACCGAATAGGAAGTTAGCCAGTTTTCTTAAGCCTAACATAGATGAACAATCATCCAATACAACTAACAACACACTAATAACCAATAATCAATAGCTAGGTTTCATTAGATCTAAGCAAACACAAGATAAATTTAGCCTAACATGTTAAACAAAAGACAAGAATAAGATAGAATCAAACAACACATAGACATATTGAATGATTAATTGATAACTTATCTTCAATGTAACATGGAAGATCTCAAGGCAAAAAGCCTTGAAAGAGCTGCCAAATTCGTCCTAGGGTTTTCACACACAAAGTTCCCCAATAAGTTCCACACTAATGACAAAAAATTAGAAAACTATATATAGACTTTTGGATCTGACGGCGTCACGTTATGGAGTGTGACGCCGTCACCTCGCCGCTTTTAGGGTTCTCGGATGACCTTCTTGACGCCGTCCCTCTTTAGCTCTCCAAAATCCGTTCTGGCTTATCAAGGCTTGACGCCGTCATACTATGAACGTGACGCCGTCCCTCTTTGAATTATAACGTGACGACCTTGATCAGATTAAAGCGTGACGCCGTTAGAATTTCCATGCAATTTCTCTGGCTTATCATGAGTAAATTTCACATCCACCACTTTTGCCAAGCCATGACGCCGTCCAGGGTTAAATATGACGCCGTCAAAGGTAACTTTCAGCCGATTTTTGAGACTTTGCCGTTTTCTTCACTTTTATGCTCCAAAAACGTCCAAAATGCCTCCTTTTCCAGATTTCTTCTTAAAAGTACCTAAAATGACAAAAGGAACGATTTAGGGTGATATTTGATCAAATAAATACGATTTAGGGCTTAAATGACCCCTTAAAAGCGGTACACTTTTCGCTTCATCAAATACCCTTACACTTGAGATTTGCTTGTCCTCAAGCAAATGCGCTTTTATTCTAATCAAAATACAAGTTAGGGGTCATTTAATGCTAACATAAAAGTAATTACAACAAATATTCGTTCCACTTTTATCATAATAAGCACGGAGATTACAAACTAGCACCTCACAAGTAGTGTTTAGATACTCACATCTCTCAAGTGTCATCAAAATAAATCTCATACATGAAAACGGATAATATCTCTCACTACCTGTCATAGCAAATAGATTACCATAGGCTTGGGAAAGGATCAAAAACCTCCTCCACTAGGCGTAAGCACCTAAGATAAACTATCAAAGAGGGCTTTTAAATGGGTTATAATGTTAGGTGTAGGGAAAAGGAAAACACGGTTCTGTTGGATAAATGATATTTTACTGGTGGCGAGTTAAAGATCTTGATCAATTACATGTACTATACAATGTTGCTAAGCCAAGACTCGACTCAATCTTAAGCTAAAAACAAAATAACAAAAACATAAAATAAAAATAAAATGAAACGGGATGGTAGTCCGTATATTTTTTCTATTTTTTCATTTTCTCATTTTTTTTGTATTTTTCTTGATTTTTCGATTTTTTTTTTTTTTTTTTTTTTTTTTTTTTTTTTTTTTTTTTTTTTTTTTTGCATACACTTTTGCCCTACCATCCAAAATAATACATCATAGGGGCGTTGCATTCCCCTTACACTTGAACTTTTACATAACTTTACAAATAACTAATCTAATGACTCGAATTAAGATAATTGAAAAACTTGGAGTACTTTTTTTTTAAAAATATTTAGCACATATGGGGGTAATAAATGATGTTCTTCCCCATTACTTCATTACACTAGTACTTTACCCATGAGTCCCAATCGTCCCAAAACAATATGTACAAAGATATGACTCGACTTAGCAACCATGTAATCAATTAGATAATTAACTTGGGTTTAAACAAATATTGTAACAATAATGCACTAAAAATGAGTGCATACAAGGTAGGCTAAGGCGATTTGGGTGTACATTTAAGTGGGGTGTAACAAATTCTTCCTTTAAGTAAAATGCTTAAAGGTCGAAACGAAAAAATAGGCTATGAGGGGTGTACTAGGGGTATCGTGTACTAAAAATGAGTACAACGCAAAGGGTGTGGGAGAATTACTTGACCAATGTAGCCAAAGTAATTATAACAAAAACACAGGTGTAAAACAATGGGTTAATCCTAATGCCTCTTATCATGTAGTAAATCTAACTACACGAATGTAGTCTCACTTGTGGCCTCGGAATGGTCGTAACGCAAGTTCTAGAATCTAAGTGCTGCCGGTACACACATCATAGCAAAAATGCTTTTCCTACCAATTCTAGGGGCGAACCTCACATATTTGGGGGTGGAAAATTTTTTAGTGGTACGGTTTTTGTGCTAGTCATATAACTCCTATCCGTGAGACGCTCATTAAGATCAAAGTTTCACTCCTATATGTTGTAAAAAATTTTAAATTTGGCACTAAAATTACCCTAACAGGTATTTATCTCAGTTTTATTACACATCCACTATTAAACAAACCAAAATCAAGCGCACTTGTATTCTCTAATCGTACTTTTACCCCCCCCCCCCTTACACTTAAGATGAACATTGTCCCCAATGTTCAAATAACAAGATGTAAAAGTATAAAGTAAAAGAATGAAATCAAATACTCCCCTGATTCGTCCGGTGGATAATGAAGTAACACGGTTAGATCTTCTTTCAAAGAGAATGTTGAAGCTCCATGACTAATGCATCGCCATAAGCTTGATCCAAAACATTTCCTTGTACAAAATAACCTGTTAAATCTGAGAAAACAAACACGAAAACCTGCATAACATCGGCGGGATAAATCTATATATATATAAGGATATAATGCTTGTGGAATGATAATTTTGCAGATTCCTGGAGATTATAAGTTATAGATTTAATAAAAACTTTTTATGAAAACAAAACTTTCAAAAATTTTCAGAAAATTAAACCTGACGCCGTCAGGTTGTAACTCCTGACGCCGTCAGAAATGATCTGACAGAATTCTCATGTTACGTTTCCGGAAAAATTTTGGAAAAACCTATACCTTACTTCCTGGAAATCCTGCAAAACATCATTATGACTCGATACAAGCATTTGACTCAAACAAATACTAATATGTATGTTAATTTATTATTATTATGATTCATGTATATTTGTGTTCTAATAAACCGATTTGGATTTCCCTTACACTTAACTTTTGCAAAATACCTTTATATGTAGTTAAGACGAAGTTAAAAACAAAATAAAGCATTTTCACAAATTAGTTTTGAACATGAATCAATAATAATAAAATTTAAACATACATACGGAAACAAATAAAATCAAACAAACAAATAAATAAACAAATAAAGCAAATAAAGCTTGGGTTGCCTCCCAAGAAGCGCTTTTCTTTATTAACGAGTCTTGTAGCTAGACTCAAAGTCACTCTACCCTATATAAGTGAGCTCGTCATCGAGGACGTCTTTAGGGTTAAGCTTGGATTGAAGTTTCCTATTGGTCCGCTTAGTACGATATATCTTTTCAAACTTCTCTCCATCCGGGTCATACGATGTCATCTTAATATGCCATGAACCATCTCCATCTTTGGGTGGTTTATCCCAATTCCACTTATGATCATCTTCCTCACAAGTCCACTTATTCATTCCTAGGTTAATTGGCAAAACTCCTAGGAAATCAATCATTTTCCTAAAAACTAGAGGGTCTTCAAATGGATCCAATTCGGTGTCCCTAGCTAAGAGTTGCTCTACCGTATGTGTTCGGTTCACAAAGTCCTCTTCTAGGTAAAATGGGCGTTGGGGTCCTATGAAGTCTCTATCAATCCAAGGTCCATATCTAGATGGTCTCCTATTTGATTCTAACCAATGTGGTGTTGGTTCCTCACTAGTATCATAGGCGTGTTTCTTAACATCATAGACTGACCAAGTATCTCCTTCTCCTACCGCTATCTTGGATTCCTTACAATCAATCATAGCACTAGCGGTCGCCAAAAATCCTCTACCTATCAACAAGGGGCATGTAGGGTCGCTAACCATATCAAGGACGTGGAAATCGGCTAAAATGGTTAGTTTTCCAATGTGCACTAACACGTCCTTAACTACTCCAACCGGGTAAGCAACACTCCCATCCGCTAAACCTATTATCACCTCGGTTTCTTCAAGTTTTCCTAGTTTTAGAGAGGTGTAGAGAGGTAACGGAAGTAAGTTAAGGCTTGATCCAAGATCGGCTAATGTGTCATAAGCCTCCAAATTACCGATCTTGCAAGGTAGAACAAATAAGCCCGGATCATCTAATTTCTTAGGTAGTTTGTTTTGAACGAAGGCGGTCCCTTTTTCGCCTAACTTGAGCTTCTTCTCATCCAACACATCAACAACCGGACTTTCAAGGTGGAGCTCCTTGAATTCTACGTCAAGGTTTTGAGTGGGAGGTGTTTCAACTATGTTGTTGACCAATTTGGATGTCATAACTTCTTGATCATTTGGAACGACTTGGGTTTGTTTGAAACACGTGCTCATGGAATTGACCGAATAATATTGTGGACAAGAACTAGGGGACGAAACCGATGAAATAGCGTTGACATTTAGTTTCGGGTTCTTGACCGTGTTGCTAGGGAGTGCTCCCATTTCTCGGTCATTGAGGGCTTTCAACAAGATGTCAATCTTATTGGTCATCTCGCTTTGTTTTTGTTTGAAATCGGCTTCAAACTTGGCTAAACGAGCTTCTTGAGATGCCATAAATTGGGACATCAATCCTTCAAAGTTATTGGTACTACCATTGCCGGAAGGATTGTTGTTGAAAGTACGGTTCGAGTTGGAACCGCTTGATTGAAAACGATTAGGTGGGTTGGAAGAATTGGTTTGTTGCGCGTTTTGGTTTTGTTTCCACCTAAGGTTCGGGTGATTTTTCCATGAGGGGTTGTATGAATCACCGTAATGGTTTGGCTCAGGTTTGAAAGTGTACCACTTGTCTCCCGCTCCGTCGGTACGCGAGGATGCGTAGTCCACAAAAGCTTGTTCGGGGAGTTCCATGCAATCACGAGTGTCGTGGGGACCACTACATAATTCACATGAAGAAGTGATTTTGTTCACTTGGCTTGAAGGTTTAGGAGCCTCGTAGGATTTCATGAGAAACTTAACTTGGTCTTCAAGTTCTATGATCCTACGGTCGGAAGTGCTTGAATTGTTCGAAGGCAAAGATATTGCCTTTACCGTTTTATTCAAATCACGGGGATCACTCCAACTTTCGTTGTCATAAAGAGCAAGATCCTCTAGGAGAGCCCATGATTGTTCCGCACTAAGATCACGTAGCTTGCCACCGGCCGATTGGTCAATGGTTTGCCTTGTGGAGAGATTGATATGGTCATAGAAGATTTGGACTTGGAGCCAAAGTTCTATGCCATGGTGAGGGAATTTTTGGAGTAAGTCCTTGAATCGAGTCCATGCCTCGTAGAGAGTTTCGCCTTGACGTTGTTGGAACATCAAGATATCATTCCTTAGTTTGGTAGTTCTTCCCGGTGGGAAAAACTGAGCAAGGAAACGAGTGGTGAGATCATCCCAAGAGGTGATGGATCCTGCGGGTTGACGTTCTAGCCACTGACTAGCTTGGTCCCGCAGAGAGAATTGGAAGAGACGCAATCGGGTCGTCTCTCGAGTGGCAACATCAAGGTCTATAGAATCAACGATTTTGAGAAAGTCCTTCAGATGTTGATTAGGATCTTCAGAACGAAGTCCATGGAATGCGTATCCGCTTTGCACCAACCGGATGGTGTCGGATCGCAAGGGTGTGATATTGGCTCCTTGAGTGAGCTCAATGGTGTTTCGATAGCCATAGTGGCTAGGACGGGAGTACTATCCTAAAGTACGGGCTCTAGGAGGTGGTGGTTGTTGTTGTGATGGTGGGTTGTTGGGATTAAGGATATTACCATCTTCCATGATGTCGAATGGTAATGGTTACGAACAAAGAAACGAAGAAAAATAGATAGACTAAAGAAAACCTAGAAAAAGAAAATAAAAATCTCACTAGAAAGGAATCTAGTGAGTAGACCTATAAAATAAAAATTCAACCTAAACAATAACTATTCCCCGGCAGCGGCGCCAAAAACTTGATGCGTGGTTTTGCGACCTTACAACAGGTTTTACCTCTCGAGGGATCTCAAGAGGCTTACAACCCCACCAGGCAGTGTACCTGACCGATGTAGTATAGTGTAGTGGTAAGTACGGGGGATTGATCGTTCTCCACAGGGAATAGTGTTCGTTAGGTATGAAAAATTACTCTAATAGGTCTAAGGGTGAGAGAAGATTCTTTTTATGTTTTTATATTTTTTTATGAAAGCAAGTAAAATCTCGGGTTTGAAAGAGTGGGCGGAATTAGTTGCTAGTCAACTAACCCAAATTACTACGAATGCAAATAAAATAAAATAACAGAAAATGAAAATGTTGGTGAAAACTTATGTGGAGGGAAATGTGTTTACTTAGATTTCCTTACTCCCTAACTATCTTTTACCGGTTGATTAGTGTGTATTAGTCGCGTGGATGACGGGTGTATTCCTTAATACCATTCGTGGGGTGGCGTACGTACTTCCCCAACTCTACAAGCTCCTACTTCACTCCTATGTCGAGCCGGCTAGGAAGCTCCTAACATGGGATCACTAGAATTCGCTTATGCATTAAATACAACCATAAAAACCTTTAGTACGCATTGGTTCATGTTTCTTAAGACGTTCAAGCAAGTTACCGAATAGGAAGTTAGCCAGTTTTCTTAAGCCTAACATAGATGAACAATCATCCAATACAACTAACAACACACTAATAACCAATAATCAATAGCTAGGTTTCATTAGATCTAAGCAAACACAAGATAAATCTAGCCTAACATGTTAAACAAAAGACAAGAATAAGATAGAATCAAACAACACATAGACATATTGAATGATTAATTGATAACTTATCTTCAATGTAACATGGAAGATCTCAAGGCAAAAAGCCTTGAAAGAGCTGCCAAATTCGTCCTAGGGTTTTCACACACAAAGTTCCCCAATAAGTTCCACACTAATGACAAAAAATTAGAAAACTATATATAGACTTTTGGATCTGACGGCGTCACGTTATGGAGTGTGACGCCGTCACCTCGCCGCTTTTAGGGTTCTCGGATGACCTTCTTGACGCCGTCCCTCTTTAGCTCTCCAAAATCCATTCTGGCTTATCAAGGCTTGACGCCGTCAGACTATGAACGTGACGCCGTCCCTCTTTGAATTATAACGTGACGACCTTGATCAGATTAAAGCGTGACACCGTCAGAATTTCCATGCAATTTCTCTGGCTTATCATGAGTAAATTTCACATCCACCACTTTTGCCAAGCCATGACGCCGTCCAGGGTTAAATATGACGCCGTCAAAGGTAACTTTCAGCCGATTTTTGAGACTTTGCCGTTTTCTTCACTTTTATGCTCCAAAAACGTCCAAAATGCCTCCTTTTCCAGATTTCTTCTCAAAAGTACCTAAAATGACAAAAGGAACGATTTAGGGCGATATTTGATCAAATAAATACGATTTAGGGCTTAAATGACCCCTTAAAAGCGGTACACTTTTCGGTTCATCAGCTGCCATCTCCTACATGTACATTTCCTAAGAGTCAGATTCACAATACATTGGTCATTCCAAGGTCCCTTACACTGGTATATGTCCCCCCCCCCCATTCCATACAACATTATACTCATTTGCTTCTCACTAGATGTTACTAAAAATTGCAGTTGCAGTTGCAGTTGGGGTTAAGGTACCTTCACATCTGTCTATCACCTGATGCACTATGCAAATTCTCTTCATAAGATACTCTCTGATGTATTCCAAACAACCAATGATTGGTTGTTCTTTGCCGTCCACCAACTTGCTATTAAAAGATTCACATAAGTTGTTTAGTAAGATGTCACATTTAGCTCTCCCTGTATGTTACATAAAGTAGCAACATCAGTTTTTAGCATTCAAAAAATACTGCTGGAAAGAAATACTAGGATTATATTATACCTGAAAAATGTAACCTAGACTATGATGATGGTGGTAGTTTTTGTAACCAATCATGAGCTTTAGGGTCCACTACTTTGAGCTCCACCATTAATCGATTAAACTAAACCACTATTGATGCTATTGTACACTTCCAAAGAAAGTCCTTGTAAATTCTTCCCTTGAATAACTGCTTCATGTTGTCATATATGTGTTTGATATAGAATCTGTGTTCAGTAGCAGAAAACAGTTTTGCAATGGTTGGTAATATCCCCTATAAAAATAAACATAAGATATGAATGTGGGGTGTATAATGTACAAAATAAATAAGCAAACCATGATTATACCTTTTGTCTGTCTAAGATGAAGGTGTAGTTTGAATTGGGTTGCAAATCAAGGTCATCTCCTAGATTGGAAAGGAACCATAACCATGAACTCTTGCACTCAGCTTCAACAATTGCATAAGCAAGTGGATACAGCCCATTATTGCTATCCATACCAACAGTATTTAAGACTTGACCAGTATATGGTCCTTTGATAAAAGCTCCAACCAAACCCAGTATTTCCCTTCTTTCTGCTCTGTAACCTGCTTTCAGGGCACCAATACAAACATAAATCCATTTGAAAACTCTTGAATTTAGGGTTAAATCAGTGTTTGTTTCAACTTGAATCTTCATAGTTTTATCCCTTTTTTTCCTTAAACTCCATCGCATAATCCCTAAGCGTAGCATATTGTTCTTCATGGTCACCCAAGATGTGTTTCGTCGTTATTTCTTTTGCTCTGAATACATTTGTTCTAGAGATGTTGATATGAAATTTTTTATTTAATTGATCTTGTATAGCAAGGATCGGGATGTTAGGATTTGAAACAAGAATTTTACCAACCTCTGTTGATATGAATCTTGCGGTTACAATTCTAAGATCTCTTGTTTTGAGGCATTTATGTTCATCAGTCAATGTTTTGACACTCCAAGACACTTCATCCCCAACTTTTGAAACGTGTAGGGACTATGGGAATATGGGTTTGTCACCCTCCTTTCCAAAACAATTTTTGTCCTTAAAGGTTTTGGCTGTCCCAATCTTGCCCTTTGACTGTGAAGAAGAAGGTTTATTTAGGCAACCTCCTTTCTTTGAGCTGTGATGACATCAAATAATTCTGATTTTCTAAGTGTCAATTTCCCCTTTATGTTGACTAATTATGCTAAAATTACTATAAGATATGTCCTTATTTCTTCATATTTCGTTTTAGGACTATTAATAAGGTATGGAACGACGTTAGGACGAATCAGGGCTTAATACTGATCAAGAGATAACTTTTTCTCTGCCATGAAGATTACGAAGTAACTAAGTAATGATGTTACGCCGTAAATGATTGAAGACTTGAAAATATTTCTATATTATGAAGATTACGGCGTAAATATTAAACGGATTGGAATTTTGAATATTACGGCATAACTCGCGTGGAGATTATGACGTATTGTTACATCTATGAAGACTACGGCGTTAGCAACTACTAGGTTACGCCGTAGATGTGGATAAACTTCAAGAGTAACCCATTTCTAGAAGGGTTACGGCGTAACCAGTACATAGGGTTACGCCGTAACTTTTTATGGTTTCTTATGCCTATAAATACCAGACGAATTTTGCATTCCAAACCATCTCCCGTTTGAATTCTTTTACTATCATCATTGTATTCGAGTTTGAATTCTTTTATGTTGCTCTCCCCAAGCCGTAACTTTTTATGGTTTCTTATGCCTATAAATACCAGACGAATTTTGCATTCCAAACCATCTCCCCTTTCCCAAACCTGAACTACGGTTTGGGGAGAGCAACCATAGAAGAAGAATCCAGGCTTAGGAGGTCGGAAGAATGAAGTTTTCGTCTACTATCATCATTGTATTCGAGTTTGAATTCTTTTATGTTTTTCTAGTAATCATACGATGAATTCAAGTTTTAATTATGTTATGCATTCTCTTTTATTTCTCTATATAGACATCTTCTTTGCCTATTCACAGACAAACTAGTTTCGGTAGTGTTCAAAGCTTGTTAGTATCTAGTAGGCTAGGAGAATTGACCAAAGGACCCTAGCCGACTATATTGCAATGTATGGAAGGAATTGGCCATAGTACAACAATCCTTTGTGTGCGAATGACCAAAGGATCACCTATCAAGTGGACATACTTAAGAAGTTAGAAGAAATCTAAGATCCAAGAGGCCGGATTTCTCACGAATTAGGTCTATTAGATATGGTGCTTAATGACTCAAACTAGTCTACCTGTAAGCTCCGACAGCCAGAAGGATCCAGATCTTTGGTGTCTTAGTTAGATTCTAAGGAGATAGGCTAGGCGAATTGACCAAAGGAGTCTAGTGATATTTATCCACTATGTTGAGCATAATAAATTAGAATTACATGCATCTAAGCCTTGGTTAGATTCATTCCACTTTCTTTCTATTCCTTTATTTTAATTCTATTTAAATAGGACTTTAATAATCATACAACTTCTTTTAAACTACCTTTTTTACAATACAAATACATTAGATCTTCAGAACATCAGCTCTTAGGGACGACACTCGGATTTACCTAGGCTTTACTACACTCGATCGGGTTCGCTTCCCGTTAGTATGTGTTAATCCTTTTATGTCTTAGTTTATAAATTTAAAGCAGGATGAAAAATATGCATCAGGTTTTTGGTGCCGTTGCCGGGGAGCAGTTTATTTGAAAGATCTAAGGTATTTCTAAACTCTTAAATTATTGAAATAATTATGTTTGACCTGGTAAGAGACGTTTGCAGAACTCCACAACTTATATCAAGTACGAAATTCGCTCTCTCGTATTGCAATTTTTAAAATTATGGATATATCCTAAAAATTTTATATTATGTGACGTATTAATTTAGTGTTTTTAATTACGACGTAACATAGCAGACAAGTTACTGCGTAAATATTTTTAATTAATTTAAAATACGAGTAATAAATTAAGGTTACGATGTAACTAAGTAACACGGTTACGCCGTAACTCCTTTCCAATATAAATATAAACCTCTGGCGTAAACCACATTTTTTTACCACAAATATTGACTGTCGCCGCTACAATAAAAAAAAAATTGAAGCAATTTTTCTGTGTTTGTTCCTAATCATCTCTAGGTTCTACAATGTCAGGTAATTGTTTCTAATCTCTTTTAATTTTCAATTCTTTCAATTAGGTTTCTATGATGAATTGAAAAATTGGCGATCTAGGTTTTTATGATTCGTTTCATGTTATTGACCTTGTTAATTGATACATTTGTTGATTCATTCATGTTTTCGTTAATGAATTAGTAATTGTTTTATTAATGATTGTGAATTGAATATTTGGGGATCTAGTGAACAACTTATAAAATGGTCTAAGGATGTGCGTATCGTTATTATATAAGTTAATTAGGTAACTTTTATTGTTTCAGGTAAATTTTTATGGTTATGGCGTAATTGTCGACCGGTCATAACCATAGCAATTTTCGCCATCTGAAAAGTGACTACGGCGTAACTAAGTGATTAGGTTACGTCGTAACCTGTGTTTGGATTTAATGGAATGATTTGGGTATAAATTATATTACGGCGTAACCAGTAATAAAATTACGCCATAATTTTGGTACAGAGTTAATTACAGCGTAACTAGGTGATGAAGTTACGCCGTAACTATTGTGTAATTATTGTGTGCTGATAATAATTCGTATGCCTTTTCAGGAAACAACAACAATCTCGCTACATGGTTTCAGTTCGCTTCGTACGACGATGAAGGGAGGACTGAATGCTTGAAAGACCTTGAATTGGTTGTAAAGAAAGAAATTATTAGGCCCGAAGCCCTCGATTTTGCCACGTTTGAAACTGTGAACAGGGGGAAGGCAACAAGAGAGTTGAGGAAGTTTTGCAGGATTAAGTTCTCAAATCATAATGGGAAGTTTACATGCTCAGCTTGGTTAAGGTTGTTCCAAATTGTTAAGCCAGTTATTCCGGAGTATGTGAGGGAATTTTTGGCCAGTGTGGAATTTACCGACACCGTCCTCAGTATTTCTGAAAGGTGCCTTTACTTTCAGCTTGGTGGAGTAATGTCACACCCCCAAATTTCGTGACTTGCAGCGGAATGAAGCATTCAGGGGCGCGACTGGTCATAGCACCAAAGTTGCAGTTATATTGAAAGACCTAAAGTGTCGTTTAGAAAATACATCGTTTGATTATTTAAAAACATTCAGAGTTACAAAGCTAGGTCCCAAAAGGTGAAACAAGTTTTCAGAAAACAAGTTCATACAATTCAAACGATGGATAAGTGCATAAAATATAAAGTGAGACGCGTCGACTCCGCGACTCCATGATGTGTCCATATGCAAGCCAACGTGCGATACCTTAATTACCTGAAAATACATTGCTAAAAATGGTCAACAAAAATGTTGGTGAGATCATAGGTTTATGTAAATGAAATGTTGTACGGATACCACAAGTATAAAGTGTATGACAAAACCATGCCACATAAAAATGATACATTAGCTCTAAGCTCATGACCCCGAAGCTAGACTAAATGAAATGCCCCAACCGAGTGTTTGCCAATCACTCTAATATGACAGAAATGAAATACGTTCGTTTGACCAGTTGGTGCTACCAACCCGAACGGAGGAGTCACCCTCAATAGATCTATTCACTCACTCTCGCTTGCTAACAATTAACGATTCATGATAATAAAAGGGGACTTTAATCTGGGCAAGGATGTAACTTAAACAATGTAATGAGTTGTATACTTTGGTCCGCATATGAAAATGGTGCAGTGTATTCTCCCCCGAGAGTTTAGAAATCAATAAACAATTTAAAACGGGGCTATGAAAACTCACATGATATGATATAGCAATAATGACAATGATGGATATGATGAAGTAAAGCTCGGTCTCTAACCGCGACCTATTATGAATGATGTGATCCAATGTAAGCAATGATACAATGCAATACATGCAAATACGTATGTTAACGATACCACTTGTGAAACTAGTCTTGAAAATAACGTTTACCGAGGAAAAATACACCTTTGACGTCTCGTTAAATTATAAACTACTTTTCGTATAAATATGTTGAATCGGTACTCCACGATCCTCGTTTGGTGTTCTATCGGCAAAATATAACGTTTTCATCGCAATTTAATATTTTCCTTAACTTGTGAAAATATGTCCAAAATGGCTTCGTGAAACTAGTCGCGAAATATTGCACGTTAAGTGTTAGTTGATCAAACTCGACGTTTTTGAAACCTTGTAACAATATATTAATATCGTTTCATTTAACTTTTGATTGTACACGCCTCGATCAATTACAAAATCGGCTAACATTGTTATGTCTCGCAAAAATACTAGTTTTTATACTTAAAACACTTTCTATTAGTGGGCTGTCAAAATGAACATGGTACGTCGGGCTTCAAACGTGATTAACTCGGCCGTTATAAGCTCGTTTTCTACGTTCTTTGCATCCACGGCTTCGTATAAACATGAACTAACATAATCTCAGTAGGTCGGGTCATCTAGATCACATCTAACACCTCGTTTTGTCCTTTGAATCTCGGTGATCAGCAACTAAATTTTCAGAAAATTAGTTTTCGTCGTCTAACTTTGAAAAATCATATCTCCTTCGTTATAAGTCGGTTTTTAGTGATTCTTACGGCCACGGTTTCGTTTTTGAAAGAAATTTCTGAATATGAAGGCCAAAATATACCAAAAGTTACTGAGTTTTCCAGTTTACACGATTTTGGACAGAACCTTATTTATACTTGTTAAAACTCATTTTCTTGGTTCTAAACTTGATCATACTACTTCAAATCAACTCCACAAGTTCGCAAATCCTACCATACACCTTCTTAGGATGTCATGGGGTCCTAAACATCACCAACCTTGGTGGATTTCATGAGATCATTAGTGAAACTTATAGATCTAGTGTTAAAGATAGTTTATGTGCAAAAGTGGTATCTAAAACATAAGTAACTTGCAAGAATAACTAATAAAACTTGAAAATACATAAACATATGAATCAAATGAAAGTATAAGATGATCAAAATGTGTTCTTGAAACTTACTTGAATATTTGATGAGTTTTGATGAAAAATGAGTAAGAAACTTGAGATTTAATCACAAAACCATAACTAGGAAGGTAAATGGAGCTTGATTATGACTTTAACTTGGAAAATTTATGGATTTGTGGTGGTGTTCTTCCTTTGGCCGAATGGGGAAGATGAAGTGGGAGGGTTTATGTGTTAACTTTGCTAGTTGATTTGCATAAGTGAAGTGTTATGGAAATAAATGGCTAAAAATTCATTAAATGCAAGTGTACTAGTAATCAAGTGCATGGAGTATTAGGGGTGATTTCGGGGGGGCGGCACATGGGGTTAATGGAAGAGGATTTGATGTTAATTAATGCATTGGTCTCCCATTTATTTAAGTATTGATAGTTTAGTGTATACATTGAGTGTTATCGGGTACCGAGTTAACTAGAAATAAATCATGACGAGGTGAAATGAAATACGACGAAGTTGTAAAAATTGTAAAATCATATTCCTTGCAAGAATCGGGTGTTAGAATGATTATCGGATTGAAATTTCGTAAACCGACGGAGTTATAAGCGTCAAACGAAAAATATAGCGATTGGTTTAAAAACACTGGGTAAAGTAATAATATAATCTCTATATCATTATAATTAGTTTGAACATGTATTAGGATCATTGTCGGGAGTATTGGGTATAACGTGAGTAGAAATGACTGAGTGGTAACGTTAATTAAACAATTAAGCATACGTTAATGAAAATCACACAAACCCATGCATGAACTGATATGATAATGATGTTACTGATGATATGCAGACTACCCTAGTCTGTATGATGTGTCTTTACTGATGATGCATGAATACACAGCTAAACCTAACTGGTTATGCGCATTTGAATACCCGTAAACCAAGTTTACGACATGATGAATGATGCCCATGAATAGTGATTTCCCTCCGGGAATGAATAGTGTCATGTGAATAGTAAAATTGTTTGACGACTTCTCAAAGTCTCAAACTGACTTCAAAAATGATGAATAGTGAAATGATGAATAGTGATCGGTGAATAGTGATTGATGAATAGTAACTTATGAATAGTAAATTGTCGAGGTTTGAAAAATGACCTGAAATTACGTCCCTGAATTCAGCTGATGTTGGTCTCTGGAGTGGTCTCGGTGAAAAGATGTGGGTATTTGAGTCGCATATGGTCTTCCCGTTCCCGAGTAAACTTAGGACCTCTGCAAGAATTCCAGCGAACTTTGACGATCGGAATTCGACTTTGCTTCAACTGTTTGACCTCTCGGTCCATGATTTCTGCTGGTTCTTCCACAAAGTTAAGCGTATCATCGATCTGAATTTCTTCCAATGGGATTACGAGCGTTTCGTCTGAAAGACATTTCTTGAGGTTTGAGACATGAAACGTGTTATGTACACTGCTGAGCTCTGACGGAAGCTCCAGTCTGTACGCTACCGGACCGATCCTTTCCAGAATCTTGAACGGCCCAATGTATCTCGGGTTCAACTTCCCACGTTTCCCGAATCGTATCACGCCCTTCCAAGGCGAGAATTTCAACATGACTTTGTCTCCAACATGAAATTCTAATGGTTTGCGTCAAACATCGGCGTAACTTTTCTGTCTGCTTCTGGCTGTTTGGAGTCTTTCTCTAATCTGAATTATCTTTTCTGTTGTTTCTCTGACGAACTCTGGACTAGTTAGTTGTACATTACCAACTTCGGCCCAACAAACTGGGGACCTGCACTTACGACCATAGAGTGCCTCGAATGGTGCGGCTTTTATGCTCGAGTGATAACTGTTATTGTAAGAGAACTCGATCAATGGCAAATGGTTAGCCCAACCATTTCCGAAATCAATCACACACGCCCTGAGCATGTCTTCCAATGTCTGAATCGTTCTCTCGCTCTGACCATCGGTCTGAGGATGATAGGCGGTACTCATGTTTAGTTTAATCCCAAATGAATCTTGCAATGACTCCCAAAAGTTTGAAGTAAAGCGACTGTCTCTATCGAAAATTATGGAAATTAGTGCACCGTGCCTTGAGACTATTTCCTTGACGTAAAGTCTGGTGAGCTGATCCATAGAATAAGGCTCTTTGATTGGAATGAAGTGGGCTGATTTAGTGAGACGATCAACGATTACCCAGATAGCATCACAACCTCCTGATGTTTTGGGAAGTTTAGTGACGAAGTCCTTTGTAATGCGTTCCCATTTCCACTGTGGAATTTCTGGTTGCTGAAGTAACCCTGATGGCTTCTGGTACTCAGCTTTTACTTTAGAACAAGTAAGGCATTTACTGACATACGTAGCTATCTCTGCTTTCATATTCAGCCACCAATAAAGCTTCTTGAGATCCTAATACATCTTATCAGAACCTGGATGAATGGAGTACTTCGACTTGTGTGATTCGTGCATGATCAACTCTCGTATTCCACCATAGAGAGGTATCCAGCTTCTATCCTTGAAGCATAATGTTTCATCTGATCTCCTTACTAAACCGTTTGCATTATCTTGCATTCCCTTGAGTGTTTCACTTGGTAGATTTTCTTCCTTGAGTGCCTCGACTTGGGCCTCGAGGATTTTTTATGGTAGTGGTGAAATGATATTCATTCCCAATGATCTGACTCTCAAAGGCTTGAGTCTCTCTTTCCGACTGAGTGCAACTGCCACAACATTGGCTTTTCTTGGGTGATATCTGATTTCATAGTCGTAATCACTAAGTAGTTCCAACCAAAAACGTTGCCTCATGTTAAGTTCCTTCTGATCAAGAATGTACTGTAAGCTTTTGTGGTCTGTAAATACTACACACTTTGTTCCGTAAAGATAATGCCTCCAAATCTTGAGTGCGAAAACCACGGCACCCAACTCTAAATCGTTAGTAGTGTAATTCTTCTCATGCTTCTTAAGCTGACGAGATGCATAAGCTATCACTTTCTCATTTTGCATTAGCACTGCTCCAAGTCCTTTGTGTGAAGCATCGCAATATACCACGAAGTTTTCAATCCCTTCTGGCAATGACAAAATTGGCGCGCTGCAAAGTTTCTGTTTCAATAACTGAAAAGCGGTCTCTTGCTTTTCTCCCCAATCGTACTTCTGGTTCTTTTGTGTCAACTTGTTCAGTGGCTTAGCTATCTTGGAAAACCCTTCAATGAACCTTCTGTAATATCCGGCAAGTCCTAAGAATTGACGGATTTTTGTGGGAGTTTTTGGTGTTGCCCAGTCTTTAACTGCCTCAATCTTTGCTGGATCAACCTGTAGTCCCTGACTATCAATGACGTGACCAAGAAATTGTACTCTGTGGATCCAAAAATCACACTTTGAGAATTTGGCGTACAGTTTCTCTTTCTTGAGCAGCTCTAAAATCGTTCTAAGGTGTTCTCGGTGCTCTTCTTCACTCCTTGAGTAAATCAAGATATCGTCAATGAATACGATCACAAACTTATCTAGATATGGCTTGCACACCCTGTTCATGAGATCCATGAACACAGCTGGTGCGTTGGTTAGTCCGAACGGCATTACCTGAAATTCATAATGGCCATAGCGTGTTCTGAATGCTGTCTTCGGGATATCTCCCTCCCGAACCCTAAGCTGGTGGTAACCCGATCTCAAGTCGATCTTGGAGTAATAACTGGAACCTTGCAACTGATCAAACAAATCGTCGATCCTGGGAAGTGGATAACGATTCTTCAATGTTAATTTGTTTAGATCTCGATAATCGATGCACATTCTGAAAGATCCATCTTTCTTCTTTACAAACAAAACCGGTGCTCCCCAAGGCGAGGAACTCGGCCTAATGAATCCTTTATCCAAGAGCTCTTGCAATTGGTTCAACAACTCTTGCATTTCTGAGTACAAACACACTGTCATACTATGACAATTGTCCAATTACTCGCGAAAACATGATCCTATTAGCCAATACAATTGACATTATTTAAAAACTTATAGTGGTCACAACGAGTACGAAAACAGCTTCATGAATCGTTTCAGGGAAAACTTCATATCCACTTCACATCACCAATCTCCCTCTTCATGCATAAACCGAAATGCTTCACGGAGGTTACTCTCAGTTAGTCATCTCCCTTCTTAGAAGTTCTTGTGGTTGCTTCTTCAGTCCTTCAAACATTAAATGAGGCCGTCTGATACGGAATTTAAAAAGGTAGAACAAATCAATCATTGACACGCGGAAATGAAAAAAAAAATGATTACGGGCAGTGATACGGTTAGGTTTACGATAGTTGATACGCTGACGCAGAATTTTCTCTTTCTTCTTCATAAACTAATAGGGGTATTCAAAGTAAACACTGAGTTGAACAAGGTCATATTCCATCAGCTTCTTCCATCTCTCAACTTCTATGGCATCATGGTTCGTCAAATGAGATCAGTTCAAAGTCAATTTTACTTCTCAACAGGAGGGAAACCCAAGAGTTTCATTAGAAAACATCAGAATATTTGTACAACAAAACTTCCAATGCCAAAGCTTTCTAAGGGTGGATATTAATAGGTGTCAGGAGAAATTTGACAATCAAATGAGATCGAGGTAACTGTTTAGGATGCAAATAGATTTCTGAATTCACATATCAGATACGGTAATCCCTGGCAGCTTATGAGGGCCAGCCAATCCATAACTTAAAGACCTCAAAATCAAATGTATCAAAAGTAAACGGATTCGTAGGATGAGCACGGTCGCCAAGCCAGACGGATAGCTCATATATTACGGTCAAGTACGTGGTTCATCAAAGTGTGGAAATAGATAAGCGAACAATCCAAGGTGTTGGAGTCTTGTTTGGCTATTTAGCATAAGTGGCAGGTAGGTTGTAAATCATCGGTAGTACAATCATCGTATAACTGTCAAAAGTAAGGCGTATGGAATATCAGTTATCAGCATCATCATGCTCGGTTAACAATCGAGACAAAATTATCGTCATATCCTTCCAAAGGTAACTAGTTGACGGCAAGATTCATCATCCAAAGAGGGGGAATAATCTTCCTATATCCATGGTTAAATAATTACCAGAGTTCTCATATAAGTAATAATGGACTTTGCCAGACAGAGTAGTATCAGATGATACATTTATATCCAGCACGGGTAATTGAATTCATAGAATGTGTCAATCACATTAAGGTTAATTGACCTTCGGGATAGTTGGAAAAGTATCAAGCAGATCGGAAGTGAAAATCAAAATCAGGTAGTGATAGCAAAAGTTTAACAATCAAAAATTCTGGTGGAGAGTTCAAAATGGTTTCAAATACCAAAGGTGAAACGTAGGAGGATAGTCGTCAATGATCAATCGACCTATCCTTTATTAGAATAAAATCAAAGTTAACTATCCAAGGAAAACAGGTCGACCACGCAAGTCTTATCGTTCAAAAGTGAGAGGAAAACATTCTTATACTCGTGGTTAAAAACACCACCAAACTTCTCATGGGGTCAGAGATGGTTAAGACGAAATCAATTTGTGTCAGAAAATTCATAGATGATTATCAAAAGCAAGAGAGAAGTAACAGAATGTATCAAGTATATTATCGTCATGGGGATTCTCAGAATGCCCGAAGAGGCATCAGAATGATTAACAAAAGAATCAGAGGTCAGAGTCGGTGTCTGAAGATAAGGATCAAATAGTGTCAGACAATTTCTATGCAATTTTCAATGCTTTCAAGATTTAATTAGGTTTCAAATTTTTAGGCGGTGCAAGGCATAAGCTTTAATCTTCCAAATGTGATTTCAACAGGCTTTAACCAAAAACAAGGCACGAATCAGAGTGATGCGGAAGCAAAGATACTTAAGCAATTGCCTTAGTCTACCCATTCCTCACTGGTCAGAACTTAAGTTCCTATAGGGAAATCCTAAAGCAAATTCTTAAAGGTTAACTTATGAGCGCCTACAGTGGAAACTTAATGGTCCAAACTTCACAGGTCAAGGGTAAATGTATTACGAGTCGCGGCCTGTCGCTCTGATACCATAAATTGTAACACCCCAACCCGATAAGGGTAAAGATATCACAATAATGGTTTCATATCAGATCAAAACAAAGCATACATCTATAGTAATACAAGAATTCTCAAAGGTTACAAATGAAATACAGAAACTACAAGGTTACAAATGAAATTTCCGATAAATACTAATTCTAAAAATAATAATAACTTCTAGTCATTTCTAATCCAGAATAGCTATCAAGTCTTCTATGTCCAAGGTACTATCCACTCATACCCAGCTTCCTACTAAAACCTGCCGCAGGAAAAGAAATGCGGCTGAGCTACGAGAGCTCAGTGAACAGATATAACGGTAACAAAACAGTAATAAAGAATAGTACAGAGTGTCAGAAATATATGTCATGCAGATATAATCAGAGTCAAAGGATAAAAAAAAAGTAAGGATAAAGGATAGGGAATAATAGATAGATAAAAGTAAAGGGAAACAGTGCAGGGTATAATAAGGGTCAAAGGTAAGTAAATGTATATGGTAATGGAAAACAGTAATCCACCACGAGCCCAGAAACAGATATATATAATGTAACCATGTCCTCAATCATACAGAGGGGAGTCCTCTCAGTAACCAGATAATATGAGGGGTATCCTCATGTATCAAATGGAGTAGCTAGCTCCCAGAGGTTGTGAAAGACGTGTATCGCACACACCATCAGTCACCAGAGATATAACAGATAATATAAACAGATAACAGAAACAGAACAAATCTAGGATGCATCCATACGTCCCAGGTGGCCAGAGTCTACCAATACACACCAAATCAGATAAAGTCAGGGACGGGACAGGTCATCACTCTCCTGCCCTAGAGTCATGCCATCGGTGCATCAATGACATGGACATGAAACCCTCATGCCTAGTGAGTGGCTCGGGTATCAAACCGTGGGTAAGGGTCCAGTATCAAGTCATAATCAGAGTGTCATATCAAAAGGTTCAGATTATAAGGTCCATGTCAGACGTTACAGAAGTGTATATCAGAGGTTCGGAAATTAGATAGGTTTATATCAGAGTTTATAACAATGTTCAAGTCCAGGTTCAGAAATAGTATATCAGGTTAATGCTTATATCAAAGTTCAAATTAAGTTTCAAAACAAGAGTTTATAACCAGGTTTAGAATAAGGTTCAAATCAAGGTTCAATAGGTCATATCAGAGGTTCATAATCAAAAAGGTTTATAGGTTCATAGAAAAGATTTTAATTCAAAGGGTTCTTATTAAACTTGTATTTAAAATAATCTTTCAGTGACTTTCCTAACATGATGTTTAGTAAAACCTTTTTATAAAGAGAATCTTAAAAAGGAATTTTCCATAAAACCTTCAGTACAATTTCATTTAGAAGAGGGATAATATCGTGCTTAACCATACCGTTTTAAAATAGTTTTTCTCAAACATTTTCAGATATAATTAAGAAAGGTTTTCCAATTTCAGTTTCAATATCAAAAGAACTTCAAGTATCCAAGGGTTGAGTGTTCAAGTCACAGGGTGATGAATGAAATATATCAAGTATCAAGTGAACAGAACAGGGTTAAATATATCAGGGAAAACTCAGAGTCAGATATCATAACAGAAAGGTTCAAATCAGGGATTTATCACAAAGGGGATCATATGAAAGGTTCAAGTAAAGGGAATCATAGCAATGGCATCAATACAGAAACTGACAGATCAGAAAAATGAAAGAGATCATGAGAAACCTGTGAGAAGGTCAGAATATCTGTACCTTAACAAATGAACAGGAAATGAAACGCTCACAAGAACAAGAGTCACTCCCTCCTCTGAGAATCTACATGAATTAGGGATCACGTATACTTATTAGCTTACAGTTAATCAGATTACATATTTAGAGCTTCTTTCTATTTTTAGTAACTGGCTAAATTTAGTAAGTTCCCATATTTAGTAACTTTCCAAAATTAGTAAATTCCCAAATTAATAAGTTTCAAAATTAAGTAAGTTTTATAGATTATGGTCACAGATGTCAATTTAGTAAACTTAAAGGTTTAATGTGATCAATGTGATAGTTTAAGGTTTTATATGACAATTTATCATAGTCTAGGGTCTAAAATGTAAATTATATAAATAGATGATCATTCTTGGTTCTTCTTTTCTTTTTTCCGAACATAACCTTTCTACGCACCGAATGGGAAACAACCATTTTACCCGTACTCACACGAATTTTGCATGAAACTAGGACCCACAGATTAACACATTTACTCTACGTATTCTTGTCCAAGAAATGAAATATATACTCCCATTTGCATCTTTCTTTAATTTTAAAAAAACGTTACTGAGTTGTATTCTAAACAAAATCACGCTCCAAAGATCATATTCGAAAGTATTCTCAAACGCATCTCGACAGATTAAGATATGATCTCATGTTGCATTTTTCATATCTTTCGTATACTTATATATTCATTTGTAAGCAGAAAATGATTTCGCGAGGCCAAAACCCCATCCGTATTATTATATTTTAACACACAACGATTTGTTTACATGTTACTATGTACAACAGGATACGCACAATAGCCATAAGGCGTGATCGATCCCAACAATGCATGCGAGAATTATAAGCCATGCGATTGCACAAACCCAAAAACAAACTCTTCTCGAGATGATCCCACACCGAGACACACACACATCAAACCTTAGCGGAACACTTTAACCACAACCCTTTTTGAATTAAAACCCGAGCGAGACAGAAGCTAACCACCCTCAAACTGTTTTAGCGAGACCACAGAACACCACCAACTTATACATTTTAAAACCGATTACACATATATCCAAAACTTTGTTTTAGACCTAAATAACGACTCACACAAACCCTTATAAATGTTTAACAAACACATTAAACTCACATGAAGGTCGAGGCACATTGCAAGAAACATAGGTCAAATGGTTTTAACTAGTTTCATATAAACGTTCTCTTTTTTCTCTTTTTTTTCCAGGTTAATATGTACGTTTAAATCTTATCAAGATAGCAGCCAAATCAAAAGTATATAATAGTGGGATGACGGAATTAGATTGGATTAAGCTTTAGGTCGTATGGTAGATTTTGAGTACCTTAACGTGGCTGCAATGGAATGCGAGAGAAAACGTAATAATAACCCAAACCAAGAAATTCAGCGGCAACAATAGTGCACCACTATGAACCTTTGATCACCACGAACCACGCACCACAGCAGCAACAAAGCTTTGAGATAAGAATTACAACGTCTAGGTCTTTGAGGAAAAAAGAATGGCGTCTGGTCTTGAGAGAAATAAATAGGATTGGTGTGTTTTGTTTTCTTTTGGATGGGTAAAGTTGACGCCTAGATATAGGGAGGAAAACACGTTTTGCATATATGGAAGCAATAAAGAATGGTATAAATCACAAGGAATGATATACGGTTAGTCAATATTTCATCTAATTACTTGATAGTGTAAATAGTTTCCATAATTTGATATATCTTAACAAAGAAGTATTGTTCTCGGTGTATAACATTATGCGTGATAATTAAGGGTGATTTGCAACCTTTCAAATTGACAAATATTCATACTTATCTTCTTAATTATTTGTACACGTCTTAAAATTAATTTGGCCTATGTGTGACATATTAAACGTGCCATACTTTTATTCATATGGTTCTTGTATAATTTCATATACATGTTCATATCATATAGTTTGGAGTCATAACATGTTATATAACTCAAGTTTTAATTTATAGCGTATTTCATAAGTTCTTAAAATTTCAAATTTAGAGGGTATTTTGGTCATTTCAAATTGTGGTAATTTTGGGCTTTTACACCCTGATTCTTTCCTTTCGGACATTCCCTCTTGAAGTGTCCAACTTCTCTACAACCAAAACAGGTTACTGGGGGCTTCTGATTATCAACCACAATCGGAGCCTTGCAATCCCTGGTCGAATGACCAACCTTCTTACAGTTCCCACACGGATTCAGACAATTTTTTGGGTTATGATGGGTTTGACATTTGTTGCACTTGGGTAAAGTACCATTGTAACCTCTTTTCTCAGCTTGTCCTGCAACATAGGCCTTTGCTGTTTCCTGTCTCTTGGGTGGTGGTTGAGTAACATTGCTACTCTGGTTGTTATCCCGATTTCTTTTGTTGTTGTTGTTATTGGAATTGTTTCGGTTGCTATTGTAGTTGTTGTTGTTTCGGTAGTTGTTGGAATTGTTGTTGTAGTTACGGTTACTGTTGGTGTTGTTGTTGTTCTTTGAAGTAGTTCCTTTCTTCACTATCTGAGCCATGAGTTTCTGAGACATTCTGATTGCCTCATCCAATGTTTGCGGGTCAAAAGAGATCACATCTCCACAGATGTTGTGAGGTAATCCTCCAATGAAATTCTCTAATAGTTTCTCAGTGTCCGGAACCATTGTCGGACATAATGTTGCCAATTCCTGAAACCTCCTGATATATGTCTCAATATCATTACCTGCTGTCACTAGCTCATAAAACTCTGTTTCCATCTTTTTCACTTCTGTTCGTGGGCAAAACTTCTTTGTCAGAAACTTCTTGAATTCGTACCATGTAAGCTTGTGAGCATTCTCTATTCCCATGGGCTTTGCATACGAATTCCACCATGACATAGCTTCCCCAACAAGTGTACTAGTATCAAACTTTACCTTTGTTACACCCCGTGAACGCTTTGACCAAAAACTTTCACTTTTACGTGGAAACGACCCAACTTTTACCTTTATTCCAAAACTCTTTTGACCATTAGCAAAATCCTTAGACATATAGACCTTGAAACCATTTTTAAATGAGACTATAATCAAATACTT
Organism: Artemisia tridentata subsp. tridentata; assembly: GCA_021014915.2. Lineage (NCBI taxonomy): Eukaryota > Viridiplantae > Streptophyta > Magnoliopsida > Asterales > Asteraceae > Artemisia > Artemisia tridentata. The sequence continues at coordinate 148,738,352 of CP139501.1, read as the reverse complement.
TTAAAACGACGGGTAGCACCCTAAAGTGCACTGTGACCTGTCCTGCGTACTAATACCCCTAAAGTGCACTATGGACCCCTAAAGTGCACTATAACACTTTTGGTGCACTAAGGACCCCTAAAGTGCACTATAACACTATTCGGTGCACTATGGACCCCTAAAGTGCACTATACCCCTTTTATGCACAAATTTCTCATTTTATGACCCGTACGCCTTTAAACACAAAAAGTTGACACTTTAGACATATATTTAAACACATTTAATACAAATTGCACTAAAATATACCATATACAGTGTTTCTCAGAATTCTTAACCCGTTTGACCCAAAACGGTTTAAAAAGGACCTTGTTCCAAACACCCCTTTTTCTGCATAACCCTTTTGTGCACTTTTGACCCATTTTTCGGAAAAACGGCTTCTATAACATCACATAACACCAAAACTTCCAGAAATCATTATGACATTATAAACATCAAATATATAAATAAACTTGGTCATAACGACCCGTGAAAACGTGTTTTACAAAGTGACGGGTATTATGCCAAAATACCCGTTTTGACCCATTTACACTACAAAACATCTTTACCAATTCATTTACCCACCAAACTTGGCCAATATCATTACTTTAACATATTAAACATGTTCCAACGATACTTGACCCGATTACAATCCAAAATGTGTACAAACACACTTAAACCAAACACCCCTTTAAACATTGACCGTAAACCATTTAACACACTTGGACACGCCGTTGACCACCCAAACTTTACGAAGACCTTGACACACATTATACAAATCATAAGAAAGACTCTCGGGGTACAATCTTGTCTCAAGCTCGGTATTCTACCTAGCTCCTAATGCTTATTATCTTCCAACTCCACTTCCAAATCCTTATGCTATAACCCATGAACCTTCCTTCCGTCGCGCATAAACCTACAAGAACATTAACAACTAAAAGGGTAAGCTTACGCTTAGTAAGTAACTCGATTAGTATATGATCAATACTTCCATTCACATTTATATGCATCAAAAAACCATTAATCATTTGGCTCATGCCCGAACCAATCTCATTACCATTATCCTAGCAACATCATAGCCATATCACATTATACATAAAATGAACATAAACTTACCTTAGGCCTCTCAACCTCATAACCTATCTCTTAACCCTAGCTCATTACCATACCTCCTATTAACCCACTTCCTAATCCAAGGCTTAATCCTATCAACTCATTCATTAACACATAACATGGGAACATTCATATTAAGCATATAGAAATCAAAGTTACTTACCTTAGCATCCAAAGCTAAGCTAAAATCATGGTTCCACCATTATCATCACATCATCACCATCAACATATCATCATCATCATCATTTTCCTAGTTTCATAACCATCATTCATAAACACTTATTAACTCAAAACAATTAACTATAACAACTAACACACCTTTTAGCATTCTTGATCATCATATGATCATACTTTGATCATATGATAAGCACCCTTTAAAGTACTAACTAAACCCATATAAATTTACCTCATAAACATTATAACCCATTAATTATCTTGAAACCACCATTTACCCATTTTCCCCAAATTAGATACATAAACCCTAATTCTTGAATTAACCAATTAAACACTAATTAGAGGTTACTTACTTGCAAGGATTATTGCTAGGCTTAAACTCTTGATCTTGGACTTAATCTCTACACTTGATCATCAAGACTTGCATTTTTCCCTCTTCTTTTTCTCCTCCAAGAACCGGCCTTCCTACTCTTGAATAATATGGAGATTACTAGAATCTCCTGGAAATATATTTAGTTAAGATGCAAGTTTGGGCTAAGGGCAAGAATGGCCCCTCAAGTCCTATTCTTTCTATTTTGGCCACCATACATACTATAACATATTTACCACAATGGCAACTTAGGTCCCTTTAGTTCATGCATCATATTTTATATTATTACATTAGTCATACTTTGACTATTAGTTTGACTATCGGGTTTGACTTCCATGTAACTTTGTTGACTGGCCAATCACGTAAGGTATTTATCCATTTTCATCTAGGGTGGTTCCAAGTATCCGGGAAACGGGTCTAACAATTTTATCCCCTTATTTAGATTTCGTCCCCGAAATCTCTTTTCTAATGCTAACAAAACTTAGTCACATAATACACCTCATTCTTAGCACTTTCGATTCTTAGTTCATTTAATTACAACCATCTAAGTGCTCTTGCAACTCTATGCATACTATAACACATCACATGGTCTTAATTCACATTACCTTCCGCTTACTTCTATAACCATACAACTCTTACCTTGCCTATTACATAAAACGAGACATACTCACTAAAGCTAGTTATCATTTTAGTCCATTCTATTACCATTACATCACGATCTCATTTGCTTTATCCTCTACTCTCATTCTTTGAATACTTGATACTCGAGAAACTCATGCTATTTGACTTTACACGATTACATTTGGCTAACACCTTCACATTCTATCAATATCACTTAACCATTTCTTTTACGTTTCTATAGTTACCTTATTTCTTCTACTTCTTCCTTCTTGTCGTTTTCGTTTACCTTCTAAGGCTTATAGATATATTACATGAATTAGCTTTATAACATTATACTTTAACATTTACCGTCACATTCCAATTGACATTTATCAAAAAAATTTCCCGTTGTTCACATATTTGCACCATGCCACAATTACGTATTTTAACATTTTTAAACATCATTAAAATTCCTTAATTTCTTCAACTTATACTTATTGACCGGATCTAAACACACACGTTGTGTTGGAGATACTTTGAGTATATACTTGATAGCACGTGGAATTTACTACCAAGTATCTAGAAGATGTTTTGTGTTTGGTGATTGATTGAATAAAACAATAAGGACAAATAAGAACACAAACAATATCAACCAAACAATCACTTCAATATACATCGAACGATTACAATATGAACGTGAAGCTCTTGATAATTCGTATGAAGGATATTAGGTATTTGATATCAGGTATATGTAAACCCTAACTAAGGATCTCTTTTTATAATGCAAAGAGTCCTATACAAGTAAAACATCTAACCGTATCACTCTATACCAATAAGATATATACCATATCCTTTCTATATTTATCTTCACACGGTTTCACCTTGATCTCTTAAGCAGTCCTAACTTTTCTTCAACAGCAGTCCTAACTGTTCTTCCAACAGCTGTACTTACTGTTCTTGTATTCTTCAACCGTACTAATTACTTAAGTTTAATTCCCAACAATCCTCCCCTAAACTTATGATTTCGATGCAAATCAATAAGTTTCTTGAATTAAACATCTGATTATGTTGATGGGGTGGATTCTTTCAAACACTTGTCTTTAATCTTCAAAACACTTGGGAATTTTCTTCACATATCGTACACTTTTTGGTCAACTCTTCAAAAATTACCAAAATGTAACACCACAACTTCCTTCTTTATCATACAAACTTGGCTGCTACGATGACACTCACAAACACTTAAGAACAATAAGAAATATGTATGGATCTTATGGTTAAAATTACTAGTCAAATGATTATATTCAAATATGAAGATAATACAAAGACTAGGGAGGACTTGGATACACACACACATACTCTTTTTCTTATCTTGAATGAGGCACACTTGACTGTGAAGAGGTGTGTGTGTGTTTATACGAAAGTCAGCCAACCAAATGGGCCTTTGGTGGGCTTTGACTTGGACTTGGTAGTGGGCTTGATGAATACATTACACTTATACATAATACATTCTAACTACACTAATGCTACAAGCCCACATTGTTTAATACATATTATACTTGACACATTACATCAAAAACGTCAAATGACCATCACTTTATATTAACATAAAATGATTGCTAACAATCTCCCCCTAAGGGATGGTCATTTCAATGATGCTCCCGTGATTGGTCTTTAGCTTTTGACATCTTGAACTTCGTGTGTCAATGTATAACATTCTTTAATCAATGTTCTTTCATGCACTATGATCTTCAAAGATTGTCTTTTGGTCGTTCTTGCCTTGATCTACTTCTTCTATCTGGATGCGTCGTCGTTGTAGATGATGATGGTGGATGGACTTTCGTCGGTACCAGCATAAGACAGTTAGCAATAAATCGTCCTTCGGCCATCATGTCGTGAGGCAAGATTCTTTGATCTCATTAAGACTCATACAACTTGTATCCTTTGGATGAACACAAGTGTATTGCATAGGAAGTGTTCCTAAGAGATCTTTGATGAATCTCATGTCTCTAGACTCAATTATGTGCGTTTTGGTTTTAGTCATCGGAGGCATGGAGCAGAGTGCCACCTTTTCAATATCAACACATCTCGGAATGAGAGGCCGATAGATTATGTAGTGTTCTTCGTGAGAAATGAAACAAATATCTTTTAAGAGATATCTGAGTGGCAAGGAGGGGTGGTGCAAATGCGTCACTGGGTCCATGACATCTTGTCTTCAATACAAGTATCACCTTAGTGAGTACCGATAGCAGATGTATTGACCCGGTTTCTGACCTAAGTTTTCATGGAGGGCTATTTCTTTTCACCCTTACAAAAACTTTTCTTTTTCATTCTTCAACCCCTTCTTTCTCCTTTCTCATTTTGCTCCCTTTTTCAATCATACCTAAGGACTTCTAATTCTAAGCTATTGGAATTGTCCTTGGGTAGATCCCTTCGGCTCTGGCGGATCATTGGACATAACCTAACCATAATCACCTTATTACTCCATGATTATCCTAGATTATTTGTCACATGCCATTAAACCTTGTGAAAATCTCTCAACGTGTTTATGAGAAAACACATTTTGTTAACACATCGAGAGTTTTGCATTTATGAAACACTCCCCCTTCACATGTGCTCATGCATTTTTGAAATATACTGCACATGTTGGGTAGAGTCCGCACATTCGAAATGATCGACTTTCAATGAACACGACCTTCGCGGGACATGCTTACATCACTAGTTAGACTAGTTTGAAGTTATTACCCATCCTGGTCATATTCAAAGATCATCTCTCGAATTGGTACTTTCTACTCAGACAAGTCCTTTGCGAGACACGCTTGCATCACTGGTAAACCAACTTGAAATTATTACCCGTCCAGGACATGTCTTTTCGAGAACGGACATTTAGTTTCGTCAATTCGAGGGTTCATGCTGAGTCTTTTTGAAGAACTCGTTTTGAGATTCAAACGACAAAACTTCTTTTAGATCACATTTTAATCACGTCCTCTCCCCCATATATAAACACTTAATCTCCCCCTCAAAAATAGCATGAAGTGGTATTTTTGAAAACAGTTGATTAAAATGAAACTTTTTGTGGAGAGACGGACTGATTTTAGCATGAAAAAAGGGAACATTTTTCTTTTTATACTCCCCCTTAATCAGAGCAAATGGTTAAACTTCTGAGTTTAAAAGCATTTAGAGGTCTTAGAGGGAGTTGTTGTGAGCACAAAATTTATAAAAAGACTTTGAGAAATCTTTTGAAACAATTTTGATTAAGTGCTCACGGGTTTTAGCTTTTCGCCATTAACATTGCGAGTTTTGATCGGAAATAATCAGAAGTCATTCAATGTAGCGTTTATTTGAAACCTTTTCCGGCATACCCGAGCTACATTTAAAAGATTTCACGTTTAAGAACGGGTTCCGTACTGAAATGCACGAAAGCCATGATGAAGAAATTTGAGAAACGGCATGTTTTAGAAAAACATAAAAAATAACTCTCGCTCAAGCATCTGTAAATACCCGTATCATTGTTGAATGACATTTCTAGATACGTACAGAATATTGATTAGACAAGAGACATGTCGTGAGAAGAATATTTTTGGTTTTTGTTGTTTTATATTTTTATGTCTTTTTGAAGTTTTCTATTTTTATATTTTTGTTTTAGAAAAAGTATATATATATATTTACCAAAAATATATACATAAATATTTACAAACATATTTACACATATATATTTACATGCGAAGCTTTATGAAGTAAATCAATAAGATTCGAGGAGACTTTCTAACTCTTCGGGAGTTAGGCTTCGCATTCCAATTCGACGAACTAAGTTTTCAAACCGCTCTTTTGGGAGGGCCTTAGTAAATAGATCGGCGAGCTGGTATTCAGTCTTAACGAAAAACAATTCAACAGTACCCTCTTCAACGTGCTCTTTTATGAAGTGGTAGCGGACTCTAATATGCTTGGTCTTCGAGTGTTGCACTGGGTTGCACGAGATGGCTATGGCACTTTTTGAATCGCAATACAAAGGTATGCGGTTGAAATAGAAACCATAATCCGTGAGTTGTGTTCTCATCCAGAGGACTTGAGCACAACACGCAGATAGAGACACATACTTGGCCTCTGCTGTTGATAAAGCAGTGCAATCTTGTTTTCTTGACGACCAGCCTACTAGCTTTTCTCCCAGAAATTGTGCTCCGCCTGATGTACTTTTTGCTGTAACTTGGCATCCAGCATGATCGGCATCTGAAAAGGCAATTAGTGTAAACTCCGAATCCTTCGGATACCAAAGACCCATGTTAATGGTTCTTCGAAGGTATCGAAAGATCCGTTTAACCTCTTGGAGGTGAAGTTCGGTAGGCCTTGCCTGAAACCGTGCAAGTAAGCAAACAGCAAAATGAATATCTGGTCGGCTTGCAGTTAGGTACATGAGAGAACCAGTCATGCTCTGATATTTCTTCGGATCCATGGGTTTCCCATATAGGTCAGCGCCAATTTTTGGTGAAGTGACCATAGGAGTACCAACAGAGTCACAATTTTCCATACCATGCTTTTTCAAAATCTCAATTGTGTATTTAGCCTGATTAAGAAAAATACCACGCGGGGATTGATGAATTTGTAAGCCTAAAAAGAATTTTAATTCACCCATCATGGACATTTCGAATTTTCTTTTCATGAGATTTTCAAAATTTTTTGAATGTGTCGGATTAGTGGACCCAAATATTATGTTGTCCACATAAATCTGAACAATCAAAATGTCATTTTTGTATTTTCTTGTAAACAAGGTTGGATCAATCGTTCCTTTGGTGAAATTATTTGACAACAAGAAAGATGATAACTCGTCATACCACGCCCGTGGGGCTTGTTTCAAACCATAGATTGCCTTCTTAAGCTTGTAGACGTATTCCGGATGATCTTTGTCAACGAAACCGTCTGGTTGACTCACATACACTTCTTCTTTCAGAGTTCCATTCAAGAACGCCGTCTTGATGTCCATCTGATAAACCGTGATGTTCTTGTGAGCGGCATAAGCTAAGAAAATCCTGACTGCTTCAAGCCTTGCAACCGGTGCGAATGACTCTCCAAAATCTATCCCTTCTTCTTGTCTGTATCCCTTTGATACCAGATGAGCTTTGTTGCGAATTACAGTCATTTCTTCATCCTTTTAGTTTTTCCATAACCACTTAAGATCAATGAGTAGTTTTTCAATTGGTCTTGGAACTAAATCCCAGGTGTCATGGATTTGAAATTGAAGAAGTTCTTCCTGCATCGCTTCAATCCAGGCATTATCTGCCATTGCTTCCCGAATGTTCTTAGGTTCTATGAGACTGACTGAGCAGACATAGATGCACATGTCGCAATCGGTGTGAAGTTGTTTTCTCGTCTGAATTGGTCTTGAGGGTTCACCAATAACCTGTTCAATCGGATGGTCTTTTGTCCACTGTAGAGTTGAAGGGTACCTTGGACTGAATGAATGTGTGTTAGTCGGTTCATGTAATCTGGAAGATGATTCACCAGATTCCGTTCCAAACGGGTTTTCAAAGACTTCATCGTCTAACACAGCATTATTTTGTTCTTGCTCATCAATTCTTGGTAGAACAATTTCAATGAATGGAGTTTCTGGAGTAAATGTAGATGATGTTGATGTCGAGGGAGGTGGTGCGTCAGCTTCGAATGTTGTGGATGCATCTGGATTTGGTGGTGTTGGTGGTGGTTGTTGATGTTGAGTGGTTGCAGCGGAATGTTGGTTAGATGCATTTTTCGAAGCGCCACCATAGTATTCATCGTACATGAACTCGAAGAAATTATCCAGTTCTTGAGTTGTGGGTTGTTCGACATGAATTGATTGAGCTCCTTGAGGTGCGAGTCCCGAACTGATATGTCCGGAAGTCATTCGGTTAAGCGCGGGTTCTAGAGCGAGTCTCTCAGAAGCCATTTGTGAAATTTCGTCAAACTTCACATTCATCGACTTCATGATCTTTTTCGTTCTCCTGTTATACACCCTGAATGCCCTCGAGTTTTCAGAATACCCAATAAAGATTCCAATATCACCCTTAGCCTTCAACTTTCCTAGATCTTCCCTGTCATTTGTTGGATAGCATAAAGCGCCAAATACATGAAGATAAGAAATATCCGGTTTTCGGTTGTTGACAAGTTCGTATGGGGTTTTATTGAATCTTGGATGGATTAGGGATCGGTTTTGAGTAAAACAAGCAGTAGAAACATCATCAGCCCATAAAAATAACGGAGCACTGGAATAAATTAGCATAGTGCGAGCAGCTTCTACAAGGGTTCGATTCCTTCTTTCAACTACCCCATTCTGCTGTGGAGTTCGAACAGCTGATGTCTGGTGAGTAATACCAGTTTCTTCATAGAATGTTCTTAACTCCTGATTGACAAATTCCGTGCCATTATCCGTTCTTACTATCCTAACTGGAGCTTGAAGTAGAACTTGAATCCGCTTCAGAAAGGTGATGATGGTGCTTGGTGCTTCATCTTTTGATCTCAAAAACTTTACCCATGTATATCTTGAATAGTCGTCAACAATTACAAGAATATACTTCTTCCCATTTATGCTTTGAACTCTCATCGGGCCACATAAGTCCATGTGCAACAGATGCAACCTATCAACCGAACTAGGTACGGGTTTAGGTTTATATGTTGCTCTTTTGCTCTTTCCTTGCTCACATGATGGACATAGGTGTTCTTTGGTGTATTTGAATTTAGGAAGACCGGAGACGATGTCGTCTTTGGCAAGCTTGTTGATCGTGTCAAAGTTCAGATGGGACAAACGTCTATGCCACAACCAGGATTTTGTTTCGCCTGCCCTGGTCATGAGACAAATAGGTGATGAAGAGGCCATTTGGTTTATGTCAATTGCATAAAGATTGGTGCCACGATCCCCAATTAAGAGATCATCCCCAACCAAATTCCTGACAAAGCAAGTGTTTCTCCGAAATGCAACCTCTAAATCAGCATCACAAAACTGTCCGACAGAGAACAGATTGTGTCCCAACCCTTCGACATAGTAAACCCGAGTGATCAAGTAGTTTCCAAACCGAAGATCTCCATAACCCAGAATAGCTGCAACATGATCATTCCCAAAACGTACAGTCCCCATGAACTGCCACACAAAATTGATCAGCAGCTTCAGATTCCCGGTCATGTGCTTGGAGCAACCCGAGTCGACGATCCAAAGACAAATTTTAATGACCTGCAAAGAACAGAGGATTTTGTATATGGAAACCGTTTAACATTTGGTTCCAAGGGGTTAGATGTAACAGGTGGAGTACACTTAGAGATGGTTTCCGTTGATGCATTGGGAACTATTTCTACTGTGCCATTCTTAGGTGCAAACATTCTACCCGTTGGTTTCCATTCACAAAACTTAATGTGATCCTTAGGTAATAGGCTGCTAGTTGTTTTCCTAGCTTTTGCAATAAGTCTTCGAATGTATCTAGACTTAGCCTTAGTTACAAAAGGAACCTTTCTCTGTTCAGGCATATCATTCTTTTTCACATCATTAGAAACATTATCATCACAAGCATTTACAGACAAATATTTCTTTTGCATTAAACAATTAGAATCATTACATGTATTAGAAACAGGAGTCTTATCATTAAAACTAGATGATACATGTTTCTTCTTGGGAAGCGGTAAATTCCTAGGGTGTTCTTCTACTTTCTTGCTTGCATTCTCAGAAACAGATGGGACACTAGGTTTCTTGATATTGCTCCTAGTCTGTCTGCTGCTCCTAGAGTTACTTTCTAATCCTGTAGAAGGTAAGGCACACTCATTAGAATTTATGTTGTTGTCCTGAGATGTTGTTTTAGCAGTCCTAATCTCGTTTGGATTATCTTTAATACTTTTGTCTATCGCCCTATATGTTTTAGATGTAGAGGCAGACGCAGTAGAGGGACTAATCCCATAAAGGCCAGGTGCTATCACATTAGTGTTTTTGACAACAGCTTTCCCTTTTTGTTTCTCATTAGGCAAGGGGGTTAATGGTGCAATACCCGTAGATTCCTCACCCTGCCCTTTTTGACTTGCAAGCTGAGACTTCAAAAGATTTATTTGATCTTGCATGTGTTTGTAAGAACGCTCATACGACAATTTGTCATACTTGCATTCTTCCTTTTTTGTATCAAGTTGTTTAAAATATGTGCAATTTTGTTTTTCAAGTTTCAAAAGCGCCTTTTCATATTTTTCAACAATTTGAGAAGTCTCATCTCGAAGTGTTTCATCATCCTCCACAGAATATGTTTGGAAAATAATAGACATGATATCGGTCGATAGAGCTTCGAAAGAGAGAGAGTCATTTTGATGTTCCAAAACTTTTATGTGTTCCAAGTATTCATTTGCTTCCTTCACTAAGGATTTGTGGTCCTTAACAAATTCTGCTGACTCTTTCAAAAGATTGTATTCCACATTTTGAACAACCGCATAGATTGCATCAATGTGTGGATTAATGTCTTGTTCAAAGATTCCTTTTAGTTCAGCCTGAAATCTTGAAAACCAGTCTTTGTTGTTACTGTTTGTTTTGGATGTCACAATACTTTGAAGTGTTTCAATTCTCTGTTTAAGATCAACCAAATATAGTCTAGCTGCACTTGTTTCACAAGTGTTTGTAGATGCCATTTGTTCGATGTTAGACAGATATTTTGAGACAGTTTTTTGTTTTGTGAAAACCACTGGTTTCTGAAAAAACAGATGTGACTTCTTTTGAACAAGATGAACCCCAGATTTTGTGTTAAGCTTGTTATAGTCAATTGGTTTAATTTCTGGGTTCATTTGTCTCATTTTGACACGTCTCTTTTCAGTACGCTCAATTGTGTCATCCGAATCATAAATCTCAATCGGATCATGATTATCATTTAGCACACTACCATTATATAACACATTCTGATTTTTCTGAGCTTTCTTGAGATAATAAGGGTTTTCACAACCGATAGCCGTTTTCTTTAGCGTATGTAAAATCGGGTTTTTATCATTTATTAACAAATTAATCGTTTGTGCAGAATGACCCATTTTTACAAGCAAATCTTCCAACTTTGCAATGGTTTCCTTTTCGTCAGAGATCTCTTTAAGAAGATCCTTTTCTCTTTTTGAAAACCTTTCATTCAACTCCTTCTTTTCTTTTTCAAGATTAGAATAAGTTGATTTTTGTTTTGAAAGTTGGTTGTTTAGTTCAGAAATTTCTGTGTTTAAGGATTTTATTTTGTTGTTCAAATTAACATCGAGAGTGTCAAATTTGATTTGCAAATGTTGTTCTCTTAAAACAGAATCTCTTAAACTATTTTCAAGTTCAGACTGTCGATCGTTATTAAAATCAAAAGCTTGTGCATTCACCTTATAACTCTCAAGCTCAGCGGTCAATTTTTCATTCGCGGCCTTAACCTCGCGATTGACCGTTTTAACTTTCTCAATTTCAATACTACAATTATGCAATAATGATTCAAACATAGCACGTGTTTCCTCATCATTATCAGTATGATGTGACTCGAATTCATCATTAGGATCCATATCTGGAGTTACCAAATTAGTATTACTACAACTTGGTTCGTCCATGTATGTATCATAAATGAGATTAGGAGTCTCAGGATACTGTTCTTTTTGAGGTGACATATCAAACATTTCATTATTGTGACATGTAGCATATGGTTGTACCTTAGAAACCGCATTAGTGTCAAAAGCAGGAGGTGCTTCTGAATCCGTGTCGTACTTTTCCTCCTGAAGATTAGGCATAAAAATGCAGTTTGCATCGATATCCTCTTGATCTTCTGAATGATCCATAATATCCATGAAGTCATTCTCTTCTGCACTTAACTGAAGCCCAGCCGTTTCCTTGTTTGCCAACATTAATGCTTTCTGCAAGTAAGCTGGATCCCTCTTATTCGGCTTGTCTGGACAGTTCCTAGCCATGTGTCCAATACCCTGATAGTTGAAGCACTTCATCATATTACCCTGATTCCTATTCCCAGCTCCCTGAGCAACATTCCCAAACTTATTCCCAGCATTCTATACCCTTTGATTACCAACAGCATTACCCATCTGATTCCCTGCAAACTGACCCATCTGATTACCAACATACTGCCCTACATTCTGATTACCCATCTGATATCTTGGAGCATATCCTTGCTGATTCCTATATCCCCCAACCATCTGTCCTTGTTGTCCCATGTTGAAACTCGGCTGTGCAATCTGCTTGTTTCGAGTATTCGATGAGATTCGTTGATTGTTGTTGGTGGGTGTGGAGTAACGTCCTTGGAATGCTTTTGATAGGTAGGCAAAAGTTTGAGTCAAAGCATCAGTTGACTCATCCTGATCATGTTGATCTGGGTGTTGCGGGTATGGTTGTTGTAGGATTACATGTTGTTGTTGTGTGTAGAATGGTGTTTGAGGATTGAATTGTTGTTGCATGAATTGTTGGGATGAAGATGATGATGGTTGTGCACTGACTGTTGCAGGTGTAGGTGTTTGGACTATGAGTGCAAGAGGATCTTGTTGTTTAGCTTGTTTCTCTGTTCTGACTTCATTTGCCTCCTTTTGGTTTTGTTTTAGGAAGTCATAGAGCTGATCATAGTTCACCTCGTGAAGGTTTTGAGTTTGGTTGACAATAGTAACGTATCGTCCCCATTCTTCTGGAAGGTTGTTGATGAACTTGATGTTCTAAACAATTTATTTATGATCCAAATTGTGTCTGATCAACTCATTCAATAGAGTACAAAACCGTGTGTAGTAAGATTCAATCTACTCAGCTGGAGTGGATGTGAACTTCTCCCATTCAGTCAGAAGCTTGTTTTCCACGTCTTGTTTACCAATGTCTGTACCATAGCAGAGTCTTTTTACTCGTTCCCACATTGCATAAGCAGTTTCACAACTGTCTACAGCACAGAAAATTTCTTGTGGTAAACCAAGTTGGATTAAATGCATTGCCATGTCATATGCTTCAATTTGCTTCTGATCTGCCAATGTGTATTCCTCTTCCGTTTGAGTCCGGAAGGTTGCTTTAATTGGAGGTCTTGCATCAGGATTCCCAGCTGTGACTTGAATCTGGCGAGGCACGAATGGACCTTCCTCTATGGATTTGATCAAGAGTTTACCTTGTCCTAGAGGTTTAGTTTTCATGTATCTTTTCATACGACTCGTCCATGGAAGATAACCACCCTTTTCTAACATTGGAGGACGGTTTTCTGAACCTGCGGCATGAATGTCTTGTTGTGTAGTCATCTTTAAGATATGGTATGATAAAGTGGATTGAGGATCGTTTCAACAAAATAGAAGATGTTGTTGTAGTTGTTGAAGGTTAAACTTGGTTGTTGACGTGAGGCTTTGGTTTGTTGTTGATGATCGTTGATGTTGAAAGATGTGTAAACGAAGCAAATTAAATAACGTTACGAAACTTGATTCAAGTATAATTAAGACAAAGTCAAAAGTTTACAATTTCGACAAAATTATGTAAATTACAACTTAGATAAACTGACAATTTCTATAGAAGTTTCAATTTTGATCACAATTTATATAAATTATGGCCAAATGTCAACTTAGATAGAAATATATCCAATTTATATAAATCGGTAACTTATATAAAATCTAACTCTCTTATACAAGAGGGTAGATATCCTTTTGTCGAAGTATTTTTCACTCTTATACAAGAGTAAAAATACCGAGTTCACTTTCGAGTTGACGAAATTACGTTCGAATCAAATCCTTAAAAGTTATCTAACTTTGAACTTAGTTCACACAAGTGCGAGGGCCAAAACTGCCAATTCTGAAAGTTCCCAAAGGCTGCTGAAAAGTACAGGGACTGAAAATGTCAATTCTGAAAACTGCTCAAAATCCTTTGTTGTCCGATATCCTAGAGGTCTTCTTTGTCCGATATCTGACGAGGCCAAGGATCTCGGATGACACTATGTAAAGCTCAACTGCGATAAGGCTAAAAATGGCCAAATGCGATAACTATCGCAGTTGCAATTGCGATAAGAATTGAAATGCGATAAAAACTTGAACAGCGATAAATCCTGAATTGCGATAGAAGCTCAAATGCGATAGACCAGCTCAGAGGCCAATTGCGATAAAACGCAGTTTTCTTCCAATTGCGATAAAACGCAGATATTTTCACAACTGCGATAAAACGCCACCTTTGTTGACTTTTAAGTACGTTCCCACGTGAAACCTTCTTTCCCTGACAACTTTTTACCCACTTTGCTATAATTCCTGCAAATTACACCAACTTGTACCAACTATGAACCAATCAAATCAAGTCAATAAAACACTATAATATTCAATAACACAAAAGTGATTTTATTTCTTGAATCACTTCGATCCAAAGCAACTAAGAACACAAAAAATGTAATATTTTCCCAGCAAACAAGTGAGGAAAAATCACAAATTCACCAAACCAAGAACAAACACAACCTTATACAAGATTGTTACCATTCGATTTCCACAAGACAAACCCACTTCGCGGCCTTTTTATGAACAAAAACCACGACAGATTCTCCTTTAACACAAACCGAACAATCTTACCTTCTACCTTGTTGATAGGCTCATGTATACCACTTGTAACACCACAACTTCCTTCTTTATCATACAAACTTGGCTGCTACGATGACACTCACAAACACTTAAGAACAATAAGAAATATGTATGGATCTTATGGTTAAAATTACTAGTCAAATGATTATATTCAAATATGAATATAATACAAAGACTAGGGAGGACTTGGATACACACACACACTCTTTTTCTTATCTTGAATGAGGCACACTTGACTGTGAAGAGGTGTGTGTGTGTGTGTGTTTATACGAAAGTCAGCCAACCAAATGGGCCTTTGGTGGGCTTTGACTTGGACTTGGTAGTGGGCTTGATGAATACATTACACTTATACATAATACATTCTAACTACACTAATGCTACAAGCCCACATTGTTTAATACATATTATACTTGACACATTACATCTAAAACTTCAAATGACCATCACTTTATATTAACATAAAATGATTGCTAACACAAAATTAGTTTAATTCCATCAAAGAATTAATTCCTTATACCAACCCAAGAGTTAATTCCTCATATCAACCCCGCATTTAATGTCATTAAACCTTCATTAACTCTATAAAAACTCACATATCCACACAAAATCTTCAACATAAATCTTCAACTAATGAATTCTTCCTCCTCTAACATTATAGAAATCTCATCCGAATCTTCTTCAGATTCTGGAAGTTCAGGTTGGAAAAACTATTTTCCACCCAACTATTCTTCATCCTCAAGAAGCAACCTTTCAAAGAAAAAGGTTGAAATAACCTCGTCTGAAGAACCTTCAACAGATGAACTTCCACCGTATTTGGATGATTCATCCTCCTCATCTGACTCATCTGATGATGATGATCTTCAAAAGCTATCAGTCTTATTAACAAAAGAATTTGAAAAAGCTGCATCATCAATGAAGAGGATCCCTGTTCCTGAGAAGAAGCAAGTTCCAAAACCAAGAACAGTAGTGCTGGCACTCCCTTGCAAGAAGGTGTCTGACGCCATGGGTAGCAGAGGAGTCCGCAGCAAAACCATGCCAACCATGCCAGATGTCCAAGGAAAAGGAAAAGGGAAACTGAAGTAGTTGTGTTGTGTTTGTGTTGTGTAGGTTTTGTTGGTTTTTCTTATGTGAAGCTCTTATGTAATGAATCCATCTTTAATGAATAAATTTTATGCACCTGTTCTGACTTCTTAATTCCTCCCTTGAATTTCTTAAGCATCGTTAACAGCAATTAGAACAAACTTTAATCCTCCCCTGTTTGGAAGAATCTGCACCATCAGATGAACTAGAACATATGACATCCAAGCTCAGCATCCAATAAGACAATTTGTACAAGTTACCATCAATTCAGTTGTTTAGTTTCAAACTGCACTCAACACTTCCAGATGTATTACCTTCTGAGAGAGGTGTATCACAGAGCATAAACTCAGTAGGAACTAAGTTTGAACAATCAGTACAAACTGGTGAAGCCAGCAGTTCAAACTGTTAACTCCAGCAGTACTAACTGTTAGCAAAAAGTTTTCAGAGATAAAATCAAATTGTAAGTTTAATGTGGATTCGAAAACAGTTTAGTCCACTTATAGTTTTTAGCAAACTATCAGCTATGAACGGATTTGACATGTCTTTACCAATAGTCGTTTGCTATGGACTAGCCAACTCTTCACACTTAGATTTGGTGAGTTGAGAACCAACCTGATGAAGCGAAAAGTGTAACGCTTTTAGGGGGTCATTTAAGCCCTAAATCGTATTTATTTGATCAAATATTGCCCTAAATCGTTCCTTTTGTCATTTTAGGTACTTTGGAGAAGAAATCTGGAAAAGAAAGTATTTTGGACGTTTTTGGAGCATAAAAGTGAAGAAAACGAAAAAGTCTCAAAATCGGCTGGTGATGTGTGCGTTCAGGCTATTGTGATAACTTACCAAAGTTTTATATTTAATAAGGGCCGAAACCACTAAGAAACCTAAACCCTCCTCAGCCATACGTGACGCCCGATCGATTGTAGTATATTCTCTATGTTAAGCATTGTGTCAACTTTGTGAGCGAACGCTAAAACGATTTTATGTTATTTAATTATTATCCTTGATCTCTATCAATTAAGAAAGTCAATTAAACATTAATGTTTGTGTGTGATATATCTTGTTTTGTTTTTGTTTAAATTAACTAGATACGTGTTGCAATAGATCTAAATTAAACTACTATTGAATGATGTGTGGGATTAATTGATAGATGTAACATGTTAGCTTAAGACTTAATCCTCCTATACGTTATTTGATGTCTTAATGTCTACTAGGTTTTTAATTTATTAATTGCATGCACATTTTAATCCATGTTAATTCTACCGTCACATAGATGAAGTAAGCTATGGTTGGGGAATACGTAGACATGATTATAAGATAACCCTATCCACGCATCAATACAACTATAATCGATAAAAGCTAACTAGTTGGGAGTTAAGGCAACTAAATTACACATTCTCTCCGGTGTGTTCCTCTAGCCTTTATTAGATTCGTTATTAATTTTATATTGAAATGTAATATTTAGGGTTAGTTGACCCACAAACATAATTCCCACATCTCTTCATAGAATTTTACTGTTTATAAAAATATAAAAATACAAAAGAAGTTTTTATTGATATTAGAGATTTCAATCACAAGCAACACTATTCAGAGAACGATCAATCCCTAATTGCACTACATATAACATGGTCAACACCTGAGGGTGTTAGCCCATTAATCCTCAGATACAAACCTGTTGTAATCAAAGCAACGCATAAGATTTCCATAATGATAAGTTAGTGAAATTATCTTTATATAGGTTACTTCATAGATTCTTCTAGGGGATTTGATTATTTTCTAGGTGTTCTTATCTCTTTTTCATCGTTTTTTTGTCCTTGCATCCCCGGGGGAACGACCCCAACCTACCCCAAACATCACCCAATCCTATGAGCCGGTACTTTAAGACTACTCTGCCTGCCATCATAGCTACGAAAAACTTGAGCTCATCAAGAGAGCAAGACTTGCGACCGCAATCTTTAAGACACGTTATGGCCTCCAAGATCTTCAACACTCGACCCAATAACGGGTGATTCAAAGACCTTGATGTGCCACTCTAAAACCCGACTGCGCTCTAATGGGACCAAATAGCTGGCAGGGTCTCCGCATCCATCACTCGAGATGATTACTCTTTTCCTTCGCTCGTTTTTCCCCTTGAATCAACTAAACTATAGGAATGATTTTGATGTCCAAAATACGAAAGCATCTTCAAGTGTCGACTTGTAATCTTGACTTCTTCATTAAGCTTCTAATCTCTACTTGATTTCTTTGGTAAGGATTGTGTATGGCCAAAACGGCGCATCGGATTGGTCCGATGCGGCGTATCTGGAGTAGAACAAGTTGGTTCTTCTTCGTTGACCAAAGTTTCATATGCGATGCATGATAAAATCAGATGCGGCGCATGCTTCAAAGTCAGGCAATGGTCTTTAATCTCTTCAATTCAGCAGACTTTTCCAACTTGATTCATTTTGCTCCAATTTCCGTCCGAAATCATTAACTTTCACCAAATGCTTATTTATACTGAGAATTACAAAAGTAAACGATTAAGTGTCAATTCTCATATAAAGTGTTATAAAACAAGTCATTAATATGGGATAAATGATGCTAATAATATGTCGTTATTTGATGTCATCAAATATCCCCCCACTTGAATTTTACTTGTCCTCAAGTAAACCTTAGATTAAACTTATGAAAATATATCCTAAAAGATATTAGGATTTATTTTTATATTTAAGCATGTATTCGTTTCATCATAATCACACAACCAAACACTTAACGAATTAGAAATAAAACAAAATGTTTTTGATAAAAGCAAATCTAATCGTTTAACTTTCCAGTCGTGACGAATATTCAATCATAAACTTGGCAAGTATACACATCTCCCCCACTAAAGCCAAGGAATAACAAGTCTAAAGCGGTAAAAAGGGTTTTTAGGCTTAAGGGTTAATCATTCTCCTTAATCTCTATCGATCTCAAATTCCAGAAAAGGCGACAAAATCACAAATACATGATCGAATCCACGAACACGATACTTGCAATTGCTCAAATCCTTAACTCGAATAGGCTAAAGATAGGTCCAAACTTCACCAATAATAATATATCAAAAAGGGCGACAAAATCATAAATACATAGCCGAATCCACGACTACGATACTTAAGATTGCTCAAATCCCTAATCTCAATAAATCAAAGGTTTGGTTGGATAAAGAATAATATAGGGTATGGATAATATTTGGGATATAAATTGGTGTAAAATGAAAAATAAACAAAACAAATAAATTAAAATCCTAAGTGTGGTTAATCACTATCCCAACCATCCCATGAATAAGACTCATATCACTGAATAACTCACGCTTTAACACTTGAAACACACGCTTTAGGTAGACACGAATTATACTCAACAAGATCTTAATCAAAGAATAAACCTTAATTAGCGTTCCCTTAACTGCCAATTCCCATTCAATCCATAAATATAGTACAACAAATAGTGGCCATATGAACCACTTACATAACTTTACATAAGTTGGTTGAAACAAACTTCCAACTTTTCTTTCTTTCTTTTTCTTTTCTTATTTTTTCGATTTTTTTTTTTTTTTTTTTTTTTTTTATTTTTTTATTTTTTTAAACATAGACATAGATGTGTAAAATTTCACCACATCACTATAATGATAATTCTGGATAATTTTTCCATACTTCTCATACTTCAGAAATAACGGTAATAGTGAAAGTAGTAAACACACGAAAAACAAACTCAAAGATATACAATATTTACTTTCACTCCAATTGCATTGTGCAATTTCCCGACTTAACCATAGATAATGAATTACGCACACGAACACATGTAATGTAAGGAAACACACTTTGCCTAAGCAATTAACCAACCACGGATTTTAATCTACAGGGTAGGCTAAGGTGTAAGGGTGTAACGAAACATTTTAACAAAGGTGTAAGAAACGAAAGGAATGGCTCTGAGTGTTTTTCTAGGGGTATCTTACTCTAAAAGTGAGAGTAACAAAGGGTTTATACGGGGGTTAACTAACCAGTGTAGTTAGTTAATAACACATAACATATAAGGCTTTTTGGGTGTAATCCTAGAAATTTACCAAGTTAGACAAATCACTCCAATTATATCAATAATACTCATTATGGTGGTCTCGAATAGTATACAAGCCAAGTTCTAAAGTTTACAAGTCACCGGCACACTCATAGATTTGTGAATTTTGATAAGTTCACAATTTTTAAAAATAAGGTTATGTGTGCAGCTATGCAACTTAGATTAAACAAAAACATGCTAAAAAAAATTAAATTAAATTTTGATAATTAAGCATAGATTAAAGCATATTTTTGAAAATTTAGGACAAGTAACGTTCTAATTCTCCATCCCCCCACTTAAGTTAAACAACGTCCTCGTTGTTTGTATTAAAAATTAAAAACAAGAGATAGAAAGAATTAGAACGGAGAACTCCCCTGAGATTTGCTCGGAATGATCCTCCATGTAAGAATGCGAGCATATAAAATGTGGGAGTTCATCAACATCTTCAATCGTCCAGACCTGTAAAATTATAGAGACCACAGAAAAAGAATCTCGAGAGCATCTCGTTAATCATTGGTTAGGAAAATAAAAATACGAAAAAATTACAGGTCAGAGTGTCGATGCGCCGCATCCATGGAATATTGGATACGCCGCATCAACAACCTGTAGGAAATATTAAACTGCATGCAATGGGATAATACGCCGTATCGATAGAAATTGATGCGTCGCTTCATATTTTATTAATTCGAAGTCTGTTTTTAACAAATAATTAGATACGCCGTATCTGTACAACAGATGCGTCGTATGTCGGTTATGGTTTAAAATTTTTTTTCTGATTAAAAACAGAATACGGCGTATCTAGGGGATAGATGCGCCGTACTCGAATTATTAAATGCGTTGTATATAAAATTAAAACGCCATACGCCGCATCTAGAATACAGATGCGCCGTATCGTTTGTATCAGCAGAATACAGCGACAGCAGTCATGCAGAAAAAACAAATAAAAATAAACACAAGAAAATAAAATAAACTAAAAAGAAAATAAAATACAAGCATGGGTTGCCTCCCACGAAGCGCTTGTTTTTGTTCGAGTCACGAGCCTGACTCTACCCTTATTTACTGTGTAATAGGGTGTTGTTCCCCCCACTTGGGATCAAGTGCGGGTGATAGTAGCAATAAACACGAAAAGAGTGTAAATTTGCTAGTAAAGATGGAAGAAATAAATAAAAATCATACCTTGGCAATATATGTACATCGTTCCTATCCTTACCCGGTTTGGTTGATAAATTGGATGACTTGACCATTTCATCTGAAAGAGTAGTATGTTGAGGAAAAATGAGTCCCATTTCTTCTTGGTTAATCTCTTTGGTAGTAAGGCGTCCCTTGACTTCCGCAGAAGATGAGAAAGGGTTTTTGGCAAGTAAAAGTTCGAGTTCCTCTAAATCCTTCATAGGGTCGAAATCATCATCTTCATCAATCATAGCAATGTTTAAGAGCTCATCACCAAATTCTTCCTCGAGCTCCACCAAATACGGGTTGATTACAGGTTCTTCATGTGCTTTAATAGGTAGTGTAATAAACTCCACCTCATTATCCTTTTGTTTTGCAACCTGTTTAGGAAAACTAGCAAGATTAGTAGTAACGGGATCAATAGTATTAAATAAATTTGTACCACTTTTTGTTGTAAGTGACTCCAATTCATCTTGTGAGTCTCCTTCTTCAACTAATGGTCTTGCAATTTCATAACCGTCCCGAATTTCATCCTTAAATAATTCATCCCAGATTTCTTCAAAATCCCTCGTTGGGTCAAAATCTGGTTGAGGGAAGTCATCATAAACTATGGCGTCAAATGGTTCGAAATCAAAATCAGAATACTTTTCATCTTCATCCGATGGATTGTCTAATGGTGGTAATACGATTGCAGAATATTCTTCAACGTAAGGTTCCGTTATACACATCATCTTGTGCAATCTCCGGAGAAAAAGCACCATCGAGAACAATTGCAGGAATTTGTTTCATATTAAATACATGGGACACTTCCTCATCATTATCATCGAGAAGATCATCCGATATAGTCCAAGTATGTCGAAACGGCAACCCGTTTCTTTCTTTCTTTGACTGAACCTTTTCCAGCAACAACTATTCTTCCATAGTGATTTCTTTTGTCTCAGTGACTTGTCCACCATTTCTTGCTCTTTCCCAATCGTAGATCCCATTATTGCTCAAGGCTCTTTCCTCTTCAAGTCTCATATATTCTTCCATAGTAATGTCTGGATTGTCCATCTTCATTATTACCTGAAAGATAAGCAACCAAGAACAGCAGTAACCTAAACAAAAATAAAAACTAAACTAATAAAAATTTAATAAACACAAAAAATAAAAAAAAACAAAAAATATTTTTGGTGTCACAGAAAATCGATGCGCCGTATCCAACAGACAATGGATACGCCGTATCGACACAAGATAATATGCCGTATCCAACAGACAATGGATACGCCGTATTAGCTTTCTGTAACAGATTTTTCAAATTATATAATACTAAAAAAAAATCACACAAACTAAAAAAAAATTGTCGCAGAACGTCAATGCGCCGTATTCACAAACAAGAATACGCCGTATTGAAATCAGACAGATGCGCCGTATTCACAGACAAGAATACGCCGTATTGCTTTTCTGAGACAGAAACACAGAATGACAAAAACACACAGAAACAAACGAAAACAAATAAAAACTAAAATACCAATAAATCAAATTAAACAATCACTCCCCGGCAGCGGCGCCAAAAACTTGATGTGTTTTTTTTTTTAGGTCTATAATAAACTACCAAGTTTTAAATTTATTTATTGCCGAACTAACCTATAGACTCTAAACACTCACGAGCAGTGTACCCGATCAATGTAGATAGTTTCTAGGTAAGCAAGGGTCGTTCACTAGGAGCGAAGCTAAAATGATCTAAAGGTATTCTAATTATTAATCTAACTATTCTATCCTATCCTAGAAAGCAATTAAAGATAAGGGGGTTTTAGCCTGAGAGGCTATCACGATTTTGTGTGTTTAATTAAACTAAATACGAGAAAATAAATATTAAACTAATTAAAAGCAAATGTGAATTCAATGATAGAAGAACATGCTAGCCAAGTCTAATCCATCTTATAGTTATATATGTGCTAATGTCTACTTGTTTTAATTCATTCAATTGTTTTGCCATCAATCCGATTATTAATCCTGTCACAATTGAATAACCTACTATCGTGGTGGGAAAGAGGACATGATCATAGTGACCTATCTAGCATCAATACTAACTTATCGCTTTAAACCGTCTAACCTAGTTTGGCATTACGCGCTACTAGTCCTAATAGTGGCATAAGGCACGGTTCCGGTGTGTTCCCTCTAGGCCGTCTAATAGGATTCGGATTACTACACTTTATGATCAATTAAAGTAACCACAATTACAGGTAGTTAAGTTACCACATTAAACCAATAAGTTCATAATCTAGTTACATAGACTTTTACTAGTTATAAGCAATAAACGAGTTTTTTATCGATAAGCACCCAATCCAATAACAAAGCAAACACGTAATCAAGAACACAAATAAACTAAATAGACTTCATAAACTTGGCTAACACCTAAGGGTGTTAGCCCATAATCTCAGTAACAATACATAAAGTTGTAATCAAAGCAAACGAATAAGAATTCATAATGAAAACGATACGCTAGCCGAACGATTACACTTAATATAAGGTTCTTGAGATGATCTTCTAGGATGATTGGATCTTCAAGGAGGTCTTCTGCTGTTTGGAGGGGTTTTTAGTCTTCTGGGAACGACCCCAAGGGTCCCCAATGATACCCTAATTCGTTAATGAGCTCGGTATTTATAGATTCTGAAATCTGGGTCGATACGGCGCATCTAGAGAGTTAGATGCGCCGCATCTATAAGTAAACGTAGCCTCCAAGTCTGAAACTGACCCAATACGGCGCATCTAAAGACCAGATGCGCCTCATCTCCCAATACGGCGCATCTAAGGACCAGATGCGCCGCATCTCCTTTAGATTCAGATAGATTTTCTTTTTCTCTTCGCGTGGCCGCTTGAATCAACTAAATCGGAGTCCGGATGAAGATTTTATGGCCAAAATACGAAAGCATCTTCAAGTGTCGACTTGTAATCTTGACTTCTTCATTAAGCTTCTAATCTCTACTTGATTTCTTTGGTAAGGATTGTGTATGGCCAAAACGGCGCATCGGATTGGTCCGATGCGGCGTATCTGGAGTAGAACAAGTTGGTTCTTCTTCGTTGACCAAAGTTTCATATGCGATGCATGATAAAATCAGATGCGGCACATGCTTCAAAGTCAGGCAATGGTCTTTAATCTCTTCAATTCAGCAGACTTTTCCAACTTGATTCATTTTGCTCCAATTTCTGTCCGAAATCATTAACTTTCACCAAATGCTTATTTATACTGAGAATTACAAAAGTAAACGATTAAGTGTCAATTCTCATATAAAGTGATATAAAACAAGTCATTAATATGGGATAAATGATGCTAATAATATGTCGTTATTTGATGTCATCAGCTGGAAAAGTACCTGTGACGGCGTCAAGCACCATTGTGACGCCGTCAACCCTTGACGCGCCAGAGAGGATTTTGGATGATTAAAAGGGGACGGCGTCAAGAAGGCCATCTAGAAACCCTAACCGCGGCGAGGTGACGGGGTCAGCTCTATAACGTGACGCCGTCAGATCTAATTTTCTATATATATTCTCATAATTTTTAGTCATTAGTGTGCAACTTTGTGAGGAGAAACTGATGAAGCGAAAAGTGTACCGCTTTTAAGGGGTCATTTAAGCCCTAAATCGTATTTATTTGATCAAATATTGCCCTAAATCGTTCCTTTTGTCATTTTAGGTACTTTTGAGGAGAAATCTGGAAAAGGAGGCATTTTGGACGTTTTTGGAGCATAAAAGTGAAGAAAACAGCAAAGTCTCAAAAATCGGCTAAAAGTTACCTTTGACGGCGTCAGGATTTACCCTGGACGGCGTCATGGCTTGGCAAGAAAAGGTGGATGTGAAATTTACTCATGATAAGCCAGTGAAAATTACATGTGAATTCTGACGGCGTCACGCTTTAACCTGATCAAGGGCGTCACGGCTTAATTCAAAGAGGGACGGCGTCACGTTCAAGGTCTGACGGCGTCAAGCCTTGATAAGCCAGAACGGATTTTGGAGAGCTAAAGAGGGACGGCGTCAAGAAGGTCATCCGGGAACCCTAGAAGCGGCGAGGTGACGGCGTCACACTCCATAACGTGACGCCGTCAGATCCAAAAGTCTATATATAGTTTTCTAATTTTTTGTCATTAGTGTGGAACTTAGTGTGGAATTTTTGAGAGCTAAAGAGGGACGGCGTCAAGAAGGTCATCCGGGAACCCTAGAAGCGGCGAGGTGACGGCGTCACACTCCATAACGTGACGCCGTCAGATCCAAAAGTCTATATATAGTTTTCTAATTTTTTGTCATTAGTGTGGAACTTAGTGTGGAATTTTTGGGAGAAAACCCTAAGACGATTTTAGCATCTTTTTCAAGGCTTTTTGCCTTGAGATCTTCCATGTTACATTGAAGATAAGTTATCAATTAATCATTCAATATGTCTATGTGTTGTTTGATTCTATCTTGTTCTTGTCTTTTGGTTAATATGTTAGGCTAGATTTATCTTGTGTTTGCTTAGATCTAATGAAACCTAGCTATTGATTATTGGTTATTAGTGTGTTATTAGTTGTATTGGATGATTGTTTATCTATGTTAGGCTTAAGAAAACTGGCTAACTTCCTATTCGGTAACTTGCTTGAACGTCTTAAGAAACATGAACCAAATGCGTATTAAAGGTTTTTATGGTTGTATTTAATGCACAAGCGAATTCTAGTGATCCCATGTTAGGAGCTTCCTAGCCGGCTCGACATAGGAGTGAAGTAGGAGTTTGTAGAGTTGGGGAAGTACGTACGCCACCCCACGATTGGTATTAAGGAATACACCCGTCATCCACGCAACTAATACACACTAATCAACCGGTAAAAGATAGTTAGGGAGTAAGGAAATCTAAGTAAACACATTTCCCTCCACATAAGTTTTCACCAACTTTTTATTTTCAGTTATTTATTTTATTTGCATTTGTAGTTAATTGGGTTAGTTGACTAACAACTAATTCCGCTCACTCTTTCAAACCCGAGATTTTACTTGCTTTCATAAAAATATAAAAACATAAAAAAGAATCTTCCTCAACCCTTAGACCTATTAGAGTAGTCTTTCATACCTAACGAACACTATTCCCTATGGAGAACGATCAATCCCCCGTACTTACCACTACACTATACTACATCGGTCAGGTACACTGCCTGGTGGGGTTGTAAGCCTCTTGAGATCCCTCGAGAGGTAAAACCTGTTGTAAGGTTGCAAAACCACGCATCAGAAACCCTAAGACGATTTTTCTGCTACTTTTAAGGGTTTTATACCCTTGGATCTCCCATGTTCAATTGAAGATAAGTAATCAATTAATCATTCAATATGTCTATGTGTTGTTTGATTATATCTTGTTCTTGTCTTTTATTTAACATGCTAGGCTAGATTTATCTTGTGTTTGCTTAGATCTAATGAAACCTAACTATTGATTATTGGTTGTTGGTGTGTTATTAATTGTATTGGATGATTGTTTATCGATGTTAGGCTTAAGAAAACTGGCTAACCTCCTATACGGTAACTTGCTTGAACGTCTTAAGAAACATGAACCAATGCGTACTAAGGTTTTTATGGTTGTATTTAATGCATGAGCGAATTCTAGTGATCCCATGTTAGGAGCTTCTTAGCCGGCTCGACATAGGAGTGAAGTAGGAGCTTATAGAGTTGGGGAAGTACGTACGCCACCCCACGATTGGTATTAAGGAATACACCCGTCATCCACGCAATTAATACACACTAATCAACCGGTAAAAGATAGTTAGGGAGTAAGGAAATCTAAGTAAACACATTTCTCTCCATATAAGTTTCACAACCTTTTTATTTTCAGTTATTTTATTTATTTGCAATTGTAGTTATTTGGGTTAGTTGACTAGCAACTAATTCCGCCCACTCCTTCAAACCCGAGATTTTACTTGCTTTTATAAAATATAAAAAATACAAAAAGAATCTTTCCTCACCCTTAGACCTATTAGAGTAGTTTTTTCAATCCTAACGACACTATTCCCCTAGAGAACGATCAATCGCCCGGTACTTGCCACTACACTATACTACATCGGTCAGGTACACTGCCTGGTGGGGATTGCAAGCCTCTTGAGATCCCTCGAGAGGTAAAACCTGTTGTAAGGTCGCAAACCACGCATCAAGTTTTTGGCGCCGCTGCCGGGGAATAGTTATTGTTTAGGTTGAATTTTTATTTTATTAGGTCTACTCACTAGATTCCTTTCTAGTGAGATTTTTATTTTATTTTTCTAGGTTTTCTTTAGTCTATCTTTTTTCTTCGTTTCTTTGTTCGTAACCATTACCATCCGACATCATGGAAGGTGGTAATATCCTCGATCCCAACAACCCACCACCACAACAACACCCACCTCCTAGAGCCCGTACCTTAGGAGACTACTCCCGTCCTAGCCACCATGGCTATCGAAACACCATTGAGCTCACTCAAGGAGCCAATGTCACTCCCTTGCGATCCGACACCATCCGGTTGGTGCAAAGCGGATGCGCATTCCATGGACTTCGTTCCGAAGATCCTAATCAACATCTCAAGGACTTTCTCAAAATCGTTGATTCCATAGACCTTGATGTTGCCACTCGAGAGACGACCCGACTGCGTCTCTTTCAATTCTCTCTGCGAGACCAAACTAGTCAATGGCTAGAGCGTCTACCAGCAGGATCCATCACCTCTTGGGATGATCTCACCACTCGTTTCCTCGCTCAGTTTTTCCCACCAGGAAGAACTACCAAGCTAAGGAATGATATCTTGATGTTCCAACAACGTCAAGGCGAAACCCTCTACGAGGCATGGACTCGATTCAAGGACTTACTCCAAAACGTCCCTCACCATGGCATAGAACTTTGGCTCCAAGTCCAAATCTTCTATGACCACATCAATCTCTCCATGAGGCAAACCATTGACCAATCAGCCGGTGGTAAGCTACGTGATCTAAGTGCGGAACAATCATGGGCTCTCCTGGAAGATCTTGCTCTTTATGACAACGAAAGTTGGAATGATCCCCGTGATTTGAATAAAACGGTCAAGGCAATATCTTTGCCTTCGAACAATTCAAGCACTTCCGACCATAGGATCATAGAACTCGAAGACCAAGTCAAGTTTCTTATGAAATCCTACGAGGCTCCTAAACCTTCAAGCCAAGTGAACAAAATCACTTCTTCGTGTGAATTATGTAGTGGTCCCCACGACACTCGTGATTGCGTGGAACTCCCCGAACAAGCTTTTGCGGACTACGCATCCTCGCGTACCGATGGAGTGGGAGACAAGTGGTACACTTTCAAACCCGAGCCAAACCCCTACGGTGATTCATACAACCCCTCATGGAAAAATCACCCAAACCTTAGGTGGAAACAAAACCAAAACGCACAACAAACCAATTCTTCCAACCCACCTAATCATTTTCAATCAAGCGGTTCATCCTCGAACCGTACTTTCAACAACAATCCTTCCAACTATGGTAGTACCAATAACTTTGAAGGGTTGATGTCCAACTTCGTGACATCTCAAGAAGCTCGTTAAGCAAAGTTTGAAGCCGATTTCAAACAAAAACAAAGCGAGATGACCAATAAGATTGACACTTTGTTGAAAGCCCTCAATGACCGAGAAATGGGAGCACTCCCTAGCAACACAGTCAAGAACCCGAAACTAAACGTCAACGCCATTTCATTGGTTTCGTCTCCTAGTTCTTGTCCACAATATTATTCGGTCAATTCCATGAGCTCGTGTTTCAAACAAACCTAAGTCGTTCAAAATGACCAAGAAGTTATGATATCCAACACTAAATTGGTCAACAACATAGTTGAAACACCTCCCACTCAAAACCTTGTCGAAGAATTCAAGGAGCTCCACCTTGAACGTCCGGTTATTGATGTATTAGCACGAGCCCCCTATTATAATGCCCTTTTAGAAAAATATGAGAAGAAGCTCAAGTTAGGTGACAAAGGGACCGCCTTCGTTCAAAACAAACTACCTAAGAAGTTAGATGATCCGGGCTTATTTGTTCTACCTTGCAAGATCGGTAATTCGGAGGCTTATGACACATTAGCCGATCTTAGATCAAGCCTTAACCTACTTCCGTTACCTCTCCACACCTCTCTAAAACTAGGGAAACTTGAAGAAACCGAGGTAATAATAGGCTTAGCGGATGGAAGTGTTGCTTACCCGGTTGGAGTAGTCAAGGACGTGTTAGTACACATAGGAAAACTAACCATTTTAGCCGATTTCCACGTCCTTGATATGGTTAGCGACCCTACATGCCCCTTGTTGATAGGTAGAGGATTTTTGGCGACCGCTAGTACTATGATTGATTGTAAGGAATCTAAGATAGCGGTAGGAGAAGGTGATACTTGGTCAGTCTATGATATGAAGAAACATGCCTATGATACTAGTGAGGAACCAACACCCCATTGGTTAGAATTAAATAGGAGACCATCTAGATATGGACCCTAGATCGATGGAGACTTCATAGGACCCCAACGCCCATTTTACCTAGAAGAGGACTTTGTGAGCCGAACACATACGGTAGAACAACTCTTGGCTAGGGACACCGAATTGGATCCATTTGAAGACCCTCTAGTTTTTAGGAAGATGATTGATTTCCTAGGAGTTTTGCCAATTAACCTAGGGATGAATAGGTGGACATGTGAAGACAATGATCATAAGTGGGATTGGGACAAACCACCCAAAGATGGAGATGGGTCATGGCATATTAAGATGACATTGTATGACCCGGATGGAGAGAGGTTTGAAAAGATATATCGTACTATGCGGACCAATAGAAAACTTCAATCCAAGCTTAACCCTAAAGATGTCCTCGATGACGATCTCACTTACATAGGTTAAAAGGACTTTGAGTCTAGCTACAAGACTCGTTAATAAAGAAAAGCGCTTCTTGGGAGGCAACCCAAGCTTTATTTGCTTTGTGTGTTTATTTATTTGTTTGTTTGATTTTATTTGCTTCCGTATGTATGTTTAATTTTTATTATTATTGATTCATGTTCGAAACTAAATTGTGAAAATGCTTTATCTTGTTTTTAACTTCTTCTTAATTACATATAAAGGTATTTTGCAAAAGATAAGTGTAAGGGAAATCCAAATCGGTTTATTAGAACAAATGAACATGAATCATAACAATATTAAATTAACATACATATTAGTAATTGTTTGAGTCAAATGCTTGTATCGAGTCATAATGATATTTTGCAGGATTTCCAGGAAATAAGGATTGAGTTTTTCCAGAAATTTTCCGGAAACTTAACATGAAAAATCTGTCAGATCACTTCTGACGGCGTCAGGAACAGTTTTCTGGAATTTTTTTTGAAAGTTTTGTTTTTCTTCCGGAATCATAAAATGCTTTATTAAATCTCTAACTTATAAACTCCAGGAATCTGCAAAATAATCATTCCACAAGCATTATATCCTTATACAGATTTATCCCGCCGATGTTATGCAGGTTTTCGTGTTTGTTTTCTCAGGTTTAACAGGTTATTTTGGACAAGGAGATGTATGTGGAATCTACCTTTTGGCGCTGCTTTAATCTTGAAGCTTCAACATTACCTTGGAAGAAGATCTAACCATGTTACCCCTTTATCCACCGAGCGAATCAGGGGAGTATTTGATTTCATTCTTTTACCTTATTTAATTTTACATCTTGTTATTTGAATATTAGGGACAATGTTCATCTTAAGTGTAAGGGGGGTAAAGTACGATACCTTAGAGAATGCTATTACGCTTGATTTTTTCGTTTGTTTAATGGTAGATGTGTAATAAAACTGAAAGAAATACCTGTTAAGGCAATTTTAGTGCCAAATTTAAATTTTTTTACAACATATAGGAGTCAAACTTTGGTCTTAATGAGCGTCTCACGGATAGGAGTTATATGACTAGCACAAAACCGTACCACTAAAAATTTTCCACCCCCCAAATATGTGAGGTTCGCCCCTAGAATTGGTGGGAAAAGCATTTATGCTATGATGTGTGTACCGGTAGCACTTAGATTCTAGAACTTGCGTTAGGACCATTCCGAGGCCACAAGTGAGACTACATTCGTGTAGTTAGATTTACTACATGATAAGAGGCATTAGGATTAACCCATTGTTTTACACCTGTGTTTTTGTTATAATTGCATTGGCTACATTGGTCAAGTAATTCTCCCACATCCTTTGCGTTGTACTCATTTTTAGTACACGATACCCCTAGTACACCCCTCAGAGCCTATCTTTTCGTTTCTAACTTTAATCATTTTACTTAAAGTAAGAATTTGTTTACACCCCACTTAAATGTACACCCAAATCGCCTTAGCCTACCTTGTATGCAGTCATTTTTAGTGCATTATTGTGACAACATTTGTTTAAACCCCAAGTTAATTATCTAATTGATTACATGGTTGCTAAGTCGAGTCATATCCTTGTACATATTGTTTTGGGACGATTGGGACTCATGGGTAAAGTACTAGTGTAATGGAGTAATGGGGAAGAACAACATTATTACTCCCATATGTGCTAAATATTTTAAAAGTACTCCAAGTGTTTCGATTATCTTAATTCGAGTCATTAGAATAGTTAATTGTAAAGTTATGTAAAAGTTTTAAGTGTAAGGGGGATACAACCCCCTACG
The DNA here is from genome assembly GCA_021014915.2 of Artemisia tridentata subsp. tridentata. NCBI lineage: Eukaryota > Viridiplantae > Streptophyta > Magnoliopsida > Asterales > Asteraceae > Artemisia > Artemisia tridentata. The sequence goes on along the minus strand of CP139501.1, from coordinate 148,706,625 downwards.
ATGTATTATTTTGGATGGTAGGGCAAGAGTGTATGCAAAAAAAAAAAAAAAAAAAAAAAAAAAAAAAAAAAAAAAAAAAATACCGACTACCATCCCGTTTCATTTTATGTTTATTTTATCTTTTTGTTATTTTTTTCATTAGCTTAAGTCGAGTCTAGTCTTGGCTTAGCAACGCCATATTGTACATGTAATTAATCAAGATCTTTAACTCGCCACCAGTAAAATATCCTTTATCCAACAAACCGTGTTTTCATTCCCTACACCTAACGTTTATAACCCGTTTAAAAGCCCTCTTTGATAGTTTATCTTAGGTGCTTACGCCTAGTGGAGGAGGTTTTTGATCCTTTCCCAAGCCTATGGTAATCTATTTGCTATGACAGGTAGTGAGAGATATTATTCATTTTCATTTATGAGATATACTTTTATGACACCTGAGAGATGTGAGTATCTAAACACTACTTGTGATGTGCTAGTCTGTAATCTCCGTGCTTATTATGATTAAAGTGGAACGACTTATTTGTTGTAATTACATTTATATTAGCGTTAATGACCCCTAACTTGTATTTTGATTAGAATAAAAGCGCATTTGCTTGAGGACAAGCAAATCTCAAGTGTAAGGGTATTTGATGAAGCGAAAAGTGTACCGCTTTTAGGGGTCATTTAAGCCCTAAATCGTATTTATTTGATCAAATATTGCCCTAAATCGTTCCTTTTGTCAGTTTAGGTACTTTGGAGAAGAAATCTGGAAAAGGAAGCATTTTGGACGTTTTTGGAGCATAAAAGTGAAGAAAACGACAAAGTCTCAAAATCGGCGGAAAAGTACCTGTGACGGCGTCAAGCACCATTGTGACGCCGTCAACCCTTGACGCGCCAGAGAGGATTTTGGATGATTAAAAGGGGACGGCGTCAAGAAGGCCATCAAAAACCCTAACCGCGGCGAGGTGACGGCGTCAGCTCTATAACGTGACGCCGTCAGATCTGATTTTCTATATATATTCTCATAATTTTTAGTCATTAGTGTGCAACTTTGTGAGGAGAAACCCTAAGACGATTTTTCTGCTACTTTTAAGGGTTTTATACCCTTGGATCTCCCATGTTCAATTGAAGATAAGTAATCAATTAATCATTCAATATGTCTATGTGTTGTTTGATTATATCTTGTTCTTGTCTTTTATTTAACATGCTAGGCTAGATTTATCTTGTGTTTGCTTAGATCTAATGAAACCTAAACTATTGATTATTGGTTGTTGGTGTGTTATTAATTGTATTGGATGATTGTTTATCGATGTTAGGCTTAAGAAAACTGGCTAACCTCCTATACGGTAACTTGCTTGAACGTCTTAAGAAACATGAACCAATGCGTACTAAGGTTTTTATGGTTGTATTTAATGCATGAGCAATTCTAGTGATCCCATGTTAGGAGCTTCTTAGCCGGCTCGACATAGGAGTGAAGTAGGAGCTTATAGAGTTGGGGAAGTACGTACGCCACCCCACGATTGGTATTAAGGAATACACCCGTCATCCACGCAATTAATACACACTAATCAACCGGTAAAAGATAGTTAGGGAGTAAGGAAATCTAAGTAAACACATTTCTCTCCATATAAGTTCCACAACCTTTTTATTTTCTGTTATTTTATTTTATTTGCAATTGTAGTTATTTGGGTTAGTTGACTAGCAACTAATTCCGCCCACTCCTTCAAACCCGAGATTTTACTTGCTTTTATAAAAATATAAAAAATACAAAAAGAATCTTCCCTCACCCTTAGACCTATTAGAGTAGTTTTTCAATCCTAACGACACTATTCCCCTAGAGAACGATCAATCCCCCGGTACTTGCCACTACACTATACTACATCGGTCAGGTACACTGCCTGGTGGGGATTGCAAGCCTCTTGAGATCACTCGAGAGGTAAAACCTGTTGTAAGGTCGCAAAACCACGCATCACAACCAGTTTTTGGTAAACTGTCAACCATAAACGGATTTGAGTAGTCTTTACCAGAAACCGTTTGATCTGGACTAGTTGATTCTTATGTTGATTAGACATGGTGAATCAATTACCATTTGTTGTGTGACAAGCATTCACACTTGACAATCCAAACCACCATACTTTTCAAAGCACAATCCAAAGCAAAAAGCTTTTCTTAACCTGAAATGTTAGTCCAAAACCAAAGAAAACACAATACACAATATTCTCTTTTAACAGTTATCACAATTGACTAACAAATGCACAAGCAGTACTAAAAATTATTCAACAGTTCTAACCATACAAATAGCACAACTAGCAGTACAAAAATCAAAAACATTTAGACATTAATATTTTGAAGGATTAAGCATTCCAATACCTTTTACCAAGTACTGAAATCTGCTTACATTAAAACCTTTTGTTAAGAGATCAGCAAAGTTGTCATCAGTGTGTATTTTAACAACTTGTATTAACTTTTTTTCAGCACAGTCTCTTATAAAATGATGTCTAATTTCAATATGTTTAGTTTTTGAATGTTGAACTGGATTCTTAATGATACACATTGTACTGCTATTGTCTATATGTATAATAGTGTTTAAGAAATTGTACCCATAATCAAGCATCTGGTTTTGAATCCATAGAACTTGAGCACAACAACTTGCAGCTGCCACATATTCTTCTTCAGTAGTAGATGTGACCACCATAGTCTGCATCTTACACTGCCAAGAGATTAATCTTCGACCTAAGAACTGACAACCACCTGTTGTATACTTTCTATCCATGCCAGCACCAGCATAATCAGAATCAGAGAATGCCACTAAATCAAATGCAAACTCTTTAGGATACCATAGCTCCAAGTTAGGCTGACCTTTAAGGTATCTGAAGATTCTCTTTACTGCTGTGAGATGAGACACCTTAGGATTTACTTGGAATCTTGCACAGGCACAAACAGCAAACATAATGTCAGGCCCAGATGATGTAAGGTACATCAGAGACCTAATCATAGATCTATACATGTGCAAATCCACATCTTCACCACTGTGATCCTTTAATAGCAAATGTGTCTCCTTGTCAACTGGTGTACTAGCAACCTTGGCATCTGTGAATTGGAATTTCCTCAATATTTCACCAACATATTTATCCTGAGAGATAAATATACCATCTGGCTTTTGCTGTACTTGAAGACCTAGAAAGAAGGTAAGCTCTCCCATAGAACTCATCTAAAATTGGTCTTTCATCAGCTTTTCAAACTCCTTACACATCTGTTTCTTTGTAGAACCAAAAATGATGTCATCTACATAGACTTGTACCAGTAGAATATCACCCTTGTTCTTTTTAATAAAGAGAGTTTGATCAATTTTTCCTCTATGAAACCCATTCTTCAGAAGATATTTAGCAAGAATTTCATACCAAGCTCTTGGAGCCTGATGCAATCCATATAGAGCTTTCACCACCTTATAAACCTTGTCAGGATGCTCTGGGTCTATAAAACCTGGAGGTTGTGAAACATAAACCTCTTCATCAATTGTACCATACAGAAAGGCACTTTTCACATTCATTTGATAGACCATAAATCCCATAAATGAAGCATAAGCAAGAAATAATCTTATTGCTTCAATCCTGGAAACTGAAGCAAAAACTTCCTCATAATCTATACCCTCTTCCTGAGTATAGCCTTGAGCAACCAATCTTGCTTTGTTCTTTATCACAATGCCCCTCTCATCCTTCTTGTTCCTGAATACCCACCTTTTACCAATCACTCTCATTCCCTTTGGTAGATCAACCAGAACCCAAACATTCTGAATTTTGAATTGAAGTAGCTCTTCTTGCATAGCTTCAACCCAACTTGATTCTTCTAAAGCCTTTAGCACATTCTTGGGTTCAATCTGAGATAGAAAACATACAAACATACACTCATGCTCATCTTCATGATGTTTCTCCTCATATACCACACTGAGAAATCCATGATGATCTGGGTCTTGTATTTGCCTTCTGGTCTTGACTCCAGATTGTACATCTCCTATGATATTGGTAAGTGGATGATTCCTATGTACAATAGTATGGGGAGTAGAAGGAGCTGCATAGCTGGTAGGCATGTTTTGCAGACCATCTCCAAAGAAATCAAACTCATGAAATCCTGATGAATCAAGTGATCAACTGAGAACATAGATTTGAGGTTGGACTTGGCGAGCAACTAACTCCTATTTTGCTCTGCGTTGGATTCTAGTGGCTTTACAGTCTGAACTTCACATCATTTTCTGCTCTTGTGATTTTAAGCATTATCTTTCATTTGAAGATCATTCACATCATCTTTCTTTCCATGACTTGGTATGAAGGAATAATCATCTCTTCTTTGTGAAACTCATTCAATGGTTTCTTCATGATGGTATGATAACAGGCATCATAATTCATTGTGAATCTGCATAATGAGTATTGACTGTAAGGCATAATTATGAATTGAAAGATGCAATATTAGATCATTGGACCTACACCTGCAACATTTGGTTTATTCTCCGAAAATTCTATGTGCAGATTTTCTTCTAAATGCTTGGTGCTTGTATTATACACCCTAAAAGCCTTACTGTGTAGAGAATAACCAACAAAGAAACCTTCCTAATATTTCTCATCAAACTTTCCTAGATGGTCTTTGGTATTAAGGATAGTAACATGACAACCAAAAGGTCTCATGAAGCTTAAAGCAGGGGTTCTACCTCTAAGAAGCTCATAAGCAGTCTTATTGTGAGGTTGCACAACTAAAACCCTATTCAATACATAACAAGCAGTGCTAACTGCTTCAGCCCAAAATGAAACTGGTAGCTTAGAGTCAGCTAACATTGTCCTAGCAGCCTCTATAAGAGTCCTATTCTTTCTCTCAGCTACACCATTTTGCTGTGGGGTTCTAGCTACACTAAACTCCCTCTTAATACCTTTTTCTCTGCAAAAATCATCCATCACCCTATTCTTAAATTCAGTCCCATTGTCACATCTGATTATTTTAACTTTCTTATCAACTAGGTTTTCTACTTCAACAATAAAGGTCTTAAGGATTTCACTTGTCTCATCCTTAGTTTTCATAAAGAATACCCAAGAAAACCTACTATAATCATCAGTGACAACAAGGCAGTATCTCTGTAAAACCCAGAATTTGTGAACATGTAAAATACCCAAACTACCCTTTGATCTCCAATTCATAAATGACGTTTAAAATATTACGACATCTAGTTCCGGTTATACCTTAAGTAATTAACTTTAATAGTTGAGCAAATAAAACAAAATGTACACATTTAATCTAATTAATCCTACGCCAAATGGAAATGTTCTAACCAAAATTTCATACATCACTTTAAGAAAATATATGACCATTTAAAGGCCCAAATCAAAACCCACAATTCATGCAAGATGTCATTTAGGAGTGGCCATTCACACGCTTTCCCTGATTTACCAAATCAATCAACTTAATATACTAACATTTTCCATTTTAAAATTTCCTCTACTTCTTTTTATTAAAGGACAATGCCACCGAGATTTCCATTCCAAAGAGCTACAATATTATAAAGCCCTACTCTAGCTCATGCCTAAAAAAAGTTGTCTTGGGCTGAATCAATAATATGCACGCCTAAAGAAAATTATTCCCATGCGTCTCGGCTTATACACCAGGCCATTCTCCCATACTTTTTTTTTTGATATTATACCAAGAATATCGCATGCATAAACACACAGAAACCCTAAAATAAATTTGAGTGGCGGCAGCGAATTTCCTCCTTCTTTCATTCGAGCAAAAGGTGTTTCAAAGAAGATGTCAAGAAGAGGGTGCTGATCGTGGTTATCTCCTGGGTTAGAAGATGGTTGATCCTGTGTCGAATAGGGTTTTATTTAGGGTTCAATTTTTGGTTCCTCCTATCCTCGTTTTGTTCTTCCAGTTGTCCAGCAGGTATATCATACTCTTTGATCTTGTTCCCCTCGACATAAACATATAAATGTTAATAAATATAACCTAAAACAAGTCTATGTAACGACCTAAAAAGAATCCAAATGACGTGTAATGAAGTGTTATGTGAACACATGAAATAACAAAAAGAAAATAATAATAATAATACATATGCATGAAGGCGTTAAACCTGGACTAAAACTCGTGGTATACTGTCGATATAAGGGCTGTGTTGGGTCGTGTGCTGCTGTGGTAAACTAGAGTCGAATTCAGGAAGCCTGGGCAGAACTGGAGTCTTGATTGTATGTGATTAAGTGTTGGATTTTGGTAGGTGTCGAGTGTGTCGAATGGGGTAGAGAAGACTACGACTTTATGTGGTCGTTATGGGCTGAGATTAGTGTCGAACCCATGGGAAGAATAGATTCTGGTTTTGGTGTTGTAAGGGTCGTGTTGGTGTGTGTTGTCATGAGTTATAGGCTGTCTTGCCAATGAGAAGATTATGATGTTTGTGAGGAAGTTGTGGTGTGCTTGGCTTGTTAAATCCTTGATGAGAGTGGCTGGGATTTGTGTATCTTGTGTGTGTAATGTGGGTCGAAACATGGGGGTTATAGATGTGTAGGCTAGTAACATGGGTGAAGCACCAAAGGCATACGTGAAACAGGATCTCAAATCGAATTTTAAAAGGTGAAAGTGTTGGGCTGTGAGTTGGTTGTGCGTATGGGTGGGGTAGGAACAGATTATGGTATGTGGGTATGCATAGGATGGTAAAAGCATGCATGGTGAATTAGACAAACTTTAAATATGGTTTTTATAACCAATTAATAAGAATCCAAAAGCGCATAGGTGTTTAGCAAGGAACCATGCTAGTCGTGATTTTGTATGGGGTCTCGGTATGGTTCGGGTCTCGAGAGAGTATTTTATGAGTTTAATCGGAATTCGTTATAAACTATAAATATGACTCGAGTTTCTTTTGGAGTTCCAACTTCGGTATATTAAGTCCTAAAAACCTAAATTGACACTTTACATCCTAAAAATTGATAATTTACATATTTAACCATAAACTTTGCTAAAATGACATATTAGACCCAAATCTTTGGAGATTGTCACCATCCACCCTCAACTACGATATTGGTAATATTAAGCCTTAAGTTTAATTTAATCGTCATTATAATATGGAAAGTTACTAAAAATGAAAGCCGACAAAAATGAGTAATCTGAATTTAATAAGCTTTTAATAAGACAGTCATGATTCGTGTAGATTTGCTGAAGATGGAGTTTGCGTCCGACCTTTATATTTTCTGTTGTGTTTGTCACTTGCGGTATAAGGTACAGATACTCTGCCTTTTTCAGTAAGGGTTCTTATATTCTATACATTGATTTTGAGTTATGATTCAGTTAAGATTTCCCAAGCCATTGCAATGTTCCCTTCGAGTGAACCTTTCATATCCCTCTTGATTATGATCTGAGCTTCGTATATCTGACCTATGCCTTTGCCAAGTTGCTCTAAAGTTCTGAACTATCCTTGTGAGAAACTAAGATTTTGAAATGGTTTACTAAACTAAGGTTTTGAACTACTTGTTTTGAACTATCTTTTACGAAGACTATTTTAATGATTATCTTTATGAAACCAATTTATAGACCATTTTAATTAAATACCTTGATTAAGCTTTCTAAAATGAATCTGTTGAATAAAGACTTTGAAGATGGACCCTTTGATACAGACTTTGAACTTTAATTATGATTCCCTCTATTTTTAAAACCATGATATGAAATTTGGAAGACCTTGGTGAACCACACTATTATGAACTATTCGATATGAACCCTTTTCTATGGACCTTGTGATATGATTTTGAGATGCACCTTTTGATATATGATCTTTTGTGATGACTTTGAGACCTGACTCTTAGTTTGATACCCGAGCCATTTTATGTTACCTAGCCAGGAAGGTAACCTGGCCATGTCTTTGATGCACCATTGGCATGACTCATGTGTGGGTGAGTGATTTCTCACACCGTCCCTTTTATGATTATCTGCCATGGCTACTATGATTTTGGGTTGACTTTGAGTTTGGGGCGTATGGGTTGCAATCCTAGATTTGTATGTTTAGTGGATTTAACTATGACTTTGAGTTATGACTTTGAGGTGACTGGTACTGTGTGCAATACATGCCTTTCACAATTCTGGGAGCTGATCACTCCACCCTTTTGATACATGAGGACACCCCTCATATTATCTGGTTGCCTATGAGGTATCCCCTCTGATTGTGAAATTATGACTTTGAGATTATGATGTTGAGATTATGACTTTGAATTTCTGGGCTCGTGGTAGATGACTATCCTATTCTTCTCTTATTATCCATTGTTTCTTTTATACCTTATGACATTCCCATTGCCCATATTATATTTATGTTTCGTTATTCTTTGCTTTGTATATGTATCTGTTCACTGAGCTTTGTAAGCTCAGCCGCACGTTTTCTTTTCGTGTGCGGCAGGTTTTAGTTGGAAGATGGGTATGAGTGAAGAGACTTTTGGACGTAGAAGACTTGATAGTTTTGGCCTAGAGATGATTAGAAGTTATTCTATTGTTAGAAATTGTATTCGCTTTTGTAACCTTGTAATTTCAGTATTTCATTTGTAACCTTTGAGAATCTTGTATTACTTTTGAATGTATGTTTTGTTTGATCTGATATGAAGCCATTAATGTGATACTTCTACCCTTGCTGGGTTGGGGTGTTACAATCTCTTAAAGTTCAAGCTATTCACAGAAGTAGGACCAAACAAGTCCATATGCAACATATATAAAGCTTGAGAAATAGAGTTCTGGGTCTTAGGCTTACATGAGGCTCTGTGTTGCTTACCTTTAAGGCAAAAAACACAGGTTTGGTCATTGAGAAAAGTTTTGTTTGATAAACCTCTTACCAACCCATTTTTAGCAATATTGTTAATGGTTTTAAAATTAACATGACCAAGCCTCCTGTGCCACAACATTGATTCTTCCAATGTGGCTTTTGCAACAAGACAAGTAAGTCCAACCTTAGGAACTAGTTTATTCATCTCAACACTGTATGTATTATCCTTTTTAGGGATTTTAAGCAATACTTGACTTTCATCAGGTAGCTTGAAATCAGGAGAAAGTATAAGACAATCAGTATCAGTAAATAAAACTTTGTTCTGTTTATCACAAATTTGTGATACACTGAAAAGATTGTACTTAAGTTCTGGTACAGAATACACGTTTTCAAAATCAAGATTACCAGTTTTAATTACCCATTTACCAGTAATCCTTCCTCCAACACCACCACCAAAGACAACTGGTCCTCCATCCAGAGCAATAAAGTCTGAAAGATATGACATGTTGCCTGTCATGTGCCTTGAATATCCACTATCTGAATATCCTCTATCTTCTTTACCATTTGAGGGATGTTCCTGCACACAAAATAAAGGTGTTAGTTTCTTTTGGGGATCCAAACCATCACTGGTTTGGATCTGCCTTGTGCATCAAGATGAGAAAACTTGTTGAAGGTCTTTGATGCACCATTGGGTTTGGTAGAATGTTTAACCCAATGTGCTGAGGCCTTGACAGCATTGCCCTTTTTTCCCTTAACATTTAAGTGCCTAGCAGTAGGATTTGCTGGTCTAGCTGTTGGAACTGCTGACCTAGCAGTTGGAACTGCTTGTTTAATCTTAGGCACCCACTTCTGATTAGTCATTGCTGTCTTTTGATAAAAATGCCTTTTAACTGTTTGTGCATGATTTGAAAATTGTTTTGCACTAGAAACAGTTTGCTTGTTATTAAACCACTTATTTTGACTAGCAGTTGAAACTGTTTTGATGCTAGTCTTTAACATAACAGCTTTAGGTGACATCTTATGATTTGCATTAGGGTTTGTCAATCTAGTTGGACTATTTTGAGTTACCCTAGCATTGTTATTCCTGTTCACCCTTGCATTCCCAGAAACCCTCTTTTTCCATGGGTTAGAATCACAATAAGCAGCCATATGATCAAAACTTTCACAAACAAAACATACTTTTCTAATCATAGCAAACTTATCATCCAATTTCTTAGATTTTGAGTGATTCCAGTTCCTATGACTACTCTCAAAACTTGATGATCTGTTCTTAGTCCTATACATCTCAGCATATCGAACACTTTTCCTAACTGGTTTTATGTTTTCAGTCTTAACCACTTTAGGAGCATGTTTAACTTCTACCTTAACAACATTAGATTTATCCTTAACCTTTGCATCCTCATCATCAGATGTCCAATCCTCAATAGTTGGTGCATCTGAGTTCCTATCAGAGGACATCTTTTCCTCAGAAAGAGATTTATCACTAGCACTCACAAAAGAATCTTCTGCCTTAACAAATTTAACAGGATTCTAAATAACCTTAACACCATAGCCAGGAAAATCCATATCCTTAAACTCTTCTAAACCTGTATGAGCTAAATTAATTCCTGTTGGAGCAAACATTCCTCTAAAAGGGGGTGCAACTGACTTATAACCTAAACCAGATTTAGCTTTGTTAAGTATTTGACTCTCTACAATCTTTTTAACTCCGTTTAAAGTATATTCAAGAGTATCTACACTTAACTGGATGTTTTCTTTTTCCTTTTTAAGCTTTTCTAGCTCATATACAAGTCCACTCATTTTATTATCTTTTATTTGAAATTCCCTCTTTAAAATACCTATTTCATCAGAAAAGTTTGACTCATTCTGTTTATAAAAACAATTTGTTCTTCCAAAACAGCTAGTCCTCTTTTATGATTTGACAGACTAAAACTTACTTGATTAAATTCAACTCTAAGATCATCATACTGTTTCTTAACATTTTCATAATCTTTTAAAGCACGACAAGAGTTTGAACATTTTTCAAGTATATGTACCTCAGAGTCTGAGAAAGCCATCAAACCCAAGTTAGCTGGTTCCTCTTCTTCCTCCATGAAGCTCCAATCAAATCCAGCTCCATCTACAGCTACCATAGCCTTGGAAGAAGGCTCTTCAACATTAACTGTTCTCCTTGTCCCTTGCTGATTGTTAAACCCTTGACCCTGGTTGCTTTGTTGTCTTGGACCTCTACATTCCCTGGCAAAGTGCCCCATCTTGTGACAATTAAAGCATTCCACCTTAGACTTATCATACCCAGCAACATCTCTTCCACTGAAGGTAATCTTATTCCCAGTCCTTTGGTAATACTTCTTAGCCCTGATGCTTATCAAAGCCAACTGCCACTTTAAATCCATAGCTTCCAAAACATCTTCAGCAATTTGAAGAAGATCTTCATTAAAGATCTTAGACCCACCAGACTGTTCTGACACAAATGCATATATGGTCTCTTCAGTCAATCCAGCAGTACTAGTTTTTACACTAGCAGCGCTAACTGTTGGTATAGCAGTACCAACTGCTTCTTCATCTTCATGATTCGAACTGTTTGAAGAAGATACAAAAGCCATATTCCCTGAACTGGAACTGGTGCTACCACTCTTCTTGACCTTCTGCTCAACAATCTTAAGATTGTTGTAAAGCTCATTCATTGTCATTTTCTCCAGCTCTGGTTTATTGCTCCAAACCACAACATAAGTGTTCCATTCAGCAGGTAAACTATTTAGAAACTTCATGTTGAGGTCTTCCTGAGGTATCACAATCTTCAACACAGTAAGTTGACTGATGATCTTTTGAAGCCTATTAAATATATGGTCCAAAGTTTCATTACTTGATGCAGTGAAGTTCTCATAACTTTGCTTAAGTACGGTTTTCTGTGCCTTCTTGGTAGCTTCATTACCACCAAATCTTTCCACCACTGCTTCAAAAAGAGTTTTAGCCGACTCGTAATGGCTAAAATTCAGCACTTGATCATTAGGAATTGCCAATAGTAACAAATTCCTAGCCTTCTGATCATTCTTCTTTTTGATTCTCTCCTCGTTTGTAACTGGCTCAGTGTTAAGCTTTGTGATATTGGAACCATCAGCACGTGTTTCTTCAACAGGAATTGGTTTGAAGGAATCACCATTGATAATGATATCCCATAATGCATAGTCTTGCACCATGAAATATTGCTCTATTCTGAGCCGCCATAAATCGTATTCATTCTGTTTCAGCATGGGGAGTTTAGCAAGGATTGAGGTTTGAGGTGTCTCCATGTCCATCTTCTTGGTTGCTAGTGAGTAAATACTTCTGGTTCTTCTAAACTCAACGTATCAGAAACCTGGCTCTGATACCACTTGACCGGATCTAAACATACACGTTGTGTTGGAGATACTTTGAGTATATACTTGATAGCACGCAGAATTTACTACCAAGTATCTAGAAGATGTTTTGTGTTTGGTGATTGATTGAATAAAACAATAAGGACAAATAAGAACACAAAAAATATAAACCAAACAATCACTTCAATATATATCGAACGATTACAATATGAACGTGAAGCTCTTGATAATTCGTATGAAGGATATTAGGTATTTGATATCAGGTATATGTAAACCCTAACTAAGGATCTCTTTTTATAATGCAAAGAGTCATATTCAAGTAAAACATCTAACCGTATCACTCTATACAAATAAGATATATACCATATCCTTTCTATATTTATCTTCACACGTTTTCACCTTGATCTCTTAAGCAGTCCTAACTTTTCTTCATCAGCAGTCCTAACTGTTCTTCCATTAGCAGTACTAACTGTTCTTGTATTCTTCAACCGTGCTAACTGCTTAAGTTTAATTCCCAACACTTATCGTTCAAAACGTAGGTTTCTCATAGACCTCAACTAGAAGTCTTAATCTAATTTTAGCCCTCCTATCTTAGACCGTATAACTTCTAACTAATTCTAGACCTTCACTTTCTACTCCTCTAACCCTACTTGTGCCATGTCGGCAACACATACGCCCACTCATTCATACTTCCTCATTTACATGGAAAGGCGTCCCAATCGATGTAAATCAGGAAACATAAACTCATGGATATATATTTCCAACACAACACAAGTTCTTCTATTTCTTGATTTACTTTTATTTTCTCATCCTTGTTATACTTCACATTTCCTTTTTAGACTTGGATCCATATCGTTTACACATTCATTATGGGGATATTTTTTTATTGCCAAGGATGTAGGCAACCCCATTGCCGATGAAGGCAACACATTCTATCCCGAAGGATCTTTAACATATCCACAAGGATTCCTTAACATTCCTTGTCTTGGTCATCCCGAAGGATACCACCTTTAACAATCATCCCGAAAGATCATTAACATATATCCCGAAGGGTCTTTAACATTCACACTTTATCACTTTAACATTTTATCATCGGATCCAAGCCATTAGCATTTTATCATACACACATTGTTACATTCATTTATTTTAGTGAGCGCATAGAGCATATGAGCCTGCTTATTATAATTACACATTTTCTATGTGTTTATCATCTTACATTCTAAATCCACATTAATCATTTTCACCCTCTTTCTTTACCCTTTAGCCTTCCGACTTCCCCATTTTAAAACCTTGCATAGGTAAATTTTCATTCGTTCATTAGCATCATTCATTCTTCTTGCACATCTTAAGTTACTTTCACCTTCTTATCTCGTTTAATTTTCACATCACATCCTTTCGCTTAACTCCTCACGTTTTATTATTCAACACTTTATCATAATAATCAACGGTAATAGAGCACATTAGCCGTGATATAATAATTTCCAAACAACACTTTAACCTCATACATACCCTCCTCTTTCTCTCTTACATTCTTAACTCGTTGCATTCTTATTCTCATACTTTATCTCATTTCTTAAATTATTTATGTAGTTAAGCGATATTATTTCATCTCGCTTTTTCCATATCTACCCTTCATGGATCATTTAATATAACACCTTCATTAGTGTTACCTTTTCTTCGTACACGTTCCATTACATAAGTTCGTTACGTTTACCACACAATATTTCATTACATTTTGGCTTTCGTACTTAATTCATCTCATTACTTATCTATGCATTTAGAGCAATACCGCTCTTAGTCATCATTTACATATCATTTTGCTTAATCTCATTCTATAACCTTTATTTTATTAGACATTTATCAATCAATACGTCAAGTCATTCTCGCTTTCATTACCTATCACCATATCATCGTTATCTTTACTACACATTCGTGTACATACTCAATCCTCCTACCTACTCATCTCATCCTCATTTACATTCTTAACTTATTGTTATTAACTTCTAGCGTTCAAACTTTTTCGTTTAATTTCCACTCTTTATATACCAACGCTCTTTATCACAACTTCACGTTATTCTCTTACTCCATTTTACACATGTTTATTCTTGTAATGTTATCTATCTCAATCCCGATTGACTCACTTTAATCTTGACATGGTTTAACCCAACATTAAACATGAATTATTTTCTAGACCATATATTGGTCTTACGTTATAATCTAAAACTCATTCATTTATCCAGTTTCTAATACTTCATGTCATAACAAGAATTCTAGTCGTGACTTATCTAATTTAAGTTCCCTTGTAGTTTCCCTTTTCACTTGTTCTATACATCACATTATAACACTCATTCATAATCACCTTTCACATAAACGACGAATACATTAGTACACACTTAATCTCCTTCATACTTAAGGGTAAACATCACTAAGCACTTGTACTTCCTTAGTCTATTATCAAATTACGATTTAAAACATTGAACATGCCTATATCATACCATTTGTCTATTATCATAGAGATAACTACTTCTTTATCTTACCACTCTATACCATAGCTACTTTATGTATCATTCATTATTCATACGTTTCTTTAGTATCTTGCAATTACTTATTTCGACAATTCGCTTTACTCAAACATCTAAGTTCTCGTCACGAACACATATAACATCTCATGTACATCTATAATTCCTCACTATTACGACATTCTATTTTCATCTTTCTATAACAAACATACTACTTATCCTTTCTATACACATCTCCATATTACTTCTATAATGCACATTCACATAATCACATAATAATTACCGACGCAATTCGAGGTGCACGGCAATCCTATCACTTACACATCAAGACTTTTACCACATATATCACATAAAACACATTCATAAATTCTCATCATTTAACTCATATAGTAATCACATAATCCATCTCATAACTCAACATTCACATCCTATAACTTACAAAATAATTGCCCGCATTACTTAAACTTAAGCTCAACACGTCTACGAGTGGTTTAAGTCTAGGCAATCCTAAAGAAAACCTAATTCACTTAAACCGAAGCTCTGATACCAAGTTGTTACACCCCGTGAACGCTTTGACCAAAAACTTTGACTTTTACGAGGAAACGACCCAACTTTGACCTTTAGTCCAAAACTCTTTTGACCATTAGCAAAATCCTTAGAAATATAGACCTTGAAACCATTTTTAAATGAGACTATACTCAAATACTTTTAAAACGATGGGTAGCACCCTAAAGTGCACTGTGACCTATCCTGCGTACTAAGTACCCTTAAAGTGCACTATGGACCCCTAAAGTGCACTATAACACCTTTGGTGCACTAAGGACCTCTAAAGTGCACTATAACACCATTCGGTGCACTATGGACCACTAAAGTGCATTATACCCCTTTTATGCACAACTTTCTCATTTTATGACCCGTATGCCTTTAAACACAAAAAGTCGACAGTTTAGACATATATTTAAACACATTTAATACAAATTGAACTAAAATATACCATATACATTGTTTCCCAAAATTCTTAACCCGTTTGACCCAAAACGGTTTAAAAGGACCTTGTTCCAAACACCCCTTTTTCGGCATAACCCTTTTGTGCACTTTTGACCCATTTTTTGGAAAAACGGCTTCTATAACATCATATAACACCGAAACTTCCAGAAATTATTATGACATTATAAACATCAAATATATAAATAAACTTGGTCATAACGACCCATGAAAACGTGTTTTACAAAGTGACGGGTATTATGCCAAAATACCCGTTTTGACCTATTTACACTACAAACCATCTTTACCAATTCATTTACCCACCAAACTTGGCCAATATCATTACTTTAACATATTAAACATGTTCCAATGACACTTGACCCGATTACAATCCAAAATGGGTACAAACACACTTAAACCAAACACCCCTTTAAACATTGACCGTAAACCATTTAACACACTTGGACACACCGTTGACCACCCAAACTTTACGACGACCTTGACACACATTATACAAATCATAAGAAAGACTCTCGGGGTACAACCTTGTCTCGAGCTCGGTATTCTACCTAGCTCCTAATGCTTATTATCTTCCAACTCCACTTCCAAATCCTTATGCTATAACCCATGAACCTTCCTTCCGTCGCGCATAAACCTACAAGAACATTAACAACTAAAAGGGTAAGCTTACGCTTAGTAAGTAACTCGATTAGTATATGATCAATACTTCCATTCACATTTATATGCATCAAGAAACCTTTAATCATTTGGCTCATGCCCGAACCAATCTCATTACCATTATCCTAGCAACATCATAGCCATATCACATTATACATAAAATGAACATAAACTTACCTTAGGCCTCGCAACCTCATAACCTATCTCTTGACCCTAGCTCATTACCATACCTCCTATTAACCCACTTCCTAATCCAAGGCTTAATCCTATCAACTCATTCATTAACACATAACATGGGAACATTCATATTAAGCATATAGAAATCAAAGTTACTTACCTTAGCATCCAAAGCTAAGCTAAAATCATGGTTCCACCATTATCATCACCATCATCACATCATCACCATCAACATATCATCATCATCATTTTCCTAGTTTCACAACCATCATTCATAAACACTTATTAACTCAAAACCATTAACTATAACAACTAACACACCTTTTAACATTCTTGATCATCATATGATCATACTTTGATCATATGATAAACACCCTTTAAAGTACTAACTAAACCCATATAAATTTACCTCATAAACATTATAACCCGTTAATTATCTTAAAACCACCATTTACCCATTTTCCCCAAATTAGATACATAAACCCTAATTCTTGAATTAACCAATTAAACACTAATTAGAGGTTACTTACTTGCAAGGATTATTGCTAGGCTTAAACTCTTGATCTTGGACTTAATCTCTACACTTGATCATCAAGACTTGCATTTCTCCCTCTTCTTTTTCTCCTCCAAGAACCGGCCTTCCTACTCTTGAATAATATGGAGATTACTAGAATCTCCTGGAAATATATTTAGTTAAGATGCAAGTTTGGGCTAAGGGCAAGAATGGCCCCTCAAGTCCTATTCTTTCTATTTTGGCCACCATACTTACTATAACATATTTACCACAATGGCAACTTAGGTCCTTTTAGTTCATGCATCATATTTTATATTATTACATTAGTCATACTTTGACTATTAGTTTGACTATTGGGTTTGACTTCCACGTAACTTTGTTGACTGGCCAATCACGTAAGGTATTTATCCATTTTCATCTAAGGTGGGTCCAAGTATCCGGGAAACGGGTCTAACAACCTTGCTGTCCTCCGAACAGTTGCATAGAAGGAATACTGATTCTGTCTTTTCAAACCATCGGATCATGGCAGTGGCCCCTTCAGTGCCTTTGAATTTTTTCGGATCACCACTCTTGAAATCTTTGTACGTAAATTTACGACCATTTGTACCATTGGTATTTGTTCCTGCGGCTTCAGCGGTATCTGCCCGCGAAGCAGCTTCAGCAGCAGCTGCAGCTACGACAGCTCTTTCTGAAACCAATGCTGCCTCTATACTGTCGGCAACAAGCTTTCTGATCTCGGCGGGTGTCATAGCAGTAGTGGCTCTTTTGGGTGGCATAATTCTTCAAAATCAAAAAAGATAACAACAATGAGAATCCACAATAGAAAACGATCATCATACACAATATATACAACCACAACATGTATATACACCCACAACACGTATAAATACAACCACAGCATGTATAAATACAATGAAACCACAACGAAACATCATAAATATAATCACAAAGCACATGAATATAATACATGAAAATTTCGGTTACGCAGACCGATATCATAAAATAGCACAACGAAAATCCTGCATAGTAGAGTCACACTTGATATATTTGTTTGTACTACAAGCAAAAGACAACAAGTTCTAAACTATGTCCCACACCCCGGGACTAGGATAATAATGTACAAGCTACATGATAAAGGTCTAACACTAGGCACCTCCTCCGGGTGCTCCATCTAGCCTACGGAAAATCCTCTGAAGATCCCTAGACATAGCAACAGCGATTTCCTCTAGGTGCTGAACTCGAAGCTGAAGATCAGTCTCCCTAGTCTCTGATGCAGACATCCTAGCTTGAACTAAAGATAACTCACCGGCCTGGCGATGATGCTCATCCTGGGACATCTGTGCCCTGTCGAACAACTCAGGCATCTCCTGCCTCAGCTGGGTAATATGCTCAGAACTCTCCAGCTGTCGGGACTCCAATCCCTGATATGAAGTATCTATAGCAACTTTACCTGTGACTAGTCCCTCGACCTCCTCCTCTATAGCCTCAATCCGGCTTACCGAAATCTCCTCCACATAGTCTAATGCCCTGTCAATCTGTCCCTGAAGCTGATCTAGTCGCGAGTCAAATGTAGCAGCAGTAAGCAGTCTGTCAGCAGCAGCCCTTGAGCTCTCACCAACCTCGAATCTGCTGGGTGGTGCTGTCTCTGTGGCATCTGAAGTATCTGGTGATGGAATATCAAGACGTGCCCGCTTCTTGAGCGGTAGGTCTGACATAGGAGTAGGATCTCTGGTATGAACTGGTGCTGATAGAGATGGCAATGGTGGAGACAATGATGATAAGGATGGTAAGGGTGATAATGGTGATGGTGTACTGAATGCCACACTCCTCCTCGCTGTCAAGCGGCGACGGAGTGGATGAGATGAAGTAAGTGATGATGGTGGTGGTAGGGATACGAATGCAGCTGGTGACCTGACAGTGAGACGATGGACCCGCTTAGCAGCAGTGCGCTTCATGCACGACCCACCTGGATATGTACGGTAAACTCGACCATAGGGTACAAACTCTCCTGGCTGGATAACTGGAACAACTCTAGGACCACGACGGATCATAGGTGACAGTGGTGGGGTAGGCGCAACTTCCCCCTCCTCAAAGGGTTCTGTCTCAGCCTCTGACATCACAGGTGAAGATTGTGGAGTAGGCTCCACGGATGACAAAATGATAGTGGGTAGTGGGGATGATGTAACCGACTCTAGTATGATAGAGGGTAGTGAGGAAGTATCGTCTGTCTCAGAGTCCGATGAGATAACAATAGGGTGTGAATCCGAAGACATCACTGTGACAATAGATGTGAAATAAAAGTAAATAAACATTTACACAATGTGGGTTATGATGAAATGATATATGTATGAAATCACAATCACTACATGTGATATAATGAATATGCACTTATGCTACAATGATGAGATGCTATGATGGTGTAGTTATAGTCTAGGATATAATGGACAACCTAGTTCGCTATAACCTTTGCTCTGGTACCAATCTGTCACACCCCCAAATTTCGTGACTTGCAGCGGAATGGAGCATTCAGGGGCGCGACTGGTCATAGCACCAAAGTTGCAGTTATATTGAACGACCTAAAGTGTCGTTTAGAAAATACATCGTTTGATTATTTAAAAACATTCAGAGTTACAAAGCTAGGTCCCAAAAGGTGAAACAAGTTTTCAGAAAACAAGTTCATACAATTCAAACGATGGATAAGTGCATAAAATATAAAGTGAGACGCGTCGACTCCGCGACTCCATGATGTGTCCATATGCAAGCCAACGTGCGATACCTTAATTACCTGAAAATACATTGCTAAAAATGGTCAACAAAAATGTTGGTGAGATCATAGGTTTATGTAAATGAAATGTTGTACGGATACCACAAGTATAAAGTGTATGACAAAACCATGCCACATAAAAATGATACATTAGCTCTAAGCTCATGACCCCGAAGCTAGACTGAATGAAATGCCCCAACCGAGTGTTTGTCAATCACTCTAATATGATAGAAATGAAATGCGTTCGTTTGACCAATTGGTGCTACCAACCCGAACGGAGGAGTCACCCTCAATAGATCTATTCACTCATTCTCGCTTGCTAACAATTAACGGTTCATGATAATAAAAGGGGACTTTAATCTGGGAAATGATGTAACTTAAGCAATGTAATGAGTTGTATACTTTGGTCCGCATATGAAAATGGTGCAATGTATTCTCCCCCGAGAGTTTAGAAATCAATAAACAATTTAAAACGGGGCTATGAAAACTCACCTGATATAATATAACAACAATGACAATGATGGATATGATGAAATAAAGCTCGGTCTCTAACCGCGATCTATTATGAATGATGTGATCCAATGTAAGCAATGATACAATGCAACACATGCAAATACATATGTTAACGATACCACTTGTTAGTTTTGAAAATAACGTTTATCGACGAAAAATACACCTTTGACGTCTCGTTAAGTTATAAACTACTTTTCGTATAAATATGTTGAATCGGTACTCTACGATCCTCGTTTGGTGTTCTATCGGCAAAATATAACATTTTCATCGCAATTTAACATTTTTCTTAACTTGTGAAAATATGTCCAAAATGGCTTCGTGAAACTAGTCGCGAAATATTGCACATTAAGTGTTAGTTGATGAAACTCGACGTTTTTGAAAACCTTGTAACAATGTATTAATGTCGTTTCATTTAACTTTTGATTGTACACGCCTCGATCAATTAGAAAATCGGCTAACAATGTTATGTCTCGCAAAAACACTAGTTTTTATACTTAAAACACGTTCTATTAGTGGGCTGTCAAAATGAACATGGTACGTCGGGCTTCAAACGTGAATAACTCGGCCGTTATAAGCTCGTTTTCTACGTTCTTTGCATCCACGGCTTCGTATAAACATGAACTAACATAATCTCAGTAGGTCGGGTCGTCTAGATCACGTCTAATGCCTTGTTTTGTCCTTTGAATCTCGGCGATCAGCAACAAAATTTTCAGAAAATTAGTTTTCGTCGTCTAACTTTGAAAAATCATATCTCCTTCGTTATATGTCGGTTTTTAGTGATTCTTGCGGCCACGGTTTCGTTTTTGAAAGAACTTTCTGAATATGAAGGCCAAAATATACCAAAAGTTACTGAGTTTTCCAGTTTACACGATTTTGGACAGAACCTTATTTATACTTGTTAAAGCTCATTTTCTTGGTTCTAAACTTGATCATACTACTTCAAATCAACTCCACAAGTTCGCAAATCCTACCATACACCTTCTTAGGGTGTCATGGGGTCCTAAACATCACCAACCTTGGTGGATTTCATGAGATCATTAGTGAAACTTATAGATCTAGTGTTAAATATAGTTTATGTGCAAAAGTGGTATCTAAAACATAAGTAACTTGCATGAATAACTAATACAACTTGAAAATACATAAACATATGAATCAAATGAATGTATAAGATGATCAAAATGTGTTCTTGAAACTTACTTGAATATTTGATGAGTTTTGATGAAAAATGAGTAAGAAACTTGAGATTTAATCACAAAACCATAACTAGGAAGGTAAATGGAGCTTGATTATGACTTTAACTTGGAAAATTTATGGATTTGTGGTGGTGTTCTTCCTTTGGCCAAATGGGGAAGATGAAGTGGGAGGGTTTATGTGTTAACTTTGCTAGTTGATTTGCATAAGTGAAGTGTTATGGAAATAAATGGCTAAAAATTCATTAAAAGCAAGTGTACTAGTAATCAAGTGCATGGAGTATTAGGGGTGATTTAGGGGGGGCGGCACATGGGGTCAATGGAAGAGGATTTGATGTTAATTAATGCATTGGTCTCCCATTTATTTAAGTATTCATAGTTTAGTGTATACATTGAGTGTTATCGGGTACCGAGTTAACTAGAAATGAATCATGATGAGGTGAAATAAAATACGATGAAGTTGTAAAAATTGTAAAATCATATTCCTTGCAAGAATCGGGTGTTAGAATGATTATCGGATTGAAATTTCGTAAACCGACGGAGTTATAAGCGTCAAACGAAAAATATAGCGATTGGTTTAAAAACACCGGGTAAAGTAATAATATAATCTCTATATCATTATAATTAGTTTGAAAATGTATTAGGATCATTGTCGGGAGTATTGGGTATAACGTGAGTAGAAATGACTGAGTGGTAATGTTAATTAAACAATTAAGCATACGTTAATGAAAATCCCACAAACCCATGCATGAACTGATATGATAATGATGTTACTGATGATATGTAGACTACCCTAGTCTGTATGATGTGTCTTTACTGATGATGCATGAATACGTAGCTAAACCTAACTGGTTACGCGCATTTGAATACCCATAAACCAAGTTTACGACATGATGAATGATGCCCATGAATAGTGATTTCCCTCCGAGAATGAATAGTGTCATGTGAATAGTAAAATTTTTGACGACTTCTCAAAGTCTCAAACTGACTTCAAAAATGATGAATAGTGATTGATGAATAGTAACTCATGAATATTAAATTGTCGAGGTTTGGAAAATGACCTGAAATTACGAGTTGTGACAAGTAAGAAGAAGGATGACTATGAGAGATTTTATATTGGCAATGGGTTTATACACTGAAGCGGAATTGGATTCCGACATGTTTGAAGATTTCTATGATGAATGCAGGAGGGAAAGACCTAGCACCTTCGACCCTACCATTTACTTCAACCGGGTCTCCACTACTCAAGGGTATAATTTTATGCACCCACGTTCCTACACCTTGATAAGGAGCTCGATCCGTCGGTTTTGCATAGGCTTATTACTCTTTCAATCAAAGGAAGGCAATCCGCAAGGGAAAAGATGACTATTGATGATCTGTACCTATTGAGTGGTATGGATGGTGGTGATTTGATTAACGTCCCTTGGCACTTGGCCAAGTTCATATCTGGAGGTGCCAAGAGATTCCAGGGGAAAAGCAAGATCCAGGAGGCGCAATTGATTGAAAGGCTTGCTAGGAGCCTTGGTTTGATGACTCCTGAGGCTTTATCGATGGTGACTATTTTTATGGATACTAGCTTGATAGGGATTAGCAAGTTAGTTGAGTATGGGATTTGCAAGGTGAATGTAGTTGGTGGTGGAGAGTTGATTCTTGAGGTTCCACATGCGGCTGGTGAAGGAGCTAGTGGTAGTCAGGCTAGTGGAAGCCAAGCGGGGGCTGAGGAGGCGCCAGTTAGGGTAAGGCTGATATGAGCATTGGAGATAGGTTAAGGGTTATTGATGGCTGACTTGGGCATATGGAGAGTAGCATGACCTAGTTTGGTGAGGATATGGATGACATGGCTGCAAGAATGTATGGTATGAGCACCCAATTTGATAGTTTTTATAATGATTATAGATAGATGAAGGTGCAGCAGCAGGCATACAACCAATGGAATGCTGACCGCACAAGCCAAATTCTAGCCAACATGCACCTCAGTCATCCTCGCTGGAATGGAGAGCCCTATGTGTACGTGCCGGATATTCCAAATCTTGGGGTCCAGCAGGGAGTTGCCTTCATGAATCCTTAACAAGTCCCTGCCAGCACCTCCAACACTTCCTATGATGCTTCTCAGTACCAATCCTCCATGGACCACGATCATACTCAGGAGTGAAATCTCCATTGTTTCTAAAATAATTTCTCGTGCTCTTTCTAAACAATTTCCTTGGCTCTCTTGAAACAATTTATATTTGGATTATGTCTGTAATAGTTTAAACATCTAGGACTAACTTTATGCTCTATTATATTCAGTACCTTCGGGTACAATTTTCCTGATGTTGAATGTGTAGATTATGAGTTGCAGGAGGAAATTACGGCGTAACTATTAACAGGATTACACCGTAACTTTTACACAGAATGGATGCGATTGAGACATTTGAGATTACGGCGTAATCCATTATCCGAATTACGCCGTAACTTTTACACAGTGAGGATGAGTGACTGATGATTGGTATTACGACATAACCTTTAGCCTGAACTACGCCGTAGCCTTTGTGACAACCTTAGATTGGACTTCCTTGATGAGTGACTAAGAGGGGAGTTTCCTTTTTTTTATTCTATCTAAATTTTTCATTTCTATTTTCTTTTTCTTTATTTTTTGTACAAAAGGGACTTTGTACAATTTAAGTGGGGGGATAGGAATAGAAATGATTTAAAATTTAAAATTTTGTACATAGCTTACGTGCCCTTGATTTTCTAGTTTATTTTGAAAAATTATGCCATTTAAAAAAAAAGAAAATTTTTTTTTTTTGACATGTTTTTCTTAACCTAACAAGAATAGACCTTAGCCGAGCATACATTAACCCTTGATTTCCATGGTGAGATTTAGCCTTCCATTTCCCCTTATTTACCTCAAATCCACCAAATATTGAGTGTGCCGGTAGTATTGTAAACTTTAGAACTTGGCCTTTACATCATTTCGAGACCATAGACGAGTAGTGTGTCGAGTTAACTTGATACATTTGGAAAAGACTATTCGAGAAGGCAATGTTTTAGGATTAACACCAAAATAGCCCATATGTGTATATTTGTGTGCGCTTATCGATTAGTCACCTTGACTTTTCGACCACCGTGTTAAAACCCATTTGTTGCACTCACCTTTACTGCAAAATACCCCTAGATACACCCTTCAGAGCCATTCTTTTCATTTCATAACCCATATCAATTTTTGTTTCGTTACAACTATTCGCCTTAGCCTACCGTGCAATCTTAGTTTATGATTGGGAAGTTTCCATTTGCTTAAAGTTCGAGGTCCGGTAGAAAGATTCGAGAGTTACGCCTATACTACATACATTTAAAGCTCTTTGAAGACCCCCTTAATCCTTATAATTCGTCTCAAGTGGGGGGATGATGTTGTTCTTGTTATGTAAAAAAAAAAGTGTTAATTTTCGTATGTACTTTTTGGAGATTAGTATCAAGGAGGATACTTCGACCACGTTTGATTATTTAATGAAGTTGGTAGGCTTATCTACACCAACTAAGTGAAGACAAAGGAAGTGTGCACATCACGATCAACAACTAGTGGTACACTAATTAAATGATCTAATTTTCGCATTTTAAAACATGGAGTTTTGGATGGACAGCGGATGGTGACGACTTGGTTATAAACTAAGATTATTTGTTTTGTTCATTTTCTATTTTTCACCCATTAAAATATCCCATGTCTTATCCTATCCTTTAGTTGTGAATCATGCTTAGGTGAAAGGTCCGAGCAGTCATTGGTGTCTTGGCCATGGATTTTGTCATATATCGATGGTCTTTGTCACTTTCGTCGTGGTATGTTAGTAACGACACTACACCCTAGCCTTATAATTTGTTCACCAAATATTTCCTTCGAAGATTGTTTTGACATTAGATCTAGTGGTGGAGTTTTGTGTAACCGCCAAGCCTATGATAGAATACATGCTATGACTGTGCAGTTGAGAGATCACCCCGAAATTGAACACATAAATTAGGTTGAGTGTGAGAGTGTTTCGTTCCCCATTTCGAGAGGTGTTCAGCTTTTGAATATTCTAGCGTAGGAAATTTTTAATCTCATATTTCCCAAATATCTTGGGCTGTATTTTAGAAACGATTCTAACAAGGTCTACTTGAGGGCAAGTAGAGTTTAAGTGGGGGGATATTTGATGACATGAAATAATCCTAATTTTCTACGTGTCAATTTCCCCTTTATGTTGACTAATTATGCTATAATTACTATAAGATATGTCCTTATTTCTGCATATTTCGTTTCAGGACTATAAATAAGGTATGGAACGACGTTAGGACGAATCAGGGCTTAATATAGATCAAGAGATAACTTTTTCTCTACCATGAAGATTACGACGTAACTAAGTGATGATGTTACGCCGTAAATGATTGAAGACTTGAAAATATTTCTACATTGTGAAGATTACGCCATAACCAACATAGGGATTACGGCGTAAATATTACACAGATTGGAATTTTGAATATTACGGTGTAACTCGCGTGGAGATTACGACGTATTGTTACATCTATGAAGACTACGGCGTAACCAACTACTAGGTTACGCCGTAGATGTGGATAAACTTCAAGAGCAACCCGTTTCTAGAAGGGTTACGGCGTAACCAGTACATAGGGTTACGCCGTAACTTTTTAGGGTTTCTTATGCCTATAAATACCACACGAATTTTGCATTCCAAACCATCTCCCCTTTCCCAAACCTGAACTAGGGTTTGGGGAGAGCAACCAAAGAAGAAGAATCCAGGCTTAGGAGGTCGGAAGAATGAAGTTTTCATCTACTATCATCATTGTATTCGAGTTTGAATTCTTTTATGTTTTTCTAGTAATCATACGATGAATTCATTTATTTAATTCAAGTTTTAGTTATGTTATGCATTCTCTTTTATTTCTCTATATAGACATCTTCTTTGCCTATTCACAAACAAACTAGTTTCGGTAGTGTTCAAAGCTTGTTAGTATCTAGTAGGCTAGGAGAATTGACCAAAGGACCCTAGCCGACTAGATTGCAATGTATGGAAGGAATTGGCCATAGTACAACCGTCCTTTGTGTGCGAATTGACCAAAGGATCACCTATCAAGTGGAGCTACTTAAGAAGTTAGAAGAAATCTAAAATCCGAGAGGTCAGATTTCTCACGAATTAGGTCTATTAGATATGGTGCTTAATGACTCAAACTAGTCTACCTGTAAGCTCCGACAGCCATAAGGATCCAGACCTTTGGTGTCTTAGTAGGATTCTAGGGAGATAGGGTAGGCGAATTGACCAAAGGAGTCTAGTGATATTTACCCACTATGTTGAGCATAATAAATTAGAATTACATGCATCTAAGCCTTGGTTAGCTTCATTCCACTTTCTTTCTATTCCTTTATTTTAATTCTGTTTAAATAGGACTTTAATAATCATACAACTTCTTTTAAACTACCCTTTTTAAAATACAAATACATTATATATTCATAACATCAGCTCTTAGGGATAACACTCGTATTTACCTAGGCTTTACTACACTCGATCGGGTTCGCTGCCCGTTAGTATGTGTTAATCCTTTTATGTCTTAGTTTATAAATTTAAAGCAGGATGAAAAATACGCATCAGCTGTCATCATTATCTGCATGTTTTCCCTTACCATAACCCACAACAAGCCCCGCACAGAGCGCTCTAACCCTTTGGTTATCACACGTCTCTACCCTAACATCTCTTCTAGTCTCTAAAGCATACATCTTTATCTTCTCTGTTATTTCCTTCCTTGTTGCAAACGCTTGTGTTACAAAGAACTCACCAATTTGAATGTTTTCATTTCCCTGTACTCCTTTCTAATTTGTTTCAACCTTTTCTTTCTCGCGTTCACAATGGCGGGAGCATGGTGATATTCACCACTATCAAATTCATGAAAGTCATAACCATGCGTTTCCCAATGCTTGTAACATGGTCAATGTGGACATCAAGGTCAAACTTAAAACCTTTCATGTCCACTTGTGGCTCAGATGAGAGCACCTCACCTTGCTCAAAATCACTTGCATCACTTTTACCCACATTATCCGGTTTCTGAGTGTCCCCTTCAACATCCTCTTCGTCTACATCTTCATCATTAAACCCAATACCAACATCCTCATTTGCTTGATCAACGTTTCCAAACATAATATATTCATTTCCCTGCTGAAGTTCATCTACCATGTCTGAGTAGTTTTCTTCATCATCAGCATCTTCATCAAAAGCATTGTCTTGTTGGAACAAGTCATCATCTAAATCAATGAATGTTTGTTTCTCAACTTCTATAACATTTGCATTCTATATGCCCTCTTGCATATTGTTAGCTTGGCTACACTTATCCATTTGATTGTGTATTCTATCAGCTTTGCTTGTTGAATGCTGTGAGAATTGCGAACCCTCGCAGGGTGTTTTACAATCCTCTAGGCAGTGTACCTAACCGTTGTAGTGTAGTATAGGTAAGTCTCGGGGGATTGGTCGTTCTCTAGGGGAATAGTTTCGTTAGGTCAAAATGTATGTCGAGATAGGTCTAGATGTGAGGGATGATTCTTTTTGTGTTTTTATATTTTTTAGAAAGCAAGTAAAAATCTCGGGTTTTGAAAGAGTGGGCGGAATTAGTTACTAGTTAACTAACCCAAAACTACAATTAAACTAAATTAAACTAATATACGAGAAAAATAAATTGGTGGTAACTCTTTTGATAGGAAAATCATTGTTCACTTAGACATCCTTACTCCCTAGTTATCTCCTACTGATTTGTCGAATTGTCACGTCCTTGTTTTAATTGAAGCGTTGTATTCCTTAATATTGGTCGTGGGGAGGTGCCGAAGTCCCAAACTCTATGAACATTAGTCTCCCCTAAATCCCTTAAAGTCTATTAAGTTTTCTAGGATCTACAAGCTGCAATTCACGCAATAAATACAACAAGGAAAACCAACAGTGCACTCTGTGGTTGCGTTTGATAAGAGGTTCAAGCTAATACATATAAGAACTTAGCCAGTTTTCTTTAACGCGAGGCAATCAATTAAACAAGAGACGGCAATCAATGATCAATAACTAGGTTTCATTAGATCTAAGCAAACACTAATTAACTTAAGGTAGCATGTTAAAGTAATGAGAAGATAAACAAATAATCAAACAATACATAGACATATCAAATGATTAAAGGGATAACTTATCTTTAATGAAACATGAAGTTCAAGGGCTATAAAAGCCTCACAAAAGCTGATAAAATTGTCTAGGTTATGCTTCTCCAAAGTGTTACACGAGTTATGAAAAACATATGAAAGTATATATATAGATTTACACTTGTGACAGTGTCACTTGCAAAGTGTGACGCTGTCAGCTCGCCTCCATTTTGGGTTTCGTCTTGTGCAAGTCGCCGTTGTGACGGCGTCGCTTAGGATGTCTGACGTCGTCATGTGATGTCTTGACGTCGTCCTTTAGTAAATCTTTTGGGCCGTCTCTTGTTAACTTTGAACGAAATCTTGGTCTTCAAATACACCTGACGCCGTCAGATTATAATGTCTTCAGATTCATCTGAGGTGTCGCTTGTTAATTCTGAGCCAAAAATCTATCTTAAGTTGCAAGTGATGGCGTCACTTGTTTGAGTGTGATGCCGTCAGGACCCCTTTCTTGACAGAAATTGGGACTTGATCGTTTTCTTCACTTTTCTTGTCGTTTTATGCCCAAAACATGTCGTTTTCCAGATTTTCCGTCCCAAGTACCTAAAATACAAAAAGAAACGATTTAGGGCAATATTTGATCATATTAATACGAATTTTGGGACTAAATGACCTCTTAAAAAGGTATCAAATCAATCTTTATCAAATATCCCTACACTTGGGATTTGCTTGTCCCCAAGCAAATATGCATTTATCTTAATCAATTTATAAGTTAGGGGTCATTTAACATTAATATAAAAGTAATTACAACATACAATGGTTCCATGTTAGTCGTAATAAGCACGGAAATTATATACTAGCACCTCACATAAAGTGTTTGGATTCTCACATCTCTCGGGTGTATAAAGTTATATAATATATGGAAACGGGAAAATAAAACACTCTCTACCTGTCATAGCACATAGATTACCATAGGCTTGGGAACGGATCAAACCTACACCACTTTGGCATAAGCACCTAGGATAAACTATCAAAGAGGTCTTTTAAAGGGTTGTAACGTTAGGTGTAAGGGTATGGAAAAATACGGTTTTGTTTGATATAGGGAATTTTATTGGTGGCAAGTCAATCATCTTAGTTAAGTACATGTACAATGAGGCGTTGCTAAGCCAAGACTCGACTCGACTCGCTAATTACTAATTCTTTTTGTATTTTTCTTGACACTTTCTAAACTTAAACAAAAATAAAATAAATGGGATGGTAGTCCGTATGTTTTTTTTTTTCTTTGTTTTTTGTTTTTTCATTTTTTTATACATTATTGCCCTACCATCCAAAATAATACATCATTCCAAAGGGATTTGTTGCATCCTCCCTACACTTGAACTTTTACATAAATAAAAACTAACTAACGACCCGAATTAAGAAAATCAAAACACGTGGAGTACTTTAACATTAACGCACATATGGGGATAATAACATTGACATTCTTTCCCATTACTCCATAACAACTAGTACTTTACCCATGAGTCCTGTTAGTGCAAATATTACGATATCTAAACTAAATGATTTCTTCGGTTTTAATAATGACAAACATGTAACTTGTAATACATAACGTAAAATGTGCAAGTTACTTGTAAACACAAATAAAAAAAAAATATACTTACATCAACACCTCCCGACGTCTCAAGTATATTTCAACGAAGTCGTAGATTTCCATCCCGACATAAATCACTCAAGGTATGTGTAACACCCCAACCCGATAAGGGTAAAGATGTCATAATAATAGTTTCATATCAGATCAAAACAAAGCGTACATCAACAGTAATACAAGGGTTCTCAAAGGTTTCAAATGAAATACTGAATATACAAGGCTACAAAGGAAACAAAATCTAAATACTAAGTCTGCAAATGCAAATCCTTCTAATAGTCTCTACTTCAGAATAACTATCAAGGTCTTCTAAGTCCAAAAGTCTCTTCACTCATACCCAGCTTCCAACTAAAAACCTGCCGCAGGGAAAGAAATGCGGCTGAGCTTAAAAAGCCCAGTGAACAGATATATATAAACGAAAATGAAAGCAAAAGAAAACGAACATGTATAGTTTGGTGCATTGGGTTTACAAAGGTATAGTCAAAGAGTACAAAGTAAGAAAGAAAAAAAAAAGGTAGGTCAGTAATCCACCACGAGCCTGAACACAAATCAAATATAGTAACAATGTCTTCATAATCATATAAAGGGGAGACCTCTCAGATAATCAGATAATATGAGGGGTGTCCTCATTCTTCAAATGGAGTAGCTAACTCCCGAACTTGTGAAAGACGTGGATTGCACCCATGCATCAGTCACCGAACAATAATATAATATCAAATCATGTTAAATCCACTAATACGAACACGAACCTAGGATGCATCCATACGCCCCCCGAACAATAATATTGGCCATAATAAATAATAAAGCGCGCATAGCAAAATGGGGACGGTGTGGAACATCACTCGACCACACTGGAGTCATGCCATTGGTGCATCAATGACACGGCCATGTTACCTTCATGGCTAGGAAACGAACTTGGCTCGGGTATCAAAGAAGGTCCAAATCAAAGCAAAGGTTCAAATAGTCTAAGTCATCGAATCATAATCAAAGTCCAAATATCAGATGTTCATGGCAAAAGGGGTCATATCCAATATCAAAGTCAAATGAGTCAAAATGAACGGATCAAAGGTTCATAATCAAATGGTTCATTTAGAGAAATCTTTATCAATTGATTTTTCATAAAAATGATCTTTAATAACGGTTTTCACAAAAGTAGTCTTTAAAAGTAATTTTCGTAAAAGTTTAGTAAAATTCCATATAAACGTGGTATTGCATCATTCATAAACATCATTTAAAAAATAGTTCTCCTCAAAACATTTTCATGATATATTTACAAAGGTTTTCACATCTAGTTACCAAAATCAAATGAACCTTCAAAGTATCAAGTGATTCGAATACTCATATCATAGGTAACGAACGAATTATATCAAGTATTATATCACAAGGATCATAATGAACGAATGTTAAATGGATCATCATATCAACGAAGCATATCAAACGAATGAATCAAAGTACAGGGGATCATAGCAATGGCTTAAGGGAATTTTATAACGAATCAAAGACCAAGATCAAAGAGACATGAGGATGGAAGCACCCTTACTGAAAAAGGTTAGAATATATGTACCTTAACATAGCACACAACCAAAAGCAAAGCAATCAAATGAAAGGAAGCGGAGATCACTCCTTCTTCGCCCGATCTACAATAATCATAGGTTTCTTATAAGTTTCTTAGTTTCATAAGCATAAAGGTTTCATTTTAGTTTTCTTTCCATTTTAGGTAACTTTCCATTTTTAGTAACTTTCCAAAAATAACAACTTTCCATATTTAGTAACTTTCCAAAAATAGCAACTTTCCATATTTAGCAGGTTTCCCGAATTAGTAAGTTTCCATAACTAGTAACTTTAGTGGTTATCATTCAAGTTTATCATTTATACAAGTTTAAGGTATTAAAGATGACCATACTAGTAGCTTAAGGTTCATAATGTCATTTATATAAGTTTAGGGTTCATAGGATAGTTTTCATAAGTTTTAGGGTTTATATGCAATTATAACAAGTTTAGGGTTAATTATGCCATTATTGTAAAATGAGGGTATAAAATGTAAATATTATGAAGTTACATGTTTCCACAAGTTAAGTCCTTTAGTTCAAAAGAATGACAATTTAAACCCTTTAGTTTGGAAAATAAACACATGGCACCTTTTTATCCTTTTTGACCTTTAATAGTTTTTATATATACGAATTTAACACGTTTAGAATAATTTATAAATCACATTTATACTTCGAAATAAAATCTATTAAAATTCACACATGTTACACAACGTCTTAAGTATTTTACATAATTTTTCCATATTTTATTAAGTAGCATAGGTATGAAAGAAAAATCAATTTCCACAACATGTTCCAGAATCGTAACTGATGAAACACCCAAAAAGTTTGTACTTGGTTACCCCTTCATAAAAATTCATAAAACTTTACAATAATTCCAGTTGTTACTAAACATGTAGAATATGTCTCAGTTTAAAGGGAACCTTCTAACTCGACACGGTTCGAAAATTAAAAATCAAAAACACGGACTGATTTTCTAGACCTACGAATTCAGGTTGACACTTAATTTTCTAAAAATCAAAAAGTTGCCTTCCCGACCACTAAAAAATACAAGATAAATTTTCCCAGAAAGATATTTCATTGAACTTCATTTTAGACTCCAAAAACTCCCAAAAACACATTACCATCATTTAGTTACAGTCGGTTCAATTGGACTAATTTCCTGGACAGCATCTATAGTTCATGATTTATGTGATCAATTAGGGTTTTCATTCTTATGATTATATCTTGGTACAAAAAAATTATATTAGACATCAAATCCAACCTAGGTCGATTTATATGTGGTTTTAACATGTTCAAAAATTTGAATTAAAGGTGACACAAATGGGTCGATATCATAGGGTTCCAATTCATGATTTATGTGAGTATATTTTTATGATTTTATGTAACCTTTTCTATGATTTTATGTGAAGAACAAATCGACAAACAAACGAGGATCAAACAAATAAAGTTGTATAGAACAAGGAGGGATTGATTACCCTTAATGCGTGATATGAGGAGAAGATACAAGATCGAACCACCCATAAAATTCCCAGCCGTTCGAACCCTAGCCAATAGTTCCTTCGACAAGCTTTCAACACACGATCAATACCACCTCGTAGCTACTGAAACATCACGACCAGCCACCAAGAAGAAGCACAAAAACTTCCTTTGCTGTTGGGATTTTGGATCGAACAGAAAAGAGGACAGGAAGTAGCAGCCGCTACTTTTTTTTTGTAGTTTTTAGGGTTTTAAAAAAAATGAAAATGTCGGTATAAAGATTGTGGAGAGAACCGAACATAGAGAGGAGCAAATGGGCCAAGGCTTACATGGTATCTTCAAGTGTTTAGGCCCAAAGGTTTAGTGCTTGTATGACAAAGTAAAATTTGGCCCAAAGGAACACATAAGGAAACGTGCGAATGCTTTTAAGTAGCGTCTTGTATGTTAAAGTTAGGTATTTTCTTAATTAAGTCATAGCTCAATGTTTTCGTAATCTCATTAGTGTTTTAGGGATTTAATAACTTAGGTTATATGTTCATATCGTGTGATCTCGAGTCATAACACGTTATATAACTCAAATTTTAATTTATAGCGTATTTTATAAGTTCTTTAAAAGTTCAAAATTAGAGGGTATTTTGGTCATTTCGGATTGTGGTAAATTTGGGGTTTTACAGTATGGACAAACAAATCTACTACTTGACAAATGATCAAAGGATTATATTTTTCTAACTTCACATTTTTAATGTGACAAAATATTTTTAAAAAAATATATTTTACAAATTATTTTTGAATTAAAAAGAAATGTTTTATTTTGAAAAATAAGTTTGAAAATCCCAACAGCTATTTTTCCCCCCAAAATCAGCTCCAACCTTCCCCAAATAAGTTTTCACCAGAAAAGACAAAATTTGGAGCGTCCTTGTCTGGGACGGCTCCACGGTTCCACTAAATTTAGTGGAGCCGTCCGTACAAAATTTTCTGTAACGTTCAGATTTTTCTTGCCTATAAATAGTGGACCATTTCACACTTCCAACTTGATTTTTCCAGTCACTTTTCTCTGGTCTAATCCCTCCTCACTTAGATGACTTTCTTTGATCATTTGGAGAGTCTTAGTTTGTTTAAGAGTGATCCAATCCTCCATTCAAGGATCCTCTTCATTCCTCTTGATTAGCAAGAGAAGAACACAAAGTATCCAAGTAGATACAAAGTGTTGTCATCCCTCTTGATTAGCAAGAGAAGAACACAAAGTATCCAAGTAGATACAAAGTGTTATCATCCCTCTTGATTAGCAAGAGAAGAACACAAAGTATCCAAGTAGATACAAAGTGTTATCATTCCTCTTCATTTGCAAGAGAAGAACTCAAGGTATCCAATAAGATACAAGAGTTGTAGTTGTTAGGTCTTATAACATTGGTTACACTCTTGATTGTATCATAGCATACATCAAGATCATTTTTTTTTTGAGAGTTTGTGAGGGAAGATCATTGTGATCTTGTCGAGATCTTGGAGATCTCTTGAAGCCATTGGGCTTGTGTGATTGATCAAGTGGATCAAGGGCAGATCGGGTAGATCGAGTCAAGTGGGAGTAGATTATTGTGACCGTGTCGAGATCTTGGAGATCTCTTGAAGCCATTGGGCTTGTGTGTTTTGATCAAGTGGATCAAGGGTAGATCGGGTAGATCGTGGTAGATTGGTGCTAGCTAAGATTAGCACTCGACATCTAGCTTAGTGTCGAAAATAGGATAAGCGACGTGTACGGTGTAGATTGGGTAGATCGTGGTAGATTGGTGCTAGCTAAGATTAGCACTCGACATCTAGCTTAGTGTCGGAAAACAAGTTAAGCGACGTGTACGGTTTTCTCCGCCTGAAGGGAGTTTGATGATTAGTGAAGTAACTCTCGAGTTGGGTACTCGGGGAGTGGAGTAGGGCGAAGAGGAGCTTCGTGACCGAACCACTATAAATCACCGTGTCCGGTTTGCGCCTTCTTACTGATCTCTTTACTTTCATTTCATTCTTTATCACTTTATATTTGCATTGCCTTTTTGCTTGTGTGGCTAGTTGCTTATGTTATGTTGATTATCTATGTGTCGTGGTTTGATTGTGCATATATTGTAGTTTACTATATTCATCTCTTGATGCAATATGATCATAGTTGACACTTTTCATATCACATCACACTTGATCGGGAGTTTGATACAAAAGTTTTAAATTTTTAAATGGAAACGTATTCACCCCCCCCCCCCTACGGTTTCCACAAGTCCCAATCCTCCCAAAACTGTATTTTCAAGATATGACTTGACTTAGCAACCATGTAACCAACCAGACAATTAGCAAAGGATTTAACACATAAGTTGTAACAATAATGCACTAAAAATGAGTGCATACAAGGTAGGCTAAGGTGATTTGGGTGTACATTTGGGGGTGGATTGTAAACAATGCTCTTCATTAATATTTCAGAATCCACCGAAATATCACAAGAACCGCGAAAAGGATAGGCTCTGAGGGGTGTATAAGGGGTATCGTGTACTAAAAATGAGTACATCGCAAAGGTGTGGGGAAATTACTTGACCAATGAAGCCAACGTAATTATAAAACAGGTTTAAAACAAGGGTTATCCTAATGCCTCTCATCATTTAGTTAATCCTAACTACACGAATGTAGTCTCACTAGTGATATCGGGATGCATCACAAACGCAAGTTCTAGAATATATATACTACCGGTACACTCATAAGCATTAAAAGTGAATGCTTTTTCCTACTAATCTAAAGGCGAACCTCACATTTTTTGGGTGGAAATTTTTTGAGTGGTAGGGTTTTTTGTGCTAGCTACAGAATTCCTATCCATGAGACGCTTATTTAAACTAAAGTTTCACTCCTATATGTTGTAAAAAAATTTAAATTTGGTGCTAAAATCACCTTAACGAGTATCTCTTTTAGTTTATTACACATTTACTAGAAAACAAAACAAATGTCAAGCGGGTTATAGTTTCTAAGGTATCCCATTTACCATCCCTACACTTAAATTGAACATTGTCCCCAATGTTCTTGAAAAGTATCAAAGTTACGACAAAAGGAAAAATAAAGTAGATGAAAGAAACTAATACTCCCCTGATTTTCTCGGCATGGGCGATGTGAAATAAGGTTAAATCCTCCTCCAAGAAAATAAACTTTAATAAGTGCACATTATACTTCATCATTTATCTTCTTGTCCAATATAACTTGTAATTCATTAAGAAAACAAACACGAAACCTAGCATAAAATGGGCGGTAAACACTATATATATATATATATATATATATATATATATATATATATATATATATATATATATATATATATATATATATATATATATAAACTAATTCCAAGAAAGCGAATAAGATATAATGCTTGCAAAATAAATGTTTACAGATTCCTGGAAATTTAATTTTTTTTTTTTTAATTTTCAAAAATTCTGTTCAAGCAGAAAAACAAAATCCTGGAAAACGTGTGCTGCTACAGTGCCTGAGGTTGTAAACCTTGACGCCATCAGGATTGACCTGACAGTATTTTTACGTTTTGTTTCTAGAAAATTTATGGAAAAATCTGAGTATTAAAACCTGGAAATTCTACAAAACATTCATTGTGACTCGATACAAGCATTTGAATCAAACAAACAATCAAGTATATGCAAATCATTCATTGTTAACTTTCATGTTTGAATTTGTTCTTGTACACAAATATAATCTTCCATACACTTATCTTTTTGTAAAATACCTTTATATGCTATTAAGACGAGGTTAAAAACAAAATAAAGCATTTTCACAAATTATTCGAAACATGAAAGATTAAGCAATGATGACAAGACATATATATGACACAAACAAAAATAAAAATCAAACAAACAAATAAGCTTGGGTTGCCTCTCAAGAAGCGCTTGTTTTTGTTCGAGTCACGAGCCTGACTCTACCCTTATTTAACAGATATAAGGGGGGTTTTCCCTACACTTAAGATTAAGTGCGGGTGATAGTAGCGATACACACCCTTAGGGTGGAAATATGCCACGTTAGGTGAAGGGGGTGTGTGAATAGCTTCCTTTATCCTAAAACTACCCGGATTATATGGTTTGATGAGTGGATTGGGGCCTTTTTCAATTCCTAGATTTAAATCTAAGGATCGAAAGTTGAGTAATGGTTGAGGCTCTAGATCATCAACACTAGGAAACTCCCTAGAACATAGAGAAAGGTTATCACTACAAGTTTTCAAACCTATATTCTCTATTGGTCCAAGGGTACTACCTCTATCGGGGTTCCCATAGTCTCTTCTACTTTATCCGGGTAAGTCACGGGCGGTGTGTATGCCTCAAATGATGGTGGGACTTGTGGAGTACTTAGTGGACTTGGATTTTTTTCCTTATCCTCCATAACATTTAGATTAACTATGTGCTTATTATATGTTTTGTTGAAGTCTATCCCCAACATGCACCTAGGTATCTCAAATCCTTTTCTATTCATCTCAAATTCTTGGTCCGATTCATATGAATCATTCTCAATAACTTGATCACTATGTTCCATTTGCCTAAAGGATTCCTCATTCTCATCATATGTCTTGATGAAATCTAATCCAAGCATGCACCTAGGTAGTTGATCACGTCTTAGTATACGTATATAAATATAGTATCGTGTGCACGTGATACGCGAGATTCAACAAGTCAATTTCTTAGGAAAAGGAACAACTTGTAAAACCCGTGAGAGTGTGTGAAACCGGGCAAGTGATCACCCGGGTCGTGTCCCAACGAGGTATGAATCGAAAATATCGTCCAAGGTTCGGAATTAAAGTGCTTGATGATTGGATTTTGATTTTTTTGGTGTTTTAAACTTCTAATGAGAATTGAGAATGAAATTCACAAAAAATAATTAAGAACGAACAAACAATTCTAAAAACGCGAAACGGAAACTTCTAAAAACGCGCGTAAACGTCAAATTTAAGAAATAATAACTCTACGGGAACCAAATTATTTTTCCTACATGCTAAATGACAAAAGAAAATTTTGAAAAAAAAGAATTTTAATTTTTTGACTTTTATTTTATTTTTTATGATTTAAAAACTAACAGCAGCTATTTAAATGATTAAAAAATATTAAATGACCTTGGAAAAATCTGGAAAATTTAGGGTAAATCCAAAATTAAATTCTCTATCTCAGAAAAATAATTTCAGAAGCTTATGAAACCCTAATCAGCAGTTTGGACAGATAAGCAGTTGAGAATAAGCCCAAAAATAAGCTAAAGTACACTAAAAATTACCAACTGCTCAAATAAGATACAACAGACTTATATAAGCTTAAATTAACTGAATAAGAACAATTAAGCCACAGAATAAGCAAATAAGCAATTAATCAGCAGTTTAAACAAAGACAGAATTGAAGAAAAATCCTCCAACTTTGATCCAATCTATAAGCTAGACAAAAGCATTACAGGGGAAACCAAGAGCTGACTTTGAAAGCTTATATAACTGACTAATTGTAAAACCAAAATGCCCAAAAGTTGTATCCAATTGCTTATCTAAAATTACTCTAGATCAGCTGTCATAACTCACACAATTCTGCACATGTCTAATATGCAGGCTCAGGGCAGTTTTCATGGGCTTATTGCAGACTACAAGTAAGCTATTAAATAAGTTTAAAAACTGAATACCAGATGTTAATCTTCAAACCTATACTACTAGCTATTTGAAAAATGATTTTAAGGCAATAAGCTCTATAGATTAAGCTAGAAATGAGCTGAGTTCAGCAGTCAAAAACTTAGTGCAGCAGGAAATGCTTTTGACTACTGATTTTTGCAACACCAATTGAAACAGAACAAACTTGATATATTCTCACTTAAACAGATTCAATGCACTAAAAAAATGACCAAAACAATGGGTCAAATAAGCTCAGCTTATACTGAGCTTATTATGACAGTTAAGCCCCTAATTTTCAACTGTCCAACTCTAATCTTCTAATAACCTCAAATCAGCTTATCCATTGATCAAAACAACTTCCCTAGCTTCTATTAAACCTAATCAAAGTTCACTAAATGGTAATTGCACAGTAACTTTCAGGATTCACCCATTAGAAGCCTTAACCCAAACACCCCTTACAAAGT
Organism: Artemisia tridentata subsp. tridentata; assembly: GCA_021014915.2. Lineage (NCBI taxonomy): Eukaryota > Viridiplantae > Streptophyta > Magnoliopsida > Asterales > Asteraceae > Artemisia > Artemisia tridentata. Next base: position 148,667,267 of record CP139501.1, on the reverse strand, counting down.
CTGATTTGGATTTTTACTAAGCAAAACCTGTTTTTTCAAGAGAACTCTTTACCACAGTGATTAATCTAACCCTAAAAAGACTTAATAAGCAATTTTCAACCTAAATATTCAGAAATAAGCAAACAAGTTTAAGCTGATAAAGCTATTCAAAACAGTTAAAAGAGTAAAGTACAAACAAAAACTAGAACACTAAAAACAAACAACACAAAGCATTACTGATCACTAATGAACAATGAAAATATAGCTTAAGCAGCAAATTAAGCAGAAGCAAATAAGCAGTTCAAAATAAGCAAAAACAGGAAATATAACTTACTTTGGACCCTAGCTGAACAAGGGCACCAAAGGCAGCTACAAGCTCCTAGCTTATCAAAGATAAGCTAGGTAATAAGCACATGGGACCTTCCAAGTCAGCCCATCATCCACATTACCCATTTTTCCCCACCTTTGACTTTCGTTGACCTTTTTGTAATTTTGGATTTTGGAGTTAACTTAAACTTTCATAAGCTCACAGTAAGTTATATTCAACTTGTATGAGCTTAATCCAACACTAAACTAGCTTTTGCAATAATTATTTAACTGAGTGCTGATTAACAGAATATTTTGAAAACAAGAAATTTCATTAACTTCCAAGAATGCTTACAACACTGAAAACTTTTACAACAAACGAATTCAAACTAACTTAAATTGAAACTGAACTTGAAATTACAACTTAATTAAAACATTAAATTAAAATTACGACTAAACTAATAACTACCTCTCTCTTTTGAAGGCTTACAAGCAATCCTATTTATACTAAAAATACAACTAGGGCTTCTCTCTTGTGCTACTTCTGTGAGAGAAATCTTCACAAAATCGTCACTTGTGCTTCTTTTGGGGTACTTCCAACCCTTGGATTAAAATGGGAGTGATCATGGCCTTTGATTTTGTTTTGGCGCCCAAATGTCCCTCGGATAGGTGAGGTGGCAAGGAATCCCGTGAATGGTATCTAGGAGATGGTGAAGAGGGGAGCTTTTGAGGAGGGGAGGTGGAGTGTAGCAGGTAAAAGTGGGAGAGGTGAGTGGTTTGGCGGGTAATAGGGTGAAGAAGAAATAATTGACTGAGTGGTTAGAGCGTTAGGGATTTTGACTTTTCTAATTTAGGGGGAAAAGGGGGTTTGACCGAGTTGTGTTAAACACAATACCGGGTATGGTTATTTCTTTTGGGTTGGGCTTGGGTATTTTACTTGGGCTTGGATGGATTATAGGATAAAGGGTTGGTTGGGGTTAAATAAGGATGGGTTTGTTTTATTTAATTTGGATCCGGTTTGGTTATAGTAGCTAAATCACAAGGACCAATCTTGTAATTCCTGAAAATTGGAGGACTAAACTTGCACAACTTCCAAAATACACCAAGAGTAATTCCTGCCATGTTTCAATAATCCAGGGACCATACATGATGTTTCCAAAAAATAATATTTCCCAGGGATCATTTTTGCAAATTCTTGAAAGTGCAGGGACCAAACTTGTAATTTATTTAAACTTTTCACCAAAGGACTAAATATGATATTTATGATTTAAAAAGGACCTTTGGTGACTTTTCTTACAGAACAAATGCTTAGGGACTAATTTTGACAAGTTTTGAAACTTGAGGGACTGAAACTGCTAATTTTGCAAACTTTGTTCGTTTTTCAACTGTTTTTAAACATTTTGCATTTGAAACATATAAAACACAATCCCTGGGATATTTTCAGTATTTTGATGCATTTCTGAGTGTTTTTGAATGTTTTCGCAGTTCAGATACGACAAAAATGATGAGTATTTAGACACTCATCAATCCCCCACACTAAACTATTGCTAGTCCCTAGCAATCTTTTATGAAGTTTTAATGGATTTTTCTCTTTACAAAAGCCATCACTTCTGGAGTAGCCAAATGTTTCAGTTCAAGTAAGAACTATGGTACACTGATAACCATATGATTTTGAGCAAATCATAGGCTGTCAACGGATTTGATTTGTCTTTACCAGAAGCTGTTTGCTTCTGGACTAGCCAACTTACCACCTTGATTTGGGTATTGATTGATCGGGGCTTGAAATTGATTTTGAACATTTTGCCCTCTCGGTTGGTTTTGATTGAATCTATTTGGATTGTTGGGTTGAGAAAATCCGGGTGGTCCATTTTGATTGCTAACACGATAGTTCGGGTCAACTTGAGGACGGTATTGATTACCTCCTTGGTTGAAAGACCCGGATACCGCATTAACATCAAAATGACTACCATCGGTGGCAGTACAATTGTAGTATGCATGAGGACCACCACAAGTGACACAAGTTTCTTCCACCGCTTTGACTTGAGTGGGTGAAGAAGTTTGTGGGGAAGATTGTTTCTTTTGCTTGGAAAGAACCAAAGCTTGAATAGCCTCCGTGAGTTTGTCAATCTTAGCATCGGTGCTAGAAGAACTCACGGGAGATGAAGTAGAAGGTGAAGCATTCACTTGAGAAACAACTTGCTTGCTTCGTGAAGTACGAACCTTAGACTTATTTTCAATGATGGCTAAAGCATCTTTAGTCGTCCGATACAAGAGATTACCACCGGCGGCGGCATTTAGAGAGTCTTGATCGGAATGGTTCAAACCATTATAGAAGGTACCGAGTTGATGTAACTCGGAGAAAACATGGTGAGGACATTTGCGAAGTAATTCTTTAAAACGGTCCCAAGCTTCACTAAAGGATTCATCAAATTTTTGAGTGAATTTGGTGATTTCATTTTTAAGGCTTGTGGTTTTTTTATGGAGGAAAGAATTCATTCACAAATTTCGACACCAAATCTTCCCATGTTAAAATAGAACGAGGGGGTTGTTTTTCTAGCCAAGTTCGGGCCGACCCCTCGAGAGAGAAAGGAAAAAGAAGCAATTTGATTGAATCTTGTGGTACATTTCGGTATTTGATGGTAGAGGTGATCTTGTTAAACCATCGAATGTGGGAATGAGGATCGTCCCTCTCAAATCCGAAATATTGACTCGAAGTTACTAAGGATAGCAACCCGGTCTTAAGCTCAAAGCTATCGGCAATGATTGCCGGAACAACAATAGCATCTCCGTAACCCTCGGTGGGTGCTTGGAGAAGCTCACACATGGTACGTTCCTCCGCCATTGTGACAATGGGAGGAACGGGAATAGCACGAATCTCGGGTCCGGCTATTGGGGCGGAATGCCCACGATTACGTCTTCGATTACGTCTTCTCGAGGTATGCACGAGTTCACGTAAAGGACTTGTTGACGGAGAAGAACGAGTGCGCATGCACTAACAAAAACAATTTCAATTAAAACAAGACCGAGGCAAAACACAAGTGAACTTAAACCTTAAATCAAACAAGCGTACGGTAGCTCTTCAAAAGATAAACGCGCAGAGTGGCGGGAGAGAAGAATGGATCTCTCTTCGGTCTGCAATTTAATGTCAAGACCTACCTTAAACCACTTGTATAGGTTGTTTATCAATCAAAGGTGAGCCGAATTCGCAAGCGACATAAAGGCAAGTTTTAATCTTTAGTTTGGGAACTTATTAATGGTCATACCCCCAGTTAGGTAGTATTCTGTCTTGGTTTTCGACGGTAATTTTTTTATTGTTTTATTAATTTAACAAGAAAAACGAAAAATCTTTTTGTATTTTTGTTTTTATATGATAATATTTATACAAAAGAAAAGAAAAATATTTTTGTGTTTTATAATTTTTTTTGGAAGCGATAACTTCGTGAAGAAGGATCTCAAGTCACTAATCGTTTAAACCTTAAACAATATTGTCGCAACACAACCTCCCCGGCAGCGGCGCCAAAATTTGATCACGTCTTAGTATACGTATATAAATATAGTATCGTGTGCACGTGATACGCGAGATTCAACAAGTCAATTTCTTAGGAAAAGGAACAACTTGTAAAACCCGTGAGAGTGTGAAACCGGGCAAGTGATCACCCGGGTCGTGTCCCAACGAGGTATGAATCGAAAATATCGTCCAAGGTTCGGAATTAAAGTGCTTGATGATTGGATTTTGATTTTTTTTGGTGTTTTTAAACTTCTAATGAGAATTGAGAATGAAATTCACAAAGAAATAATTAAGAACGAACAAACAATTCTAAAAACGCGAAACGGAAACTTCTAAAAACGCGCGTAAACGTCAAATTTAAGAAATAATAACTCTACGGGAACCAAATTATTTTTCCTACATGCTAAATGACAAAAGAAAATTTTGAAAAAAAAGAATTTTAATTTTTTGACTTTTATTTTATTTTTTATGATTTAAAAACTAACAGCAGCTATTTAAATGATTAAAAAATATTAAATGACCTTGGAAAAATCTGGAAAATTTAGGGTAAATCCAAAATTAAATTCTCTATCTCAGAAAAATAATTTCAGAAGCTTATGAAACCCTAATCAGCAGTTTGGACAGATAAGCAGTTGAGAATAAGCCCAAAAATAAGCTAAAGTACACTAAAAATTACCAACTGCTCAAATAAGATACAACAGACTTATATAAGCTTAAATTAACTGAATAAGAACAATTAAGCCACAGAATAAGCAAATAAGCAATTAATCAGCAGTTTAAACAAAGACAGAATTGAAGAAAAATCCTCCAACTTTGATCCAATCTATAAGCTAGACAAAAGCATTACAGGGGAAACCAAGAGCTGACTTTGAAAGCTTATATAACTGACTAATTGTAAAACCAAAATGCCCAAAAGTTGTATCCAATTGCTTATCTAAAATTACTCTAGATCAGCTGTCATAACTCACACAATTCTGCACATGTCTAATATGCAGGCTCAGGGCAGTTTTCATGGGCTTATTGCAGACTACAAGTAAGCTATTAAATAAGTTTAAAAACTGAATACCAGATGTTAATCTTCAAACCTATACTACTAGCTATTTGAAAAATGATTTTAAGGCAATAAGCTCTATAGATTAAGCTAGAAATGAGCTGAGTTCAGCAGTCAAAAACTTAGTGCAGCAGGAAATGCTTTTGACTACTGATTTTTGCAACACCAATTGAAACAGAACAAACTTGATATATTCTCACTTAAACAGATTCAATGCACTAAAAAATGACCAAAACAATGGGTCAAATAAGCTCAGCTTATACTGAGCTTATTATGACAGTTAAGCCCCTAATTTTCAACTGTCCAACTCTAATCTTCTAATAACCTCAAATTAGCTTATCCACTGATCAAAACAACTTCCCTAGCTTCTATTAAACCTAATCAAAGTTCACTAAATGGTAATTGCACAGTAACTTTCAGGATTCACCCATTAGAAGCCTTAACCCAAACACCCCTTACAAAGTCTGATTTGGATTTTTACTAAGCAAAACCTGTTTTTTCAAGAGAACTCTTTACCACAGTGATTAATCTAACCCTAAAAAGACTTAATAAGCAATTTTCAACCTAAATATTCAGAAACAAGCAAACAAGTTTAAGCTGATAAAGCTATTCAAAACAGTTAAAAGAGTAAAGTACAAACAAAAACTAGAACACTAAAAACAAACAACACAAAGCATTACTGATCACTAATGAACAATGAAAATATAGCTTAAGCAGCAAATTAAGCAGAAGCAAATAAGCAGTTCAAAATAAGCAAAAACAGGAAATATAACTTACTTTGGACCCTAGCTGAACAAGGGCACCAAAGGCAGCTACAAGCTCCTAGCTTATCAAAGATAAGCTAGGTAATAAGCACATGGGACCTTCCAAGTCAGCCCATCATCCACATTACCCATTTTTCCCCACCTTTGACTTTCGTTGACCTTTTTGTAATTTTGGATTTTGGAGTTAACTTAAACTTTCATAAGCTCACAGTAAGTTATATTCAACTTGTATGAGCTTAATCCAACACTAAACTAGCTTTTGCAATAATTATTTAACTGAGTGCTGATTAACAGAATATTTTGAAAACAAGAAATTTCATTAACTTCCAAGAATGCTTACAACACTGAAAACTTTTACAACAAACGAATTCAAACTAACTTAAATTGAAACTGAACTTGAAATTACAACTTAATTAAAACATTAAATTAAAATTACGACTAAACTAATAACTACCTCTCTCTTTTGAAGGCTTACAAGCAATCCTATTTATACTAAAAATACAACTAGGGCTTCTCTCTTGTGCTACTTCTGTGAGAGAAATCTTCACAAAATCGTCACTTGTGCTTCTTTTGGGGTACTTCCAACCCTTGGATTAAAATGGGAGTGATCATGGCCTTTGATTTTGTTTTGGCGCCCAAATGTCCCTCGGATAGGTGAGGTGGCAAGGAATCCCGTGAATGGTATCTAGGAGATGGTGAAGAGGGGAGCTTTTGAGGAGGGGAGGTGGAGTGTAGCAGGTAAAAGTGGGAGAGGTGAGTGGTTTGGCGGGTAATAGGGTGAAGAAGAAATAATTGACTGAGTGGTTAGAGTGTTAGGGATTTTGACTTTTCTAATTTAGGGGGAAAAGGGGGTTTGACCGAGTTGTGTTAAACACAATACCGGGTATGGTTATTTCTTTTGGGTTGGGCTTGGGTATTTTACTTGGGCTTGGATGGGTTATAGGATAAAGGGTTGGTTGGGGTTAAATAAGGATGGGTTTGTTTTATTTAATTTGGATCCGGTTTGGTTATAGTAGCTAAATCACAAGGACCAATCTTGTAATTCCTGAAAATTGGAGGACTAAACTTGCACAACTTCCAAAATACACCAAGAGTAATTCCTGCCATGTTTCAATAATCCAGGGACCATACATGATGTTTCCAAAAAATAATATTTCCCAGGGATCATTTTTGCAAATTCTTGAAAGTGCAGGGACCAAACTTGTAATTTATTTAAACTTTTCACCAAAGGACTAAATATGATATTTATGATTTAAAAAGGACCTTTGGTGACTTTTCTTACAGAACAAATGCTTAGGGACTAATTTTGACAAGTTTTGAAACTTGAGGGACTGAAACTGCCAATTTTGCAAACTTTGTTCGTTTTTCAACTGTTTTTAAACATTTTGCATTTGAAACATATAAAACACAATCCCTGGGATATTTTCAGTATTTTGATGCATTTCTGAGTGTTTTTGAATGTTTTGGCAGTTCAGATACGACAAAAATGATGAGTATTTAGACACTCATCAATCCCCCACACTAAACTATTGCTAGTCCCTAGCAATCTTTTATGAAGTTTTAATGGATTTTTCTCTTTACCAAAAGCCATCACTTCTGGAGTAGCCAAATGTTTCAGTTCAAGTAAGAACTATGGTACACTGATAACCATATGATTTTGAGCAAATCATAGGCTGTCAACGGATTTGATTTGTCTTTACCAGAAGCCGTTTGCTTCTGGACTAGCCAACTCTTAGATAAATTATCAATATTATCTTTGGTGAGCTGATTACCAATTATGGATTTCCACTGCCTTAACCACAAGCCATAACCTTGCGGGCTAGCCAACTCTTCACTTTTAAAGATATGGCGAGTCGAAAACCATACAATTTTTGGCAAATTGTAAGCCATCAACGGATTTGAGACATCTTTACCGAGAGCCGTTTGCTCTCGGATTAGCCAATCCTTATGTGGGTTAGACATGGCGGACTGATAACCATTTATTGAGTTCTAAGTGAGAAAAAAAAATTTAAATTTTGGCCAAAATGGGGGTACTAGATGGTACATTTGATTAATTTCGCTAGAATTCCCCCCCACACTTAGAACTGAATATTGCCCTCAATATTCAAAGTACCGGCTGTTAAACCAACACTTAGAACGTGAAAGGGAAATACTAATAGCCTTTTATTTTATATACACACTTTTTTTTTTTTTTTTTTTTTTTTTTTTTTTTTTTTTTTGAAATTTCCATATATACAACATGTGGGGCATCTCCCCCACACTTAGTTGTTAGAAAATAGGAAGAAATCATAAACATGGGTTGTCACCCATGCAATGCTAATGTTTTTGTTAACCGAGTCACTAGCTTGACTCGACCCCGAATTCATTGGTCCATGGGGAAAGTTTGGAGATCCGGGACAACCATGGATGGTATGTCCCCTCCAAAATAATGCTTCAACCTATGACCGTTCACCTTGAAGTTTGGTCCGTCATTTTGAGATAACTCGACAGTACCATAAGGAAAAACTTTGGCAACGGTGAATGGTCCAGTCCATCGGGTTTTTAACTTGCCCGAGAAAATCTTCAATCTAGAGTTAAAAAGAAGGACTCGATCACCAACGTTAAAAACGCGGTTTTTGATCTTGGAGTCGTGGATCTTCTTTGTCTTTTCTTTGTAGATCAAAGAGTTCTCGTAGGCTTGATCACGAAGTTCATTTAATTCATTGAGTTGAACTTTGCGGTGATCACCCGCGGACTGAAGGTCGAAGTTTGCATGCTTCAAGGCCCAATAAGCTTTGTGCTCGAGCTCGATCGGTAGATGGCACGCCTTTCCGTACACAAGCTTGTAAGGAGTGCACCCGATGGGTGTTTTGTAAGCTGTACGGAAGGCCCAAAGTGCATCATCTAGTTTATCCGACCAAGACGCACGGTTTTCACCTACGGTCCTTTCCAAGATTCTCTTAAGACCACGGTTTGAAACCTCCACTTGTCCACTTGTTTGTGGGTGATACGCGGTAGAAAGACGGTGAGTGATACCGTATTTAAGCATGACTTTTGCAAATTGATCATTGCAAAAGTGCGTACCACGATCACTAATGATAGCACGTGGAGTTCCAAACCGAGCAAAGAGAGTTTTCAAAAATTTGCACACTACTCGGGCGTCGTTGGTGGGGAGCGCTTTCACCTCAACCCATTTAGACAAATAATCGACAGCCACGAGTATATACTTGTTCCCTCGTGAAGACGGGAACGGGCCCATAAAGTCAATGCCCCAAACGTCGAAGATTTCACAAACTTGAACGACGTTTTGTGGCATTTCATCTTTTTGAGATATCTTCCCGTGACGTTGACAAGAGTCGCAAGATTTGACTAAGTCATGGGCATCACGGTAGATTGTGGGCCAAAAGAAACCGGAATCAAACACTTTCTTGGCGGTGTAGTTGGCACCATGATGTCCCCCCGTGGGTCCATTGTGGCAAGCCTTAAGAATTTCAACGGCTTCTTGGCCGTGAACACACCGCCGGATGACTTGATCCGCACACACTTTAAACAAGTAGGGGTCGTCCCAAAAGTAATGCTTCACATCTTTGAAGAATTTGTTCTTTTGTTGGGACGACATCCCTTTCACAACAAAGTTTCCCGCATGATAATTTGCAAAATCGGCAAACCATGGGGTACTAGAATCACCACGAAAAGATACCACGTTAAGTGTCTCAAGAGGAAATGTTTCATTTATTTCCTTTTTCTCGAGCACACTTTGATGAGGATTCTCTAATCGGGACAAATGATCAGCAGCAAGGTTCTCGACTCCTTTTTTATCACGGATGGTGATATCAAATTCTTGTAGGAGGAGAACCCAACGGAGCAATCTCGGCTTTGCATCTTGTTTTGCAAAGAGATATTTGAGAGCCGAGTGATCCGTATACACTATGCTTTTAGACAAGATTAAGTATGGCCGAAACTTTTCGAAATCATACACCACGGCTAATAATTCTTTTTCCGTCGTGGTGTAATGTGCTTGAGCTTCGGTCATAGTTTTGCTAGCATAGTGTATAGGCTGAAAATGTTTTGCTTTTCGTTGCCCCAAGACCGCACCTATGGCAAAATCACTTGCATCACACATAAGTTCAAAAGGTAGGTCCCAATCGGGGGCAACTAAGATCGGTGCTTCAGTAAGCTTTTTCTTTAGAGTTTGAAAAGCTTCAATGCACTCTTGTGAGAAAACGAATGGAGTTTCCTTTTCAAGGAGACGGGTCATCGGCCGGGCGATTTTCGAAAAATCTTGAATGAATCTACGATAGAAACCGGCGTGACCAAGGAAACTCCGAATACCCTTGACGGTAGTGGGATGAGGTAGCTTAGCGATAACATCAACTTTAGCCTTTTCGACCTCAATCCCACTTTTAGAAATCTTATGGCCGAGGACAATGCCCTCTTTGACCATGAAATGACTTTTCTCCCAATTTAGACAAAGATTAGTGTCTTCACAACGTTGAAGCATTTTGTCCAAATGGGAGAGACATGTGGTGAAAGAATCCCCAAAGACCGAGAAATCATCCATAAAGACCTCCATAGTTTTCTCGATCATGTCGTGAAAAATGGCCAACATACACCTTTGAAACGTGCCCGGAGCATTACATAAGCCAAAAGGCATGCGTCGGTAGGCAAACGTTCCATAAGGGCAAGTGAAAGTGGTCTTTTCTTGATCTTGCGGATCAATGGGAATTTGGAAGTAACCCGAGAAACCGTCGAGAAAACAATAGTACTCGTTTCCCGCAAGTCTTTCGAGCATTTGGTCCATGAATGGAAGAGGAAAGTGGTCTTTACGGGTGGCATCATTTAACTTTCGGTAGTCAATGCATACACGCCACCCTGTCACCAATCGAGTAGGAATCAACTCGTTCTCATCATTTGTAACAACGGTAATGCCACCTTTTTTAGGCACGCAATGAACGGGGCTCACCCAAGGACTATCCGAGATAGGGTAAATCAAGCCGGCATCAAGGAGTTTAAGAACTTCCTTTTTGATAACCTCGTGAATTTTTGGATTAACCCTTCTTTGATGTTGAACCGCCGGTTTAAAGTCATCTTCCATTAAAATCTTGTGTGTACAAAATTCCGGGTTAATACCCTTAATGTCGGAAAGTTTCCAAGCGATGGCTCGCTTGTGTGACTTTAAAACCTTTAAGAGAGCGGTTTTCTCCTCATCATTTAAATCTTTAGCAATTATGACGGGTAATTTATCGGTACCCTCCAAAAATGCATATTCGAGATGAGGCGGTAAGTCCTTAAGTTCGACCTCCGGTGGATCAATAGGATTTTCACTAGATGTGATTCCCTCATTATGAATTTCTTTCGGAGGGAGAGATGATGGATCTTCATTAAGTAACTTCTCAATTAGACGAAGGTCTCCCTCCATGTCAAATACACCTTCATCCATTTCCGATTGAGTTACATCACAAGCTAAACAAGCTTCAATCTCTTCCAAAATGAAGTCACTTCCCTCAAATGGAGTGAGAGAAGGGGAAGAGAGAGCATTGGTATGGTCGAAAGAAGTGGGATTGCCACTTAGCACTTCATGAAAATATTCCTCGCATGTAGTATCAATGATATCAATTTGGTTAATTGACTCGCTATCATGCTTGAGAGGATATTTTGAAGTACTCTCAATATTTAAGACCAATTTTTCATCACCGACTCTAAGATTCATTTCACCTTCGTAGACGTCGATTAATGCACGAGCCGTTTTCAAGAATGGTCTTCCCAAAATAAGGGGGACACGGGGATCGGCATCAAAATCGACTACTACGAAGTCAGCAGGAAAATGGAACTTGCCAACCTTCACGAAGACATCTTCGGCAATACCTTTCGGAACAGTGACCGATCGGTTTGCAAGCTCGAGAGTCATTCGTGTTTCAGTAAGTTCCGGTAGAGAAAGCTTTGCCCATACGGAAAGAGGCATTAGATTGATGCTTGCGCCAAGATCGGCCAAGGCTAAGCATTCATCAAGCTTTTGGAAGTCACAAGGAATGAGAAATTTGCCGGGGTCTCCTAGTTTTTCGGGCAACTTTTTAAGGATCACAGCCGAACAATTCTCATTCAATGGAGTCTTTGCCAATTCCAACAATTTTTCCTTATTGCTAAGGAGACTTTTGAATGTTGAAGCAAACTTTGGCATGTAGAGAAGAGCATCCGCAAAACTAATATCGAAGTGTATCTTTTGAAAGATTTCAAGAAACTTCATCATTTGACTATTAGTTTTGTCACGGAGCTTTTGTTCATTAAGCCTTGACTGGATAAGGGATCGAGGGCTTAGAATTTGTCTTCGGAACATCGGGTTCCGGAATTGGAGATTGGACTACCGAAGGTTGGACGTTTGCGGTACTTTGTGGGCTAGTAATTTGCACTTTGTCCTTTGTCACCTTGGTTTCTCGTTCCACTTCCTTCACCGGAGAAGGAGTAGGAACCGAGGGTCCATCAATTGTCTTACCACTACGAGTGGTAATAGCTTTCAACTCACCCTTCGGGTTTGGAATGGTATTTCCCGGAAGGGTTCCCGAAGTTGAAGGTTGATTCAATTGACACATGAGACTAGCAAACATGTTCTCAATTTTATTTTGAGATTGATCAATCTTTTGATTTGTATTCTTAAGCTCATTTTTAAGTTCATGACCTTGTTTTGAAATTGAAGTTTGAAAATCATTTTTCAAGGTGGTGATTTGATTTTGCATTGACCTCATATTTGCTTCATTTGCTTTGATGTAATTAGCAAGTTCGTTTGAGGAAGCAATTGGGGCTTGGTAATTCGAAGCTTGAAAGCCTTGATTAAAATTACCACCTTGATTTGGGTATTGATTGATCGGGGACTTGAAATTGATTTTGAACATTTTGCCCTCTCGGTTGGTTTTGATTGAATCTATTTGGATTGTTGGGTTGCGAAAATCCGGGTGGTCCATTTTGATTGCTAACACGATAGTTCGGGTCAACTTGAGGACGGTATTGATTACCTCCTTGGTTGAAAGACCCGGATACCGCATTAACATCACAATGACTACCATCGGTGGCAGTACAATTGTAGTATGCATGAGGACCACCACAAGTGACACAAGTTTCTTCCACCGCTTTGACTTGAGTGGGTGAAGAAGTTTGTGGGGAAGATTGTTTCTTTTGCTTGGAAAGAACCAAAGCTTGAATAGCCTCCGTAAGTTTGTCAATCTTAGCATCGGTGCTAGAAGAACTCACGGGAGATGAAGTAGAAGGTGAAGCATTCACTTGAGAAACAACTTGCTTGCTTCGTGAAGTACGAACCTTAGACTTATTTTCAATGATGGCTAAAGCATCTTTAGTCGTCCGATACAAGAGATTACCACCGGCGGCGGCATTTAGAGAGTCTTGATCGGAATGGTTCAAACCATTATAGAAGGTATCGAGTTGATGTAACTCGGGAGAAACCATGGTGAGGACATTTGCGAAGTAATTCTTTAAAACGGTCCCAAGCTTCACTAAAGGATTCATCAAATTTTTGAGTGAATTTGGTGATTTCATTTTTAAGGCTTGTGGTTTTTGATGGAGGAAAGAATTCATTCACAAATTTCGACACCAAATCTTCCCATGTTAAAATAGAACGAGGGGGTTGTTTTTCTAGCCAAGTTCGGGCCGACCCTCAAGAGAGAAAGGAAAAAGAAGCAATTTGATTGCATCTTGTGGTACATTTCGGTATTTGATGGTAGAGGTGATCTTGTTAAACCATCGAATGTGGGAATGAGGATCGTCCCTCTCAAATCCGAAATATTGACTCGAAGTTACTAAGGATAGCAACCCGGTCTTAAGCTCAAAGCTATCGGCAACGATTGCCGGAACAACAATAGCATCTCCGTAACCCTCGGTGGGTGCTTGGAGAAGCTCACACATGGTACGTTCCTCCGCCATTGTGACAATGGGAGGAACGGGAATAGCACGAATCTCGGGTCCGGCTATTGGGGCGGAATGCCCACGATTACGTCTTCGATTACGTCTTCTCGAGGTATGCACGAGTTCACGTAAAGGACTTGTTGACGGAGAAGAACGAGTGCGCATGCACTAACAAAAACAATTTCAATTAAAACAAGACCGAGGCAAAACACAAGTGAACTTAAACCTTAAATCAAACAAGCGTACGGTAGCTCTTCAAAAGATAAACGCGCAGAGTGGCGGGAGAGAAGAATGGATCTCTCTTCGGTCTGCAATTTAATGTCAAGACCTACCTTAAACCACTTGTATAGGTTGTTTATCAATCAAAGGTGAGCCGAATTCGCAAGCGACATAAAGGCAAGTTTTAATCTTTAGTTTGGGAACTTATTAATGGTCATACCCCCAGTTAGGTAGTATTCGTCTTGGTTTTCGACGGTAATTTTTTTATTGTTTTATTAATTTAACAAGAAAAACAAAAAATCTTTTTGTATTTTTGTTTTTATATGATAATATTTATACAAAAGAAAAGAAAAATATTTTTGTGTTTTATAATTTTTTTTGGAAGTGATAACTTCGTGAAGAAGGATCTCAAGTCACTAATCGTTTAAACCTTAAACAATATTGTCGCAACACAACCTCCCCGGCAGCGGCGCCAAAATTTGATCACGTCTTAGTATACGTATATAAATATAGTATCGTGTGCACGTGATACGCGAGATTCAACAAGTCAATTTCTTAGGAAAAGGAACAACTTGTAAAACCCGTGAGAGTGTGTGAAACCGGGCAAGTGATCACCCGGGTCGTGTCCCAACGAGGTATGAATCGAAAATATCGTCCAAGGTTCGGAATGAAAGTGCTTGATGATTGGATTTTGATTTTTTTGGTGTTTTAAACTTCTAATGAGAATTGAGAATGAAATTCACAAAGAAATAATTAAGAACGAACAAACAATTCTAAAAACGCGAAACGGAAACTTCTAAAAACGCGCGTAAACGTCAAATTTAAGAAATAATAACTCTACGGGAACCAAATTATTTTTCCTACATGCTAAATGACAAAAGAAAATTTTGAAAAAAAAGAAATTTTAATTTTTTTACTTTTATTTTATTTTTTATGATTTAAAAACTAACAGCAGCTATTTAAATGATTAAAAAATATTAAATGACCTTGGAAAAATCTGGAAAATTTAGGGTAAATCCAAAATTAAATTCTCTATCTCAGAAAAATAATTTCAGAAGCTTATGAAACCCTAATCAGCAGTTTGGACTGATAAGCAGTTGAGAATAAGCCCAAAAATAAGCTAAAGTACACTAAAAATTACCAACTGCTCAAATAAGATACAACAGACTTATATAAGCTTAAATTAACTGAATAAGAACAATTAAGCCACAGAATAAGCAAATAAGCAATTAATCAGCAGTTTAAACAAAGACAGAATTGAAGAAAAATCCTCCAACTTTGATCCAATCTATAAGCTAGACAAAAGCATTACAGGGGAAACCAAGAGCTGACTTTGAAAGATTATATAACTGACTAATTGTAAAACCAAAATGCCCAAAAGTTGTATCCAATTGCTTATCTAAAATTACTCTAGATCAGCTGTCATAACTCACACAATTCTGCACATGTCTAATATGCAGGCTCAGGGCAGTTTTCATGGGCTTATTGCAGACTACAAGTAAGCTATTAAATAAGTTTAAAAACTGAATACCAGATGTTAATCTTCAAACCTATACTACTAGCTATTTGAAAAATGATTTTAAGGCAATAAGCTCTATAGATTAAGCTAGAAATGAGCTGAGTTCAGCAGTCAAAAACTTAGTGCAGCAGGAAATGCTTTTGACTACTGATTTTTGCAACACCAATTGAAACAGAACAAACTTGATATATTCTCACTTGAACAGATTCAATGCACTAAAAAATGACCAAAACAATGGGTCAAATAAGCTCAGCTTATACTGAGCTTATTATGACAGTTAAGCCCCTAATTTTCAACTGTCCAACTCTAATCTTCTAATAACCTCAAATCAGCTTATCCACTGATCAAAACAACTTCCCTAGCTTCTATTAAACCTAATCAAAGTTCACTAAATGGTAATTGCACAGTAACTTTCAGGATTCACCCATTAGAAGCCTTAACCCAAACACCCCTTACAAAGTCTGATTTGGATTTTTACTAAGCAAAACCTGTTTTTTCAAGAGAACTCTTTACCACAGTGATTAATCTAACCCTAAAAAGACTTAATAAGCAATTTTCAACCTAAATAAGCTATCAGAAATAAGCAAACAAGTTTAAGCTGATAAAGCTATTCAAAACAGTTAAAAGAGTAAAGTACAAACAAAAACTAGAACACTAAAAACAAACAACACAAAGCATTACTGATCACTAATGAACAATGAAAATATAGCTTAAGCAGCAAATTAAGCAGAAGCAAATAAGCAGTTCAAAATAAGCAAAAACAGGAAATATAACTTACTTTGGACCCTAGCTGAACAAGGGCACCAAAGGCAGCTACAAGCTCCTAGCTTATCAAAGATAAGCTAGGTAATAAGCACATGGGACCTTCCAAGTCAGCCCATCATCCACATTACCCATTTTTCCCCACCTTTGACTTTCGTTGACCTTTTTGTAATTTTGGATTTTGGAGTTAACTTAAACTTTCATAAGCTCACAGTAAGTTATATTCAACTTGTATGAGCTTAATCCAACACTAAACTAGCTTTTGCAATAATTATTTAACTGAGTGCTGATTAACAGAATATTTTGAAAACAAGAAATTTCATTAACTTCCAAGAATGCTTACAACACTGAAAACTTTTACAACAAACGAATTCAAACTAACTTAAATTGAAACTGAACTTGAAATTACAACTTAATTAAAACATTAAATTAAAATTACGACTAAACTAATAACTACCTCTCTCTTTTGAAGGCTTACAAGCAATCCTATTTATACTAAAAATACAACTAGGGCTTCTCTCTTGTGCTACTTCTGTGAGAGAAATCTTCACAAAATCGTCACTTGTGCTTCTTTTGGGGTACTTCCAACCCTTGGATTAAAATGGGAGTGATCATGGCCTTTGATTTTGTTTTGGCGCCCAAATGTCCCTCGGATAGGTGAGGTGGCAAGGAATCCCGTGAATGGTATCTAGGAGATGGTGAAGAGGGGAGCTTTTGAGGAGGGGAGGTGGAGTGTAGCAGGTAAAAGTGGGAGAGGTGAGTGGTTTGGCGGGTAATAGGGTGAAGAAGAAATAATTGACTGAGTGGTTAGAGTGTTAGGGATTTTGACTTTTCTAATTTAGGGGGAAAAGGGGGTTTGACCGAGTTGTGTTAAACACAATACCGGGTATGGTTATTTCTTTTGGGTTGGGCTTGGGTATTTTACTTGGGCTTGGATGGGTTATAGGATAAAGGGTTGGTTGGGGTTAAATAAGGATGGGTTTGTTTTATTTAATTTGGATCCGGTTTGGTTATAGTAGCTAAATCACAAGGACCAATCTTGTAATTCCTGAAAATTGGAGGACTAAACTTGCACAACTTCCAAAATACACCAAGAGTAATTCCTGCCATGTTTCAATAATCCAGGGACCATACATGATGTTTCCAAAAAATAATATTTCCCAGGGATCATTTTTGCAAATTCTTGAAAGTGCAGGGACCAAACTTGTAATTTATTTAAACTTTTCACCAAAGGACTAAATATGATATTTATGATTTAAAAAGGACCTTTGGTGACTTTTCTTACAGAACAAATGCTTAGGGACTAATTTTGACAAGTTTTGAAACTTGAGGGACTGAAACTGCCAATTTTGCAAACTTTGTTCATTTTTCAACTGTTTTTAAACATTTTTCATTTGAAACATATAAAACACAATCCCTGGGATATTTTCAGTATTTTGATGCATTTCTGAGTGTTTTTGAATGTTTTGGCAGTTCAGATACGACAAAAATGATGAGTATTTAGACACTCATCAGTAGTTCAACATTAATCATCTCACAATCTTGGTCGGATTCAAATTCCATGTTCTTAAAAACTAGGTCTTTTTGTTCATGGTGCCTATGGTCGGCTAAATCCTCCTTATTTTGTTTGCCTAGGTAGTGATCTACCCAAACCTTTTTATTCAACTTATGGCTCATTGCTAGAGAGTTCACCTCAATTATTTTGTACACTAGGTTGATTTTACTAAGGGCCTCACTAATACGGGTTGTTCTTAAACATGAAGGTCGTTCATAAGAAACTATCCTAGTAGAAAGCTCATATGGTGGATACGTTTCACTAAATGAGGTATTTTGAGGGTTTCATGGAGCTCCTAAGGTGATTTCCTCAAAACTTTTATGAACTTGGTCTCTTTTCTCAAGGTACTCACAAAAATTAATGTAAGATCATGTTTTCATTATTTCATTCCACCATCTTGATTTATCCAAATTAGTAAAATTATATTTCTTCATGTAAAACTCTAGTCGCGGATTTGGTGGATTCATGTTCTCCATAATGGTGAACGGAAGAGTCAATGGAAATTTTTTACGAACAAAAGCACAAAGAAAAGATAGACTACGAGAAAGCTAAAAAATAAAAAGAAAAATCTCACTTGATAGGAATCTAGTGAGTAGAACTAAACGAGATAGAAATCGAAGCTAAACTATTAACTATTCCTCGACAGCGGCGCTAAAAACTTGATGTGAGAATTGTGAACCCTTGCAAGAAGTTTTACAATCTTCTAGGCAGTGTACCTAACCGTTTTAGTGTAGTATAGGTAAGTCTCAGGGGATTGATCGTTCTCTAGGGGAATAGTGTCGTTAGGTCAAAATGTATGTTGAGATAGGTCTAGAGGTGAGGGATGATTCTTTATGTGTTTTTATATTTTTATACAAAGCAGGTAAAAATCTCGGGTTTTGAAAGAGTGGGCAGAATTAGTTACTAGTTAACTAACCCAAAACCACAATTAAACTAAATTAAACTAATATGCGAGAAAAGTAAATTGGTGGTAACACTTATGAGAGGAAAATCATTGTTCACTTAGACATCCTTACTCCCTAGTTATCTCCTACTGATTTGTCAAATTGTCACGTCCTTGTTTTAATTGAAGCGTTGTATTCCTTAATATTGGTCGTGGGGAGGTGCCGAAGTCCCCAACTCTATGAACATTAGTCTCCCCTAAATCCCTTAAAGTCTATTAAGTTTTCTAGGATCTACAAGCCGCAGTTCACGCAATAAATACAACAAGGAAAACCAACAGTGCACTCTATGGTTGCGTTTTATAAGACGTTCAAGCTAATACATATAAGAACTTAGCCAGTTTTCTTATCCTAACGCGAGAAAATCAATTAAACAAGAGACGACAAATCAATGATCAATAACTAGGTTTCATTAGATCTAAGCAAACACTAATTAACTTACGCTAGCAAGTTAAAGTAATGAGAAGATAAACAAATAATCAAACAATACATAGACATATCAAATAATTAAAGGGATAACTTATCTTTAATGAAACATGAAGTTCAAGGGCTGTAAAAGCCTCACAAAAGCTGATAAAATCGTCTAGGTTATGCTTCTCCAAAGTGTTACACGAATTATGAAAAACATACGAAAGTATATATAGATTTACATTTGTGACGGTGTCACTTGCAAAGTGTGACGTCGTCAGCTCGCCTCCAATTAGGGTTTCGTCTTGTGCAAGTCGCCATTG
This sequence comes from Artemisia tridentata subsp. tridentata, assembly GCA_021014915.2. Lineage (NCBI taxonomy): Eukaryota > Viridiplantae > Streptophyta > Magnoliopsida > Asterales > Asteraceae > Artemisia > Artemisia tridentata. The sequence continues at coordinate 148,648,042 of CP139501.1, read as the reverse complement.
TGACGGCGTTGCTTAGGATGTCTGACGCCGTCAAGTGATGTCTTGACGCCGTCCTTTAGTAAATCTTTTGGGCCGTCTCTTGTTAACTTTGTACGAAATATTGGTCTTCAAATACACCTGTTGCCATCAGGTTATAATGTCTTCAGATTCATCTGAGGCGTCGCTTGTTAATTTTGAGCCAAAAATCCATCTTAAGTTGCAAGTGACGGCGTCACTTGTTAGAGTGTGACGCCGTCAGGACCCCTTTCCTGACAGAATTTGGGACTTGATCGTTTTCTTCACTTTTCTTGTCGTTTTAAGCCCAAAACATGCCATTTTCCAGATTTTCCGCCCCAAGTAACTAAAATGCAAAAAGAAACGATTTAGGGCAATATTTGATTACATTAATACGACTTTTGGGACTAAATGACCCCTTAAAAAAGTATCAAATAAATCCATATCATTGAAGCTTCACTTTCATTCAGCATGGCATCAACAACTTCGTTGGAATCAAGCCATCCCAATGATGTGGATATTGCAAACATACTAAGTTTTACAATCTCATAGACAGTGTACCTAACCAATGCAGTGTAGTATAGGTAAGTCTGGGGGATTGATCGTTCTCTAGGGGAATAGTAAGGTAGGCTCGAAGTGTATAACGATTAGATCTAAGGGTTGAGGGTTGATTATTTTTATATTTTTATATTTTATAGAAAGCAATGTAAAATCTCAGGGTTTGAAGAGTTTGGTTTTTTAACTAATAATTAATCTAAATAAAACTAAATATGCGGAAAAGTAAATTGATAGAAACTTTAGAATCTCATTACTCCCTAGTTATCTTCTATTGATTAGTCGAATTGTCACGTCCTTCTTTAATTAAAGCGTTGTATTCCTTAATATCAACTGGGGTTGGTTATTCTCTACTCTATGAATTTTGTTCTCGTTGAGCGGCGCCTAAGAATGCCCTTTTAAGCTCTCAATGTCAGCAAAAGCAATTCACGCATTAAATACAATGAACATCAAGTTAATAATAACAAAGCGTTTAGTCAGACGTTAGTAATATATTTGACCTAGCCAGTTTTCCTACTCCTAATGCAATTCACAACTAATTAAACAAGAGACGACAATCAATAATCAATAACTAGGTTTCATGCAATCCTAAGTAAACACTAATAAGTTTAGCCTAGCATGTTAAATCGAAGAGAATAAAAACAAATAATCACACAACACATAGACATATTGTAATGATTAAGGATTGAATAACTTATCTTCAATAAAATATGGAGTTATGGGGGCTAAAAACCCTTACAATAGCTATAAAATTCGGACCTTTAACTGCATACAAAGTTCCTCCCAAATTGTCTCTCTCTCTTAATGAAAAACATACAAAAATATATATAGGATTACACTTGTGACGGCGTCACCTGTAAGTTGTGACGCCGTCATTAGGGTTTCGAGAATAGCACCGTCTTTGTTGTGATGGCGTAACCTTATGGATCGTAACGCCGTCGCTCTTCTGATTCTTGGTCATGACGTCCTCAGCTCAAGGCCGTCTCCATCGCCTGAACGTCACTTGAAATTTTTTTAACTGGATCATCTTCGTTAATCTTCAAGTGACGGCGTCACCTTGTGTTTGGGACGCCGTCCCACTCCCTTTTTGGGACTTTTTTCTTGACTTTGTCGTTTTCTTTATTTTCTTGTCCAATCGAGCCAAAAACGCTCCATTTTCCAACATTTGCTTCCCAAGTACCTAAAACTCAAATAAAAACGATTTAGGGCAATAATTGATCGAATGTGTACGAATTTAGAGGCTAAATGACCCATTAAAAATGTATAAAATTACACCTCATCACCCAACAACAACATTTTCCCTTCCCCTTTTCCAAGAAGTTTTTCAGCAGGATTCTCCTTCAATATTTCCTCAATAACCAATCCTTTGTCTTTAGCCTCAATGTAAACCTCTGTTTCTCTATATCTAGGAACATAGTTCAACAACTTAACTACATCTTCCTCATACATTAAAGGTAATAATCCTTCATCCAATGATTCATCAGGTATCCTAAAATGAGAGAATAAAATCCTTCCATCCTTGAAACCTAGGTCATTTAATAGTGCATCATACTCATCAAGCGAAAAACGGTCATAATCAACCAAATCATACCAATCTATAACTGGAAAACGATAAATCCTTCCTGCTGGTGAGGTAAATTGTCGACTGTGAATTATTTTAAGCGTAAACAAGTTGTGGTATGATTATGTGTAAAAAGAATGAACATCAACAAACACCCTAAGAACAAAAAATTAGACTAATATCTATAAGTAAAAGTAACCTAATTTTTAGTTATATTTTGCATGCTATTAACATGATATTGAACTAAAAAATCATAACAATTAACAGGAACCAAACTTACCATAAACATGAGCAAGATCGGGGATCGGAGAACTTCTTACGCGATTTTGCTAAAACGGACTAGCCACCATTTTCAAGATCTATTGATTTTCGATCGTGTTTAAGAACTTTAGGGAAGAAAATGAAACAAAGTTTCGGGTTATGTGAGGTGGGCGTAGTACTAGGCGGGAAACGTGAAATGACGAGATTACCCTTAGGGCATAATCGGCTTAGTCCAATTAACGGGAGTACTAACGGTCGTTAGCTCCTGGTGGCTATTTTGCACGCAACTTTAGCTTTCGGTGGCTAATTTGCAATTTTTTTTTTCTCTCGATGTGTTATTTGCAATTTTGGCAAACATTAAGGACGGAATTTGCAATTTACCCTAACTAATAACATTTTCTAGCTTTGCTTTTACTGTAGATCTACAGTCAAGTTTATATAGTACAAAAACACTCCTTTAAATTTAAAAACAATACAAACCTATAAACTAATCAACATTTATAAAATACCCCCATTAAGTTTACTAATAATACAAAATAGTTTATAAATTCACTAAGTTTATATTTTACTACCCTCATAAGTTTAGCAGTATGCCAAATAGACTCTTAAACATATTAAACTTTATATTCTAAAAACTTTATTCAGTAGCCACCAAATAAATGTTTTTGCACCCATTGCAATGAGTGGACAAAGTTTATGTTTATACTTTATACACACTAATACATACAAACTTTCTATTTTATTCAAGTATGAGTACGGTGACGACATATTTGTAGTTGATTTTCTTTCTTGTTTAGTAAAATATATTTCCCACCAAAACAATTGCTTCCCGCTCAAATTTTTGGCGACGACAAAAGGTATTTCATTAAAAAATATTCATTGTTAAGCACGGAAGTTGGAATTAGTTAGAATTGGGTACTTCACTTATTAATAGTTACAATTACTGTACTTCAAATTGATTAAACATTAAAAATATCGTGTTTATACATCAGATATAATGAGCAAAATCAGATTCTATCTTTGGTCCTTGAGTCTATTAGAAACACATCATATCGTAAACTTTTGAAAACGCACATAGAATGCAATTTCAAAAAATCGTATAAAGAGATTAATCAGTAGCAGTTTAATTACTATTAACATAAGAAGTCTTTTGTTAAGGGCCGTCCCGTGGTTTTTGGAGGCCCTGTAAGATTATTACAATGTAAATTTTATAAACATGCACGAATATCTTATGTGTATGCAAAAAGTCCAAAGTGCAAAAACTATGTTGATTTAGTCTTCAATAACATTAGAAAACTAGACTCAAATAGTCAAATTCGTCACACTAATATTAGTGGATCACTTCTGAGAACTTTTTCGACGATATATAGGATAATCTTAAAATTTAAAAACATAGTAAACCTTTTGTAGATATTTTTCTTTAGCTTGGGCTAAAATTGTTAGCTTTGTAATACTTTATATGCTCTTTTGAAAATATAATTGAAAACTTTAAGACAAAAGTGTAAAAATTTTAAACTATAAGATGTATAGTGTAGATGACTTAAAGTCATCTTCTTCTTCACCTGAAACAGAGCCATACCCTCTCCATACGTTAGTTCTTTAAATAACTTATTAAAACAAGTGGATTTTCATCCATTTTATAATATGTATCAAAGAGCCCTAGGTTTTAAAACACCTTATTATCAATATAATGCCAGAAATCAAATTAAACAAGCACCGATGTCTATAATCATAATAACCCATCTAAAATCATGGTGCCCTCATAAAATCGAAGGCCCTGTGCGGTTGATCACCCCGCACATGCTCAAATCCGGCCCTGCTTTTGTACATGCTGTTAGAGTTTGTGGAAATATATTAACTCGTGTATGACTAGAATCGAACCCGGGACCTTAGGATTGCACACTTTACGTATGAATGACTAACATAAATAATTAATATATATAATAGTTATGTATTTAATTATTTGGACACGAAATGATAACTAACGGATGTTAAGTAATTAACGAAATTGACTAACGACCGTTATGTAAATAAAGGAAGGACCGTTAGTGAAATTGGGAGCTCAAGAAGGATCTAGAAACCCATCTAGTGGGCTAGGCCGATCCGTTAGGGGTTGTATAACCCTAATCGACCCATGTCTTGGAGCATAAGGCAATTTCACTATAAATACAAATCAAATGGTCATTAGTTTCTTTACCTTGTGAATTGTAACTATAACCCAAAATTTGTTTCTCCTCTTTCTTGCTTAAAACCGGTCGATCAACAACCTTAGGGGGGGATCGATTTGCTTTTCTATTAAACAAAGTTGTTTGGTTTAATCGTGTCTTTTCACTAGCATCAAACGTTAGTTGGTTATAGTACGTGTGTACAAGACCTCGGTAATAACTTACTTTAGTTATTCCATCTTGGATTGTGAAACAAAACGGTAAGGGGTTTCACGTTAATCCTTTGTTTTGATCAAGAAGAAGAAAAGAGAAATTTAGATCCTTGTTTAGCTAGGATCAAGGTACGTTAACTTTTATTATTCGGTAATCTCTATACGTGTTAAATATATGATCCTTGCTTCCGCTATGCTCTTTGATGTGTGTTATTTATTTATATGAATGTCATGTTATTTAAATTCCAACAGTGGCATCACGAGCCGTTTAACATGTAATTGTAATTACCGAAACGCATAAAAATCAAATCTTGATTTGGATTAACATGTTTGTCGATTTGTTTTAGGTTTAGAACATAAAATATAAATCGAATCATAATTTTTTTTTTTTGGGGGGGGGGGGGGGGGTTCGACCCTCTTTTAATAAAAAGTTAGTTTTGTAACCCTAAAATAGAACATGTGTGTTTATGTGTTTATATGAATAAGGGTTACTTTCCTGGAATTAATCCATGATGCTTCATGCAAGGTATTCATGGATTAGGGTTTGTTTTATGTGCTACATGCTTTAGGTAAATCTAAAATTAGGGAAGACCTAATTAATTAATTAATTAATCAGTTATGTGCAACGTGGTATATAATTATTAAGGCTTACGCGACCAACTTGTTGGTGTCTGTGGTCCATTGGGTACAATGCGCTCGAAAACCAATGGGAGTCTTAGTAATTATATACATAATAATTCACATAGAGATTATTAATAGGATTTATCAAAAGGTTTGCATGTGGCTATATGATTTAATGGTTAAGATTATATGCGTTATTATGTGTTTATTTATTTTTTGTTAAATTACTTGTCTTTTTTGTTTAAATTATGTTGAATTGTAAGCAAAAAGAGGGTAATTTTTGGTATAAAAAATAAATGGACCTAATAACTATGAAACCTTGATGTGGTAAATTATTTATTGCCAAGTCTTATGTGTCGATAGTGGTTCGCTTCGCACGGTAATTTGCTCCCAGGCGAGACTAGCAATTTATAATTTAAAACATAAAATTTATAAGACTTAGAATCATAAACTTTTAATTTGATTGATGATTTTTTGCACCAATAGTTGAACGGCGGACCTAGTTTGACAAACTATAAGTTTAGCATTAAATTGTGGCCTTAAAGAGACTCCATTCTGTCTCTCCGCTTGCTTGTGCGTCAAATTGGACTTACCAAGTACCACTATTATATGTGCAAAATCATCCTAAGGGTGAATTGACCTCAATTCCACGCGCCACTTTTGTGGTAATTATCCGAATAACTTGAGTCTTTTGACTCATGCAGCAGTTGGATATAGTGGGCGATAATTGTAGGTAATTCTTTGATTGGTGAACCCAATACCTCAAAATTAAAACTTTGTTGATTTAACTCTTAGTGAATTGGTAACTAAAAATTGTTTTGAAAACTTATGATACGAAGATGTGTGCATGCTTCTTCGTACATATTTTGATTGTCACATCAAAATAAATACCCTAAAATTTAAGTCCATGCTATCTAATTATAAGAGACATTTGAAGTTAATATCTAGCGTAAGTAAGACCTTGACATAGATATTAATGACAAGGTAAATTACATACTTTCATTACTAGCAGATCAACTGATGTAATGAAACTATGTAGATTTACAAGTTTCTAAATTAGACGACTTAATTAAGTTTTAAGTGAGACCTTGAGATTTAAAGCATGAGATTCGAAGAAACATGCTTACATTGCAAATTTTTTGGCAAATGTAATTCCCATAAGATCTAGGAGTCGTAAATTGTTTTGCCGATTATTGTACGACAAGTTACCATCTCTTGTACTTTCACTACTAGCAGATCAACTGATGTAGTGGAACTATGGAAAGTTGGATCCTAGTTTTCATGAAAATTAAATGGTTATATTATATTTCCTTGGTAATTTTCTTTTCTTGAAAAATTGTATTATTGGAATACTAATATTTGAACTTTTTCTGTAGAAATGGCTCAACCCGAAACAGCTGCACTGAGTTCCGCTTTCAAGGCTCACTTTGAGAGGGAAAAACTGACTGGCCCAAATTTCAATGATTGGCATCGGTCACTGAGGATTGTCCAGCGTGTGACCAAGAAGCTAGATTATTTGACTAAGCCTTGCCCTACGCAGCCTGCTGCAACTGAATCTGATGAAGTTAAAGCAGCCTGGCAAAAGGAGTATGATACACATAATGAAGTATGATGTGCTGCGTGTGTCGTTGCGGTTTAGCAGTTTTAATGCCTACTCAAGTTTTAAATTTATATTTAGCCGACTTATCAATAACACACACACTTAACGAGCAGTGTACCCGGTCAGTATGAATATAATGGTAAGTAGAGTGTCGATCACTAAGAGTGGAACGTATTATCTCGTTATTCTAATCAGTATTTTAATATCCTAACGCAAGGGGGTTTTCAGCCTTAGAGACTGGCACGATTTGTTTGCAATTAAATAGTAAAATAAACCAATAGGCACGAATCAGCAAGTAGCACACACGTACACAGATAAATACTCGAGACAATAAGAGGGCTGTCCTTATAATTAAGTAGTTTGTCACTTGTTTTATTGATAGCTTTATATGAAGTGTATGTAGTTAATCCTTTCTCGTTGGTCCTAAGCTTATCGGCGAGTAAACCCTTAATGATGACTTATGTCTAAAAGTTATTCCTAAGTGATCAATTTAGTAATAACCGTGGGAGTGCAACCTTTCCGTTGCCACATTACACAAGCCACTAATAAACACAGAGGTGATCAATGCACTAATAAGTAGTAACCAAAGACATCAACATATAAACTTTAATCGATGGGAAAGCAATTTTAAGGGGAGTTGAAGTGAATGATAACATAACACAAGCCCATCAATCCTGATGAATTAAAGTTTGCTAACACAATAAAACAAAACTACTTAATGAATTAAACACATGCAGCACCTTCTTACAGCTCTTGTATCTTCGTTTGGTGTGTCTTGTGCTGCTGCCTTGACTGAATTCGTCCTAGGGTTCTTCTGCTTCGGTCTTCGTATCTAGAATAATGCACACGAAATTCGTCTGGCCTTGGGGTATTTATAGTTTTTGTCTGAGGGAAGATGCGGCGCATCTATTAAGTAGATGTGGCGCATTGACTTAACTTCGCGTGGGGTCCAAGATTATAATATTCAGGAATATTCGTACACCGCCAGAAGATGCGGCGTAACTCCATGATTAGATGCGGCGCATGTCCTCTTGTATCTTGGATCGTATCCGGTGAAATATTGATATCGATGCGGCGCATGTCATGAGTGAGATGCGGCGCATCTGGAGCAGATTTAACTTGATCATGTCCATTTCAGTAGACTCTTCACTTTATGCATGTTTTGCTCCATTATTAGTCCAAAATCGCCAAGTTTCACCAAATGCTTGTTTTTACCTGAGAATTACAAAAGTAAACGATTAAGTATCAATCCTCATACATAATATAGTAAAACAAGTCAAATTAATAGGATAAATGATAGTAATAAAATGTACTTATTTGAGTTCATCAAATATCCCCCCACTTGAACTTTACTTGTCCCCAAGTAAACCTTAGAATTTCTCTTATGAAAATGTATCCTAAAAGATGTTAGGATTTATTTTTATATCAAGCATGTATTCGTTTAATTCATAATCACACAACTAAACACTTTAACGAATTAGAAGTATAATAAAATAATTTGATAAAAGCAAATCTAATCGTTTAACTGTCCAGTCGCGACGAATATTCTATCATAAGCTTGGCAAGTATACACATCTCCCCCACTAAAGCCAAGGAATAACAAGTCTAAAGCGGTAAAAAGGGTTTTTAGGCTTAAGGGTTAATTATTCTCTTTTCACTATCGATCTCAAATTCCAGAAAAGGCGACAAAATCACAAATACATGATCGAATCCACGAACACGATACTTGCAATTGCTCAAATCCTTAACTCGAATAGGCTAAAGATAGGTCCAAACTTCACCAATAATAATATATCAAAAAGGGCGACAAAATCATAAATACCTAGCCGAATCCACTACTACGATACTTAAGATTGCTCAAATCCCTAATCTCAATAAATCAAAGGTTTGGTTGGATAAAGAATAATATAGGGTATGGATAATATTTGGGATATAAATTGGTGTAAAAATAAAAATAAACAAAACAAATAAATTAAAATCCTAAGTGTGGTTAATCACTATCCCAACCATCCCATGAATAAGACTCATATCATTGAATAACTCACGCTTTAACACTTGAAACACACGCTTTAGGTAGACACGAATTATACTCAACAAGATCTTAATCAAAGAATAAACCTTAATTGGCGTTCCCATAACTGCCAATTCCCATTCAATCCATAGATATAGTACAACAAATAGTGGCCATATAAACCACTTACATAACTTTACATCGTTGGTTTAAAAACAAACATCCAACTTTTCTCTTTCTTTTTCTTTTCTTATTTTTTTTCGATTTTTTTTTTTTTTTTTTTTTTTTTTTTTTTTTTTTTTTAACTAAAGATGTGTAAAATTTCACCACATCACTATAATGATAATTCTGGATAATTTTTCCATACTTTTCATACTTCAGAAATAACGGTAATAGTGAAAGTAGTAAACACACGAAAAATAAACTCAAAGATATACAATATTTACTTTCACTCCAATTGCATTGTGCAATTTCCTGACTTAACCATAGATAATGAATTACGCACACGAACACAGGTAATGTAAGGAAACACACTTTGCCTATAGCAATTAACCAACCACGGACTTTAATCTACAGGGTAGGCTAAGGTGTAAGGGTGTAACGAAACATTTTAACAAAGGTGTAAGAAACGAAAGGAATGGCTCTGAGTGTTTTTCTAGGGGTATCTTACTCTAAAAATGAGAGTAACAAAAGGGTTTATACGGGGGTTAACTAACCAGTGTAGTTAGTTAATAACACATAACATATAATAGGCTATTTGGGTGTAATCCTAGAAATTTACCAATTTAGACAAGTCATTCCAATTATATAAATAATACTCATTATGGTGGTCTCGAATAGTATACAAGCCAAGTTCTAAAGTTTATAAGTCACCGGCACACTCATATATTTGTGAATTTTGAAAAATCACAATTTTTGAAAATAACGTCATGTGTGCAGCTATGCAACTTAGATCTTAAACAAAAACATGCTAAAAATTTTTAAGTTTGATATATTAAGCACATTTTAAGCATAATTTTTGAAAAAGTTTAGGACAAGTAATTGTTAAGTGTTCTAATTCTCCAATCCCCCCACTTAAGTTAAACAACGTCCTCGTTGTTTGTATAAAAGGTTAAAAACTGAAAAATAAAAGAATTAGAACAGAAAAACTCCCCTGAGATTTGCTCGGTATGATCCTCCATTAGTATAAGAGCAAAAATCAACTTCTTGTAGATTAGAACGTTAAAGCTTCATACTTGATGTATCCACAGGAAATCCAGGAAACTATAATACCACCAACACTTTAAAACACACCTAAGATAAGAAAGGTTCAAACTTGCATAATACATTAGTAGTTAGATAAAAATAAAACTTAAAAAATTAAAACTGAAAATCATCAGGTCAGTCGATGCGCCGTATCTTATGGAAGAAGATACGCCGTATCGAGCCTGGAATAAATACGGATCAGAATAAAGATGCGCCGCATCCTTAACCAGGGATGTGCCGCATTAAAATAAACTGATAAATAGTTTTAAAGTCGGAAATAAAAAATGCAGAAAATTAAAATATGATATGACCATTGCAGGAGATGCGTCGCATCTCAGAATTGAGATGCGCCGTATCCTCATGCGGGCCTGACTGACTCGACACAGAAAACAGAATAATAAAAATTCTCGGGTTGTCTCCCGGTAAGCACTTGTCTTTATTCCAGAGTCTTCAAGTTAGACTCATGTTCAGCTCTTTAATATCGATCATTGAAGGAGTCGGAAACATCGCGCTCCTTCATCGCTAATTCAGTAATATTGAACACTCCTTGCTCGTCCTTAATTTCCACGCCGTTCTTCTTTAATATCTGTATAAACAAAGTCCTGTCCCTTTCGGGCAGAGATGACAAAATGATAGACGGGAAATTCTTATTATCATATAGGCACAAATAAGCAAGGTGGGGTGGTAGTTCAATAAACACATCATTATTCAAATTCGTTTTCTCAACTATTCTCCTACGTTTATTAATTACTACACAATCATACCACTCATCATCAGAATCATTAACAACATTGCGTCTAAGTTCGGTAGGTACATTAAGGTCAATGAATTCCTCAAAGTTCTCATGATTAGGATTAGTTGAGTTGTTTTGAATCAATGTTTCTCCCATAAGTCTAGCTTCAAGATCGAGGTCCATACGCTCTCTTAATCCTAGCACATAAACACCTCTAATTATGCTTTTAACCGGATCTTGGCACTTATAGACTAGTTTATTATTCCCTACCCTTAATGAGATTTTTCTCTTAAACACATCAATCTTAGCATGGGCAGTAGACAAGAAAGGTCTTCCGAGGATTAAAGGAATCTTAACATCCTCGGGCATGTCTAGTATAACAAAGTCTACGGGAAAAATAAACTGCTCAATCTTAACTAGCACATTATTAGCAATCCCTTCAGGTCGTTTTACCGTTTTATCAGCCAATTCAATAAGTAACTTAGTTGGTGCTAATTTTCCTAGTCCTAGGGTAGCGAATGTCTTAAGAGGCATAACACTAACACTAGCTCCTAAGTCAGCTAACACATTATTGAAAGATATATTATTAATAGAACAAGGTAGAGTAAAACTTCCTGGGTCTCTTTCTTTATGAGGCAAGGCATTTGAGTCGGTTGCAGGGCTCTCTTCTTTCATTGTTGCCTTGATCTCCTCTTCAATCTTTGTCTTCTCTTTTAGTAGTCTCCTTAAGCTGATTGAAGAATTAAAGAAAAATTCGGGTCTTGCACCATCATTACCATTCATCGATCTTCTAGGTATATTAGGAGTGACTTCTTCAGTGGTGCTTATGGCCTTGACATGATCTCTTGGATTTGTTTCAGTTGAGCTCGGTAAACTTCCATATCCCCTTTCTTGAAGAACTTTGCTCATTTGACCAATTTGTTGTTCCAACGCTTTGATCGAAGCTCCTTGATTTCTTGTAGTAGTGTCCGTTGAAGCTCGAATTTCTTTGATCATAGTAGTATTCTCTTCATGTCTTTTAGCAGCATCGGTCATAATTTGCTTTAAAGTATCATCTAAAGTCTGCCTCCTTTCTTGATAAGCGGGATTGAAGTTGTTCCTTTGATATAATCCCGGTGTAGCTTCCCTAAATCTCCCCGAAGGTCGGAATGGTTGTCCAAATTGGGTGTAATATGCTTCTTCAAACGTCTCACTTTCATTCTTATTCGGGCAATCTTTAGTGTAGTGAGGTCCTTCGCACTTTTCACATCCAACTTGGGCAGCATACGCTCTTTCATCACGCTTCTTCATTTCTCTACTAATTTTATCCAATTGAGCTTGAATAGCAGCAATCCCGTCGAAATTAGTGCTGCTCTTAGATCTAGTAGAGGTCCCATCGTGCCATTTCTGAGAATGATCAGCAGCTTCTTGGATCGCTTTCCTAGCATTAGTTGCACTCATTTGAGGTACAGCTCCCTTAGCATCCAAAATCTGTCTAGTAGGCACGTCCAGTCCTTGATAAAACAATATTATCTCCTGCATAGGGGTTAGATAGTGTTGAGGACATTTTACCAATAAATCTTTAAATCGTTCCCAAGCTTGATAAAGAGTTTCATCAGGCTCTTGCTTGAAACTATTGATAGCCTCCATCTTTTTAGCAGTCTTAGCAGGTGGACAATATCTCTTCAGGAATTTGCTCTTTAAATCTCCCCATGTAGTGATTGAACTCGCAGGTTCGTTCCTTAGCCACTTGTTAGCAGCTCCTTTTAGTGAGAGTGGAAAGATTCTTAGCATGATTTGATCGTCAGTCACTCCTTCTGAAGTAAACAAATCTGCAATCTCCAGGACCTTTTCAACATGCTCATTAGCATCCTCATGTTCCGTCCCACTGAAAGCATTCTCTCTTAGTTCCTTGAGAAACTGACCCTTCAATTCAAATTTTGACTTATCATCAAACTTAGGTCTAGCAACTCCTGAAGTGTAATCAGCACGAATATTGTTCATGTATTCCTCCATAGTAGTGTTTTCGCCCATTGTTTCTGTTTCAACTTCCTCTTTTTCTTCAGAAAAGTAATCAAGCTCGAGTGAACTTGAAAGATCAAAGCTTCTTGTGTTGAAAAGCCTTTTAAGCGAATGTAGGGCTCGTTCAGGATCTTCGAAAGGTTGAATCAAGTTCTTCGTAGAACTCCTGGTCATGCACTTCCTGAAATCAACACAAAAATATCAGTAGGGTATGCTCGAGAAAGTAATATATCAGATAATTAATAACGAAAACGGAATACGAAAAATTAAAGTTACTGATATCTGCAGACGATGCGCCGTATCCAAAGAGTTGGATACACCGTATCTTATAATCGTTAAAATTTAATCAGACTTTATCCAGAAAATAGATACGCCGCTTAGAATTTATGAATGCGCCGTATTGAATTAATTAATCAAAAATCGATATTTATTTAAAATTAAATACGTCGTATTAACGAAAGTTAATACGCCGTATTTCGTTACGTTTAAAAATACAAGATTTTTGATTCAGAAGATGCGCCGTATCGACAGAGATCGATACGTCGTATCTGTTTAATAATTCGCAAACTGTTTTTAATTAAAATAATAGATACGCCGTATCTGCAAAAGCAGATGCGTCGTATGGCGTTAACGTTTAGAAAATTTTTTTTATCAAAAACAGATACGCCGTATCTGCTAAAGCAGATGCGTCGTATTACTTTATCGCTTAGAAAAAATTTCTTATTAAAAACAGATACGCCGTATTTTGGGGAAAAGATGCGTCGTATCGAATTAATTAAACGCGTTGTATTTAAAAAAATTAAACGCAATACGCCGTATCTGAGAGATCAGATGCGCCGTATCGTTTGATTTAGCACAGTACAACGATAGCAGAACAGAAAAAATACGAAAAATAAAAACAAAAATTAAAACACACAAACAAAATAAACACAAAAACAAAAATAAAAGCAAACAAATAACACACAAAACAACAAATATGCAAAATAATACAATGATGCAATTAATCTAATAAAAAGAAAAACCTAATTAAAATACTAATCAAATTAACAGATAATAACAATTCACTCCCCGGCAACGGCGCCAAAAACTTGATGTGCTGCGTGTGTCGTTGCGGTTTAGCAGTTTTAATGCCTACTCAAGTTTTAAATTTATATTTAGCCGACTTATCAATAACACACACACTTAACGAGCAATGTACCCGGTCAGTATGAATATAATGGTAAGTAGAGTGTCGATCACTAAGAGTGGAACGTATTATCTCGTTATTCTAATCAGTATTTTAATATCCTAACGCAAGGGGGTTTTCAGCCTGAGAGACTGGCACGATTTGTTTGCAATTAAATAGTAAAATAAACCAATAGGCACGAATTAGCAAGTAGCACACACGTACACAGATAAATACTCGAGACAATAAGAGGGCTGTCCTTATAATTAAGTAGTTTGTCACTTGTTTTATTGATAGCTTTATATGAAGTGTATGTAGTTAATCCTTTCTCGTTGGTCCTAAGCTTATCGGCGAGTAAACCCTTAATGATGACTTATGTCTAAAAGTTATTCCTAAGTGATCAATTTAGTAATAACCGTGGGAGTGCAACCTTTCCGTTGCCACATTACACAAGCCACTAATAAACACAGAGGTGATCAATGCACTAATAAGTAGTAACCAAAGACATCAACATATAAACTTTAATCGATGGGAAAGCAATTTTAAGGGGAGTTGAAGTGAATGATAACATAACACAAGCCCATCAATCCTGATGAATTAAAGTTTGCTAACACAATAAAACAAAACTACTTAATGAATTAAACACATGCAGCACCTTCTTACAGCTCTTGTATCTTCGTTTGGTGTGTCTTGTGCTGCTGCCTTGACTGAATTCGTCCTAGGGTTCTTCTGCTTCGGTCTTCGTATCTAGAATAATGCACACGAAATTCGTCTGGCCTTGGGGTATTTATAGTTTCTGTCTGAGGGAAGATGCGGCGCATCTATTAAGTAGATGTGGCGCATTGACTTAACTTCGCGTGGGGTCCAAGATTATAATATTCAGGAATATTCGTACACCGCCAGAAGATGCGGCGTAACTCCATGATTAGATGCGGCGCATGTCCTCTTGTATCTTGGATCGTATCCGGTGAAATATTGATATCGATGCGGCGCATGTCATGAGTGAGATGCGGCGCATCTGGAGCAGATTTAACTTGATCATGTCCATTTCAGTAGACTCTTCACTTTATGCATGTTTTGCTCCATTATTAGTCCAAAATCGCCAAGTTTCACCAAATGCTTGTTTTTACCTGAGAATTACAAAAGTAAACGATTAAGTATCAATCCTCATACATAATATAGTAAAACAAGTCAAATTAATAGGATAAATGATAGTAATAAAATGTACTTATTTGAGTTCATCAAAGTAACATGCTTAATGTTCGGGAGTATGATTCCCAAGTTGCAACAGCAATTTAAGCATCATTTTCCTAAAGATATGCTAGATGAATTCCAAAAGACCTATGAAACACCTCCAGCTATCGAACTGTATGATTTGATCGATCAATTCCATAGCTGTAGGCAAAAGGAAGGTCAACCCGTTCGCGATCATGTGTTGGAGATGAAAAGTTACATTGATCGTCTCCAACAGATGAACTATGCCTATGCCGAGAATGTTAATGTGAACTTAATCAATAGGTCCTTGAACAAGGACTTGAAGGGTTTTGTTCAAAATTACAACATGTATTGCTCGGGGAAGACAATAACGGAATTGCTCGCAATGCTCGTTGATTATGAAAAGGGTTTACCTGGCAAGGACAAGGCTCCCACTCCTCAAGTACTAGCAATACAAAAGGGTAGGGTTCAGAAGCCAAAACCGCAAGGGAATAAGCTGACAAGGGCAAACAAGTTGTGACCTATCAGCCTGCACCTAAGAAGGCCCCTCATAAGAACAAGCCAAATCCCAATAAGAAGGATCAAGGTTGTCATCACTGCCACGAGATGGGACACTGGAAGAGGAACTGTCCTCTCTATCTCGAGGAGTTGCGATTGAAAAAGATGAAGGGTGAGACTCGGAAAGCTAGTACTTCAGGTAAATTTTTCATGATTGAATTATATTCATTAACTCATAAATTAAATTCCTGGGTATACGATACTGGATGTGGAATCCATATTTGCAATACACTACAGGGGTTTAGAGTTTTGAAGAGACTGGCCTATGGGGAGTAATTTCTGCAAGTGGGCAATGGAGCACAAGCAGTTGTTGAAGCCATAGGAATTTTTGAATTAGTTTTGCCTTCGGGCTTAGTACTGAATTTGAATAATTGTCATTATGCACCCGCAATTGTTAGGGGTGTGGTCTCTTTTTCATGTTTATTGAAATTGGATTTCATCATACTGTTTCTAGCAATGGAATTTCTGTTTCGTTAAATAATATTTTTTATTTTAATGATATTGCTGTGAATGGTGTTTTTGAAATTGATATGAATGCATGTAATGATTATAATTCGATGTATAACATCAATAATAAGAGAGTCAAGAATGTCTTGGATTCGTCTTATCTTTGGCATTGTCGACTTGCCCACATAGGCAAGACTCGCATGCAAAAGCTGCAACGTGATGAGCTTTTGCAAGATATCAATGATGAATCATTTGATAAGTGCGAATCTTGTATATCTGGGAAGATGACTAAGAAACCTTTTAATAACCGTATTGAAAAGGCTGATGATCGACTTGGTCTAATACATACAGATGTGTGTGGACCACTTAGACATACGTCAAAGAGAGGTGCTAGCTACTTCTTAACCTTCACGGATGATTTCAGCCGTTATGGTTATGTTTATTTACTTAAACATAAACATGAGGTGTTTGAAACATTTAAGGTTTTCAAAGCTGAAGTAGAACTGCAACTTGGAAAGAAGATTAAAGCTCTTCGATCCGACAGAGGTGGTGAATACCTAAGTCAGGAGTTTAAAGATTATCTAAGTGAGAATGGAATTGTCCAGCATCTCACATCACCATATACTCCACAGCAAAATGGTGTATCTGAGAGAAGGAATCGTACATTATTAGATATGGTACGATCTATGTTTAATCTTACTACTCTGTCGTTATCCTTTTGGGATTATGCCTTGGAATCTGAGATTCGCATACTAAATATGGTTCCGACCAAGAAGGTAGATAAGACACCCTATGAGTTATGGTTTGGGAAAACGCCTAACTTGTCTTATTTAAAGGTCTGGGGTTGTGAGGCATTCGTTAAACGTGACTCTGCAGATAAACTCCAACAGAGATCTGTAAAGTGTATCTTTGTAGGATACCCAAAGGAAACGATGGGTTACTACTTTTACTTCCCACCTGAAAACAAAGTAATTGTTGCTAGATATGCAGATTTTCTTGAAAAAGATCTCATATCTCAAGAATTCAGTGGGAGGCTCTATGATCTGGAAGATGATCAAGAGGATACATTACCTTCTGAAAACACTAGCGAACTTCCTGTGGAACCAGAAAGTCTGGGTCCTCCACCTAAAGTGATTCCCATTCGCAGATCCGTAAGGACTGTGAAAGCACCTGAACGTCTATGTCTTAACGTAGTGGTTTAGGAAATTATATTAGGGGACCTTGGAGAGCCTGCTAATTATAGAGCTGCCATGAATGATCCTGAAAAGGATAAATGGCAGATTGCTATGAATGGGAAAATCCAATCCATGAAAGAAAATGAAGTCTGGATTGAAGTAGACCTTCTGTTGATATAAATAATGCCTAAAAACATTATTCATACTTATTCATATCTCTATGTTTTGATAATCACAAAATGTAAACTCATTAAACATAAACTTATCAAATAAACAAGTATTTAGTTGTAAATATTCATTTCTACAACTTAATCACTTAAGGTATGAATAAACAAGTGCTTAATGCATTATATGATCAAAGGAACATTTTCTTAATCTCTAAACTTTTTATAAAATGTCAAAAACATTTTATATATTTTTGAAAAACATTTTTGGTATTAAATAAATATGTTTAATCTATTATAAAAATATGAATTCAATTTTTCAACCAAAAATGGCAAAAATGTTCCAGGAAAACCTTCCCCACAAAAGGACAAAACTGGGCAACGTTCACCTTGGGCGGCCCCTTTAATTTATAAAGGCGGCCCCCTTAAAATTAAGGGGACCGGCCCCCTATTTAAGGGGGCCGGCACGCTCCTCCAGCTGTTCAGTTTTTGCCTATAAATACTGGTTTTCCTCTGGACTTTTTCCTCACCTTTTGCACCCCAAACCTTCTGTTCTAAATCTCCTCTTATCCTCTCTAAAATATTTGATCATATAATTCTTAAGTATTGGTTTCCAAGTGATCCAAGCTTCCACCATCCTTGTGCAAAAGAAGAATACTTCTATCAATCAAGATTAGAAGTATTACAACTTAGTATCATCTTGTTACTGAAATTGTTAGTTTAGTAAAATTTGTAAATCATTCATTTGTGTATAAGGTGGGTATATTTGGGGTTGATGAACTCAAATAAGTACATTTTATTATCATCATTTATCCTATTTATTTGACTTATTTTATTATATTATATATGAGAATTGATACGTTAATGTTTACTTTTGTAATTCTCAGGTAAAAACAAGTATTATATGAAACTTGGCGATTTTGGACTAATTATGGAGCAAAACAAGCAAGATGATAAGAGTCTACTGAAATGTACAAGATCATGATCATTCTGCTCCAGATACGCCGCAACATACTTCTTACATACGGCGTATCACTATCAAGATTTCACAAGTTACAATCCAAGACAGCAAAGGACATGCGCCGCATAGAGAAATGGAGTTACGCCGCATCTTAAGGCGGTGTACGAATATTTCTGAATATATTAATCTTGGACCCCACGCGAAGTAAAGTCAATGTGCCGCATCTACTTATCCTATGCGCCGCATCTAACCCTCAGACAGAAACTATAAATACCCCAAAGTCAGACGAATTTCGAAGTTGGACAGTGCAAGATACCATACGTACGAGTACCAAACCAGAGACGAATTCAGACGTATTAGCAGCACAAGACACACCCTGAACAAAGATACAAGAGCTGTAAGAAGGTCCTGCATGTATTCAATTCATTAAGTAGTTTTGTTTTATTGTATTAGTACACTTTAATTCATCAGGATTGATGGGCTGATGTCATGTGACTACGGAATATCATGATCACCCCTTAAAATTGTTTTCCCATTAATTAAAGTTTATATGTTGATGTCTTTGGTGACTTTTATTAGTGCATTGATAACCTCTGTGTCTAGCTGAGCATTGCTTGGGTCGCCATACCCCTTCCTCACCTATCTATTCTAGCGTATACGAAACGTGGGTATCACAAATGCTCAATATTCTAGGATAGTGGGATAGACATAAGTGATCATTAAGGGTTTACTCGCCGATAAGATTAAAGCCAACGAGAAAGGGTTAATTATATACACTTCATATAAAACTAGCAATAAAACAAGTGACAAGCTACTTAATTATCAGGACAGGTCTTCTTATTGTCTCAAGTATCTATCTGTGTACGTGTGTGCTAATCGCTGATTCGTGCTCATTAGTTTAGTTTACTATTTAATCATAACCAAACCGTGCCAATCTCTCAGGCTGAACCCCCCTTGCGTTAGATTAAGTTGTATAGCTAACTTAGTATATTAAAATACTGATTAGAATAACTAGATAATACGTTCCACTCTTAGTGATCGACACTCTACTTACCATTATATTCATACTGACCGGGTACACTGCTCGTTAAGTGTGTGTGTTATTGATAAGTCGGCTAAATATAAATTTAAAACTTGAGTTGGAATTAATACTGCTAAACCGCAACGACACATCACGCGCATCAAGTTTTTGGCGCCGTTGCCGGGGAGTGAATTGTTATTATCTGTTAATTTGATTAGTATTTTAATTAGGTTTTTTTTTTCTTTTTAATTTTTAGATTCTAACCACTAACCCTGTTATATATTAGATAAATTGCATTCATTGTATTATTTGCATATTTTCTGTTTTTGTGTGTTTTTTTTATTTTCTTTAATTTTTGTTTCTTTTTGTTTGATTTTAGTTTTGATTTTCTTTTCTGTATTTTTCCTGCATTCTGCTATCGTTGTACTGTGCTAATACAAACGATACAGCGCATCTGTTTTCACAGATACGGCGTATTGCGTTTAATTTTTATAAAATACAACGTGTTTAATAAATTCGAGTACGACGCATCTTTTTCCAAGATACGGCGTATTCTGTTTTTAATAAGAAATTTTTCTAAACCCTAACGCCATACGACGCATCTGTTTTCACAGATACGGCGTATTTTCTATTTAAATTAAAAACAGTTTTCGAATTATTAAACAGATACGACACATCGATTTTTATCGATACGGCGCATCTTCTAAATCAAAAATCTTGTATTTTGAAACATAACGAAAATACGGCGCATTAGCTTTTGTTAATACGACGGATTTAATTTTAATAAATATAATCGATTTTTGATAATTTAAACTAGATATGGCGCATTCTAAAATTATAAGCGGCGTATCTGCTTTCTGAATAAAAGTCTGATTAAATTTTAACGATTATAAGATACGGCGTATCCAACTTTCTGGATACGGCGCATCATCTACAGATATCAGTTATTTTTATATCCGTTTCTAAATTCATTAATTTCTCTTCTAGCGAACAAATCCTACTGACGATTTTACCTATGATGACAGGTTTTGCTATGGAAGACATGTCAGTGAACGGATATCTTGCTAAGGAACTTATGGATGATAAGCACAATGAAAAGTCCCGCACCAAAAAGCCGTTAATTATGGAAAGTGATAAGGAGTGTGATAACTATGAAGTTAGCTTGAGCAAGTTCCCAGCATTAAGCATTACTAAAAGCTCAGAATTGGAAAAGGAACTCTTGCTTTCGGATTCATTCGAAGGTTTCAATGCTATTACTTGCAACTTACCTACGATCGATGCTTTACTATCTCAAACCAACCTGCCCTGCTACTCAGTGGAAGTTTTTGAAGATGTCAACTTCAATGTGCTCATGATTGATGCCGATTTATTCTCTTGGGAGACCCCTCTTGAAGCTACTTATAAGGAATTCAAACGCTTATGCAATATTGAAGATGGGATATTCTCTTATGATTTACTAATGAGCTACACTGAAGATGAATTGTTACTCTTATGGCCCATCATTGAATCTAAAGGATTAACTTGGACTACTATCGAAGAAAAAGATGGGAAATTCCAAATTAAATACATGAACTCAGCAAATGCAGTCAACAAATCGAGCAACAAGAGCTATGAAGTCCAACCTTTACAAACTTCTTATATGCCTTATTCCGAACAGTATTGGGGATTAGATAAAAGCTATCTGGATAACGAAAGAATGTATGCTGAATCGGAGATACTATTTCATGGAAAGTTGGTAAGGTTGATGGATATCTCTTTAGAAGAGTGGCTTGAACTTAAATACGGCGATCCCAAATTTACTCCTATGAATGAAGTCAAACGGATTGTGACCTCATGGTTGACACGAAGTTTTAAAGAACAATTTAATGAGTTCATGGAGATAAGAAGGAACATGATTGGTAACACTAGCTTTGACGTTAACCACGATCCTAACAATGTTGATTTTTCAAATTGGTTAGCTAGTAAGTTCAATAACCATAAGAGCATGGACCGAGCTACTAAAGATGTGTTATGGGTATATTGGATGAGAGGGGAAGATGAGGAAGTAGAAAGCAACAATGGATCGTCAGATGACAATTCAACAATCAAGGAAGGCATTGAAGAATTATTCAGCATAGACATTGATCTGCTCAATTATAAGACACCCTTGTGCGAACAGTTCAAAGAATTTAATTACCTTCTTCAAGTCGACGCTGATGTGCTAACTGGAGATCTACCGGGGTTCAAAACTTATGATGAGTTCAAAAACACCTGGTACTACGAATGGAATGACCAAATACCATGGGTTTGGGATAAACCATGGGAATTTGGGCATATTAATCACACTTGTAAACCTTTCCGCTTCAAGGATGGATTTAGTGAATGGCCAACCTGTGATTATAAGAATGATGGAACCTGTAATGGGGGAAGTATAATTGGAATGAAACGGGTTGGAAACAATGTATACTTTGAAGACGATGATTGGTATGAAAAAGTTAAAGACTGCCCACGTAGAGCAGAGGCTTTGCAAGAAAAAGGTAGAATCAACTACTTAAAAGAACTTAAGGGAGCATCGGACACTACTTTCTGGGAATGGGTGCATAGATAATTTGATGATTACACAAAGCTTAGTCGACGCTTGCAATGGGAATTGAAAAGAGAGTGGGATGAGATTCAAGATTATTATCAATCCTTTAACGTGGTTAATTATGATCCCTATGATAATAACTATGAGTCGCAAGGAGAATTGATTGATGAACTTGATGACTATTTGAATAAGGATCCTTATTTCAAGTTTGTTGATAAAGACGAAGAAGAATTCATCAAGAGAAAATGTCGACTACTTGGGATCACTTATAGTAACCCACCCATGATGATTTCTGAAAAATTTGAGGTCACCAAATACTCTTTGGGACCTGATGAGGAATATGTCGCGACGAAGACCAAAAAATATATTAGATTAAGTCGAACGGAAGAAAATGTTGCGGAGCTATACGGGAACATCTTTCGGATGAAAGAAAAAGGATGGCACGTAACAAGAACAAAATAAGGAGCTGAACGTGAGTCTAACTTGAAGACTCTGGAATAAAGACAAGTGCTGACCGGGAGACAACCCGGAGAATTTTTATATTCTGTTCTGTGTCGATTCTGTCAGACCTGCAAAAGATGCGGCGCATCTCAATCCTAAGATGCGACGCATCGCCTGCACTGGTCATATCTTATTTAATTTTATGCATTTTTATTTTTGACTTTAAAACTTTCTGTCAGTTTATTTTAATGCGGCACATCCCTGGTTAAGGATGCGACGCATCTTTTATTTTATTTCGTATTTATTCCAGGCTCGATACGGCGTATCTTTTTCCATAAGATACGGCGTATCGACTGACCTGATGATTTTCATTTTAATTTTTTTAGTTTTATTTTTACTAACTACTAATGTATTATGCAAGTTTGAACCTTCTTAATTCAGGTGTGTTAAAGTCTTAATGGTATTATAGATTCCTGCATTTCTGTGGATACATCATCTATGAAGCTTAAACGTTCTAATCCACAAGAAAGTTGATTTTTGCTCTTATACGAATAATGGAGGATCATACCGAGCAAATCTCAGGGGAGTTATTCTGTTCTAATTCTTTTATTTTCCAGTTTTTAATCTTTGATACAAACAACGAGGACGTTGTTTAACTTAAGTGGGGGGATTGGAGAATTAGAACACTTACTTGTCCTAAACTTTTGCAAAATATGCTTAAAATGCGCTTAATATATCAAAATTTAAAATTTTATAGCATTAGCATGTTTTTGTTTAAAGTCTAAATTACATAAGCTGCACACATAACATTATTTCCAAAAATTGTGAACTTATCAAAATTCACAAATCTATGAGTGTGCCGGTGACTTGTAAACTGTAGAACTTGGCTTATATACTATTCGAGACCACCATAATAAGTATTATCTATATAATTGGAATGACTTGTCTAAATTGGTAAATTTCTAGGATTACACCCAAATAGCCTTTATATGTTATGTGATATTAACTAACTACACTGGTTAGTTAACCCTCGTATAAACCCTTTGTTACTCTCACTTTTAGAGTAAGATACCCCTAGAAAAACACTCAGAGCCATTCCTTTCGTTTCTTACACCTTTGTTATAATGTTTCGTTACACCCTTACACCTTAGCCTACCCTGTAGATTAAAATCCGTGGTTGGTTAATTGCTTTAGGCAAAGTGTGTTTCCTTACATTACCTGTATTCGCGTGCGTAATTCATTATCTTTGGTTAGGTCGGGAAATTGCACAATGCAATTGGTATGAAAGTAAATATTGTATAACTTTGAGTTTATTTTTCGTGTGTTTACTACTTTCACTATTACAATTATTTCTGAAAGTATGAAAATTATGGAAAAATCATCCGGAATGATAGTGATAGAAAAGTTGTGAAATTTTACACATATATGTTGATGTCAAAAAAAAAAAAAAAAAAAAAAAAAAAACGAAAAAATAGAAAAGAAAAAGAAAAAGGAAAAGTTGGAAGTTTGTTTTAACCAACTTATGTAAAGTTTTGTATTAAGTGGGCGATATCACCACTATTTGTTATATATTATATTTATGGATTGATTGGGAGTTGGCCGTTATGGGAACGCCAACTAGGATTATTCTTTGATTAAGATATTGTTGAGCATAATTCGTGTCTACCTAAAGCGTGTGTTTCAAGTGTTAAAGCGTGAGTTATTCAATAATATGAGTCTTATTCATGGGATGGTTGGGAAAGTAATTTACCACACTTAGGATTTTAATTTATCTGTTTTTGTTTATTTTTCATTTTACACCAATTTGTATCCCAAATATTATCCATACCCTACATCATTCTTTATCCAAACCTTTGATTTATTGAGATTAGGGATTTGAGCAATCTTAAGTATCGTAGTCGTGGATTCGGCTATGTATTTATGATTTTGTCGCCCTTTTTGATATAATATTATTGGTAAAGATTACTTGGTCCTATCTTTTGCCCATTCGAGTTAAGGATTTGAGCAATTGCAAGTATCGTGGTCGTGGATTCGATCATGTATTTGTGATTTTGTCGCCTTTTCTGGAATGTGAGATCGATAGAGATTAAGAAGAATGATTAATCTTAACCAACAAACCCTTTTTACCGCTTTAGACTTGTCATTCCTTGGCTTTAGTGGGGGAGATGCGTATACTTGCCAAGCTTATGATAGAATATTCGTCACGACTGGACAGTTAAACGATTAGATTTGCTTTTATCGAAATATTTTATTTTATTTCTAATTCGTTAAGTGTTTGGTTGTGCAATTATGACAAAACGAATACATGCTTAAATATAAAAATAAATCCTAATATCTTTTAGGATACATTTTCATAAGATTTATTCTAAGGTTTACTTGGGGACAAGTAATGTTCAAGTGGGGGGATATTTGATGAACTCAAATAAGTACATTTTATTATCATCATTTATCCTATTTATTTTACTTGTTTTATTATATTATATATGAGAATTGATACGTTAATGTTTACTTTTGTAATTCTCAGGTAAAAACAAGTATTATGTGAAACTTGGCGATTTTGGACTAATTATGGAGCAAAACAAGCAAGATGTTAAGAGTCTACTGAAATGTACAAGATCAAGATCATTCTGCTCCAGATACGCCGCAACATACTTCTTACATACGGCGTATCACTATCAAGATTTCACAAGTTACAATCCAAGACAGCAAAGGACATGCGCCGCATAGAGAAATGGAGTTATGCCGCATCTTAAGGCGGTGTACGAATATTCCTGAATATATTAATCTTGGACCCCACGCGAAGTTAAGTCAATGCGCCGCATCTAACCCTCAGACAGAAACTATAAATACCCCAAAGTCAGACGAATTTCGAAGTTGGACAGTGCAAGATACCATACGTACGAGTACCAAACCAGAGACGAATTCAGACGTATTAGCAGCACAAGACACACCCTGAACGAAGATACAAGAGCTGTAAGAAGGTCCTGCATGTATTCAATTCATTAAGTAGTTTTGTTTTATTGTATTAGTACACTTTAATTCATCAGGATTGATGGGCTGATGTCATGTGACTACGGAATATCATGATCACCCCTTAAAATTGCTTTCCCATTAATTAAAGTTTATATGTTGATGTCTTTGGTGACTTTTATTAGTGCATTGATAACCTCTGTGTCTAGCTGAGCATTGCTTGGGTCGCCATGCCCCTTCCTCGCCTATCTATTCTAGCGTATACGAAACGTGGGTATCACAAATGCTCAATATTCTAGGATAGTGGGATAGACATAAGTGATCATTAAGGGTTTACTCGCCAATAAGATTAGAGCCAACGAGAAAGGGTTAATTATATACACTTCATATAAAACTAGCAATAAAACAAGTGACAAGCTACTTAATTATCAGGACAGGTCTTCTTATTGTCTCAAGTATCTATCTGTGTACGTGTGTGCTAATCGCTGATCCGTGCTCATTAGTTTAGTTTACTATTTAATCATAACCAAACCATGCCAGTCTCTCAGGCTGAACCCCCCTTGCGTTAGATTAGGTTGTATAGCTAACTTAGGATATTAAAATACTGATTAGAATAACTAGATAATACGTTCCACTCTTAGTGATCGACACTCTACTTACCATTATATTCATACTGACCGGGTACACTGCTCGTTAAGTGTGTGTGTTATTTGATAAGTCGGCTAAATATAAATTTAAAACTTGAGTAGGCATTAATACTGCTAAACCGCAACGACACATCACGTGCATCAGGGGTGAACATAAGTGACTAGATATGTATAGTGTGTAAGTAGTGAAGAAGGTGTATAAGTAGTTGTGGTGTAAAGAAGTCATGTAGAAGTTGTAAAGCCATGGTGTAGAAGTTGTGAAGTCGCGGTGTACAAGTCGTGAAGCCGTAGCTTAGAAGTTGTGAAGTCGTCATGTAGAAGTTGTAAAGCCATGGTGTAGAAGTTGTGAAGTCGAGGTGTAGAAGTCGTGAAGCCGTAGCTTAGAAGTTGTGAAGTCATCATGTAGAAGTCGTGAAGCCGTAGCTTAGAAGTTGTGAAGTCGTCATGTAGAAGTCATGAAGCCATAGCTTAGAAGTTGTGAAGTCGTCATGTAGAAGTCGTGAAGCCATAGCTTAGAAGTTGTGATGTCGTGGTGTAGAAGTCGTGAAGCCACAGCTTAGAAGTTGTGAAGTTGTTGTGTAGAAGTCGTGAAGCCGTAGCTTAGAAGTTGTGAAGTGGTCGTGTAGAAGTCGTGAAGCCGTTGTGTTGATGTCGTGAAGCCGTCGTGAAGAAGTCGTGAATAAGTCGTGAACAAGTTGTGATTGAAGTAGTGAGATTGGTTCTAGCTACGATTAGAACTCAACATTTAGCTTTGTGTCGTTAAACCAGTGTAAGCCAAAGTTGTGTAAGGTTTTCTCCGCCATAAGGGAGCTTGTTGAAGTAGTGAAGAAAAATCTCGAGCAAGGTGTGCTCGGGGAGTGGAGTAGGGCAAGGAAGGTGTCCTTGTAGCCGAACCACTATAAATCCCTCGTGTCTCGGTTTGATCTTTCCATCTCTTACTTATTTCTTTATATCGTTGATGTGCTGCGTGATGTGTCGTTGCGGTTTAGCAGTTTTAATGCCTACTCAAGTTTTAAATTTATATTTAGCCGACTTATCAATAACACACACACTTAACGAGCAGTGTACCCGGTCAGTATGAAGATAATGGTAAGTAGAGTGTCGATCACTAAGAGTGGAACGTATTATCTAGTTATTCTAATCAGTATTTTAATATCCTAACGCAAGGGGGTTTCAGCCTGAGAGACTGGCACGATTTGTTGCAATTAAATAATAAAATAAACCAATAGGCACGAATCAGCAAGTAGCACACACGTACACAGATAAATACTCGAGACAATAAGAGGGCTGTCCTTATGATTAAGTAGATTGTCACTTGTTTTATTGATAGCTTTATATGAAGTGTATGTAGTTAATCCTTTCTCGTTGGTCCTATTCTTATCGGCGAGTAAACCCTTAATGATTACTTATGTCTAAAAGTTATTCTTAAGTGATCAATTTAGAAACAACCGTGGGAGCCACATTATGTCCCGCAGTCAAATGCCCGCAAGCCACTAATAAACACAGAGGTTATCAATGCACTAATAAGTAGTAACCAAAGACATCAACATATAAACTTTAATTAATGAGAAAGCAGTTTTAAGGGAGTGCAATCTTTCCGTTGCCACATTACACAAGCCACCAATCTTGATGAATTAAAGTTTGCTAACACAATAAAACAAAACTACTTAATGAATTAAATACATGCAGCACCTTCTTACAGCTCTTGTATCTTTGATTTGGGTGTGTCTTGTGCTGCCTCCTTGACTGAATTCGTCCTTTGTTCCTACTGTTCGGTCTTCTGTTTTAGGGTTTTGGAACTCTTTAATTCGTCTGGTCTACGGGGTATTTATAGTTTCTGTCTGAGGGAAGATGCGGCGCATCTACTAAGTAGATGCGGCGCATGTACTTAACTTTGCGTGGGGTCCAAGATTATAATATTCAGGAATATTCGTACACCGCCAGAAGATGCGGCGTAACTCAATGATTAGATGCGGCGCATGTCCTCTTGTATCTTGGATCGTATCTGGTGATATCTTGATAGAGATGCGGCGCATGTCGAGAGTGAGATGCGGCGCATCTGGAGCAGAATTGACTTGATCTTGTCCATGTCAGTAGACTTTCACTTTATGCACGTTTTGCTCCATTATTAGTCCAAAATAGCTAAGTTTCACCAAATGCTTGTTTTTACCTGAGAATTACAAAAGTAAACAATTAAGTATCAATCCTCATATATAATATAGTAAAACAAGTCGAATTAATAGGATAAATGATAGTAATAAAATGTACTTATTTGAGTTCATCAAATATCCCCCCACTTGAACTTTACTTGTCCCCAAGTAAACCTTAGAATTTCATTTATGAAAATGTATCCTAAAAGATGTTAGGATTTATTTTTATATTTAAGCATGTATTCGTTTATTTCATAATCACACAACTAAACACTTAACGAATTAGAAGTAAAATAAAATAAGTCGATAAAAGCAAATCTAATCGTTTAACTGTCCAGTCGCGACGAATATTCTATCATAAGCTTGGCAAGTATACACATTTCCACCACTAAAGCTAAGGAATAACAAGTCTAAAGCGGTAAAAAGGGTTTTTTAGGCTTAAGGGTTAATTATTCTTAATCACTATCGATCTCAAATTCCAGAAAAGGCGACAAAATCACAAATACATGATCGAATCCACGAACACGATACTTGCAATTGCTCAAATCCTTAACTCGAATAGGCTAAAGATAGGTCCAAACTTCACCAATAATAATATATCAAAAAGGGCGACAAAATCATAAATACATAGCCGAATCCACGACTACGATACTTAAGATTGCTCAAATCCCTAATCTCAATAAATCAAAGGTTCGGTTGGATAATGAATAATATAGGGTATGGATAACATTTGGGATATAAATTGGTGTAAAAATAAAAATAAACAAAACAAATAAATTAAAATCCTAAGTGTGGTTAATTACTATCCCAACCATCCCATGAATAAGACTCATATCATTGAATAACTCACGCTTTAACACTTGAAACACACGCTTTAGGTAGACACGAATTATACTCAACAAAATCTTAATCAAAGAATAAACCTTAACTGGCGTTCCCATAACTGCCAATTCTCATTCAATCCATAGATATAGTACAACAAATAGTGGTGATATCGACCACTTAATACAAAACTTTACATAAGTTGGTTAAAATAAACATCCAACTTTTCTTTCTTTCTTTTTCTTATTTTTTCGATTTTTTTTTTTTTTTTTTTTTTTTTTTTAACTTGAAACATAAACATAGATGTGTAAAATTTCACCACATCACTACAACTTTCTTTCCGGATAATTTTTTTTTTCATACTTTTCATACTTTCAGAAATAACGGAATAGTGAAAGTAGTAAACACACGAAAAATAAACTCCAAAATATACAATATTTACTTTCACTCCAATTGCATTGTGCAATTTCCCGACCTAACCATAGATAATGAATTACGCACGCGAACACAGGTAATGTAAGGAAACACACTCTGCCTATAGCAATTAACCAACCACGGATTCTAATCTACAGGGTAGGCTAAGGTGTAAGGGTGTAACGAAACATTTTAAACATAGGTGTAAGAAACGAAAGGAATGGCTCTGAGTGTTTTCTAGGGGTATCTTACTCTAAAAATGAGAGTAACAAAAGGGTTTATACGGGGGTTAACTAACCAGTGTAGTTAGCTAATAACACATAACATATAAAGGCTATTTGGTGTAATCCTAGAATTTTACCAATTTAGACAAGTCATTCCAATTATATAAATAATACTCATTATGGTGGTCTCGAATAGTATACAAGCCAAGTTCTAAAGTTTACAAGTCACCGGCACACTCATAGATTTGTGAATTTTGAAAAAATCACAATTTTTGAAAATAACGTCATGTGTGCAGCTATGCAACTTAGATCTTAAACAAAAACATGCTAAAAAAAAAAAAAAAAATTAAGTTTGATATATTAAGCACATTTTAAGCATAATTTTTGAAAAAGTTTAGGACAAGTAATTGTTAAGTGTTCTAATTCTCCAATCCCCCCACTTAAGTTAAACAACGTCCTCGTTGTTTGTATAAAAGGTTAAAAACTGGAAAATAAAAGAATTAGAACAAAAAAACTCCCCTGAGATTTGCTCGGTATGATCCTCCATTAGTATAAGAGCAAAAATCATCTTTCTTGTGGATTAGAACGTTAAAGCTTCATACTTGATTTATCCACAGGAAATTCAGGAAACTATAATACCACCAACACTTTAAAACACACCTAAGATAAGAAAGGTTCAAACTTGCATAATACATTAGTAGTTAGGAAAAATAAAACTTAAAAATTAAAACTGAAAATCATCAGGTCAGTCGATGCGCCGTATCTTATTGAAGAAGATACGCCGTATCGAGCCTGGAATTAATACGGATCAGAATAAAGATGCGCCGCATCCTTAACCAGGGATGCGCCGCATTAAAATAAACTGATAAATAGTTTTAAAGTCGAAAATAAAAATGCAGAAAAATAAAATAAGATATGACCATTGCAGAGGATGCGTCGCATCTCAGAATTGAGATGCGCCGTATCTTCGTGCGGCCTGGACTGACTCGACACAGAAAACAGAATAATAAAAGATAAATCCGGGTTGTCTCCCGGTAAGCACTTGTCTTTATTCCAGAGTCTTCAAGTTAGACTCACGTTCAGCTCTTTATTCCAATACGTCGGGTTCAAACTCCACCACCTCGTTCTCATTATCCTCGATTCTATTATCAAAGTATTTCTTCACACGTTGCCCGTTTACTTTGAATATATAACCATTTTTATCGCATATTTCAATAGTTCCATATGGATACACTTTCTTGACAACGAATGGTCCCGTCCATCTCGATTTAAGTTTACCAGGATACATCTTTAATCTGGAATTAAATAGTAGCACTTTCTCTCCGATAGCAAACATTTTATCCCCACGTAACCTCGAGTCATGCCATCTTTTAGTTCTTTCTTTGTAGATCTTAGTCTTTTTGTAGGCCTCATCTCTTAGTTCATAGAGTTCATTAAGTTCCATGAAACGGTTCTTCGTTGCAGCTTCCATATCCATATTACAATTCGTCAAAGCCCAATATGCACTTTGTTCAATTTCGACCGGTAGGTGGCATGCTTTTCCGTATACAAGACGAAACGGAGTACATCCCGTTGGTGTCTTATAGGCTGTACGGAATGCCCATAAAGCATCATTTAATTTGTCAGACCACCCTTTAGGATTATATCCAGTCGTTTTTTCAAGAATTCGCTTAATAGCCCTATTGGTTACTTCAGTTTGCCCATTGGATTGAGGATGGTACGCGGTGGAAACCCTATGATATACTCCATATTTTTGCAAGGCTCTTCCTAGATGGTGATTACAAAAGTGTGTTCCCCTATCACTAATCAATGCTTTAGCAATTCCAAACCTAGAGAACAAACTTCGCAAAAACTTAAGTACTACCTTGCTATCGTTTGTTGGTAATGCTTATGCTTCGACCCATTTTGATATGTAATCAACAGCAACCAAAATATATTTATTACCTTTAGATTCAGGAAACGGTCCCATGAAGTCCAATCCCCATATGTCGAAAACTTCACATACATGAATATAGTTTTGCGGCATTTCGTTTCTTGATGTTATATTTCCGGATCGTTGACACGCATCACATCCTTTTATATATTCCTTTGCGTCATCCAACATAGTGGGCCAATAAAATCCCGCGTCAAGGATTTTTCTTCTTGTGATGACTGCACCGTGATGTCCCCCCGTTGGCCCTGAATGGCAATGTGCCAATATTGCTGGAATGTCATCACCATCTACGCATCTTCGTATAATATTGTCAGGACATAATTTAAAGGTATAAGGTTCATCCCAAATATACTCGCTAGAGCGAGTTATAAACCTCCTTTTCTCGTCGGATGTTAGCCCTTTTGGAATTTCATTTGCAACAATAAAGTTTATGAAATCGGCATACCATGGTCCATTATTATTGCTCTTAATTCCTACCATCATAAGGTGTTCATCAGGAAAGTCATCAGCTATTTCCCTTTCGTCAAGCACCTCCATATCAGGGTTTTCAAGTCTAGACAAGTGGTCAGCAGCTAGATTCTCGGCACCCTTTTTATCTTTAATTTCAATATCAAATCCTTGGAGCAATAAAACCCACCTAATAAGCCTTGGCTTGGCATCCTGTTTATTGAACAAATACTTCAAAGCAGAATGGTCAGTGTAAACCATAGTTTTTGACAATATAAGATATGATCTAAATTTATCGAATGCAAAAACTACTGCTAAAAGTTCTTTTTCCGTGGTGGTATAGTGTTCTTGGGCATTATTCAATGTTTTGCTAGCATAATAAATTGGCTTAAATTTCTTATCTATCTTTTGTCCAAGTACGGCTCCAACAGCATAATCACTAGCATCACACATTAGTTCAAAAGGCAGATTCCAATCAGGCGAAATTATAATGGGTGCAGAAGTTAGTTTTTCTTTAAGTATATTAAATGCCTTTTTGCAATCTTCAGAAAAATCAAACTTTGCATCCTTTAGCAATAATTGGGTCATAGGCCTAGATATTTTTGAAAAATCCTTTATGAATCTACGATAAAATCCAGCGTGCCCTAAAAAACTTCTAACGCCTTTTACGTTAGTGGGGTAAGGTAGTTTAGCAATTACATCAATTTTAGCTTTATCGACTTCTATACCTTTCCCAGAAATCTTATGTCCTAACACAATTCCCTCTCTAACCATAAAGTGACATTTTTCCCAATTAAGAACAAGGTTAGTTTCTTCACACCTAGCAAGCATTTTATCAAGTTTAAAGAGACAATCACTAAATGAGTTACCGAACACCGAGAAGTCGTCCATGAAGACTTCCATAAAGTCTTCTACCATATCATGGAAGATAGCTGTCATACAACGTTGGAAAGTAGCAGGGGCGTTGCATAGTCCGAACGGCATTCTCCTATAGGCGAAGGTTCCATAAGGGCAGGTGAAAGTCGTCTTCTCTTGATCCTCGGGGGCAATGGGTATTTGGAAGAAACCTGAAAAACCATCCAAAAAACAATAATAATCATATCCTGATAGTCTTTCTAACATTTGATCAATAAATGGAAGAGGGAAGTGATCTTTTCGCGTAGCATCATTGAGTTTGCGGTAGTCGATGCAAACTCTCCATCCGGTAACAGTTCTTGAAGGGATTAGCTCATTGTCGTCATTGAGTACTACCGTCATTCCTCCCTTTTTTGGTACAACGTGGATGGGACTGACCCATGAGCTGTCGGAAATTGGGTAGATAAGTCCGGAGTCAAGTAACTTTACGATTTCATTTTTCACCACATCTTGGACTTTAGGATTCAAACGCCTTTGAGGTTGGATAGTTGGTTTGAATTCATCCTCCATAAGGATTTTATGTGTACAAAATGACGGGCTAATTCCCTTAATATCAGACATACTCCACGCTAATGCTCCTCTTCGTTTATATAGTACCTGCAAAAGAGACTCTTTTTCTTTTGGCGTTAAGTCAGATGCAATAATAACGGGTGAATTAGTATTTCCGTTTAAATAAGCATATTCCAAAGTAGAAGGAAGATCCTTAAGCACAGGTTTAACATTATCAATTTCAGTAGCACTAGCGGAATAAACCTGTTCTTTAATCACATCGCTGCTGTCATCAGATAGATGCGCCGCATCGAGGTTTTCGATGCGCCGTATCTCGTTACATACAGCAGAATCAGCAGCTAAATTATAATCAATAGTATTCTCATCAACTTGATCTTCTATAGCAATTGTGTTTTCCAAATTTTTAAGCAGAAAAGAATCAAGCAAATTACTTTTTAACAATTTCTGAGTAAATTGATTAATCGTGTCATCAGAAACATCGATATTATAACATTCATCATCATCGGAATTATCTTTACTCATAGATTGTTCCATGTTAAACTCAACCTCATCTTTTCCTATGGTAAGAGTTATCTTTTTATTAAAAACATCGATCATGGCCCTAGCAGTGGCTAAAAATGGTCGTCCTAATATTATAGGAGTTCTAGAATTTTCAGGCATATCAAGGATAACGAAGTCGATAGGTAATTCAAATTTATCAACTTTTATTAATATATTTTCCGCTATTCCTAATGGGTATTGTATGGACCTATCAGCTAGTTCTAAGCACATCCTAGTAGGTTTTGGTTCACCAAGACCTAATTTATCATACATAGAAGAGGGCATAAGACTTATACTAGCTCCTAGGTCGGCTAAGGCATTTTCAATATGCAAATTTTTAATTTGACAAGGAATAGTGAAACTCCCTGGATCTTTTTCTTTAGATGGAAGTTTGTTGAGCAACGCCGCTGAGCTTCTTTTCCCCATTGTTATGGTGCAAGCCTCTTCGAGTTTAGACTTGTTTGTAAGCAAGCTTTTCAGATATTTAGCATATTTCGGCATTTGCACTAGGGCTTCCGTAAATGGTATGCTTAGCTGCAGCTGCTTGAGATTCTCCAGGAATTTCTTTTGATAGGCATCTTCTTTCTCTTTCCTCACCCTATGTGGGAAGGGTGGTGTTGATCGTTTAGGTTCAACAGAAGGTTCTCTTCTAATTACAGGTTCTGGATCAGTCTCATTTGGTTGTTCTTGCTCAGGTGGTAAAGATTCAGGGGAAATTTTGTTTATACTGTCATCCTCGGGTGTTTCTCCGATTTGAAAGGTTGACTTTCCGCCTCTAGTTGTAATTCCTTTCAGATCGTGCCTTACCAAAAGAACCTTGTTAAGTACTGTTGACAATTGGTGCACTTCAATTGCCAAACCATTGATCAAATTGTTTTGTTCCTTTAGTAATAGCTCATGACTGCCTTTGAATTCGGTGATAAAGTTCCTTGCCTCATGATATTCTTGTTCATTGGCTTGAGCGATTAGTAGTGCAAACTCTTCCATAGTAAGGTTTCTTTGGGGTCTTCCGAACCAGTTTGGGAAAATATCGAACATTGATCCTGAAAATTAAGAACAAGAAGATTTCAAAGTAAAAGCTTCCTAGTATAAGGGTAAGTCAGAATATTTTCCGTTCGGAATTTAGAAAAGAATAAAAGTTGCTGATATCTGCAGACGATGCGCCGTATCCAAAAAGTTGGATACGCCGTATCTTAATACGTTAAAATTTAATCAGACTTTATTCAGAAAATAGATACGCCGCTTAGAAATTAAGAATGCGCCGTATCGAATTAATTAATCAAAAATCAGCTTATCTAATTAAAATTAAATGCGTCGTATTAACGAAAGTTAATGCGCCGTATTTTCGTTACGTTTAAAAATAAAAGATTTTTGATTCAGTAAGATGCGCCGTATCGACAGAGATCGATACGCCGTATCTGTTTAATAATTCGCAAACTGTTTTTAATTAAAATAATAGATACGCCGTATCTGCGAAAGCAGATGCGTCGTATGGCGTTAATGTTTAGAAAATTTTTATCAAAAACAGATACGCCGTATCTGCTAAAGCAGATGCGTCGTATTACTTTATCGCTTAGAAAAATTTTCTTGTTAAAAACAGATACGCCGTATCTTGGGGAAAAGATGCGTCGTATCGAATTAATTAAACGCGTTGTATTTTAAAAAAAATTAAACGCAATACGCCGTATCTGAGAGATCAGATGCGCCGTATCGTTTGATTTTGCACAGTACAACGATAGCAGAACAGAAAAATACGAAAAATAAAAACAAAAATTAAACACACGAACAAAAATAAACACACAAAAATAAAAAGAAAGCAATTAACACACAATACAACAAATATGCAAAATAGTACAATGATGCAATTAATCTAATAAAAAGAAAAACCTAATTAAAATACTAATCAAATTAACAGATAATAACAATTCACTCCCCGGCAACGGCACCAAAAACTTGATGTGCTGCGTGATGTGTCGTTGCGGTTTAGCAGTTTTAATGCCTACTCAAGTTTTAAATTTATATTTAGCCGACTTATCAATAACACACACACTTAACGAGCAGTGTACCCGGTCAGTATGAAGATAATGGTAAGTAGAGTGTCGATCACTAAGAGTGGAACATATTATCTAGTTATTCTAATCAGTATTTTAATATCCTAACGCAAGGGGGTTTCAGCCTGAGAGACTGGCACGATTTGTTGCAATTAAATAATAAAATAAACCAATAGGCACGAATCAGCAAGTAGCACACACGTACACAGATAAATACTCGAGACAATAAGAGGGCTGTCCTTATGATTAAGTAGATTGTCACTTGTTTTATTGATAGCTTTATATGAAGTGTATGTAGTTAATCCTTTCTCGTTGGTCCTATTCTTATCGGCGAGTAAACCCTTAATGATTACTTATGTCTAAAAGTTATTCTTAAGTGATCAATTTAGAAACAACCGTGGGAGCCACATTATGTCCCGCAGTCAAATGCCCGCAAGCCACTAATAAACACAGAGGTTATCAATGCACTAATAAGTAGTAACCAAAGACATCAACATATAAACTTTAATTAATGAGAAAGCAGTTTTAAGGGAGTGCAATCTTTCCGTTGCCACATTACACAAGCCACCAATCTTGATGAATTAAAGTTTGCTAACACAATAAAACAAAACTACTTAATGAATTAAATACATGCAGCACCTTCTTACAGCTCTTGTATCTTTGATTTGGGTGTGTCTTGTGCTGCCCTCCTTGACTGAATTCGTCCTTTGTTCCTACTGTTCGGTCTTCTGTTTTAGGGTTTTGGAACTCTTTAATTCGTCTGGTCTACGGGGTATTTATAGTTTCTGTCTAAGGGAAGATGCGGCGCATCTACTAAGTAGATGCGGCGCATGTACTTAACTTCGCGTGGGGTCCAAGATTATAATATTCAGGAATATTCGTACACCGCCAGAAGATGCGGCGTAACTCAATGATTAGATGCGGCGCATGTCCTCTTGTATCTTGGATCGTATCTGGTGATATCTTGATAGAGATGCGGCGCATGTCGAGAGTGAGATGCGGCGCATCTGGAGCAGAATTGACTTGATCTTGTCCATGTCAGTAGACTTTCACTTTATGCACGTTTTGCTCCATTATTAGTCCAAAATAGCTAAGTTTCACCAAATGCTTGTTTTTACCTGAGAATTACAAAAGTAAACAATTAAGTATCAATCCTCATATATAATATAGTAAAACAAGTCGAATTAATAGGATAAATGATAGTAATAAAATGTACTTATTTGAGTTCATCAATCGTCATTACTTTCATACATATAGGCATATATAACTGTTAGTATTAATTAGAAGTTGATTTCACATAAAGATCAATTTAAAACTTCATTCATGAAAAGAAAACTTTTATAACAAATCTAAAAGGATACACATATAATTAATAATATTGTTCAAGTATAATTTTTCATATAAACTCAAATCTAAGGTTTTAAAAGGAAACAAAGTTTTCATAATAAAATTAAAAAGACGTAAAACTATTCAACCCCCCCCCCCCCCTTCTAGTTTTCCACAATTGGTATCAAGAGCCACGTCAAACAAGATTTTTAAAATATACTGTATTTTAAAACTTGAATCGATCTATGGAATCCGAAAAATATTTAGAAGAGGAATTTATGCAAAAACCACCGCTATTTGAAAACTATGCTTTTCTTGAATGGAAAAATAAATTTGAAATTTATGTGAAATCAATTGATCTAGATCTTTGGCATGTCATTTCGATTGGTGATTTTCAACCAACAAAAACGAATTTTGAAAATCAAAATAATTATTTCAAAACAAAGAATGACATAAATAATAAAGCTAAAATAATTATTTATAAAACCTTGCCGAAAGTTGAATATGAAAGATTATCCTTTTGTCAAACGGCTAATGATATTTGGAAAAATCTCTTAAACTTTCATCAAGAAAAATGTCAAGCCAAAGATGTGGAATTTGATCTTGTACATGAATTAGTTATCCTAGAAAATTTAATAGATAAACATTTAAATAAAATAGATACATGTGCTACAAGTTCAAATGTTGTTAATGAAGGTATTAATGACGAAGACTACATGGATCATCTCCGAAGTGAACTCAATTCAAAATCATGGAGTGACACAGACGAAGAAGAAGATTACTATCCGATATGTGAAGAATCCAAATTAGATTAAACTCCAAATAAGGTACAATCCGAAACCGAACATTTTTGCTATGATCAATTCATTTTAGAATTTTCAAAATTAGAAAATGAGTTTAAACATTTTTGCAACATAGATCTAAAAACCATTTCTAAACATGAATCATCAAAATCCTTTGAAAGTAATTTTGAAAAAGAAATAATTTTAGAAGATAAAATGTCTAGACTTGAAAGTAATATTGAAATTGATCTAGAATGCAAAACATGTCAAGAATATAAGCATAAAATTAAAAGATTAAATGATAGAGCAAAAATATTAGCTAAATTTGAAGAT
Organism: Artemisia tridentata subsp. tridentata; assembly: GCA_021014915.2. Classification (NCBI taxonomy): domain Eukaryota; kingdom Viridiplantae; phylum Streptophyta; class Magnoliopsida; order Asterales; family Asteraceae; genus Artemisia; species Artemisia tridentata. The sequence goes on along the minus strand of CP139501.1, from coordinate 148,609,306 downwards.
AGTTCCAAATCTCTTAAATACCTACTAAGTTGTCAAAAGTCATTTGAAGATAAAACCGGTTTAGGATTTAATTCGGATAACTCATCAACAAGTAAATCAAAACAAATAAAAATTACAAAACCTTGTAGAGAAATTTAGAAATAAGGCTATGTTCAATTATTATTATTAATATAAGTCAAGAAATCCATTGTTTGTACATCAAAACAAACTATTAAGGAATTCTTGTACTTCTTGGCAAACATCCTCACCATGTGCATATAAATGCAATGGGTGTCCTCAACTAACCATCTCGGACCCATAAGAATGCGGGTACCAAGTCGTTTTATTTGATTAGGTAATAAACGCTCAAAGGAAAGAAACTCAATCGTACATCTACCTACTCACATTCAAAAACTAATGACGTAGTGGAACATCAAAGATGTGAAAGTCTTAACAAAAGACTTTACATACATCAAGACTTAGACATCCAATGAGCCAAGTACAAGACATGCTCGGGTCAAGCCGCTTTGATCTAATAAGGAGTTAGTAGCCTACTACGATATACTTTCATACCTTGATTATCATTCCCAACATAGTTTACCATCCTGGTTACTACGAAAAGAAGCTGGAAATGAGGTACGCTTTCCTTTTAAATCTCATTAGTAGTTAATTCATACATATAGTCACACTAATCATTGCCTTAGGATATGCTTAGTTTGATAGGTTGCCTTGCTTCTACATCTTTATTTATATTCATTTTACAATTTAATAAATTAGAAACCTTTTAGTTAGCCCCCTAAGTATTAAATGAAGTATTCACTATCAAACTCATTTTGCCCTCACAAATTGAATATGGAAATCTTCCATGTCCACTAGTAGTGAATTCATACAGATTAAACATGTTAAGTGGATCAATTGCCAACACGGAAGTAGGATTAGATATATCACTATATAATCCAATAGATGAAGCAAACTTCATATTTGGTATTCTTCGATAGGTAAATTTAGGAAATTAATTTCTTCTAGTAAGAGAATGACTACTGGAGAATCTATTGACTAGAAATTCAATTTGACCTAACGGTTGAATTGCTTCTATGTGAGAAGTTGGGTGTGTGTAACCCATAAAAAATGGTCGTGTTTAGCCTGAATTGAGCACCACTAGTAATAGTCTCATACTCATTCTCCAACTTGATTACATTATTCTTCCTAAATATACCTAACGATAGTTTACTTTTATGAACTTTGTTTTTCATTAGAGCTTTTCATTCCTATATTTATGTCATCTTGCATATATAATATTTCTAGATGTTTACTTGCTCCTATGTTATTTGATTGCATGCCTTCGTAATTATTTGCTTAGTTGTTGAATGCATAGTTATTATAATAGTTTTTGTTTTTCTCTAACTATTCTGATATGATGTATTTTTGTATTTAGTCATAATACATGCTTAAATGCCATAGGATATATAGAAAAGAGTAGCATGTGACAATAGACTTAACCAATACCCTTGAGCATGAGATCTTTTATAACCACTATTTTTAAACCTATAATTAATGGGACTTGTTTTCAAATATGCAAAAACTTCACATTTTGGAAAAATGATTTTTCAAAAGATTATGACACCTTTCTATTTAACATGTTTCACCATCCTACCTTTCTTCCAAACTTGTTTCCATAATTACGTGTTTATCAAAACTAAAGATTGGAAAAATATGTTTTCTTTCCTCATAAAAACATTTTGAAATAAAACCAATACTTTCTCATTAAAATATTTTTCACATCCACATAAAAACCTACTCTCAAACATTGTTGAATAATGCCAAAAACACTTATTTATATCATGCATGGTGATCTCATATTTGTCATCTATATTTATGTATACGGCATTTATAAGTAAACTAATCTGAAAAACCATAGTTTTCTCATTAAGATCTTGCTTGGTACAAGTCTAGAAGTCCATGCTATCACAATTCCCCATTGCTTTGCACATAGACACTCATTAGGATTCATTAACTTAAACCCATCTCCCTAAAAATCATATTAGAAATTACTTGGTATCATGTTTCTTGTCCATAAATTTATATTTATTACTTGCTTAATAAGTAGGTTGCATACTAGACAGAAGTTCTTAATGTCCTAATGAAACATGCTTTGCATACATAAGTTATTAAATGATAAATTGCCTCAAAGAGTTGGACTTGCTTGAAACTAAACCCAAAAACACAACCCTTTCAACAATTTTCTGCCAAAAACCCATTTCCAGTAACTTGGAAATCAGCAGATGGGCGGCCCCCTTAATTCATTAGGCGGCCCCCTTAATATTTAAGGGGACCGGCCCCTTAATTAAGGGGTCCGGCCATCTGATGGTCGAAGGTGCTGTTCCCTTTTTCTATTCTTTAGCCCATTTTATCCTACACTTCCCAAAACTCACAAAAATGTGTTGTCCTAAACCTCCCACCAAAATTTACCTTTCTCAACCACATCATTCCTACACTATAAATACCCCTCTCCATCATTAATGCTCATCCATTCAAACATGTCATCTCCCAACAACCCAAGATCCAAGCCTTCAAGAGTTGCTAAAATCTCCGTAAGGCCCGTTTGGAGACGGAAGCTTGACACCTGTCATAACTCCAACTCAACAAATGATGTTGTTCAAAATCAACCAATACCTAAACCTCATACTCACCCAAATCAACCACTACCTAAACCTCATACTCACCCAGATCAACCAACACCTAAGTCTCATGATCATCCAAATGAACCCTTTCATAAACATAACCAATCATCCATCCTTACTTCCATAAATACACCTTCATCACACCCACATGAGTCATATGAAGAGCAAGATCAATCCCAAAACAACAATCCCAATCTCATTCACAACACCTCACATCTCATTCAACCTACCAATGTACCATCGAAAACACTCACCACTCTTGGAATACCTTCTTCTTCCACATTTCCATCCTCATCCACTTATGATTACCCAAGCTCACAAATGTCTCCACCACCAAGAGTGTCACCACCACCTCCATCATCATCACCTTCCACCAAACACTTGAAGTTCATTGAAGAACTCAAGGAAGCCCATGAGCTTAGTGATCTTCTTGCTCTACACCTTGCTCAAAGCAACTTAGATAAACCTCCATCTAGTTCTCCATCATCACCCCACAACTTGAGTCAAATTGAGAAACATGTCAACAATTGTCCTTGTTGCATCTTTCTCCAAAAACAAACCATTGCTTTGAATGAGCACCTCACTTAGATTGAGTATCTTCTCACTAAATCTCATCCAACACCCTCACTTGAACAACATCAAAACCCTCAATCAACATCTTCCTCTCCAAACTCTTCACCTCCAATATCTCCACCACCAAACTCTCCAACATTCATGCACCCAAAAACATACCTCCATTAATCCATCATTTTTACCCTCACTTAACCACCTTAATTTCAAACACTCCACCATCAACCATCCAAGCATACTATATGCTTATATTTTCTCAAATAAAATAGTCCAAGTTTTTATGTTGCAAGCAAGTCCGATGGCTCTCTTTGGCAAATTAGAATTTTCTACCTATTGTATGCTCTAAGCATAATAAATGTTGTATTAATGATTATGTTTTCCACATAATCATTTTGAATTAATGTATGTTTTGGTTCATGTCATTAATAGTTGTTTGCTAAGATATTATAATATGTTACATATATGCTTGTGTTTCTAATATTTTGATTGCTATGCTATTATATATGCTTGTTCTTCTAATATTTTGATTGCCATGTTATTATACTATGCTACATATATGCTTGTGCTTCTAATATTTTTCTTGCAAGTATTCCATATCTCGATTCCTTGGTGCCCTCAAACGAGGGGGGGTACACATCAAGGGGGAGTTCTCGTCCCGACAAATTTTATTTATAAAACTTGTCGACATAACCTTTTTGATTCTACAAAAAGGGGGAGAAGTGAATATAAACTCACTAAATACTTGTCCAAAAATAATGTTTTGGATTTAATGAGTTTAAGTTTTGTAATCATCAAAAAGGGGGAGATTGTTGATATAAATAATGCCTAAAAACATTATTCATACTTATTCATATCTCTATGTTTTGATAATCACAAAATGTAAACTCATTAAACATAAACTTATCAAATAAACAAGTATTTAGTTGTAAATATTCATTTCTACAACTTAATCACTTAAGGTATGAATAAACAAGTGCTTAATGCATTATATGATCAAAGGAACATTTTCTTAATCTCTAAACTTTTTATAAAATGTCAAAAACATTTTATATATTTTTGAAAAACATTTTTGGTATTAAATAAATATGTTTAATCTATTATAAAAATATGAATTCAAATTTTCAACCAAAAATGGCAAAAATGTTCCAGAAAAACCTTCCCCACAAAAGGACAAAACTGGGCAACGTTCACCTTGGGCGGCCCCCTTAAAATTAAGGGGACCGGCCCCCTATTTAAGGGGGCCGGCACGCTCCTCCAGCTGTCCAATTTTTGCCTATAAATACTGGTTTTCCCCTGGACTTTTTCCTCACCTTTTGCACCCCAAACCTTCTGTTCTAAATCTCCTCTTATCCTCTCTAAAATCTTTGATCATATAATTCTTAAGTATTGGTTTCCAAGTGATCCAAGCTTCCACCATCCTTGTGCAAAACAAGAATACTTCTATCAATCAAGATTAGAAGTATTACAACTTAGTATCATCTTGTTACTTAAGTTGTTAGTTTAGTAAAATTTGTAAATCATTCATTTGTGTATAAGGTGTGTATATTAGGGGTGAACATAAGTGACTAGATATGTATAGTGTGTAAGTAGTGAAGAAGGTGTATAAGTAGTTGTGGTGTAAAGAAGTCATGTAGAAGTTGTAAAGCCATGGTGTAGAAGTTGTGAAGTCGCGGTGTAGAAGTCGTGAAGCTGTAGCTTAGAAGTTGTGAAGTCGTCATGTAGAAGTTGTAAAGCCATGGTGTAGAAGTTGTGAAGTCGAGGTGTAGAAGTCGTGAAGCCGTAGCTTAGAAGTTGTGAAGTCGTCATGTAGAAGTCGTGAAGCCATAGCTTAGAAGTTGTGAAGTCGTCATGTAGAAGTCATGAAGCCATAGCTTAGAAGTTGTGAAGTCGTCATGTAGAAGTCGTGAAGCCATAGCTTAGAAGTTGTGAAGTCGTGGTGTAGAAGTCGTGAAGCCACAGCTTAGAAGTTGTGAAGTTGTTGTGTAGAATTCGTGAAGCCGTAGCTTAGAAGTTGTGAAGTGGTCGTGTAGAAGTCGTGAAGCCGTTGTGTTGATGTCGTGAAGCCGTCGTGAAGAAGTCGTGAATAAGTCGTGAACAAGTTGTGATTGAAGTCGTGAGATTGGTTCTAGCTACGATTAGAACTCAACATTTAGCTTTGTGTCGTTAAACCAGTGTAAGCCAAAGTTGTGTAAGGTTTTCTCCTCCATAAGGGAGCTTGTTGAAGTAGTGAAGAAAAATCTCGAGCAAGGTGTGCTCGGGGAGTGGAGTAGGGCAAGGACCTTGTAGCCGAACCACTATAAATCCCTAGTGTCTCGGTTTGATCTTTCCATCTCTTACTTATTTCTTTATATCGTCATTACTTTCATACATATAGGCATATATAACTGTTAGTATTAATTAGAAGTTGATTTCACATAAAGATCAATTTAAAACTTCATTCATGAAAAGAAAACTTTTATAACAAATCTAAAAGGATACACATATAATTAATAATATTGTTCAAGTATAATTTTTCATATAAACTCAAATCTAAGGTTTTAAAAGGAAACAAAGTTTTCATAATAAAATTAAAAAGACGTAAAACTATTCAACCCCCCCTTCTAGTTTTTCACACCTTCCTCCCAATGTCAAGGTAGTTGGGAGTAAGTGGCTCTTCAAGAAGAAAACTGACATGGATGGCAATGTACACACCTATAAGGCCCGTTTGGTAGCTAAAGGCTTTACCCAAACATATGGTGTTGACTACGAGGAGACCTTTTCTCCTGTAGCTGACATTAGGGCTATTAGGATTCTCATAGCCATAGCAGCGTACTATGATTATGAGATTTGGCAAATGGATGTAAAGACCGCCTTCTTGAATGGTCGTCTAGATGAAGACATCTATATGGCGCAGCCTGAGGGGTTTATGAATCCAGAATTTCCAAATCGTGTATGCAAACTTCAAAGATCCGTTTATGGATTGAAGCAAGCATCACGGAAATGGAATAAGAGATTTGACGAAGAAATCAAAAGGTTTGGATTTTCTCAGAATCTTGATGAGCCATGTGTATATCACAAAGCTAGTGGGAGTGATGTTATTTTCCTAGTTCTATATGAGATGACATATTGATCATGGGTAAAAACATTCCAAGTTTGAATAAGGTGAAAGCCTATCTTGGGAAGTGTTTTTCTATGAAAGATCTAGGAGAAGCAGCATACATTATGGGAATCAAGATCTATAGAGATAGATCAAGGCGGTTGATTGGTTTAAGCCAAAGTGCTTACATTGACAAGATATTGAAGAGATTCAGTATGCAAAATTCCAAAAAGGGATTTTTGCCAATGCAAGTAGAACATGGCTTAAGTAGCAAAGCTTGTGCTTCAACACCCGAAGAGGTGGCACGCATGAAGAGAGTCCCTTATGCTTCGGCTGTGGGATCTATTATGTATGCGGTGAGATGTACAAGGCCCAATGTGGCGTTTACTCAGAACATTACCAGTCGATATCAGCAGAATCCAGGTGAACTCCACTGGACTGCTGTGAAACATATTCTCAAGTATTTGAGATCTATGAGGGATATGTTTTTAGTGTACGGGGGAAATCCAGAAGCAGAGCTGTGTGTTACAAGTTACTGCGATGCATCCTGGAAGTGTGATAAAGATGATACGAAGTCTCCGACGTGTTATGCCTTTGTCATCAATGGAGGAGCTGTGGATTGGAAGAGCAAGAAGCAGAGTACTATAGCGATGTCTGCAACAGAAAGTGAGTATATTGCTGCCTCAGAAGCTGCAATGGAAGCAGTCTAGATTAGGAAGTTCGTTTCAGGGCTTGGAGTTATGCCCTCAATCGAAAGACCTATAAAAATGTATTGTAACAATTCAGCCGCAATTACATTTGCCAATGAGCCTGGAATCATGAAGGGCACCAGACATTTCCTGATTCGATATCACTATGTTAGAGAACAAGTGGAGATAGGCGAGATCGAGTTACTCAAAGTTCACACAGATGACAACTTAGCAGATCCATTAACGAAGGCTCTACCCGGTGGAAAGCTTAAAAAACTTTCTGAAGGCATAGGATTTCGTTTAGCTAGTAGTTTCATGCATATCTGTGATTAGTGTTTGGATAATGGGATGTTTTGAACAATTATTATTTTAATGAAATAAAATACTCGTTATGTTTGTTTATCATTTTCTTAATAATATATCATGTATTTGCATGTTTATATCCTTGAATATATTTATATATTCTAAATTGTCCGTTGTCGGTTAATGATATGGGAATATCATTAAACTAAGGCAAATCTGAGTATTGGTAGAATATACTTGAAAGTATATTGATGCGTTGTCATACCAATTTCACATGATATTCAAATGGTTTGAATATAGGACTTATCCTAACTTCATGAGTTTACTTTATGGATCTTGTCATTAAGTAAATCATGTGAATATAGTTATCCTCAGACTTGAGATGCCAGATAACTGTCATGCATGCAGTGCATTTCTGTGATTCAATTTAACGTTATACGTAACTGGTAGCTATAAGGATTGTTTTCGGAAGCGTTGCGAAGTGCATGAGTTATACTCGTAGTCAAGATAGAATTTGTTCCTTCAAATTGTTTGGAGTTTAATATTTCTGGTCCCCTCGTATGATTAGTAAGATGTATGTGTGGCCACACCCAAGATCTCCCCTGAATAGTTCAGAAGAATTGGTAATCTTATTTAATCAAAAACAACAAGAGACAGAATTATTAATAAAAAATGACTTAGATCCATATCTTTATTAATGTGGTATTAGAAACAAAAGGATGAGTATGATGATTAATCATCGAATGGTTTTTCCAGGAGACCACCACTCGAGTTGTACTAGGGGCATTGGCGTGTTGCTAGACGCTAACCAATGTCAATTACACTTTTAATAGATTTCCAAGTGGGAGCTGTTAGAGTTTGTGGAAATATATTAACTTGTGTATGACTAGAATCGAACCCGGGACCTTAGGATTGCACACTTTACGTATGAATGACTAACGTAAATAATTAATATATATAATAGTTATGTATTTAATTATTTGGACACGAAATGATAACTAACGGACGTTAAGTAATTAACGAAATTGACTAACGACCGTTAAGTAAATAAAGGAAGGACCGTTAGTGAAATTGGGAGCTCAAGAAGGATCTAGAAACCCATCTAGTGGGCTAGGCCGATCGGTTAGGGGTTGTATAACCCTAATCGACCCATGTCTTGGAGCATAAGGCAATTTCACTATAAATACAAATCAAATGGTCATTAGTTTCTTTACCTTGTGCATTGTAACTATAACCCTAAATTTGTTTCTGCTCTTTCTTGCTTAAAACCGGTCGATCAACAACCTTGGGGGGGGGATCGATTTGCTTTTCTATTAAACAAAGTTGTTTGGTTCAATCGTGTCTTTTCACTAGCATCAAACGTTAGTTGGTTATAGTACGTGTGTACAAGACCTCGGTAATAACTTACTTAGTTATTCCATCTTGGATTGTGAAACAAAACGGTAAGGGGTTTCACGTTAATCTTTTGTTTTGATCAAGAAGAAGAAAAGAGAAGTTTAGATCCTTGTTTAGCTAGGATCAAGGTACGTTAACTTTTATTATTCGGTAATCTCTATACGTGTTAAATATGTGATCCTTGCTTCCGCTATGGTCTTTGATGTTTGCTATTTATTTATATGAATGTCATGTTAAATTCCATCTCATGCTAGTTGTCCAATTTTTTCCTCATTCACAATGGAGAGATAGAGTTTGTTTGATGCAATCAAAATATGATCCACTTGAATGGTGCAAAAAATATGAATCAACTCTTGTAACCTTGACTTTGTCGACATTGACACCATGCAACTGAGAATGTTCACTACCAAGCCACTTTCTCTATTTAAGATTAATTGATTTAAATTTAGTAAGAAAACAAACCATCTATGTATTTCACTCATGATTCATATATCTTCATACTCATGATTCATATATCTTCATATGCAAATGTTTTTCAGCAAATTTCACCAACTTCTCCATTTCGGTGGCACTATCAATGGTACCACTACGATTTGAATCGACTGACTTCATCGCCGTTTTGGCCTTCCACCTCCCAAACCATATCCTAAGACCATGAAGTGCCTCTTCCAATTCTTCTTGGCTGATACGACCATCACGGTTATCATCAAAGGCGTGCAACCATGCTTTGAATTCATCAACAGTCATTGATCTACTTGGCTCTAATTGCAGGCATCGCATGATAGCCATATTTCTTGAACTAAATGTATATGTTTAAGATTGAAAACTTTGATGAAATTTATATATGTGAGTTGGGAGTTATAAGAAGCATATTTATAGTCTAGTGAATGGAATCTACTATGAATGCCACACGGCTTCACTTTCAATCCACATTGGCGTTCATAATAAAAAAAAATTATAAGTAAGCGTATACGAGTAATAATTATTTATTATGTAATATGACATTTGCTGCAAATTATTGATGTAGATCAAAGTGGAACGAGTTTCTAAAGTTTTTTCACTTTTATAATTCCATATTATATTAAAATGTTTGAAAATAGTTAAAAAGGCATCTGAAATTTCTACCGGTTATTGTTATGGTGTACTAAAGTTAGGTAATTAGCTGGCTAGAATATGCTTGCTTAACTTTATATATCTTTTAAAAGATCAATAAATCAAAGTAACAAGAAAAACCAAATTTGGTATTACAACTTTAATATATGAAACTTGCAACACATTTAACCTCCCTATGAATCACACTTACAAGAAATTGTCTCTAAGTGACGCGTGAAAAAGTGTTACTAAAATCTGTCTCGTGATCCTAGTTATATTTGTAGAAATAAGCTATCTAACTTTTGAAAGATGTTTTTAGTGACCCGTTTAAGCTACCTTGTCTATCATTTTTTATATATAACTAAAATCTGTTCGCGTGATTTTAGTTATATTTGTCTTAGTTGAATGTTTCAACGACGTCCAAGTGGAATGATAACGACTCTCTTTAAAATGAAAAGATAGAATGTTAGGACGGTGTACTTTGCTGCTACAACACAATTTTAACATGATATAATCTATGGGTAAATTAAGTTTATAATATTTTGACACGTACCTCGGGATATTTAATTGTACTAATCCCTCCGTCCCAATTTTATGAGTTGTTTAACAACGAATTTTACACTTTCATCATATTCATGCATGTGAAAAGCTACACCCATAAATGTTTTATCCATTTTTCCCTTTACAGCATTTATTAATTCCACTAAGAAATACTCCGTAATATTCTATTGCCAAAAAAAGGAAGAATTTAGTTGACATACACTTTCATCATATCATATGCGGTATCGAATATAAACATTAATAAACATGCCTAGAAAATCATACAATTGTTTGTCAAAAAAACGTTAAGAGGGGTATAAGTGTTCAAGTAATTTCTTGCAATCACTCCGGACAAATAAAGGAAGCCTTTCGGTTGAACAGAATGAAGGTTCTTTCGAGAGGCTTGTGTATCAATCCCTTCGGTCTCCAAGGATCCTTCGGTATCTGCACACAACAATACGCGTCTCGCCCCGGGTGTTATCCCAGGACCCACCTCCGGCGTGAGAGTAAGTATCGGATATACCGAAAGGCTATCACCAGCAATAGATAGTAAAATATGTGGTAAAAAGAGATCCCTTAAAGTAGTAAATGGGCCGGGTATTTATAGTACCCAGACTTGGTACCTGTGATGGCCGCGCCGGATTTTCTGGGAACATGTCTTGGACATAATCCCGTGAATCCTGGGATTATGTCTGCTGCTGCCATCTGTCAAAAGGTAATGCCACTTGTCCTATTGTTGACAGCTGCTTTATCCGGACGATCTAGGTGCCCTCCGGCCATTGCCGGATGGTTTTGCTTCTTCCGGCGTCCGGACGAGTTAAGCTGTCCGGACACATACGCCAACATGTCCCCCCCAGTATCATAGTATCGGTTTCACCGATAGTGTGATACTCTAAAAAATTTGAAGTCTGATTCTACTAATTCCGAAAGGTTTGGGTCGTTCGGGATCCGATGAGTTGATGCCATGCACAAACTGCCAAAAACCATTATTACCTCTTTTTAAGGATAGCCGTCATTTTTACTGGGGTTCTGAGATGTCGACACGTGCCCACGGGCGTATCGCACGAGTGAGGACATGCCACCGCACCCGCTGACAAGGCACGTCGTTTCATATTCTTTCTTTTCGCCTATAAATAGCGTCATTTCTACGGTTTTTTTACCACTGTAATTTCTTGTTCTGACAAACTTTCCGTAGCATCTTTCCGAGAGGTTCATTTCTTCCTAATCCGAGCGACTTTATTTTGCCATTCGGTTAATCATGTCGAATTCTCCCTCCTCGATTCATGAGGAAGATACCCAGGAGGCCGGGGGTTCTTTCCTAAGTTCGACGTGCAAAAGTACACCTTCCAAATGAGCGAGGAAGATTTATATGTGGTGACGACGGACGCGGGTATACCGGGGGATCTGCATCCGAGGTTACCTCCGGCACACATGACGATGGATCAATTGCCGGGCGATGCCATTGGTCTGTACGTGGAGTATTTTTATGAGGGTGGTCTTAGCGTGCCCTTCTCTACTTTTTTGCTGGATATCATCAAATATTACAAGGTACATATCTCCCAGCTGGTGCCGCTGGGCTTACACCGTGCCACGCTTTTCGAGGTGTATAGCCGAAGCCTGGACGTCGCTCCCACCACTTCCTTATTCTGGGCCTTCTATAAATTGAGTAAGCAAGGTCACTGGTTTTCTTTCGAGAAGCGAAGTGGTAAGGAGAAGAAGATTTGTTTCCGGGAGATTCTGACCGGGCTGAAGGGTTGGAAGAATGATTTTTTCCTTATAGATAGACGGGCGATCCCCTTTTCCATGCCCTGGAGGCATCATGATTCTGATATTTCGGATCCATATCCGAGTGGCGACTTCAGTATTGCGGATGCGGAGAAGCTGGCCGCAAATATAATTGATCTTATTCCGATTCCCAGGGGCTTTCTTTACGCCGTGGGGCTGACCTCGCATTGGGAGCATCCCGGTCACCGGGCCGCACTTAAGGATGCCGAGGGTAAAGGTATGACTTCATTATTTGTCTTCGTTTCCCTAATTGACTAGCGTTAAGTATGTTTGTTTCTAACTGTTTCGTGCTCTTTTTCCCTTTTGCAGTTGTATCGATGTCCGAGTACCTGATCAACCCTATGGTCCGCGAGGGTGTTTCAATGGTCAAGGGTGATGAGTACCGTGAGGGTGAGTCTCACGAGTTGCACGTGACTTTTCCTGCCCCTTCGAATGCCGATATACCGGAGAAGTCGGCCGAGGAGACGAGGTTCGAGAGTGTTGATGCACGGGTCTTGGAAGCCAAACGTAGAAAACAAAGGCAGAACGTCACCTGAGATGCTCTGAGAGCCCAGAGGGGAACAAGGGTTAAAAAGGCGCGAGCGCGTGTTCAGCATGGTGAGGGTAGTAGCGGTGCGACCCGTCCGGCCAAGAGGCATAGACCAACAGAGACTCCCGTGGTGGATTTGGAACCCGAATCACCGGAGGTCGAGGTTATCCCGAACCCTACCCCCATCCGGTCACTTCGTCCGGAAGACATCGGGAGTCGACCGGAAGGATCAGGTTTTGCCTCCGGAACTGCTGATGTTGGTAAGTCGTCTAACTGTGCTTACCCTGCACTTCTCTCATTCCCCTTCACTTCTTTGATAATGATTATGTTTTTCTCCTTTTCAGGGGGTTCTTCCGTACAGGCTTCTGGACGTGGCAAGGTTATCGTCCTGGCCGAGGGTGATCCGACAGTGGTGTTTGTCCCGGACTGGTCAGTCAGAAGAGGGGATCGTTTGAATAGAGGGGCTGTTTATAAAGACTTGATGATGAACCTGCCCACTCCTCGAGAGGAGTTTTATTTTCGAAGCTTGGGTGACTCGGAGGCCATTCAAAGAGGCTGGGTATTATTGGGTCGTGGTGCGGCCGCTCATTCGGACATTCTTGGCCGGCATGAGGCCCTTCTTGAAGAGTATAAACAATTGTACCGCACCCATGAGGGATGCGAGGACGCAGCTCAAGAGGCATAGGAGCTTCGGAAGTTGAAACACGAGCATACAGGCTGTATGGTGAGGGAATCGGATCTGAAAAGTCGTCTCTCTCAGTTGGAACAGGCGAGAGATGAAGGGAGGAGGGTTTCTTCATACCGAGTCAAGGCCTTGGAAGCTGAGTTGAAAGATGTTAAGGACAAACTTGCTATCGAGGAGGGGGAAAGTGCTAAGCTGTACAAGGAAAGGGCCGACTTGGCCGTGAAACTAGGCCAGACGAAAATCGAACGTCATAAGCTGGTGAAGGAGTTCATTCCGAAGGTGGTCCGTCGGCTTCTGAATAGTCACGAGTCCAAACAACGTTTGGCTGAGCCTTTTAGTTTGTCCTCCCAGTCCGGGTTCTTAGAGGCTGTCTCCGTGGGTCGTAAGCCGGAGGATGTTGCCAAAATCGTGGCCGAGACAGATGATCTGGACGTGGAAGCTGACAAAAAATTTGATCCTTTGTATGATGGACTTTTTCTGCGGAATATCCGTTTGTTCGGAAGGTGAGCAACGCCGCGAAAAGGCCTCTTCTAGAAATAATGGGCCTGTTTCCTGATCCTGCCCCGAATGATTCTTTTTCCGAAGGTCCGTCTGTTGAAAAAGATGTTCCCGAATGATCCATCTGGAAATCTTTTGCCCTGGTTTGAACAGTTTTGTGTGAGGCCCTTGGGCCGTTAGATTAATTTTGTAAATGATTAGTATGATTCGGACGAATGTAATGATGGGTGGTGTGACCCAAAATGCCTTTTGTATGTCTGGAAATTATGCAATGCTATATGTTTCGTTATTTCTCAAAATACTTTTCCCCTTCTTCTTTTTTTTTTATATGTTCGTAATACATTACCGGCGCCTTTCAGTTATTTATCTTTCGCCTTTCCCGCATGATCGTTTGCTTCTCGAACACTGACCATCAATCTCCGGAGGGCACGAACCTCCGAAGGGGTCACTTTCGACTTATGTTCGGAAGGCAATAAATGATTATGTGGCCACCCCTTTTTAGGTGCCGTCCGGCCTTTTTGCCATGGCAACCCCTCTTCGGATATCAACCATCTTTGGACATTGACCACACACTCCCCGGAGGGCGTGAACCTCTCGGGGGGGGGGGCCATTTTCTAATTATGTCCAGAAAACAATGAACATTGATCACTAATCTCCGGAGGGCACGAACCTCTCGGAGGGACCACTTTCTACTTATGTTCGGAGAGTAATAAATGTTTCAGCCTTTCCGCCAGGATTATGGCAACCCCTTTTTGGGTATCAACCATCTTTGAACATTTGACCACACACTACCCGGAGGGCGTGAACCTCTCAGGGGGGCCATTTTCTAATTATGTTCAGAAAATAATGAACATTGATCACTAATCTCCGGAGGGCACGAACCTCTCGGAGGGACCACTTTCTACTTATGTTCGGAGAGTAATAAATGTTTCAGCCTTTCCGCCAGGATTATGGCAACCCCTTTTTGGGTATCAACCATCTTCGAACATTGACCACACACTCCCCGGAGGGCATGAACCTCTCGGGGGGGCCATTTTCTAATTATGTTTAGAAAACAACAAATGATACGAGAGTTCAATGTATAACATGAATCGTTTCCCTCCAACTGTGGGATAACTTCACTTTGTCATTTAAAATAGTCAAACAACTCCTTTCGGATGTTTACATTAGGCATATTTAAGTCATTTACAAAAAACATTTTCTAAGGTTGACAGCATGCCAAGTTCGTGGCACTTCCTTTTCTTCCATTGTCTCTAGCTTGTAAGATCCGGTCTGATATGCTTCCACGACCCGGTAGGGTCCTTCCCAATTGGGTCCTAACTTTCCCTGATTTTCAACCCTGCTTGCTTCATTCCTTCGGTACACAAAATCACCTACCTTATATTGTTAAGGTATTTTTATTTCACACGTTAGTCAAAGTAGAGACAAATTATAATTGCAATGAAATAATTAGATATTTGTAGTAACCTTTGGTTTCAAAGAAGTTATGTGAATTCTTACTTACCTTAAATGATTTGGCACGAACCCTTCGGTTGTAATATTGTTCCACTTTCTTCTTGTACTTTGCCTCTCGTATCGCAGCCATCTCCCTTTGTTCCTGTAGGAGGTCGAGGTTCAAACAGATCCCTTCGTCATTTTCTTTTTCACTGGTCACCATGGTCCGAAAGGTTGGCATCCCTATTTCTGCCGGTATGACTGCTTCGCTATCATACGTAAGGCAGAATGGTGTTTCTCCGTTGCTCGTTTTCAAAGACGTGCGATGTGCCCACAAGACATTCGGTAGTTCATCCACCCATCCGGCTCTTTCCCTGCCAAGCCTTGACTTGAACCCCTTCATCAAACTCTTGTTTGCTCTTTCTACTAATCCGTTGGCCTGAGCATGGGCTACGGCAGTGTTTATCTGGGTTATATTCAGGCGCTCACACCAACTTTTGAAAGGGTCGTGAATGAAATTGCTTCCATTTTCCGTGATAATCACCCTTGGCAAACCGAACCTGCATACTATGTTCTCCCAGATAAACTTCTTTACTTCTTTCCCAGTCGTACGAACCAATGGCTTGGCTTCCATCCATTTAGTAAAGTAGTCGATGGCCACGATAACAAACTTGATTTTTCCCGGGGCCTCTGGCAAGGGGCCCAGCACGTCCATGCCCCACTGATAAAAGGGCCATGGGGCCATTATTGAAGTTAGTACGGTTTTTGGGAGTCTCGAAACGAGTGCATGTATCTGACAAGAATCACATTTCTGAATCACTTCCCTGGTGTCTCGGTGCATGGTCGGCCAGTAGTATCCCTGCCGCATTAACTTTGCCACGACGGATCGTGGTCCGGAGTGCATCCCACACGCTCCTTCATGCACTTCTCGGATGATATAATTAGCTTGGAGCGGTCCGACACATCTCAGCATCGGGCCCAAATAGGATTTCTTGAAAAGTACATCGTCTACCATAGCAAACTGGTTTATCTTTATTCGGAGAGACCGAGCCTCATTTTGATCCTCCGGCCAAATGCCTTCTTGCTTGCACCGAATGATTGGGGTCATCCAATTTTCCTCATCTTCTTCTACAATGGCGTTGACCACCTCCTCCTCCGTTGATGGCTTTTCTAAAACTTCAACTGTGGTTTCCTTTGTTAGGTGGTCGAAAGCAATGGATGCTAATTTACTGAGTATATCGGCTTTCTGGTTCTGCGCCCTTGGGATATTCCGGATTTTGAAATGATCGAAGTATGCGATATGCTCTTTGGCTTTGGCTAGGTATTTTATCATGTTATCCTTGGATGCCACGAATTCCCCGTTGATCTGGCTTTCTACCAAATTGGAGTCCACTCTGACTTCCAATATCTGGATTTCCATCTTTCGAGCGACCCTCAACCCTGCAAGCAAGGCTTCGTATTCCGCTTCGTTTTTTGTGCTCTTGAAGTTCAGCCGGATAGCATAGGTGTACTCTGTTTGATCCGGACTAATCAATACCAAGCCTGCTCCGGCACCTGACTTACTGGAGGCTCCATCGGTATACAACACCCATTGTTCCTGATTGGAGATGTTACATATCTCCTTACCCTCCTCTTTCATGTCATGACCGGATGTCCCAATGGGTATTTCTGTTATGAAATCCGCGAGGACTTGTCCTTTGACCGCGCTTCGGGGGACATAAGTGATGTTGTAAACTCCCAATTCCATGGTATATTTGGCCATTCTCCCGGATGCTTCCGCCTTATTCAGTATTTGCTTGATGGGCTGATCGGTGATGAATTTTATTGGATGGGCTTCGAAATACCTCCGAAGTCTTCTAGACATGTGCAGCAGGGCTAGAGCTAACTTCTCGACTGGAGCATAATTCTGTTCGGCTTCGTGCAACGTTCGGCTAACATAATGTATTGGGATTTGCTTCCCTTCCCTTTCCACCAAAAGCACTCCACTCATTGCCCCTTTCGATGCCGAGAGGTACGCGTATAGGTCTTCTTTTGGCCTCGAAGTTACCAGGTAAAGAAGCTCGAGGATCATCTTCCTCATCTCTTGAAAAGCTTCTTCGGCCTGGTCCGTCCATCGATATTCGTCCTGATTTTCTTTTGTAATATTTCTTAACGTCTCAAAGAATGGAAGCGCCCTTTCCGCTGACTTGGATAGGAAACGGTTCAAAGCTGCCAGCTTACCGCTTAAACTCTGCATCTCTTTGAGCGATTTCAGGGACTGCATGTCCACAATAGCCCTTGTTTTCTTCGGATTTGCCCTAATTCCTTCAGATGTCACCATGTATCCCAGAAACGTTCCTTCCTCTACCTCGAAAGACCATTTCTTGGGGTTCAACTTCATATTAATTCTCCGAAGGTTATCGAACGTTTCCGCTATGTCGGCCAGCAACTCCTTTTCAGTCTTGCTTTTTATTACCATATCATCTACGTAGGCTTCGAGATTTCTCCCTATCTGCGACCGGAAGGCTGAATCCACTAACCGTTGGTACGTGGCTCCAGCGTTCTTTAATCCGAACGGCATTTTAGTGTAACAGTATGTCCCGTGCTCGGTGTAGAAAGCTGTTTTTTCCTCGTCCACTTTGGCCATTTGCACTTGGTGGTATCCTTTATAAGCATCCAAGAAACATTTGTACCGGAATCCCATAACCGACTCTAACTTCCAATCAATGTCGGGTAACGGGTAGTAATCCTTTTGACAAGACGAGTTGACGTTCTTAAAATCGATGCACATTCTCTAACTACCGTCGGATTTCTTTACTAAAACCGGGTTCGAAATCCATGTAGGGTATCGCACCGGCCGAACTATTCCAGCCTTCACCCATTCTTCCACCTCTTTGGCTATGGTCTGGTTCTTTTCGGCCGAGTAGGTTCTCTTCTTCTGTGCCACCGGCCGATCTTGGACGTTCACGTTTAGCGTGTGTTCGGTAATCCGTCGGGGTACCCCCGTCATATCCGCAGGTTCCCAGGCGAACACATCCTGATTGTTTTTGAGCAGCGTGATCAGCTGTCTTCTGCATTCCAAGAAAAAATTCCTCCGATGGTTACCAGCTGGTCCGGGTAAGCCGGATGTACCATTATTTCTTCCGTTTTCCTGGGAGCTTCCTCTGTCACTTCGGCACTTCGGGGTTCACTCTTTGCTCATTTCTCTCTCATGCTTACTCTAACTTGCGGCATTCCGAGACAATTACTGACCGGGTGACTAAGGTCGCTATGCCCTTAGGGGTGGGGAATTTCATCATCGAGTGGATGGTTGAAGGAATGGCCCGCAGCTTCTTCAAACCCGAGCGCCCCAGAATAATGTTGTACGGAGAAGGAGACCTTATCACGGCGAACTTCATCATAGTCCGATGCAACAAACCTTGGCTCCCAAAACAGACTTCCAATTCGATCTTCCCTAATGGCTTTATGAACTCCCCCGCGAATCCTATCAAAGGAGTGTTGGTTTCTTTCAGTTTGGCCTTGATGGAGGGGCATAAGTGCTCGAAACAGTGTTCATACATTACTTCAACCGAAGCACCCTGGTCTACATAGATCCTCCGTATAGTATAGCCTTCCACCTCGGCTTCGACTATCAAAGGTTCGTCCGACACATCTCCCGGAAGGATGGCCGGAAAACTGATCGGGATATTCATCCACTCCTCCTCGGCGTCTATCATTTTCCTTTTTTGGTGTGTAGGACCAGCCATTTCGACCTTTAGGTAGATCGACCAGTTGGTCCCACGGATGGCGCTAATTTGTTGAATTAATTTCTTGCAATCACTCCGGACAAATAAAGGAAGCCTTTCGGTTGAACTGAATGAAGGTTCTTCCGAGAGGCTTGTGTATCGATCCCTTCGGTATCTGCACACAACAATACGCGTTAGGCTCGCCCCGGGTGTTATCCCAGGACCCACCTCCGGCGTGAGAGTAAGTATCGGATATACCGAAAGGCTATCAACAGTAATAGATAGTAAAATATGTGGTAAAAAGAGATCCCTTAAAGTAGTAAATGGGCTGGGTATTTATAGTACCCAGCCTTGGTACCTGTGATGGCGGCGCCGGATTTTCTAGGAACATGTCTTGGACATAATCCCGTGAATCCTGGGATTATGTCTGCTGCTGCCATCTGTCAAAAGGTAATGCCACTTGTCCTATTGTTGACAGCTGCTTTATCCGGACGATCTAGGTGCCCTCCGGCCATTGCCGGATGGTTTTGCTTCTTCCGGCGTCCGGACGAGTTAAGCTGTCCGGACACATACGCAAACAATAAGTGTGAGACTTTTTTATAGGCAAAATATTATTTCAACATTAATGGAGCTCGCAAAAGCTAGAAACTACAAAGATTCAAACCTGGACGGCTCTAAAAATACAACATACATCTAGAAATAACAGTTATGATTACTCAAAAATTAAAGGAGAAAACTTTGTCGTACAAACCAAACGAAACGCATAAACATTCTAGGGAAATGACCCAGTAGAAAGCATGGAGACGGGTGACACCGACCATGACCTTGGCATTAACAACTGATATAACACGCCCGAATCTCAAATCAAACAATTTCGGACACGCAATAAAACCGAGTGGTAGCATAGAGAGACGTAGAGATATTTGACGGAGAAAATACCTAAGATTCATAGAAGGGCCGTCCCGGAGATTTTGGATGCCCTTGACCGTAACTAAAAAAAAGCCCCCGTGTAGAAAAATATGCGAATAAAACAACCATTATCGATGCCAAAAATAAAGTTATATATAGAGAATAAATTTTAAATATTAATCTTACTATAACTCGACATATGCATATATTATAATCCTTCTATTGGGCTTTAAATCAGGCATGTCTAATGTATATACCAGTTGGGTTTTTTATAAATTTGGTGCCCCTCCAAATAATGGGCCCTGGGCAGTGGCCCATGTTGCCCTTGCTCATCACCGGCCTTACCATCAGATGCTAAAACTTCCATTTTCATGACCTTTGACCATCCAAATAATCTTAAAACGACAACCAATACTTCCATCTTTGTGATACTCGGCCTACAAAACAATCCCAAACAACGACAAACACTTCTAGGGCAGAGCAAAATCACCCGAAAATCGACCCGAACTGACAAAACAACTGAAATCAGGCTGAACTGAACCGACCTTATTCGATTCGGTTTTCTATAATTATTTCGGTTTTACTCGGTTCGGGTCAAAACACACTTATTCGGTTCGAAATAGCTAAACCGACCCGATCCAAACTTATTCGGTTCGGTTTCGGTTTCGATAGTTTTTACTTGGTTCGGCTTTCGGTTCACGTTTTACCCTAATTTGATTTTCGTTTGATCGTTTCGGGTCGGGTTTGACCCGTTGCTCTGCCCTAAACACTTCCATCTCCGTGACGCTTGACGCGCAAAACAATTTAAAAACGCCGACTAACACTTCCATTTCCATGACCCTCGACCCACAAAATTATCCCCAAAACAACGACCAACACCAGCTAAAACCACCAAGCTATCAATCAATTGGAACCACGATCTTTGACCAAAACTTATAACCAAGACTAGAAGAACGAGGCCAAAATCCCCATACTAAGACCACCACTACTCGACACCATAACTGCCAGTTCCGCCTAACACTATAACCATTGTTGCTTGACACCACATCAACCACTATGTGAGACACAACAAAAATGACCGGATACCTCAACACTACCCAACACCACAACCACTGTTGCGTGACACCACATCTGCCACTGCTTGCAAAACCACCCATGACAGACCATCTCGTCTTAAAATATTATTCTGGCAAAAAAAGAAAAACACCAAGACCATCACGAGCTGAAAACAAACGACCACTACAACTAAACGCATGACCACCTCTGTTTGAAATTGGCACGGAAACGCCCAGAAGGCATCGTCCCGCGTACCGGAAACTCGCAGGGGACGGAAACGCCTACGGGGACGGCTTCGAAACGTTTCTTGGCCGTTTCCAAAAATTTGGGGACGTTCCTTGACCGCTTCCAAAAGTCAACGGGCGTTTCTTGTACGTTTCTAATTTTGGGGACGTTTTTTTAAAGTTTCCAACAGTCCAGGGGTCTGGTGGAGCTGTGTTCAGTGTTCACTATTGTTGTTTCTTTCTTTTTTTTTAAACGCTGTGTGTGTGTGTGTGTGTGTTTTTTTGTGCGTGGAAAAGGAAGGAGAGCAGATGTGAAAGTGTGAAAGTGGAGTAGATGTAAGTGTGAAAGTGTGAAAGTGGTGATACTGTATATGATAAGAAAGGAGTGGATATAATTCATCCCATTCAAAATCCATTTCTTTTATTAAATATATCATCAAATATTTAATGAGTCCTAATTTTATTTATTGGATGAGTCTACATGCTGGTATATATAATGTACCTAAAAGTTTTTATGTTAATTAAGAGTGGGTCTTACTCAAATATACAACTAAATTTATATATAATGTAAATTTTACAACATTTATATAAAATATATAATTTAAAAATATTAAATAAAATAAAAAAATTAATAAAAGTTTATAAAATATGTATATAAAATATATATATATTTTTTTTTGGGGTTTGTGGTACATTATCTATAATATATATATATTTTTTTTTATGTATTTATTGCCGTACCCGTTTCTTGATTTTTTGAGTTTTGCCGTTTCCCGTTCCCGTACCCGTACACGTTTCTCGTTCCCGTACCAGTTCCCGTGCAACATAGGACCACTACAACTAAACGCATGACCACAACTATATGAAATTGGAAAGAGAAAAGTTGTGAGGAAGGGGTATATATAAGCGAAGGAGGGTAGGGTGAAAGAGCCCCTCCAGGCCGTCGGCCAAAACCGAAATAAGTCTATGACTCTTGCCACATAGGGTTCATTTTAAAAGTTTTGGTATTATAATTTCATTTCTGAGATGGATTCAGTTGATCGTCTAGTGTGTGGTAACACTTTGGAAACAAATCAACACCGGCCTATACATGAAACATATGGTTGCTACAGCTCTTTGAAGATGGTTTCTAGTTGGTGGGTTTTGAACTTTTGATACTACCCAAAGATTTTGCCGATCCAAACTACTGCTTGGTTTATATATATGGAGATATAGATATCTTGTTTGTTTTGATTTGAAATCTTCAAGAAGAGCTGATACTCTTAACGAACAAATCAAACTTCATTCATACTTTTGGATTGGAAATAGAGTTAGTTGATTGATTGTCATTTAGATCAATTGGTTATTCGATCTTAGATCTGTTTGTAATTTTTTGTTCTTCTTTCTTTAACTCTTTGGCTATTTTTTTAACGTTAAATAAAATTGTAACATGAAAAAAAAAAAAAAAAAAAAAAACAATTTCATTTCCAAGGACTTGTTCTTTACAATATATTTTTAGGGGTGCTTGTTGTAGGGTCATATGGCCTAATGGTAAAGGTAATGAATGATGTGTTTGGTGTAGGGTAATGTAATGACCCATTACCCAGTAGTGGGTAATGGGGCATTACCTAATAAATTGGAGGGTAAGGGAATGCATTGCATTGCATTCCTTTTGCATTTTCTTTGCATTCCCCACTATTTGAACCAAGCGGGCCCATTTCCTGATCGTCCTTTACATTAGGGCTGAGATATACTGACCCTCCTATATTTTTTATCCGGACCCTCCCCCATTTTTTTTTTATTTATTTTTTTTTTTATAATTTTGTTTATATCAAAAAGCTATAAACCTGAAAGTGCGGAACAAAAACTGACAAAAACTATAAAACTGTCAGAAATACGGAACAAAAACTGACAAAAAACTGTGATATACTGTAAAAAAAAAGGGGACAAATGAAATCTCACTATAATTTGACATCATAAGGGGGGTGGCAATGGTTATGCAAAAAAAAAGTGACCAAGACATGTTTAACCAATCAAATGCCAACAACACAATTTATAATTCACCATGGAGGTAATTACCAAAGTAGTATTTCAAAAAAAATATGGTCCATTTAATAGTCACTCTCAACACCTCTTTCCCATTTTTGTCACGCTCGACTGCTCGACCGCTCGACTCCACTAGAATCTTGACATGTGTCATTCCAAAGGTACTTTCAAATCTTTAGAGAATCTTTGTTACTATTTACCTTTTTAAAAGTCAATGCTCAACCAACGGTGCTCGACTTGAAACTGCTCGACTGACGGCGTACCTTTTTTAAAAATATCTTTCCAAAAGATTTGATTTGTACTTTCCGTCAGTCCTTCTTTGTATTTTTTTTTTCTTTTTGCTGCAAACACAAAAAAAACACACACACACTACACTAATTTGATCCAAAAACACACACTAATTAACTTTCAAGAACACACACCAAAAATTTTACGCTCATATTTTCCAAAACACTGTTTTTAGTTAATTTCTACATTTTATTTTTCCCAGTTTCTTCTTCGTCGGTTCATCTTCATGTTTGTTCTATAGTATTTTTCCAGTAGCCAGAATCAGACGCAAAAACCGAAAGAGGCCTTAAAACGAAATGGTAAGTTTTTTTTAGTGCTTATTGGGGCTTTGATTTATTTTTGTTCCATATTGTAACTGCTTATTAGGGCTTTGTTCTATAATATTGTTCCATATTTTTGTATGTTATATTGTAACTTTTGTGATTCACTGCTTATTCTTTGTGCTTCGCTGCTTAGGTGTTAAGGTGTGAGTCTTAGGTTTTATTGTAAATCTTTAGTTTAAACTAGGATTGTGAGCTTTAATGAGTTTAGTTTAGTTTAGTTTAAACTAGGATTGTGAGCTTTTTGAATGTGAAGTTGCTAAGTATAAGGAGCTTATTAACGCGTTTAACAAGCTTATTAACACAGTTTATTGGTAATTAGGTTTTTTTAAATTGCTTTGTTTGGATTGCTTCAAGCTAATTAGGTGTTGGTAGAAATTTTTAACAAGCTTATTAACACAGTTTATTGTAAATTAACCTGCTGCTAGGCAAATTAACCTGCTGCTAACCTGCTGCTAGGCAAATTAACCTGCTGCTACGGCACAAACTAACCTGCTGCTAGGCAAATTAACCTGCTGCTAGGGATGATAATGTTATTGCAGTTAAATAATTATATTTATTCATACTATTCTATATTAAGGGGTGTTTGTGATTGCCTATAATAAATACTTATAAGCTGCTTAAAATGAGCACTTTGCGAGTTGTTTATTATTTCTTTTATACCTTATCTTAGTATTATATAATGGAATTGTTATTTTTTGTAGGCGCATGATACTAGAGTTATTGTCAAAAGCAAATTGCATTACTTTGTACTTATGAAGGATCGATTAGACCAGCCACGACGTACCATGTTTAATGCTACATGCTTTGGACCATGGCTTGATCTGACCTATGTGGATAATGAAGAAGGGCTTGTTCATTACATGCTTCAGAGACAATGCCACCAAAAAGATGATAACTATGATCTTCCGCTTGTATACTCTTTGAATGGACACATGCTTCATTTTGGTCGACATGAATTCTGCCTGATTACTGGCTTTAAATTTGGTCTTGTCAGTTTTAGGAAATGGCGGAGTGGTCATATCCCTTTTCGTGAACGTGTTTTCCCGCATAAGGTTGGTCAGCATGTTAAATTAATTGATCTATTATCAGTTATTGAGGATGAAGAGGTGTTTATAAAACTGTGTGATGAGGATGCTATCCGTGTTTGCCTCTTGCTAACACTTGAGGTTATATTCATGGGTAAAGAGTTGGGGTGTATCATTGATGATATTTTTATAAGGATGGTGGAGGATATTGATGAATGGAATGCAATGCCATGGGGGGAGCATATATGGAGGCAGCTTTATGATTCAATTAGAAATGTCTCTTCAAAGCATATTCCCGTTCCTATCTATAGTTTGAATGGATTCGTTGCTGCTTTCAAGGTTAATACTAACAAACTTTGTTGACATTATTTTTCTTTTTGTTCACTTTAAAGAAGATAAATTTTTTGAAGTCTGCTTACTGACATTCTTTTTCTTATTGGTACTGCTTATTTAAAAACATACCTAAAACTTAAGAAAATCCTTCCCCGTTCATTCCCCCGTTCAAAATTATATTCGTTTTCTTAATTTTTTGTAGATATGGATCATAGAGAGTACTAATAAAAGTGAAATGTGGTGGAACAAGAAGCAAGGGGTGATACCAAGAGTAGTGGCATGGTCGAAATACGTATCATTTAGAGAATTTGATAATTTTGACAATCTTTTTGCCAAGGTAAACATATATGTATTCTAATTCATTGGTCAAAATGACATTTAAACAATTTGATATACCACGTAACTTTTATATTTTTCCTAGGACTCGAAACCAAACTTGTCTATTACCCCAACAAAATTTGAGGCTGAAGCGGAATGGTATATAAGGAGCTGGGAATTTTTTAGGTGGTATACCCCTAGAGCACCGCCTCTTCCAAAAGAGGGACCATGGGAGGAATACTTTCAGAAACTGGCTGCAAGAAGGGCCAGCAATAAAAGCATTGGAGAGGGTTGTTCAGTGAGTATGTCTCTTGAGGAACGGGTTAAGGCTTTGGAAGCCCGCACTGTGAAACTTGAGAATATTATTCAAGTTAGTATATTATCTTTTGCAATCGTTTGAGTATGTCTTTAATTATAATGTTCTACTAATAAGGCTTAAAACACTTTGGTATGCAGGTTTTTACATGCAAATGTTCACAGCAAGACAAAGTTCACACTTCTCCCGGAGAAAAGGTAATTTGATGATGTTGTTTGTTGTTCTTATTTCGGTTCTGACATAATAAATAACTTGCGCTAATAAAATTTTGGTAACTTTTTTTTCATCGCATTAACAGGTTTTAGATCTTTCTGATGAGTATTGTAGTGAAGACAACGATTTTTTCAAGTTGTTTGATTCGCCAGCTGTTGATGAAGTTGAAAAGCTAGAGAAAGCTGTTGATGAAGTTGAAATTAGAAGGAAACTTATTGAGAAATGCGTAACAAAGAAGAGGATTTTTGAACGTGTTGTTAGGCCACCCTATGTCATCAAGCGAAGTAAAAGTTCTCAAGTTCCTAGCCCAGAAAAACTTAGATGCCGAAAGAGTATACAAGATCCAGTTATCACCGAGAAGTTACTAGAAGTCAGACCGTGGGTAGAGGTATGATTGTTTTTTTTGGAAATGTATATTGGTTCTAGAAGTGTATCTGGTTTTTTGGAAGGGGGTATTGGTTTTCATTAATTTTATGATGGTCATTTATGTTTATTTTGTTTTCTGTTTAGGTTCTTAAGCGACCATTCCAAAACATTGACAAAATTTATATTAGCTATGAAATTGATGGGTTCATGTTGAAGGACGGGTGGCGTAATTGTGTGTTCCCTTGGTCTGATTTGGTTGTCGATCGTAATTTCTGGGATGCTTTAATCGGCCTTGACAATAATCGTAAAGGATGGTTACTTGACGAGGTAAAGTAAATATAAGTTTACTTTACTCAGTTATTTATAAATCATGCTTTTGATTGTCTCTGCCTGCCAATTGATTTCCAGTAAATTCGTGTTACATGAGAGACTTGATAATGCGGTTATTAGGGCAGATATACATAATGTTGAATATAGGTTTCATTGCTGAATATGAAGACCCTCCTTAGTACCATTTGAGATGCTTGATCCTGATCGCCAGTTTTGGCTAAACAATCAGCTCCCGTTCTCGAAAGAGCCAAAGCTGGTTATCAAGATCAAACGCACAAACTTGTGATCCTTTTAGAGATCTTAGTGGACTCGCAAAAGCTCACTGCTTATACAAAAAGATGAAGTTCATCATCTTGAATTCAATAACAAAAAAAGCATACAATGCTTTTTTGTATAAGCAGTGACCTTTTTCGAGTCCCCTAAGATCTCTAAAAGGATCACAAGTTTGTATGTTTGATCTTGATAACCAGTTTTGGCTCTTTCGAGAATGGAAGCTGATTGTTTAGCCAAAACTGGCGATCAGGATCAATCATCTCAAATGGTACTAAGGACGGTGTTCATATTAAGCAATGGAACCCATCTACAATTATAGGTATATCTGCTTTAATAGATGGGATGTGATAATTGAGGTGTGTTGATTGGGATAATGATATAGTGTGTATTGTTCATGACAGGCCACACGCCTTCATTATCCCATTCAACACGATTCCCAATAGTCACATCACATGCTTTTCTAGAATCGACAATTTTTTCTTCAGCACACCTTGGTACTTTGACCAGAGGTTCAAAGTATCAAGGTTTGCCAACGCTATTATGATGTTTGTCTCGTAACACTATCTTACTTGATATCTATTACATGTAGAGAGAATCAAATGCGGATTTTTTTTATATGTAAATGACTGAATATATTTGTTTTTCCTACAGCACATTGATCTATGGGTATCCTACATGTGGCATACCAGACCATCAGATATGGACTGGTCTATGGTAAGCTGCTTTTTCCTACCATTATTGATGAAAGGAACCATGCCTGTCTGGTACGCAAACAAAGAAACGTACCCGCTAGGTTGGGGTGATGTTGAACGTGTTTTCATTCCCATAAATGAACCAGAAGCACATTGGTCCCTTGCTGTGTTTCACATCCAGACTGGTCAAGTTACATTCTTTGACAGTGGACCTGTATTTGATAATGAAATGCGGCCATTCTATGTAAGTATGAGGGGTTGTCTAGAGAACAGGCTTCCGGAATTGCTAGAACAAGTAGGAGTTTTTGAGCAGAAGGGAATTGATCCTATGTCCTATAAGATTACTTTTAGCAATGCTCTCAATGTTCCCAAGCAGGCTGGAGTGTTTGATGATTGTGAGTGTGTGGCTCTGCATCTTCTTATACAGGTTAGCGGTTAGCAATATTTTAGTTTTAATGGAGTATTTGTCATCGTCTTATACATGTAATGAAAAAATTATTAGAAGAAACTGTTATTTTTACATTTTTATTGCCTTAAAACTATACTCTTAACTAAACCTTTACTTTGTACAGGTTAGGGAATGGCAGACTTTTGGATGTGGATAATCCAGTTCAGACGGCATTGGCATACCGTGAGAGACTGATTAGCTTTTATTACAAGCACAAGATCCATGTTGCCTGAATACTATTTTATGTGCTTGTTTTCATAAGCATTTAGTTGTCCTGTTTGTAGACATTTGTATGGGTGTTGCCGTGATGGGTCGAAAACAAGTTTGTATGGTTCAAGACATGATTGCTTTAGTGTTTTGTGTTTGCGACTAGTTCTATGCTCAGATTTCATTTGATGGGTGATAGTCTTTTGTGTTTTGTGTCTGGGATAACTTTGATACCCATCTTTATGTATTTCTGTAGGATAACTCGGATACCCATCATTCTAAATGTAACGAATTAAAATTAAACCCTTGTACTCTTTTTATTGTTGTTATTAATATAAGTTCAGTTCATGTTATTTCCTTTTCTTTACATTTATGTTGCATGTTTAATGATAAGCTCTTGCTTTCATGAACTGCTTCTTCTTAGAACTACCTTCAGAATCACTTTCTTCAACAGTTCTCTTTCTTTTCTTTGCCAAACTTTTCTTCCTTATTAACTGAGGCTGCACCTCTGGTTCATCTACTTCATCCCATAGTGCTTCCACCCTTTCTGTATTAGTTTCAGAAGCTTCACCTTGAGAGACTTTTTCCACAACATTCTCCTTTTCTTTCACCACTTTTAGTTGCATAGCCTCAGACACTTTAGGCCTTTTGTAGTCTGGGTCCATATAAGCATATGATGGCACTTTCCTTCTTGTGAACTCTTTTATTTCTGCATCTGTGAGTGGATTAACTGGTTTGTTTAGCCTTGCATGAGCTGTGTAATATGCCTTCCTTATTTGATCTCTATTCATCCCTTTGAAAGTGGCATACTTCCAGTGACATTGATTGTGCAAAAAGGCTTTCATTCCTTTGATCTCTTCATATGCTGAAAATTTCTTCTTATTCACATTTTTCTTATGATGCCTTATAAAATTTGCCAACAAATCTTGTACTGCATCTGCTTGTTCCTCAGCAGTATACAATTCCCTTTCCATCTTTTGCTCTTCCATTGCCACCCTCCTATCTTCTTCTATCTGTTTTTGTATTTTCAAATCATCTTCTGCATTCCACTGAGCTTGCATACTCTTTATATACTCTGCATCACTTTCTTTTATTTGTTCTTTTTCAGCAGTAGTCATGATCTTAAATTTTTCTTTTGGTTTCTCAACTAGAATGCTTTTGCCTTCATCTGTTGATGAAATAGAGGGATGTGATGGTTTGAATGTGGAAATAGATTCTCTTATCACAACACCTTTGGCTTTTGGTTTTGTGGGTTGTGAAGTAGGTTTTGGTGTAGGTTTTGAAGATAGTAATTGGGTTGCTGCAGCAATAGGTTCAGAAACATTAGCAGCAGGTTGGTTTTCACTAGCAGCAGGTTGGTCTTCACTAGCAGTAGACTCAACCTGTGCTTCTTTTTCAGCACTTTCAACCCCTATTGCAGCAACATCAGACCTTTTCCCTTCTTCTAAGACAACTTCATTACCAGTTCTGTCCTTCACCACAAAATCTTCATCCATATCATCATCCTCAGCTCCATAGAAACCTTCATTCATGTTGTCATTACCTACAACCTCCTTATTAGCACCATCACTAGTACCAACATCTTCACTATTAGCACCATCACCAGCAAACACTTCATTCTCAGCAATATTATCAACATTTTCATTCATTTCAATTTCTATCTTCCCTGAATCTTTCACAACATCATCTTAATTCCTCCCCTGTTTGGGAGCATCCTTCCCCAAATTAGATTTGGAAACAGCAACCTTTTCCTTCTTTAGCCTTTTGATCATTGAAACTTTTGACCTGTGCAGCCCCTCAAGATGCCTAACTCTAAGCCTTAACTGTCTGATCTGTGCACCTTGAGATGATTTGACCAACTGTAGTTGCTTCTTCAAACTAACACCCTCCTTTTTAAGGCTTAGAACCTCAGCTGACAATTTTGTACATGTTTCCGTCAATTCTTTGATGAGTTCAATGCTATCCTCCCCACTTCGGTCTGTATTACCTGACCCGATAGGTGGTTCATTGGATTTGGCATTTTGTACAAAAGTGTCATCCATTAATTCACTGGGAGAATGTTCAAGACTAGCCTCAGCACGTCGACCGGTGTTAACTGGTCCGAGAGGTGCATCATTGACAATAAACTCAGTCTCATCCCTAGGATGAGCATCTAATTCCCCCATTTGAGCCATGTGGCTGGGGTTACCCTCATTTTGTTCCTGATCAACACCAAGGTGAGGACCCTCAGTGTTATCATCAATTGGTTGGGATTAGTGAGATGGTTCAGGTGGGTCTATGGGTTGATTGGCAATGAGTTCTAGCATATATGGGGTGGGTGGTGTAATTCTTCCAGAAAAACCCTTCCCATTCTTTCTAAGGAAAGAGAACATTATACTTTCAAGTTCTGGATTTGGTTCAGTTCTCTTATGTTTAAAAGGTTCCTTTACCTTGCTATTGATTAAAAGCTGTACAAATCTCGGAAAAGCTAACACTTCACTGGAAATGTGCTTTTTCAACCCTTCAAATATGAAAGCCGAAAAATTAAAAGGTTGGCCTGAAGTTAGGCAAATCAAAGCAGAAGCTTGACTTGCACTAAATTCATTCCAACTAGTAGTTTTAGGGCTTAAACAATGTAGAAGAGTATGAATAAGGAATTTCCATTCTGGACAGAGAAGGCGTTTGAAAAATGTAAACTTTTCATTGTTCCTCTCATATCCAATGTTTGCAAGTCCTTCAAAAATAGAATTTTTAGGAAGGCAAGTTATTTCTCCATCATCTATAAGATGAAGTACTCTTCTTATAGATGATTCAGTAATAACTATGCTTTCTTGATCTACTACAGCTATTAATCTTTCTTTCCCATTTCTAGTTTCAATCGTAACAGTCGACCAAAACATTTGAATGTGAGAAACAAATATAGTAGGATTAACTGTTAATGCATACCTAATATAGGAAGCATTAAGAAAGTCGATGGCTTCAGTAAATCCTGCACTCTCTGGAACCTTTTGAAGAAATGCTACTTTGTTGTGGTCTGTTGAAAATGATCTTTCTGCCATTGTTCTTAGGTTTTGGTTTGGGGTTCTTGTGAATCTGATGATTTGAGAGAGGTTATCACTTGGAATTGAATTTTGTGTTTGTAACCGTTTGTAACTGATTAGGGTTTGAAATGAGATGAGTGAATTGGGCGTTTATAACCGTTAGGGTTGATTTGGCGCCAAAGTTACAAAATAGACCCTGTTCTTTCAAACTAAGCAGCAGAGTGCTCGAACTTCTAAAATTAGCAGTAGAGCACTAGCAGCAGTTTCATTGGGCTAGCACAGTTTTCATTGGAGCTAGCAGCAGATCTTGTGATTAGCACAGAGTCTGTTGATCTTTGTCAAACACCTTTAATTTCAAATTCTGAAAACACCCTTTGCTCATGAAATCTGCATCTTCTTTGAATATTCCAAAAAAAAAAATTTAAAACAAAAACAACATATATATATATATATATATATATATATATATATATATATATATATATATATATATATATATATATATTTATTATTATTTATTTTTATTATTATTTTTTTTAACACAAGTACTCTCTTCAAAGATGCAAATCCATCACCATCTTCACAAACAAATTTCATAAAAATCTAGTTATACTTAACAGCAGTTTAGTTAGTATTGGCAAATACAAATTTCACAATAATTCCATTAGATGATAGAGTTCATAATTCCACAATATCCATTCAACATAAACAAATACCAAAAGCATCTAAACCTTAAGAGAATTGGAACCTTCCAACCCCATTAAAGTAGCAACATGTCTAAACATCCATTCTTCAATGAAAACTCTTCATTACGGGTCAGTCAAGTTTATATGATCATAGCTATACACCATTTCACCCCGCATAGAGGCTCGTTGGCTACCTGAGCTTCCCATGTTAGATACATTTCCCTAACAAGTTTAAACGTTTGTGAGATTTAATTCTTAATCGACCAAGGAAAACAATTTTTTTCAATACAAATACTAGTCACTTACATTATTTATGTTTGCTTTCTTTTTCGTTGGGAATGGTTCCCTGCATGCAGTTCGCCTGTGTCCAATGGATTAGCACCTTGAGCATCTTACCGGATTTGGTTCTTCTCCTTGAGATCTAACATGATTTTTGTTTTTGGGTCTTCCAGATTGACGCACCACCATGGCTGGTGGCTTCACAACTTGTAAGCCATTAGGAAGCTCCCAACTTGACATGTCTCCTATAGGATAAACCAATTCTTGGTATGTACCTTGCAATTTTGTTTTCTTAAACCAATCAAAAGCCAAGTGATTACAATCCGAGTATCCAAGAAATCTAGCAACCGCTATCGCATGACCGCATGGTAGGCCGAAAAGTTGCCACTTACAACAAGTACATGAAAAATACTCTAGATTCACGGTATGTTGTCTTATAGGGTTGGTGACCATGTAGAGTTTAAACGTTTCAATACCATACACATTCCAGTTGAGGCTCTTGTACATTCTATCCTGTACTTTCGCAGCAGCCCAATCGCTAAGTTCACCATCGGCTGCATCTGAAATCATTTTTAAAAAAAATCATTATGTAGACATTATATGTATAACAACCAAAACAAATATTATACACAATGTTATATTGACTAAGAAAGAAACAAAAAAAAATCAATAAAAAAAAAAGTTCATTACCTTTATATTTGTATCGCTTGTCACAATACCACCTTTGTAAAAGCTCTCTGTACCACTCAATAAGCATTGTTATAGGTACTTTTCTGACATGCCTTGTTAATGAATTTATCGACTCTGCGCTGTTTGAAGTCATGTAGTTGTACCGATTACCAGTGCAATATGCCCGTGACCATTTCTCAAACCCAGCTTCATAAAGTTTGTCATAAGCAGCCGGTCTACGTCTTTGAAGCTCAGAAATCGATATATGAAATTCTGCCTGGGTGTAAGCTTTGCATGTTTTCCAATATAACGCCTTTAGCTTTCTACTGCCATTTAAACGGCAATTCATCATTAGATGTCTACAACAATACCCATGAAATGAATTTGGGAAGACCGTGTTACACGCTTGTCCAATTGCATAATGTCTATCCGATATGATAGCCAAACCTGGTCGTTCCCCTATGCATTCTTTCAATTTGGACAAAAACCATGTCCATGCCTCCCCCGTCTCACCTTGACAAACACCGATAGCAATAGGTATAATCTGATTGTTACCATCCATACCGGCGACAACCAGATTTGTCCCAAGGTACTTCCCTTTAAGATGCGCTCCATCAATTATTATCAATGGCCTCATATACTATAAGAAACTCCGAATCTGTTTTATTTACAAACTATAATTTACACAATGATATTATAAAAAATAAATACAAAAAGTAAATAAAAAATAAAAAAATAACAGATTTAACGATAAACAATATACAAAAACTTACCGCAAAACCAAAGCTATAAAACACATTTTAAAGTGTCCTCCATCATCTGTATCAATATGTGTTTACCGTACCTTCATTTTTCATCTTTAAATTATGACAATAATATGGTAACTGCTCAAACGATTCCTCTGGGGAACCATTGATCAAATCCAAAGCTTTGTTTTTCCCACCCCATGCTTTCTTGTAAGATATGTCAATTTTATATTGTTGACCAATATCTTCAATTATGTCCTTTGGGGTATAGATCCGACTGCTATCTTTCAACTTCGGTACGAGTAAACGTCCCAAAAGTTTTTTGGTAGCATTACGGTGATTAGGATAAATACGTGTTCTCGGACAAGTGTGAACATCGTGAACTGTTCCTATACTCCATCTAAGACCATTTTTGTTCATAGAAGACAATATCTTCCATTTACACCCATCATGCACACAAATTACATCGTACCTAAACTTATCCGATTTTCTAGGCTTAAATTCAAATCCCTCTAAAAGAGCCTTTTTACCAATTTCAAAAGCGCACAACTCTTTATTTTCAAATACATCACCCTCTTTGAGGATAATAGAGCTTTTGTTGTTGTATTTTTGGGTATTCGGGATCTTAATTTCATGGCTTGGTGGATCGGGTGGAGTAGGCATATATTGGAATGTATTGGTTGTTAGCTATTTAGGCACAAATTCATCGTTTGAAGAAGATGTGCCCCCAAAATTTTCGAAATTTTCATTTTTCGGTTCATTATTATAGATATTAACATCGTTGTAATTTTCATTTTCAAAAATTTCATTTTTTGGTAATTTCGAATCATTGTAAAAACTTTGAGGTTCAAATTCATTCGGAAATAAAGAATCATTAAGATCGAAATTTGATGAGTTAGAAGATGGATTTACCTTTGAGGTCTTGACCATCATTTTAATTGAAAGTTTAGGTATTGAAGCCTTCGGTTTACAAATTTCATTAACGAAAAATTCAACATCATCATCATCAACCATGTGGACCGGACCGTGCGGCATTTTGTAACAAAATCCTAAATCGTATACTTTGCTAATTTTGAACTTTTTCTTCACAAATGATACTAAACCAGCGTATCTAATATCTCTGCTTAGTGAAACACCATAACTACTGCCATCTTCAAAAACAAGATACACACGAAATTTAGTGCTCTCAAGACTCATTTTTTTAGGATGGATATGTGACTATAACTTTGAATAGTATATTATTCCATACAGTTCATATAACTCACATTTTTGTTTTATCATCAGTAAATATATCCATAGTCGAGCAGTCGATCAGTCGAGCACCATCACATATTTTGACAAGTGTCCCATGCTCGACTGGTAGTTAGGGAGATGGATTTAATAAATACTAGAATAAATGTTAGATTTTGTAAAGATCTTTTAATAAATACTATAATAAATGTTAGATTTTGTAAAGATCTTTTAATAAATACTATAATATAGGGTCGGTCGAGCAGTTGCAAGTCGAGCACCATCAGTTGAGCACCGTCAGTCGAGCACCATCACGTATTTTGATAAGTGTCTCATGCTCGACTGGTGGTTGGGGAGATGGATGTAATAAATGTTAACTTTAGATATTAATTAATATGGGGTTGGTGATTTTAATAAATACTTATACTAACTCACATTTAATTTTTCACCTAACAAACACCACCCCATTATAATGTAGATACTTGTGACATTCCCACCAAATTCTTAACAGCTGGAAAAATTAGAAATTCGTATGGATCTTCCAATGTGTCGATGTAGAGGTGGCAAAATAGTGGTACGAAAATCACATAAGGCGCATAGCTATGGTAAACTTTTCTACTCATGTCCTCGTTCAAAGGTTAGCAATCTTATGTTTCACGTATATGTAAATTAGTTGTTAAAAATTTATTTCATAACCATTTCTTAATATGTAACAGCCCGCAATAAAAGATTATGGATGTAAATATTTTATATGGAAGGATGAATTTGATAGCAATCACAACTTAAGTTGTTCTGATTCATCTCCGGGTCCTTCACAGCAACCTAATTGTTATGAAACGGGAACTTCAACAGAATGTTCCAGCTGCAAGTTAAAAGATCTACAAATAAACATGCTGGAGACAAGAATAAAGATGTTGGAGACAAAACTCGAATTGGCAATGAATCCAGAAAACCACGCATGTATGTCAGGTGCATTGCTAAATAAGCTGTTAGAATCGGTTGGAAATCTTCATGTGTAGTAGTATTCAAATGTGTTTACTGATTTTTGGCTTGTATTGTTTGGGAGAAAATTTGTCTACTTTAGTTGTTTTATATTGTTTAATTGGTCAATAATCGCATCACATTAACAACATAACTTGCATTAAAAAACTAGATTAAAATAGAAAAGTTACATTACTTATAATTAAAAATTGATTACAATTGACTACCACCAACACCAGTTCCATCGTTAGGAACCGTATCCTTGGGGAACACCTTAACCACATTTCTTATTGTAATGTTAAGATAGTGATTGCCAGATTGTTTGGGAGAAAAAACAGAAACGTTATGAAGTACCAAAACAGCTCCGACGGTAATCTCCTTTTCAAACCTCTCATCCTTAAGCACTTTGTGATGTATTGTACCTGAAATTAAACCTGAAACGTCTTTCAATGATACCGTCAGATCACCCAACACATTTGGAGTACAAGACTTGATTATGGCAACAACATTTTCAAGTTTCCCTTTCTTGCAAAATTTTTTAATGTCGGCAAAACAACCGATCATGATACCGCCATTTGGTTTCACATACTCAACGGCCCTAACCCATGGCCCACTGTTAAAATCGAAATCCTCACCCACATCAGCCACTACTTTCCGAATGTACTCCTGTGTCATTACCCAATCAGCCACACCTACCGGAATATCCCCACTTTTATGGATATTAGCCGATTGAACTATACTTACCGGCCTTTCATCACAATTTTCAACTTCAGGGTTTTCGTATGAAAATATGTTTTGGGTGGTGGCGGATAGTCGGAGATCGGAGTCGTCTACATCGAGTAATTCTTCCCAGTTTGGTGGTGAATTCATTTTCAAGTTTAGTTTGTGAATTCCATATGTTATAATGCTGTATTTATAGTTATCATCGTACCAAAGCTTTAAATGTAAACCCTATCATCTCCCCAACCACCAGTCGATCAGTCGAGCAAGTCGAGTCGAGCAGTCGATCAGTCGAGCAATCACCACGTTTATAAAGCATAAACTAAAATGCAATTATAAAGCATTTAAAAAGATAAAACAAAGCTAAAATAACCTAAAAGTGGAGCAGTCGAGCAATCACCACGTTTATAAAGCATAAACTAAAATGCAATTAAAAAGCATTTAAAAAAGATAGCTAAAAAACTAAAAGTCTATATTAGAGCCTATTAAAAAGCACCTTAACAACCTATTTGGCTTGCTTTTAGATATTAGTTTACGCTTTTTAATTGCATACTAACGCAGTCTTTTTAAAAGTCGAGCAGTCGAGCAAATCTAAAGTCGAGCAGTCGAGCATTCATGTTTTTTGTATGAGTTTGGTAATTTACTAAAAAAATAAATAAGAATACCACATTAAAACTTAAAGTCGAGCAGTCGAGCACTTTTTTGTATGTCCTCAGCCAATTTATAAAATAAGCATAAACTAAAATAAGCATTCATGTTGTGTGAGTTTGGTAATTTACAAAAAAAATAAATAAGAATACCACATTAAAACTTAAAGTCGAGCAGTCGAGCACTTTTTTGTATGTCCTCAGCCAATTTATAAAATAAGCATATACTAAAATAAGCATTCATGTTTTTTGTGTGAGTTTGGTAATTTACTAAAAAAATAAATAAGAATACCACATTAAAATGCTCGACTTTAGATGCTCG
This sequence comes from Artemisia tridentata subsp. tridentata, assembly GCA_021014915.2. Classification (NCBI taxonomy): domain Eukaryota; kingdom Viridiplantae; phylum Streptophyta; class Magnoliopsida; order Asterales; family Asteraceae; genus Artemisia; species Artemisia tridentata. The sequence goes on along the minus strand of CP139501.1, from coordinate 148,571,700 downwards.
ACTGCTCCACTGCTCGACTTTTAGGTTTTTAATTGCATTTTTAGTTTATGCTTTTAATTGCATACTAAAGCAGTATTTATAAAAGTCGAGCAGTCGAGCAATCTAAAGTCGAGCAGTCGAGCATTCATTTTTTTAATTGTGTGAATACCACATTGAAACTTAAAGTCGAGCAGTCGAGCACTTTTTTGTATGTCCTCAGCATTCATGTTTTTTTGTGTGAGTTTGGTAATTTACTAAAAAAATAAATAATAATACCACATTAAAACTTAAAGTCGAGCAGTCGAGCACTTTTTTGTATGTCCTCAGCCAATTTATAAAATAAGCATAAACTAAAATAAGCTATCCAAATAAGATGTTAAGGTTAAGTAATACCAAAGCAGTCAAGTAGGCACTTGATCAAATATTAATGTTTTTAAAGCCAAATTTTTTGCAGCCAAATTGTTAACACAAACAACAATCCTATATGTGACACCATCCCTTCTAGCCTATCTATCCTTATCTTAATGTAAGCATGTAAACTTCAATACATGTTTGGCTTAGGAATTGGAATCTTGTATTTCCAGTTGTGGAAAACTAGAAGGGGGGGGGGGGGTTGAATAGTTTTACGTCTTTTTAATTTTATTATGAAAACCTTTGTTTTATACTTTTAAAAACTTTAGATTCTAGTTTGTTATGAAAAATAAAACTTAAATCTTATTATTAGTTATATATGTATTCTTTTAAATTGATTGTAAAAGTTTTGGTTTCTTGAATGGATTTTCTATTTGATCTTTATGTGAAGTCGACCTCTAATTAATACTAGCAATTATATAAGCCTATGTGTATGAAAGTAAAGACGATGCAAGTAAAGAAATAAATAAGGTATGGAAAGATCTAACCGAGACACGAGAGATTTATAGTGGTTCAGCTACAAGGACACCTTCCTTGCCCAACTCCACTCCCCGAGCACACCTTGCTCGAGAGTTTTCTTCACAACTTCAATAAGCTCCCTTATGGCGGAGAAAACCGTACACAACTTTGGCTTACACGGGTTTAACAACACAAAGCTAAATGTCGAGTTCTAATCGTAGCTAGAACCAATCTCACAACTTCACAACACAACTTATTCACGACTACTTCACAACGGCTTCACGACTGCTTCACGACTTCAACACGACCGCTACACAACCTCTATGATGCGGCTTCACGACTTCAACACTATGTCTTCATGACTAAGACTTCACGACTTCAACATGTCCGCTACATAACCTCTATGCTACGGCTTCACGACTTCAACACTAGGACTTCACGACTAGGACTCCACGGCTTCAACACGACCGCTACACAACTTCTATGCTACGGCTTCACGACTTCAACACTAGGACTTCACGACTAGGACTTCACAACTTTAACACGACCGCTTCACAGCTTCTATGCTATGGCTTCATGACTTCAACACAAGGACTTCATGTCTTCTAAGCTATGGCTTCACAACTTCTACACCACGGCTTCACGACTTCTACACTTTGACCTCACAACTTCTATACCACAACTGCTTATACAACATCTTCACTACTTACACACAACACTAGTCTACAACACACACCTTACATACAAATGAATGAATGATTTACAAACTTTGTTAAACACACAACTTAAGTAACAAAATGATACTAAGTTGTAATACTTCTAATCTTGATTGATAGAAGCATTCTTCTTTTGCACTTGGATGGTGGAAGCTTGGATCACTTGGAAACCAATGCTTAAGATTACATGATCAAAGGTTTTTCTAAGATATGAAATGAGATCTACTACAGAAAGTTTTAGTGCAAAAGGGTTGAGAACAAATCCAGGAGAAGGCTTGTATTTATAGGGAAAAATCTGGACAGCTGGAGCCTACTGGAGCGGGGGCGGTCCCCTTAATATTATTATAGGGGGCCGCCTAATAAAATTAAGGGGGCCGCCCCTACTGAACGTTGGCCAATTTTGTCCTTTTGTGGGGAAGGTTTTTCTGGAACATTTCAACTGATTTTGGTTAAAAATTTGAATTCATATTTTTATAAAAGATTAAACATTTTTATTTAATACCAAAAATGTTTTTTAAAAATATATAAAATGTTTTTGATGTTTTATAAAAAATCTAGTTATTAAGAAAATGTTCCTTTGATCATATAATGCATTAAGCACTTGTTTATTCATACCTTAAGTGATTAAGTTGTAGAAGTGAATATTTACAACTAAATACTTGTTTATTTGATAAGTTTATGTTTTAATGAGTTTACATTTTGTGATCATCAAAAATAGAGATATGAATAAATATTGATAATGTTTTTAGGCATTATTTATGTCAACAATCTCCCCCTTTTTGATGATTACAAAACCTAAACTCATTAAATCCAAAAAGTTATTTTTGGACAAGTATTTAGTGAGTTTATATTCACTTCTCCCCCTTTTTGTAGCATCAAAAAGGTTGAGCCGACAAGTTTTAGAGACAAAATTTGTCGGAACGAGAACTCCCCCTTGATGTGTGCTCCCCCTCGTTTGAGGGCACCAAGGAATCGATATATGGAATACTTGCAAGAAAAATATTAGAAGCACAAGCATATATATAGCAAAAATAAGCATGCATATAAAGACATTCAGTAAAAATGTTGTGTATCAATACACAACCATCCAAGATTATATTTAATCCTACATTAGCTAGTAAGTAATGCAATCTACATAATCATTCTAGGAGTACATGATCTTCCATGGGGCTTGCACACAAAATGGTTTGAAAAATTATTTTTGATTAAGCATTGCATATGCTTGATTTGGTGAGAATGAAGGTGGTGGTAGTGTAGTGGGTGAAAATGATGGAGGTTGTGGTGGAGGTTGGTTGTTAAGCATGTGTTCAAGGGATGAAAACATGTAGTGTATCTCATCTCTAAGACCAAAGATGATGGTTCGGTTGTAGATGTGGTGGTATTGGTGATGATGAGAAATGAGCATCAAGAGGTGTTATTGGTGATATGGAAATGACAGGTTGGGTGAATGGAGGTTTTTGAGTAGGAGGTGGAGTTGATGCTCTTGATGGTGGTGATGAAAGGTGTGAGTTGATGTAGTTATTGATGGATGAAGTGGAAGATATGGATGAAGATGTTGTGTCATGAGTGAAGGGTGTTTTTGATGGTGTATTTGGTGCACTTGGGGATTAACATTGAGGTGGTGGTAATGGAGTTTTGGTGTCTTAGAGATGATTTTGGTGATAGCATGGTGAATGAAATGGGTGTATGATGGAGGTGATGGTTGATTTAGGTAAGGTTTGAGCTAGATAAAAGGGGTCGCAAGATGCAAAAGAAAACAATAAATTTTACTGCCCAGATGGCCGGTCCCCTTAATTGTAGGCCGGCCCCCTTAAAATTAAGGGGACCGCCTAGGGAATTAAGGGGGCCGCCCATCTGGTGTTTTCCCAGGCGACCAAATTTGAAAAATTTCCAGAAAAAGGTCATTTTTAGGGTGTTTTTGCAGCAAGCTCCATTTGAATCATGTACATCAAGAATGATTAAATAGTGACATAAACATGTTAATTACGCATGCATACATTTAAAACATATTACGGAATAAGCATGTTATTAATCATCAAGCATGTATATATATATATATATCATGATATCAAGTATACAAGCAATAAGCATAACAATCATATATTGAAGACAAGAAATAAAGCATTCACTAGTTGAAAATAATTATGTTAAAAACATAATTATTGATACAACACATATTTTGCTTATAGCATGCAATAAGTAGAAATTTTTAAATTGCCTAAGAGATCCATTAGACTTGCTTGAGACATGAAAACTTGGATTATTTTGAATGGATGATGGTAAAGAGGGGGTAAAAAAAATGTTGGATTAATGGGGTTGTAAGTTTGGGTGTATGGATGTTGGAGAGAGTGTTGATAGAGGAATTGAAGGTGGAGAGCTTGGACTTGACCATGTTGAATGAGGGTTTTGATGTTGTTCAAGTGGTGGTGTTGGATTAGATCTAGTGAGAAGATACTCAATCCAAGTGAGACGCTCATTTAAGGTGATGGTTTGATTTTGGAGAAATATGCAACAAGGACTATTGTTGACATGTTTCTCAATTTGACTTAAGTGATGTGGTGATGATGGTAATGATGGTGAGATGGATGGTGATGATGGTAATGATGGTTTGATTTTGGAGAAAGATGCAACAAGGACAATTGTTGACATGTTTCTCAATTTGACTCAAGTGATGTGGTGATGATGGTAATGATGGTGATATGGATGGTGATGGGTTTAAGTTTCTTTGAGCAAGGTGCAAAGCAAGGAGAGCATTAAGCTCATGGGCTTCCTTGAGTTCTTCAATGAACTTCAAGTGTTGAGTGGAAGGTGATGATAATGGAGAGTGGTTGTTATTTGGTGGAAGTGGTGGTGACACTCTTGGTGGTGGAGACATTTGTGAACTTGGGTAATTATGAGTGAATGAAGGTGGACATATGGATGATTGGTTATGTGTGTGAAAGGGTTCATTAGGATGAGGTTTAGGTGTTGGTTGAGTTTGAACAACATCATTTGTTGGGTTATGGCAAATGTCAAGCTTCCTCCTCCAAAAGAGTATTTATGGTGTAGTGATGATGTGATTGTGGAAGGTAAATTTTGGAGGGTGGTTTGTGACAAAATGTGTTTGTGAATTTTGGGAAGTATAGGATAAAATGGGCTAAAAAATAGAAAAAGGGAGCAGCACCTTCGACCATCAGATGGCCGGTCCCCTTAAATATTAAGGGGGCCGCCTAATGAATTAAGGGGGCCGCCCATCTGCTGATTTCCAGGTTACTGGAAATGGGTTTTTGGTAGAAAATTGTTGAAAGGGTTGTGTTTTTGGGTTTAGTTTCAAGCAAGTCCAACTTCTTTTTAGGCAATTTAGGATTTAATAACTTATGTATGCTAAGCATATTCATTATTATCTAGCATGCAAACAACTCATTTAGGATGTAACATATATACGTTAGACAAGAAAACACTACATAGCACCAAGTAATTCATAGTATCATATTTAGGAAGATTAATAAGCTAGTTAATTAATCCTATTGATTATCTATGTACAAGGGAATGTGGAGTTGTGATAGCATGGACTTCTAGACTTGTACCAAGTGATGTAACACCCGAGGCAAATCCCACATCGGCTGTGGCTTGGAGTGATGCTGGGTATATAAGGATAACATACGCCTTACTAGACACAACGCGTTTTGTGGTCTACTGCGAGTGGGGTTCTTAGGAACTGGCAGTTAAGTGTGCTCATGTGAGAGTAGTACTGGCTTGGGTGACCTGCCGGGAAGTCTTCAAATGAGGCCACAAAAACAAAGCCGTGAGCCTGCGGGCAAAGCGGACAATATTGTGGTCTGAGTAGGCGGGATGTTACAAGTGGTATCAGAGCCACTCCTGAGCCGTTCGGGATGGTAGGGAAAACCTCATCGAGGACGATGAGTCCCTAAGGGGGGGTGATTGTAACACCCTAGGCAAATCCTACATCGGCTGTGGCCTGGAGAGATGCTGGGTTCATAAGATTACATTCGCCTTACAATGACACAACGCGTTTTGTGGTCTACTGCGAGTGGGGTTCTTAGGAACTGGCAGTTAAGTGTGCTCATGTGAGAGTAGTACTGGCTTGGGTGACCTGCCGGGAAGTCTTCAAATGAGGCCACAAAAACAAAGCCGTGAGCCAGCGGGCAAAGCGGACAATATTGTGGTCTGAGTAGGCGGGATGTTACAAGTGAGATCTTTAATAAGTAAACCATGATTTTTCATTATTGATTTAGTTCACTTATAAGTGTCATATACACAAGTATATATGACATATATGAGATCACCAAGCATGATTTAAAGAAATGTTTTTGGCATTATTCAACAATGCTTGAAAGTAGGTTTTATGTGGATGTGAAAAGTATATTAATGAAATAGTTTTGGCTTTGTTTCAAAATGTTTTTATGAGGAAAGAAAACATATTTTTCCAATCTTTGGTTTTTGATAAACACGTAATTATGGACACAAGTTTGAAAGAAAGGTAGGATGGTGAAACATGTTTAATAGCAATGTGTCATAATCTTTTGAAAAATCATTTTTCCAAAATGTGAAGTTTTTAAAAATAAGTCCCATTAATTATAGGTTTAAAAATAGTGGTTTATAAAAGATCTCATTTTCAAGGGCATTGGTTAAGTCTATTGTCACATGATACCTCTTTCTACATATCCTATGGCATTTAAGCATGTATTATGACTAAATACAAAAATACATCATGTCAGAGTAGTTAGAGAAAAACAAAAGCTATTATAATGACAATGCATTCAACAACTAAACAAATAATTACGAAGGCATGCAGTCAAATCACATAGGAGCAAGTAAACATCTAGAAATTTTATATACGCAAGATGACATAAATCTAGGAATGAAAAGCTCTAGTGAAAAGCAAAGTTCATAACAGTAAATTATCGTTAGGTATATTTAGGAAGAATAATGTATTCAAGTTGGAGAATGAGTATGAGACTATTACTAGTGGTGCTCAATTCAGGCTAAACACGACCGTTTTTACGGGTTACACACACCCAACTTCTCACATAGAAGCAATTCAACCGTTAGGTCAAATTGAGTTTCTAGTCAATAGATTCTCCAGTAGTCATTCTCTTTTTAGAAGAAATTAAGTTCCTAAATTTACCTATTGAAGAGTACCAAATATGAAGATTGCTTGGTTCACTAACACTTAGGGGGGCTAACTAAAGGGTTTCTAGTTTATTAAGCCACATAACGAATATAACTAAAGTGTAAAGGCAAAGCAACCTATCAGACTAAGCATATCCTAAGGCATTAATAAGATTATATGCATGAAGTAATTACTTATGAAATTTAAAAAGAGAACTTACCTCACGTCCTAGCTTTTCTTCGTAATGTCTCAGATGTTGATCGACGTGTGAATGATAGGTGAGTCGGATGATGATCTTCTCCTTCGTCTGTGTCACTCCATGATCTTGGATTGAGTTCACTTTGGAGTTGATTCATGTAGTCTTCGTCGCTAACACCTTCATTAACAACATTTGAACTAGTAGCACATGTATCTATTTTATCTAAATGTTTATCTATTAAATTTTCTAAGATAACTAATTCATGTACAAGATCAAAATCCTCATCTTTGGCTTGACATTTTTCTTGATGAAAGATTAAGAAATTTTTCCAAATATCATTTGCCGTTTTACAGAAGAATATTCTTTCATATTCAACTTTCGGCAAGGTATTATAAATAATTATTTTAGCTTTATTATTTATTTCATTCTTTGTTTTCAAATAATCAATTTGACTTTCAAATCCGTTTTTGTTTGTCTTTCAAAATCCGTTTTTGTTTGATTTTCAAAATCAGTTTTTGTTTGACTTTCAAAATATGTTTTTGTTTAACTTTCAAAATATGTTTTTGTTTGACTTTCAAAATCACCAATCGAAATGACATGCCAAAGATCTAGATCAATTGATTTCACATAAGTTTCAAATTTATTTTTCCATTCAAGAAAAGTATAGTTTTCAAATAGTGGTGGTTTTAGCAAAGATTCCCCTTCTAAATATTTTTCGGATTCCATAGATCGTTTCAAGTTTTAAAATACAGTATATTTTAAAAATCTTGATTGACGTGGCTCCTGATACCAATTGTGGAAAACTAGAAGGGGGGGGGTTGAATAGTTTTACGTCTTTTTAATTTTATTATGAAAACCTTTGTTTTATACTTTTAAAAACTTTAGATTCTAGTTTGTTATGAAAAATAAAACTTAAATCTTATTATTAGTTATATATGTATTCTTTTAAATTGATTGTAAAAGTTTTGGTTTCTTGAATGGATTTTCAATTTAATCTTTATGTGAAGTCGACCTCTAATTAATACTAGCAATTATATAAGCCTATGTGTATGAAAGTAAAGATGATGCAAGTAAAGAAATAAATAAGGTATGGAAAGATCTAACCGAGACACGAGAGATTTATAGTGGTTCGGCTACAAGGACACCTTCCTTGCCCTACTCCACTCCCCGAGCACACCTTGCTCGAGAGTTTTCTTCACAACTTCAATAAGCTCCCTTATGGCGGAGAAAACCGTACACAACTTTGGCTTACACGGGTTTAACGACACAAAGCTAAATGTCGAGTTCTAATCGTAGCTAGAACCAATCTCACAACTTCACAACACAACTTATTCACGACTACTTCACAACGGCTTCACGACTGCTTCACGACTTCTTCACGACTTCAACACGACCGCTACACAACCTCTATGATGCGGCTTCACGACTTCAACACTATGTCTTCATGACTAAGACTTCACGACTTCAACATGTCCGCTACATAACCTCTATGCTACGGCTTCACGACTTCAACACTAGGACTTCACGACTAGGACTCCACGGCTTCAACACGACCGCTACACAACTTCTATGTTACGGCTTCACGACTTCAACACTAGGACTTCACGACTAGGACTTCACAACTTTAACACGACCGCTTCACAACTTCTATGCTATGGCTTCATGACTTCAACACAAGGACTTCATGTCTTCTAAGCTATGGCTTCACAACTTCTACACCACGGCTTCACGACTTCTACACTTTGACCTCACAACTTCTATACCACAACTGCTTATACAACATCTTCACTACTTACACACAACACTAGTCTACAACACACACCTTACATACAAATGAATGAATGATTTACAAACTTTGTTAAACACACAACTTAAGTAACAAAATGATACTAAGTTGTAATACTTCTAATCTTGATTGATAGAAGCATTCTTCTTTTGCACTTGGATGGTGGAAGCTTGGATCACTTGGAAACCAATGCTTAAGATTACATGATCAAAGGTTTTTCTAAGATATGAAATGAGATCTACTACAGAAAGTTTTAGTGTAAAAGGGTTGAGAAAAAATCCAGGAGAAGGCTTGTATTTATAGGGAAAAATCTGGACAGCTGGAGCCTACTGGAGCGGGGGCGGTCCCCTTAATAGAGGCGGTCCCTTAATTATTAAGGGGGCCGCCTAGTAAAATTAAGGGGGCCGCCCCTACTGAACGTTGGCCAATTTTGTCCTTTTGTGGGGAAGGTTTTTCTGGAACATTTTAACTGATTTTGGTTAAAAATTTGAATTCATATTTTTATAAAAGATTAAACATTTTTATTTAATACCAAAAATGTTTTTCAAAAATATATAAAATGTTTTTGATGTTTTATAAAAAATCTAGTTATTAAGAAAATGTTCCTTTGATCATATAATGCATTAAGCACTTGTTTATTCATACCTTAAGTGATTAAGTTGTAGAAGTGAATATTTACAACTAAATACTTGTTTATTTGATAAGTTTATGTTTTAATGAGTTTACATTTTGTGATCATCAAAACATAGAGATATGAATAAATATTGATAATGTTTTTAGGCATTATTTATGTCAACACCAGTAATAATCGGCCATATTCTCAATTAGTCCTGCATCAGTATCTCTACACCCCAACCAATTCAAGACATCTTTTCCAAATATACACCCAACATACATTAGTGAGCCCTCCATTTTACCTGGTCGGCCAATCCTATATGTGACACCATCCCTTCTAGCCTATCTATCCTTATCTTAATGTAAGCATGTAAACTTCAAGACATGTTTGACTTAGGAATTGGAATCTTGTATTTCTAGTAATAATCGGCCATATTCTTATGATAAGCCAAAGCAGCTTGAACCGGATCCTTGACCTTCAATGACAGGTTACGAGACAACCGGTACATAAATATACAGACCCAAACACCACAATCCCCATACCTTCCACCTTGTTTAGGTACATCACGTGCATACTCAAAGGAGACATGATAGTTATTGGGATCTATATTCTTCCTTTGCATCACCTCACTCTCAACAAGATACTTGGGTAGTTGACGTGAAAAAACTGACCTGAAATTTAACCACCAGCTACGTTTTTCAGGTTCTGAGCATCCAAGGCTATCGTAGAATTTTATGACACCAGTTTTAATGGCTAATTCGCCCAGGCACCAGTGTAAATCAGGTTCATTGATTGGAAAGAACACCTAAAATGTAAGAGTTATATCAGGTTAATAAAAATAATTAGTACTCTTTAGTGCAAATATATTATAAGTCATTTCTAATATTTGATAATTAAAATACACACCTTTTCGACGCCTTCACGAAACCACGGGATGCCGTTTGTTACTCCATTAGCATAAAACAGCGGCATCCGCGACTCAAGGATCATTGTTGCAAAAAATGGGCTAACAATGACCCAATCAGCATCATCAGGTCTAAATTGCATCATAAGATCAACCCATAAACAGAGATGCTGCCATTTAAAAATTGAAACAAAAAGAAGTTAGCTAGGATACCCCCGCATACAACTACACTTTGAACTAAAAGCTTGTAAGAATTACATACCGTATCACTGAGCCAACCTCTGTTTATGTCATCCCTACCAAATAATCCTAGCCAAAACTGGAGATTAGCAGTGGTACTTGCGGAGCCCCATGGAAACACAAACAACTGTCGGCTCTTACTCCGCTTATGTGAATCCAAGAACAATTGTACTTCTGGATGCACAAACACTCTGAACTTTGTCGCTAAAACATTACGACGGAGATTCTGAAATTTATAAAGCAAATAATGAATAGATAATAAAACATAAGCTACATCATTGTTATTAACATTAAGAAGAAATGATGTAACTAAATACCTCTTTGAACGGTTTAAGATTGATTTCTTTCCCATCAGGTCCAATGACTGAAGGAAATGTCGGTTTCAGATGACGTTTTATTTGCCTTCTTGGTGTGGTCGAAGGTTGCTGCATATATGGAGATTGATAAACCTTGCTAACCTTCCTCTCCCGTTCAAAAGGCACACGTAGGGTTGTAACCTTATTTTCCTCACAGTCAATGGACTCGACAAATCTAACGTTAGCAGGAGACCTAATTAGAGGACTGAAAGCAGCCTCTGACTTTATCTCCATTGGTGTCCTCTGTAACTCATCACCAAAAAAAATAACATCCTGAAAAACAGTTTGCGCCAGATCATTAATTCTACGTAGTGGCTTGAATGTCTATGTTAAATTCAAATCGCGAACTACAAGAGCACTAATTAACCAAATCAATCGCGAACTACAAGAGCACTAATTAACCAAAAGGAACTGCCGTCGAAAATGAATTTTTTTTATCTTAACATTATGAAGGTATATTTACCGGGTTAAAAGGAGACTCTGAGTTTGGCATCTCACTCTTCACGCCCTGCACTTCCACATCTTCATCACTCTTCACGCCCTGTGGGTTGTTGTCCTCACTCATCACGCCCTTCAACTTCACATCTTGCTCAACTCCAAAACAAGTATCAACCTGTAACTTTTTTGTGAGTATACATGTTTAACGTTATATTTAACGTATTAGGAGACTGTAACTTTTTTTCTTCACTCAGCACGCCCTTCACTTCCACATCTTTCTCAACGTCACAAACATTATCATCCTAATAAAATACACGTGTAAACAGGCCAAATTTTGAATGTATTAACTCATAAATAAACAATATAACTTACATATATTACCTGACCATCAAAAAGGTCAACCATTACTTCTTGCACTTCTTGTGTAGATAAATCGTTACCAGAACAATTGAAGATATCTTCTTGCACATTCATATTGTGAGAAGCACCAACATCCACAGCATCAATTCCAGTTGGCTAAAAAAAAATAATAATAATAAAAATATATATTAATAAAAGATATCAACACATGTAAAACATTGTTTGGTACATATACTATTGTAAAGAACAAACCTTTGAATCATTATCTACATCCATATTATCGTCATTGTCAATACCGGTCTGAAAAAAATATAAATACTTACGTTAAATAATTGGTTCAGTAATTGCGGTGAACTGAATAAATAAACATATCTATTATACATAACAGTTTATCTAACAAACCTACATAAGATACAAATTAATATATTGAACAATCTGGATGAGTAAGCAGAAGTAATGATTCGTTGTAGGGGCACATGAAGAAGGACCCTGCATCTGCTTCAACACGAAGATTAATAAACTCTTGTGACCGAACATGGAAAACTTCAAGAGTGTGATCCATTTGGTAGGGCTGATCAGATTCAAAAATTGGATCCCCGCTATTCGTAAATCCAATTATTTTTAATAAATGAGGAGTGAAAATGTTAAATAGTGTTTTAAATGATTTTATTTTGTTACAACCATCCAAGTTTATCTGCCATAAACAGAACGTGTGCCATTGATCTCCTATAATGTTTCCATAAATAACAAGAGACTCTCCTAGCTTTGAAATATAGAAAGGTACAGGAATCCGATCTCTTAAGCTCTCAGGTATATCTAATACCGAGAAGTTGTGGTTAACCAAATCAAAAGCGACAAGCATATAACATTTTTGAGAAGAAACACCATCAGAACCAAATATCCTTTCAGAAGCCGCCCAATAAATAAAACTACCTAATACCACCTGACTTGACCGTTTAAGTCGGATTGATTGACGAGGCAGATGTTCATTTTCTAACTTCTTCCAGCGCCGGGACCTCAATATAAATACTGAAACATTCCACGATCCGTGTCCATGAACCGGATATGAAATCCTCAAAATTGCAGGGTCAAAAGTGTGTGGATTAACACCAAAACCCACAGCAACTTTATGAGAAATAAAAGATTGACTTGACAGACGAGGGATTCGTATAGCAACTGATTTTCTTATGGATGGGTTCCAAAGAACAGCCATCTTTAAAGAATCAGAAAAACACCACATACCATGAGAGGTGCCAATTGGCACAAGATTCAAAAATCTTAAACGTGTACTACAAAAGACTTTAGGAAGACTTGGAAATACAAAAAGTTGTTGTGACACATTGACATTATTATCAACAAAACACATACATTTTGACTCAACAAAACCTTGCTTATACATTATAAGCAAACAACAAGGCAGAGTCGGGCTAACACCGAAACCGACATGGAAGTTGGAGTTGTCGATGAAAGTCTTCCATGTCTTTGAAACAGTTCTAAACTGAAGTAAGGCATGTACAGGAAGTTTAGTAATGATTTCCATTTGAATTTCAAACGGTATGTTGTCAGACATTTTTGATAAAGAAGGCAAGTTAGAAGTGAAGTTATGAATGATTTTACAGCTTGGGAGAGTTGTCTATTTATAAACTAAAGTAGTGTGGTAGGTAGCAGTGTAGTAATGAACTAAAGTTGTTTAGGTGAAGTTATTAAATGCAACACTAGTGTCATAAATACTAGCCTAGTAATGAACTAAAGTAGTTTAGGTTAAGTTTTTATCTGTATATGCCTTTCGTGATTCAATGATATGGCGGTTCATAATTCATCTGTATAATCGCTAGAAGCAAAACTAAATATAAAAAACAGGTTAAAAGGATTGTTAGTAATATAACCTTTTCAACAAAAGCTCGTGCAGTGTCGGATCGACCACCATTCTTCTGATTAACCCCGCCAGGCACCAAATTCTTGATATAATTATGAAGTTCATTAATTTGATCTTGCATATGAGCAATTTGGGCTGAAACTGTTGCACCAGGTGGCAAATCTTCATGACGAGTGGGAATGGGGCTAACCTCATCAGGCTTAAAATGCTTTAGATAATTACGTAATTCATTAATTTGCATTTGCATGTTAGCCATTTGAGATGTAATTGCTCCTGTAGGTGGCATGTCTTCCCCCATAAATGGTTCAACTTCTCCACCTTCCTTTGAACATCTGGACCAACAGCCGAACCACTTCTTCTACGTGGTGTCAGCTTTGGCCGCCGAACTGATCTATTCGCTGCTCGTGTAGCAATGGCTGGACTAGGTGTAGTATCAATGTACAACCTCGTATTATACCTCCGGAAATAGTCTACACTTGATCTCCACCAAAGTTCATTCATCTCAGTCTCTGAAGTAAAAAAATGTATTTATAAACTTACCATATGCTCTTAATAACATTAAAAATCATAAACAATGTGTCTAAAAGAGAATATTATAACCTGTCGGTACTAGGCGAAAACATTGAGTAGTATGAAAATGAAGATCATAATCAGTCTTCTGAAAACTATGTCCATCCTCCCAAGCAACACCCCGAGGGATCACATTGTCTTCTTTATTCCACCAATTTCTTGAATTGTGGTAGGTTTCCAAAAGCCAAATCTGAAAAATTTATTATTAACGTTAGCATAAAAATGACAAGTTACAATACAGAATTAAATTATTTTTAATGAATCCTAAGTTATGAAATGTACCAACCTTCAAAGCGAAAGCAAATCCACACAACGTATATGTTGCAGTGTAACGATCGCCCTTGGAAGCAATTTCTGTCAAGTGACGGTCTCTAACATTTGAAACCGCATTATAAACTTTCTTGTGAAACTCAACCCAGATATACTCGCCCCATGGAAATGCATTCCATGCATAAAAGTCATCTACCAAAACCAGTATCTCATTGGGGATTACATTTCTTTCCTGTTTGCCCATAAAAATATTCTCTAAGAATAGAAGCAGGCAAAGGCGTACAGCATCATCATTTGAAAGCTCATCAAACTCAACTTGATCATTAAGAATCTGAACAAGGTGTTCAGTCTTTATGGCACTAATTTTCTCGGAACGACTCTCTTTAAGAAAACTTAACATACGCTTACCAAAACCAGATTGGCGTTTCTTTAAATGGTCTAAAGAAACATCACCAAAACGAAAACCTAACACCAAGCACATATCTTCCCGACCAAATTCAAGAGTGTGTCCCGAAATATCAAAATACATGGGAGTATTTATATCAGGGTTTTCAACATCGCGTTGATGTTGAAGTAAATAATGAAGCAAATGGTTGTCATGCTCGTATGTTTTGATATTCAACCATTACCCAAAAACAGTGCTTTTAAAAAAGTTAAGCCGCTCGGGATTGAAGTTCAATTTTTGGCTTATCTTTTTTATGTAGTGCAACTTAGTTCTGGTACTCACCTTCGCAGCATACAACTACACAGGATAACAAACAAAACATAAGAAATATTAGCATATGTTACAAAGAGATATTAACATAACATTTAACAAATATAGACTATAATTCATAACCTAGCAGCAGGTTGTAGTATACTAGCAGACTCAGCAGCAGGTTACATACACTAGCAGCAGGTTGAAGTATACTGGCAGCAGGTTAACACTTGGACAATTTTCAGACTTAACGGCCCAGGTGATTTGGCCTAAAATAAGCACTTAAATGCCTAGAGCAAACCCTAACCACAAATGCCTAAAATAAGCCTAAAATAAGCAGCAGGTTACATACAGACTCAGCAGGTTGAAGATTCACTTAGTCAAATCTTCAGACTCTAGTCTACAGACTCATCAGCAGCAGTAGAGCACTAGCAGCAGGTTGAAGTATACTGGCAGCAGGTTAACTTGGACAATTTTCAGACTTAACGGCCCAGGTGATTTGGCCTAAAATAATCACTTAAATGCCTAGACCAAACCCTAACCACAAATGCCTAAAATAAGCAGCAGGTTACATACAGACTCAGCAGGTTGAAGATTCACTTAGTCAAATCTTCAGACTCTAGTCGACAGACTCAGCAGCAGGTTACATACACTAGCAGCAGGTTGAAGTATACTGGCAGCAGGTTAACACTTGGACAATTTTCAGACTTAAAGGCCCAGGTGATTTGGCCTAAAATAAGCACTTAAATGCCTAGAGGCTAGAGCAAACCCTAACCACAAATGCCTAAAATAATCAGACTTAACGGCCCAGGTGATTTGGCACCTTCAACAATTGTTTATTCCAGGTATGTTAACAACATAAAGGTTGCAACCTACCTCGTTATGCTATTAACAATACAATGCAGACAATGCAAACCAAAATAACCACAATGATCTATCAATCAAAGCAAAAAATAGCAAACAAAAGGGCTTATACAAACAAAAAATTATATAAAAAAAAAAAAAAAAAAAAAAAAAAAAAAAAAAGTGTGGGTTACTGTGCAAATCGCACATTTTACTTACTTCTCTAGCAGCCATATCTTTGATCGGAATAATAGAGGATTTGATGCTTGTCTGTATTTCCTAATTGGCAAAATCAGCAGTTGTCTGTGTGTTCTTGAAAGAGGGTTTGATGTTCTTGAAACAGCGTTTAGTGTGTGTTGGTGTGTGTTCTTGAAAGATGTACTGTAAAATTTTTGAATTTTATTTACCGAAACAATTAATTAGTGTGTGTTTTTGGATCAAATTAGTGTAGTGTGTGTGTGTTTTTTTTTGTGTTTGCAGCAAAAAGAAAAAAAAAAGTACAAAGAAGGACTGACGGAAAGTACAAATCAAATCTTTTGGAAAGATATTTTTAAAAAAGGTACGCCGTCAGTCGAGCAGTTTCAAGTCGAGCACCGTCGGTTGAGCATTGACTTTTAAAAAGGTAAATAGTAACAAAGATTCTCTAAAGATTTGAAAGTACCTTTGGAATGACACATGTCAAGATTCTAGTGGAGTCGAGCGGTCGAGCAGTCGAGCGTGACAAAAATGGGAAAGAGGTGTTGAGAGTGACTATTAAATAGACCATGTTTTTTTTGAAATACTATTTTGGTAATTACCTCTTCACCATGACTTTCTTTCAATTTTTAGTGGCAATGGTAATGCAAAATTAACCAATCATTTTTTTTTCCTTATTTATAAATATACTAAACAATTATATAAAAACATTAAATTTTATTAATAACTCAAAGAAAATTACAAAATGCTTAGGAAAAATAAAATTATAAAACCACTATTCATCAAGGTATGGCAAGTCTTGAACCGCTACGTGCTCTGTAAGATCATATCGGAGACGGTTATGGATATCTTCGTCGAGCAACTCCTGTAGAACATTATCATCAAAAACTGGCGCGACCGGCGGATCCATTATATGAACCGGTGATATTGCCATCCCATCGTCTTTTAAAATCATATTGTTCAATATAATACACGTATAAACGATTTTTCGAATTTTTTGGACGGACATAGGCCGGAGAGGACGACTTAGAATAAACCATTTTCCCTTTAGACGACCAAAAGCTCGTTCGACATCCTTTCTTGCAGACTCTTGTAGCTTTTTGAATTTCTTTTCTTTTGGGTCAGTAGGATACGGATATGCTTTAACAAATGTTGAATACCTAGGATATATTCCATCGGTAAGATAGTATCACAAAATTTATATAAAAAAAAAAAAAAAAAATACAAAAATATATACGACATATTTAAAATAACGAAATAAAATATATATATATATATATATATATATATATATATATATATATATATATATATATATATATATATATATATTATATATATATATACGAAATATTTATAATTGATAAAAACAAATAATAACCTGACGTTCTTCGTGCCATGTTTAAGTAGTCATCAAATCTATCCGGCGGTTCACCGGTTGCGAGTTGGCGAATGGCCGACGTACATTTTTGTAACGCCGTAAAACTTTTTTTCCCAACGCGTCATATCCCGGTTGAAACCACTCGATTTGCGCTTCAATTTCACCAACAATTCGTAAATACAATGTTTTACTCATACGAAAACGCTCGCGAAACTTATCGTCGTTAAATTTTGGTTCTTCAACAAAATAATCATTGTTTAGAGTTTCTAATGCTCTTTCACGAAAACGGGTTATATAACCACGTATTTCCTTAGAACTTGCCGTGTCTTCAAGTGCCTCGTATCCGGCTAACAAAGCTTCAAACGTACTACCGGATTCCCATAGATAGGATGATTCAGTTGGAATAAAAACTTCGTCCGAGGATGAAGAAGATGATGCGTAAGCCATGGCTAGTAGTGTGTGATTAGATGGTAAATATTTTGTGATTTGGTAGTGTTTATAAAATTACAAGATCAAGTTGCAATTTAAAGGGAACAAATTTTTTTTTTTTTTTTTTTTTGTTTGAAAAAGGCCTCAAACGGCTATATCATTAAATGCCCAACTTCCAAATTTGTTGGTTGATGTGCATGCTGAATCGGCATGTGATGGTCTTGCACCATGACTTTTCGTTGATGCCGCATGGGTGGTTATGGAGGATGCCGATCGGCATGGCATGCCGAGCCTCCATGACCTTGCCATTGGCACCCCCCTAAGGAGGTTTGTATAGTCTATCCCTTTACATTATCTTTTGTTTGGGGTGCATTATCTTTTACAATATTTTTTGATCGTTTTTTTTCCTTTTTTCTTTACAGGCAGTGGGTATATTTTTTATGTCAATTTGTTTTAGGAATAAAAATGTTTCGATATTTATTCTCTTTTTTTTTTTAATATTTTTTCTCTCGGTTTGTTGCAAGAATAACAGACACCGTACCCAATTATCGTATTTAGAGAGGTGCGGTTAATAGATTTAGAATAAAAAAGTAGATAAAATAAATAATTTTTGTCACATCAAACAAGGGTGCAATTAATATGATGCGGTACGGATAACACCACTCAAATTATTATCTAAAGTATAAAAACCTCGACTTGATGATATTTACACATGAACTTTTACTTCATGCACATAGATTTTACTTATATGATACTAGTGGTCCCACTAAAGTTATGTTAAATTTATGTGTATGAATCAAAAGTGTATGTGTAAATATCATTATCTAAACTATAAAAACCTCGATGAACTCATGTGGTTCCAACGTGGCCAGAGGCTAGAGGCGAATCCTGAACAACTCCATTCAAACTAACTTGAAATGGGATGAGTGATTTCTGTTTGGTGCCAAAAATAGTAAAACCTTTTTTCGCTTTAAAAGTAAATAATATGTGGTTCTCGATTGTGTGGACATCCAAATTCCTATTAAAGATGTCTACGAGCCTACTATTATTCTGTTTGGCGTGAGGCATATATGCAAACGTGAAAATTAAATCATCACGTTATGACAAAACTTGCAACGTCTTTTATTCCTTTTCGCGACACATATGCGCCTAACTAGTGTGGTTGTCAGCGGTCCTGAGGATTTAATGCCCGGGCGACCTCACTAAAATATGCCTCTTGTAAACAAAAAATATTTGATTTTTTTAGAGTTTTGAACCTAGTAAAGCTAGGCGGCTCATCCCCACGCCGAATTCTATTTATTAAGTAACATATTACAATACAAGACAATGAATTTTGAATGACAAGTTCACATAGATCACCTTAAATGATGCCGTCGTGCATTTCTTGAAGCAAATTCATCAATTATTTTAGTCGACATTTGCTAAAAACTTACTTCCTATAAAGTTAAAATGTTTGCAACGCTTGATCGATCGCTACAATTTTTTCCCCATTCGTGAATGGAAAGATGAAGTCTGTTTGATGCAACCAAGAGATGAATCCCTTGAAGTGGTGTTAGAATACGAATCAACTCCTTTAAAACTGTAACCCTAAGTTCATCAGCATCAACCACAATGGCACCAAGTACAACCCTGTGAGCAGCCAGAGCTCTTTCCACCTCATGATCAGAACCGTTGTTGGTAGCTAATATAATAAGTGGCTCGACAGTTGTGAATTCCTGCAAGTCATCCCAAAATAATTGTTTCACATTGAATAATGCTAATTTTGTATATTTTTTTGGTGAAATATACCAAACTGTGAGCATAAGCCAAACTTGGGCCCGTTTATAAGTTTATGTCCACCAATAAATTTTGTTAAATTACAAGATAAAAAATTTCCAACAATAAAGAGGGAAATAAAAATAAAAATAAAAATTTAAATTAATCCAATCTTTCATACAATATTTAGAGGGGCATTTTATCCTGACCCCCCTATAGGGTGTGTACGCAATCATTGTATGCAGCGGCCGGTTGTACGATATATTTTACGGGTTGTACATTTGACTAATAGGGGATGTTAGGATAACACATCCATATTTAGATGTCATCTACGTTCGAGTATCTAGATATCATTGCACATGCTTTATATATATATTGCCGCTAAAAGAAATTGGTCCGATCCATTTGTTTTTTGTCATGTCTCGCTTAGCTTACATTGTTAAACCTCCCGTCTCACTTAGGCTAGTTTATAGACGTGGAACTGACCAATCCGCAATAGGTAATAAAGAATACTTCATATTACATTAGACAAGCAAGTGACATTCCGTAAACATAGCGAGAAAATAACTAGGAGTACGGACGTCAGATTCATATTTTTAGTTTAGTAATCATCATTCGAAAACTTAGTTTGTAAACCAAACTTAGGCACAAATATTCTACTTAACCATAAAATCGCAACTGACATAAAGAAAAGTAATATACCTGCAAATTAGCCATCCTTGAAGAAATCATTTCCTCACTAGAAACAGTATTAGCATGAAGAGCTTTTATCAACTTCACTTGCTTACCACTATATTCATCCCCACACTTACTACTCTCTCCATCACACATTTTCGGAAGCTTTATATCTAAATTTTCGGATTCGGACTCAAATATAGAGTAGAGCACTCGTATATAAATCGACGGTTTGAATCCACCAATCCAAAACAAAGAGTTCTCGAAAGAAGTGCACCTTGATGGTGAAAAGATGGACAAGGTATCGTTTGATCTTGTCAGGTGGTAGTCAGTAAGATGTTGGATATTTTTTTCCGCTAGCTGGCGTAGGTCTTTGTCGTCGTTAGGGACCGTGGTTAGGACGTGGACTAGCTCTTTAAGGTTGGTTCGTTGTAGGGCGATCCAATGAAGGAAGTGTTTGCAAGGAATTATTGTTGTTGGTGATCATGGTTTAATTTGTTGTGTGAAATGTAATGTTAAATACTGCGACGATTATATATAATACAAAATTTTAGGTTGCAACCTTCGTATTTTGTCCCTCAACGTACACGTGACATGATTTATTATAGGTACGTATAGTATGATAAGGTATATATAGACATATAATTAGTACAAGATCATAATTGAAACAAGCAGGAATATGCCCGCGCGTTGCGACGAGGCTTGTTTGTTCAACAAATTTTTTTTTTTTTTTTTTTTAGTTGAATAAGTTTATAAATTTTTTGGTTAAATAAGTTTTGTAAATGTAAAGAAACACAAGTTTATACCAAAAGCAGTTTTATTATACCAGAACTTCAAACAAATCGATCACAACTGATCTCAATCAGTAACAACAACACAAACAGATCTCAATGTGTTATAACTACAATTACAATCAGAATCAATCACTAGGAATGATTAAGGTGATCAAACTAGCTAAAAACAAACTAGGGTTTACAATATGTGAGAGAGTTGAGAGCAGAGATAATAGAGAGAGAAAACGGTGAGTGAATTATGAGGCTAGGGCTTTGTCCTTATGCCTTATATACTAGCAACACCGACTTAGTTCCAGCTTCAAATCTTTAGCCCTTCATTTTTCAGCTTCTATCAATCTACAGCCCAAACTCTTATCTTAGCTAAACCTGAAAATATAAAATGGCAATATTGGTCCCGGCCTGTGATATTGTTCCAGGTTTAAGGTTATTTTCAACATCCCCCTTAACCTAAATCTGGAAAACATCAGTCAATCCCAGTTTTGAAACCAATTTTTTGTGTTGAAACTTATCAAGTCCTGTAGTAAAAATATCAGTAGTGTGTTCTACTTTGAAAATCTTTTTTGTTTCAATAACATCAGCTAAATTTTTTTCTCTCACAAAGTGAAGATCAATTTCTAAATGTTTTGTTCTTTCATGAAACACTGGATTAGCTGCTATCTTAATAGCAGCTTGACTGTCACAAAAAACCTTAATAGGTATAAAATGTTCCCAGTTTAAGTCATTCAAAATTTTAAGGACCCAAACAATCTCTCTGATGTAACAGAAGCTAAAGCTCTATATTCAGCTTCTGCTGAAGACTTAGATAAGGTATTTTGTTTTTTACTCTTCCAAGATACTAATGAGCCATTAAGAAATAAGCAAAAACCAGTAACTGATTTTCTAGTAATAAGACATTTAGCCCAATCAGCATCTACAAATGCTTCAAGAGAAGTATTTGCAGTTTTAGTGATGTGAATACCCATCCCAGGTTAACCCTTCAAATACCTCAACAATTTTAGTGCAATTTTCAAATGTGATTTTAAGGGTTTATGCATGAACTGACTCAAACAATGTACAAAATAGGATATATCAGGCCTGGTGTGAGTAAGATAGATCAGTTTACCAATTAACTTTTGATACTCAGTAATGTTATCTAAAATATGATCATTTTCAGTTGGCTCATTAATGATAGAAAGATTATTTTCAAGAAGAGTATAAGAAGGTTTACAAGCAAGCAAACCAAACTCAGATAAAAGATCAAGGCAATACTTTCTTTGAGAAAGACAAAATCCATTTTTAGTTTCTAAAACCTCAATAACCAAAAAGTATTTAAGTTTTCCCAAATCTTTAATCTGAAACTTGGTTTTCAAAAAAACTTTAAAGTTTTCAATAGCTTCAAGATCATTACCAGTGATGATAATATCATCAACATAAACAAGTAAAGCAACAAAGATACCTGATTCACTTTTAGTAAACAAGGAATAGTCACTCTTACTTTGTTTAAAACCAGTTTCAATTAATGCAGAAGTCAACTTAGCATTCCACTGTCTAGGTGCTTGTTTCAACCCATACAATGACTTTTTAAGCCTGCAAACTCTGTTATCATTCTCATCAAAAAAACCTTTAGGTAAAGTCATATAAACAGTTTCCTCAAGATCACCATAAAGGAAGGCATTATTTATATCAAGTTGAAATATAGGCCAAGACTGCTGAACATCTAAGTTAATAACACACCTAATAGTGACAATTTTAACAACAGGTGAGAAGGTTTCATCAAAATCCACTCCTTCTCTTTGATTAAACCCCTTAGCTACTAGTCTAGCCTTATACCTATCAATGTCACCACTAGATTTGTACTTAGTCTTAAAGACCCATTTAGAACCTATAGCTTTTCTACCAGCAGGCAAGACCACAATTTCAAAAGTATCATTACTATATAAAGCACCCATTTCTTTATTCATTGCCTCTATCCAGTGCTGAGACTTGCTGGCCTCCTTATAAGTTTTAGGCTCAAAAGCTTTATTTAACTCAATTATAAAACATAAGTTCTCAGAACTCAATTTAGAATATCCAACAAACTTTTCATGACCATATTTTACTTTTGAGTCAACAACAAACTCATTATATTTATTTGGAAAAATAGAAGTTCTTTCAGACCTTCTCAAAGGCTGATTTTGAAAATATTGATTTGTTTCTGTGGTTGGAAAACTAGAATTGATACCCTCAGTATTTGCAGTTTCAATATCATTTGAAGGGTCCAATTCTGTTTCACTCTCATAAGTTGCAGCCCTCTCATTCCCTAAGGCAAAACCATTGAAACCTTGAAAGTGCTCCAAATCACGTTCATCAAGGTCAATTGTTGGACTACCATTTAGGGAAGAGTTTCTGCCCTCTGCATGAGGTGCTGCATTTTTATTAAAGTCATCATTGGGTATGCCATGGTCCTCATACACAACTTCATTAAAGAAGTTTGTATGATCCAGACCATGACTATCACTTATGTCGACAGAAACAGTTTTAGTCTTGAAAGGAAAAACATTTTCAAAAAAGTTAACATCTCTGGAGTACAAAAACTGTTTTCTTTCAAGACTGTAAAGTTTATACCCCTTTTTAAAAGAAGCATAACCAATTAAAATACATTTCTCAGATCTGCTACTGAATTTATCATAATTATTTAAGATAGTAGCAAAGCAAAGACACCCAAAGTTTCTTAAATGGTTCAGAGAACAATTTTTATTAAAAACAAGATTATAAGGAGATTTTCCATTCAGCACTGAAGATGGAAACCTGTTAATCAAATAACAAGCAGTAAGAATGCATTCAGACCACAAATAGAGAGGAATTCCCCCCTGAAACATAAGGGATCTGGCAACATTAAGCAGATGCCTATGTTTCCTTTCCACAATCCCATTTTTCTGTGGGGTGTAAGCACAAGATGTTTGATGTATAATACCATTTTTAGCACAGAAATCATAAAACTTATGATTAACAAACTCAGTCCCATTATCACTTCTAAAAGTCTTAACAGTCTTGTTAAACTGATTTTTAATCAAATTAAAGAAGGTATTAATACAATCAACCACCTCATCTTTGGTCTTAATCAAATAAACCCACACAGACCTAGTAAAGTCATCAACTATGGTCAAAAAATATTTGTGCCCTTCCTTACTAGCTACCCTATAAGGCCCCCAAAGGTCAAGATGGACAAGTTCAGCAAGCACAAAAGTCTTGTGATCACTTAAAGGAAAAGATTCCCTGGTTTGTTTAGCTTTTTGACAAATTTCACAAGGTTCATTATCTTTTTTATCTTCAAAAACAATGTCATTTTTAAGCACATCCAAGACTTGATCAGCAGGATGACCAAGTCTGGAATGCCATAAACTTTTGGTTAAAAAACAATCAGATTTAAAATTCTCAAATTCTAAATCAATACCTTGATTTTCATCAAAAGAATATAAACCATCCTTTTGTTTACCAATCCACAGAACATTCATTTCCTTCAAATCCTAAGGTAAAACATAACACTTAGCTTCATCAAAAGCAATAACAAATTTGCTGTCTCTAGCCACTTTGTGAACAGACATTAAACTGACACAATACTCTGGAACAACAAGCACATCATATAAAGTTAAGTGTTTGGTTAGTATCATATTTCCAACCTTTGTAATTAAAGCTTCAATTCCATTAGGATGTGAAACTTTAATTCCAAGTTTGGAAATATCAATAACATTAACCAAAAACTTATCTGTATATGTTAAATGCTGGTTGGCACCAGAATCAACAATAATTCCAGCTGCAACAAGTTCAGACCTGAACTTACTGTTATTACAAAAAAAACTTGTGAAAATTTTGATTAAAAAACTTGTTGTTATTTAAAACTATACCTGCCATGTTGGCATGTATACCTTTTCCTTTCCCATCATCATTAATAGAAGTATCTTTAATAAGAGACAAAAGTTTTGAAATCTGTTCATCAGAAAATGTAGAAGAAGAGCTAGATCCAACAGAGTTGTTATTAACAAATCTTTTATTAAAATTTTGAGCACCCTGACTATTATTTGACCAGTAGTATTGTTTCTTTTTCCAAAATTAGTAGGATACCCAATCAATTTAAAACACCTATCCATAGAGAGACCCCAGCCCCTGAACCAGAAACCACAGCTTTGTGAGATTCCTCACTAGAGATAATGGCAAAAGCACATTTAACATCAGGTAAAGGGTCTCTAGAAAGAATATTGCTTCTAATTTGCATATAAGAATCATCTAGGCCCATTAAAAACTGCATTAATTTCATTAATTGATTATGTTTTTTAAAGTCCTCAGAGGCATGACAAGTACATCTAGGCAGTTTAATAAGAGCATCAAATTGTTTCCACAGAGTACTCAACTTATTAAAGTATTCAGCAATAGATGAACCATTTTGAGTCAAATAATTAATCTTATGATGCAGGTTAAAAGTGACTGACCCATCTACCCTGTCAAAAGTTTATTTTAATTCATCCCAAACATCTGAAGCTGTTTTAGAAAAAAATTGACCCAGAAATAACTCTTCAGATATTGAATTAAAAATCCATCAACCCAAAACAATAGCATTAACTATGTCCCATTGTCTACCCAAAACTTCATTAGTATTAGATCTTTTGCATGTACCATCAATAAAACCAGTTTTATTCTTACCCTCAAGGGGTAAAAGCATAGCACATGACCAAACATTGTAGTTCTCAGTTCCTTTTAATTTGATGGATATAATAGTTAAGGTAGCAGAGTCATTAGGGTGCAGGTGTAAAGGGCGACTAATATCCAATTTACTAATCAAGGTGACAGGTCCATCACCACCCTCATCATCAGAATTATGTGGAGTACTCTTATCAGACTTATCAGAATTATGAACAGACATAATGTAAAACAAATAAAATAAAAATCAAACACATAAGATAGGGAAGAGTAGGTAGTTCCCAGGCTTTTCTTGTCACTAAAGTGGTAGGTCAAGGGCGCACACAAGCACAAAGAATAACAAAAAAGAAACAAATAGCACACAAAAAACACAAAACTCAACAGCCAATCAATCTCAACTTCCAATAATCCCAATCCTATCCTCCAGCAATCTAAGAAAGAAAAATAAAGACTGAAATTAAAAAGAATGGTGTGAGTGGTGTTACAGTGCACGCAAGAATAATCAGCAGCGGAATACCAGACCTACTACACCCTAGATTCACTTAGTCTAGGGATATAGCAGATACAAAACCAAAACCCAGAACCAAGATCCAAGAACCACCAAACCCTAATTTTCTGAATTAGGGCAAATCACCAGAACCACCTTCAATCGAATCAAAATCACCAGATTTATCTATTAAAAACACTTAATCGATCACAGGAATCTTTAATAGAAAGAATCCCCAAATTTAATCGAAACCCTAATTTTTAGAAACTGAATTTTAGAGCAAGATTTGAAAACCTTCCTCTGATACCATGTAAAGAAACAAAAGTTTATACCAAAATCAGTTTTATTATACCAGAACTTCAAACAAATCAATCACAACTGATCTCAATCAGTAACAACAACACAAACAGATCTCAATCTATTATAACTACAAATACAATCAGAATCAATCACTAGAAATGATCAAGGTGATCAAACTAGCTAAAAACAAACTAGGGTTTACAATAGGTGAGAGAGTTGAGAGCAGAGATAATAGAGAGAGAAAACGGGGAGTGAATTATGAGGCTAGGGCTAGGACTTAGTTCTAACAAGTGGTATCATTCGCCTAAGGATTATTAGGATTGTGTTATCGAGTAGATTACATCGTTATTTAATCAGATCTTCGTTTTGGTTTAAGTGTTTTACGTGGTTTCTGTGGTAAAAACGTTCGAAAACTTCATTTCAATATCTTATCGTTAAGCTTGATTAAGTGAAAAGATAAAATAGTGGATTGAGGTTAGATTTAACGTTAATATTTGCGTGTTTGTTCTAGATTAATTTCGTATAATCACTTATTTAGATCGTTGCTATTCGTAAATTTCACCAAACTTGTGGTTTTTCACGTTACGAGTCATAAATTTCTTCATAATTTACGCTTTAATTAACGTTTAAAACCTAAAACAATTGAGTTAATTACTGTTAGTTAAGTATTAACGTAATTAGGAAAAGTTGGTGAAAAAGAGGGTTTATCGAATTTGTGAAAAAGAGGGTTTATCGAAATTGTGCAAAAGAGGGTTTATCGCAATTCCAGCAGCCTCCGGATTTATCGAAATTGGAACTCAGTGTTTTTCCTTACTTGTATAAGTTTGTGAAAACACTTCGACTTGGCGGTTATTCTCATATCTTGTATAAGATTTTGAGAAAGTGATTAAAATTGTAATTTAGATAAATCTATCGAAATTGCAAAATCTATCGCAATTCTGTTAACTTATCGAAATTGCCTTTTCTATCGCAATTAAGATAACTTATCGAAATTGTAAGATTTATCGCAATTAGAAAGTTTATCGCAATTATAAATTTTATCGCAATTGCAGGAATTATCGCAATTCTGACTCATCACGCAATTGGTCTTCTTATCGCAATTGGTCTTCTTATCGCGAACATGACTCTTATCGCAAACAGGACTCTTATCGCAAATTGGACTATTATCGCAAATTTGACTCTTATCGCAATTGTGCAACGTGAACAGTGTTTATCGAAATTGTGGTGAACAGTAATTATCGAAATTGAACAAAAGCTTAACTTAACCAAAACCAAATCTCATAACTCATAACACACATCTTAATTATCTACACGATCAACAACAACACAAGGATGTCTCAACCACCATAAAATTACAATTTCTACAATCAACAACAGCCACAGTACCGTCAACAACCATTTCAGCAGCAATATCCTCAGCAACAGTATCAACCTTCATACCAACCACTATATCAACAACATCAAATGTTAATGCATCAATATCAATTCCCTCAGCAGCAACAACTTCTTCCACAACCAATGCAGAACTACCAACCATCTTCCAGAGAACCACACTGGTTTACCAAAATGTGTGAAGCCATAAGTAGTCAGCAATCGAGGCATGAAGCAGGTTCTCAAGACACACCACCTATGCTCACACCTGGAAACTATGTGCAGTGGTCCAGTCGGTTTCTCCGTTTCATTGAGCTAAGGAAACCTCACGGGAAATACATGAAGAAAGTCATCATTGATGGACCATATCCAACACCTACAACAACCATTCCCGGTGATCCAACTCAAGTTCCTCCCAGAGAAGCAACAACAACCCCCACTCCTCTAGCTCAACTAACTGCAGAACAAGTCCTACAACAAGAGGCCAATGAGCTAGCCATGTCTTATATACTCCAAGGGATTCCCAACCCTATCTTCAGGAGTATTAATGCCCAGAAGACAGCCAAGGACATGTGGGAGCACATACATCTGCTTATGGAAGGTACTGAACTGAATCAAGAGGATTTGGAATCCAAGTTGTACATGGAATACATACACTTCATGGATGAGCAAATGTGATTTTTATCGCAAATGTGATTTTATCGAAAATGTGATTTTTATCACAAATGCAATACTTATCGCAAATGCAATACTTATCGCAAATGCAATACTTATCGCAAATGCCATACTTATCGCAATTGTGATTTCTATAGGAATTGTACAAATTCCTTAGACTCCTCAAGGTTTATCGAAATTGCACAAATTCTATAGAAATTGGCAAAATTGATAAAATTTGATAACTTCTATAGGTAAACAGATAAAATCAATCTAAGCTACAAGAGGATCACATGTGTAACATCAAGCTTAAATATTTGCTAACTATCATGTATCCTGCATATTTGTGCTTGATTGATGTTTCAGCATTCTCCAATGGCTGCACCTCAACAACAACCACTCCCAATGCTCACAAGAGCTGAAGTTCTTCCTCATGGATACAAGGCAGATTTTGGGAACAACAACGCGAGGGTAGATTTTGAGAAGATAAGGTGTCCTGAACCAAGCTGTGTGATTGCTGTGGAAGTACTCAAGGAACACGAATGCAGGAACTTACTGGACAGTTCTGATAACATTCCAGAATTGTACATTCATCAGTTGTGGAACACTTTGGAGTTAGACATAAATCAAAGATACTTCACATGCACTCTGGACCGCAAAAAGCTCAAAATCACACCTGATCACCTTCGCAGAGCACTAGGCTTACCCGAACCACCAGAAACAGCTAACCAATATTGGCCCACACCATCAGAAGATGAAGTCCTTAAATTCCTCGTTGACATTGGGTATGATGTCCAACCAGATACTCCTTTGACCAAGATCTCACACGTCAACGCAAAGAACATCCCTCAACCTTGGAGAACCATTTACTACATAGTGGTTCGTTCTGTCTCAGGGAGGGACAATGGTCATGAATACCCACGGCTATCTTACCTTCAACTTTTCTGGGGTTTAGTGAATCAGCAGAAGATTGACTATGCTGAACTCATCTGGGAAGACATGACATTTCAAATGATGAAGTCATTCACCAAAGTTCCCTTTGTCCGATACACCAAGGTGCTCATCAGTCTATTGCTTGATGAGAACAAAGACATTTCTCCTCGTGTTGTAGACTTAGAAATGCATTTGTACAGAACGGATAAAACTGTCAACACTGTCTACTTTCCCAAGGAGAGGTCACACAAGCAAGGGGCTAGACTACCAGAGTCTCTAATGACAGAAAATGTAAAAATAACTAAAGCCTACAAAGACTATGAAAGGGCACTCAGACTTGGTCGCGTAGGATTCTTGAAGCTGGGTAAAGAAGGAACTGGATCTACCAAGACCCATTCAACAGGAAGTAGCAAAGATGGGAGTGCTTCAAGTGCTTCAAAACAACCAAGAAAACCACACCCCAGAACTCTCAAAAGACGATTCAATGCTACTCCCAAACCCAAAGTAGAAGAAGGTGGGATTCATGATGAAGAAGAAACTGAATCAGATAAGTCAGAATTAGAAGAAGAAGTAACCGTTGATATGGACGAAGATGTTGCTACCATTGTTGCAATGGATCTCAGCAGAAAGACTCTGAAAGAAGATGACGCCAGAAGAGCCAAGTTAAAGGTTAAAGCACAAAGGGATTATGAGATACAAAAGGGAGCTGGAGGATCCGGAAACATTCAAGAAGCAGCTCCGACCCATCCTGATCCGGTTAATCAACCCGGAGGGTCTATATCTGTTACATCCACAGTTCAGCCTGATACGGTTTATCAACCCGAGAAAGCTGAGACATCAATTCCCCCAACACCATGTCCGGTTAATCAACCCGGCAGTGACAATGAAAAGGAGAAGAAGGTCCTGACTGATGAGGAGATTCCTGATGAGATGCTAGAAAGTGATAAAGAGAAAGAAGGAGTAAAACTTGATGACCCAATTGATTGGTTATCTGAGGATGAACGGGACATTCTTGGGGATAAATCTATTGAAGCTGCCAAAGAACTAGAAACTAAACACAAGGCAGAACAAGAATTAGAAAAGAGGAAGGAAGAAGAAAGACTAGCAAAGGAGCAAGAAGAAGCAGAAAAGGAAGCTGAAAACTATCTTCAAACACCTCCTCTCACTCCATCACAGCTACAACTTGTCGTTTACAAGCCTCAATCTGAGGAAGCAGAAAAGGAGTTAACATCTTCTACTCCAGTTTCTCCCCCAAAAGATTCACCTCTTTCAGAATCTTCATCACAACAATCATCACCACCCAAATCATCAAAAGCAACAACAGAAGAAACTCTAAGGACAATCATGAAAGGCAAGTATACAAAGAGTGTTGCTAGGGTCACACGTGTAGAAGTCTTATCTCCTGCAAGAAAGAAATTAAAGAAAGCTGCCAAACTTGCTCAAGCAAAACATGACAGCAAACTAACCGACCAAGTAACAGAGTTGCAGAACACGGTCAAAGGTTTGTCTGAGCAGGTACAACAGTTGCAGGAGACAAAGCAGAAAATGGATGAGTTGTTAGATGTTGATGTCAAAGATCAGATGCTCAAAGCAGCTAAAGTCAACACAAGGCATTATGTCAAAAAGTTTCTTCCCGATCTTCAGAAAGACATTGAAGAGTACATCAACAAACATCTTGAAGATAAAGTTAAAGATATCTCTGCAACAATAATTCAACAAAAGAATATTCTTGACTACACCGTTGAAGAACTTCATGACGCCCTTCTCACCAAACTCATTGCAAAACCTTCCCTAACCTACACAGAAATACCTATCATTGATGCCATTCGGGCTAATATGGAATCATGCAAGGTTGCAGCTGATAAGGGTAAACGTCCTCGTGAAAATGATGACCAAGACTCTGAAACCCAATCAAAGAAACACAAGGGTTCAGGCATTTCAGGTCCTCAATTCAAAACCCCAACTGGACCGTCAACTACGACCACATCTCAACCAACAAAAGATCCAGAATCTGGTCCAACTGCTACTGAGCATCATTTTGAGCACTTCACCACCGATGAAATGGCTTTTCAACAGCAAGATGATCAACCTCAGTCTCCACCGAAGACCAAGACTACTAGAAGCAAGAAATCTTCTAGCAACACAAACGTGGTCTCATGGTTGGACAATAATGATGACACAAATGGCAATGAATGGTTTGATCAACTGGCAAGTGCTCAAATCCATGAAGACGAAGATTCTAAGATAGAAGACAGTACGTTTGCAATCACACAACAAGTTAAACATACTCTGAACATCAAGAAGATGACCAAGATGGAACTTCGTCGGATAAAGAATGATGCATTTAATCTTCTCAAAGACAAATCTGTAAGCGCAGCTGAGCTAGAATATCACCTTGAAAACATTGCCCGAGCAATGTCAAGTGAGTTTGACTGGACGAATCCAGACATATTTAGGGTTGATGGCAGAGATAGTAAAAATCGTCCTTACATCACAGACTGGACCAAGCCACTTCCGTGATTCGCAAACACCATTCAGAAATCATCCCTTACCAATTCTTCTTCAACAACGATCTCAAACTTCCCAGGCACGGAGCCAAAAGCAAAACCAAGTATGCAACCTCAATAACATTCACCCCAGCAGCAAGTTACCCACAACCAGCCTTTGAGGAAAATGCCATTCACCAAGACCTTTTCATCAAACAACTAGTGAATTATGATCGCGATGCTGAATTAGGAATCTACCACTGGTTCGAGAAACGGAGGACTTGGTACCGAAGTAAGCTAGTTAACAAATCTCCGGATTCAGTAAACAGTAACCTCAGGATTATGGCAGTGGTTAGTGTCAAGGGAGTGAAGAAGTATGACTACACATTCTTATCTGAGATCAACGTCCGAAGACACGACAACAAACTCTACTCGTTCTCAGAAGCAGACTTCCCAGATTTAAATCTCAATGATATTGAAGACATGTATCTCATCAAAGTACAAGGGAAGCTGCAACATCTCACCACCGATCTTCAATATGCATTCAGCACTGCCATCTATCATTTCATCAGAAGGCTGATCATAAAAGAACAAGTAGAAGATCTCCAACTAGGAGTAGAGAGTTATCAAAAGAAGTTGAATCTCATTGCGCCTGTACTACATCTTGAAAACACCAACCATGAAGCTCAATACACCATGAAGAGCCATCCAATCTTTGGATTCGTCTACAGAAGTGCAATGACAATAAACTGCTTCATGTCATATCACGAGATTCACAAGTTTTGCGACGATACATTGAAAAATGTCCGTGACGGGTTGGTTCATAGAGCTCGTGATCAAGAATTGGGAAAGACAAAGAGATAGAACAGTGATCAGCTGA
The DNA here is from genome assembly GCA_021014915.2 of Artemisia tridentata subsp. tridentata. Taxonomy (NCBI): domain Eukaryota; kingdom Viridiplantae; phylum Streptophyta; class Magnoliopsida; order Asterales; family Asteraceae; genus Artemisia; species Artemisia tridentata. The sequence goes on along the minus strand of CP139501.1, from coordinate 148,538,874 downwards.
GACAAGTAAAGCAGTTCATCTGGAAGATCGAGAGAAGATTATACCACAGAGATCAGATGCGGAGATTGGAAAGCTATGTTGGAGGTCGTCCACCATTCCCGATCAAAACATATCAAAGGACGGATCCAGTATTCACAACATTTGGAAAAGGAGGTCGATGTAAGAATTTGATTTCATAATTCATTATTCTTATTTGATATTCTTACTAATATGATTGTGATATTATGGCTTGTGTACACATAACAGTGCACAACCCGTACATGTAAAGAAAGGACCCTGAGGTACGCATCAGTGCCTCAATCCTGATCAAAGGAGCGAAAGCTTCTTTCTTATGAGTAGAATTAAACCAAAACTTTTGCCAAGTTTTTCAAAAAATTCTGCTCATAAGGACAAGTATTCCCTCGTTAAGGGGGAGTATTTGAAAAATAATCTTTGTTCCGAAAAACAAACGTTCTTGAAATTCTTCCCACAAAACTCAAAAACAACATATTTTAATCATAAAGTTTTTCAAAAACATCATGAGTATGCTATTTTTGAGGGGAGAATAAGTAATGATTAAAATATGGTAAAGGAAAGATGGTATCTCATAAGTGCTCGACTCAGAATTGACGATAGGAAAAAGTCAGTAGTCGAAAAGACATGTCCCGGACGGGTAATAATTTCAAGCCAGTTCATCTGGTGATGTAAACGTGTCTCGCAAAGGATATGTCTGAGTAGAATGTACCGATTTCGAGCGATTTTCCTTGAAAATGATCTGGACGGGTAATAATTTCAAGCCAGTTCATCTGGTGATGTAAGCGTGTCTCGCGATGATCATGTTAATTGAAAATCAATCAATTCAAAAAGTGCCAACTCTTCCCGGCATGTGTAAATTTCAATTAAAGACATATGAGCACATGTTAAGGGGGAGTCTTTCTGAAAATTACAAAACTCTCAAAGTGTTAACAAAATATGTTTTTCACAATCATAAACACTTTGAGAGATTTTCAAAAAGGTTTGGTTTATGGCATCAATAGGATAGTCATGGAGTTATAAGGCGACTAAGGTTAGGAATAACCGTCCTATGATCCGCCAGAGCCGGAGGGACCTACCAAAGGACAATATCAATAGTTTAGAACTAGAAAGTCCTAGGTATGATTGAAAAAGGAGAAATGAAATGAACGGAGAAAGAAGGGGTTGAAGAATTAAAAAGAAAAGTAAAGAAAAGGGTGAAAAGAAATAGCCCTCCATTTGTTCAACCTTAGGGTAGACACCGGGTTCAATTCATAATCTACTGGTTGATGGGCATCACCGGTATTGAAGACAAAAGACGTCATGGACCCAGTGACGCACTGCACTAACCTTCTAGCCACTCAGGTGTCTCTCAAAAGGCACTTGTTTCATTTCACACGGAGAACCCTTCATCATCTATCGACCTCTCACTACGAGATGTGTTGATATTGAAAAGGAGGCACTCTGCTCCACGCCTCCGACAACCAAACAAATGTGCACTAATTGAGTCTAGAGCCATGAGATTCATCAAAGATCTCTTAGGAACACTTAGTATTACACTATTGTTCTACATCATGGGCAGCAGTTGTAAAATTAAAAAGAGTCCTTCGCAGATCTTAGCAATCTGCCAAGAACATTCTTGAGAGAATTCACAATTGTGATTCTCAGTGATAGAATGGAAATCCTGCCAGGGTAACATGGAAATCCTGCCAGGGTAACATCAAACAACCCTGACAGCAGGTCACTTCGGTAACTCCTTGTGGGTTATCGCTTAGTGTTTGCTCCAAAACGGTCTACAGTCATAGGGTGATCTCCAGTGACTCACTGAATCGTGGGTGCACTTCGGTGTGTCCGTGTTAGCCCTTTCAGGGGTATCCGGTTCAGAACGGCCTAGGTTTGGATTAGAGAAAGTCTTCACACTATGCTGTTGATGATCTCGAAGTCCAAATCTGTAAGTGCCAGATTGTTCGTGATGTACCTGCGGAGGATCATGAAGACCTGGAGTTCTACCACTATCAAGACTCCATCATGCTCATATCTTGAAGATTAGTTCTCACAAAGACTAAAGATAGCAAAAGTTCAAAGTTATTAAAGAAAAGTCAACATTCTAACACTACAACCTTTCACAAGTCAAAGATTGAAGGAGTGAGAACCAGTTGAAGAATGAAAGTCCAAAGACATATGAGCATGGTGGAGAAGACGAGAAGACGTTGGAGTTAGGCAGATCATTACCATACCACATCATATCAGATCAAGAACAAAGAACAAAGATTATGAAGACGTCAGAAGCCCAAGAAGCAAAGATGACGTCAAGCAACCAAGATGACCAAGACTTAGGGGGAGATTGTTGGGAACACGTTTTTATTTATATTTCAAGTCTTAGTCATATTTAGTCTAGATGGTGGCTTAAATTGTAATGGGCTATATGTTTAGTAAAAGCCCAAGGCACATTAGTAGCCCATGTGCCTTAGGGAATCCAAAGAGCATAATTCTAGAATATACTAAAGAATATACGTTGCACATGGACACCCTAATCTTCGCCTATAAATAGAGGATTAGGGTGTCCTCATTTCTTGTTGGTTTTTGTTACTTGTGCCGAAGCTCTGTCGAATTCTCAAGTGTAATGAAATCATCCTTCTTCTCTTAATTCTCTTCTTCTTAATTCTACTTAATCTCTCATTGTTATTGTTCTATCGTTATTACTTTTACACGTAGTGTAATTGTGGTTGTTTACGTGGTTAAAAGTAGACTAGATCTAGTGTTGTATCGTTGTTAGGGACCAACATTCTATCAATCTACAGCCCAAACTCTTATCTTAGCTAAGCCTGAAAATATAAAATGGCAATATTAGTCCCTGTGATATTGTTCCAGGTTTAAGGTTATTTTCAACAGTAAATATTTTGAGGTCTTGGTATTTGAGTGTGTAAAGTTTCAATGGATTTATGTTTTTTTTTAATGGCTATGAGCATTTGCCATTCAGGTTTTAAAGGTAGTTAAAGCTAAAACGGGTCAAAACCGACTGGGTCAAGTATTAGATCCGAGAAGAAACTATTTGTTAATCTAACGTCGCTGAAAAACTATTTATTTATTTCACTGTGCTCGAGACTCCCTTCTATAATATATATAGAGAATTAGCATATGCGTCGAGTACGTGTCATATGCCTGACCAAGAACTTGGTGGATTATATATATTCTTTATATTTTAAAGTGGGCAGCACTTATTCTAACCCCCCAAAAAACATTATTCACCCCCCCCCCCCTATTTTTTTCAATTTTTATTATTTTTTTTTTTTTTTTTATAATTTTGTTTATATAAAAAAACTATAAACCTGAAAGTGCGAAACAGAAAATATAAAGTTTAATAAGTCAAACGCTTAAAACTGTCAGAAATACGAAACAGAAACTGACAAAAAACTGTGATACACTGTCACCAAAAGAAATCTTTGACCAAATCCCCTATTATTTGACATCATAAAGGGGGTTTGAATAGCATAGGCCTTTAAAGTGAGTTAACTAACATGTTTTAACCAACAAAAGCTTTGAGTTAATCATAACGTACGTACTGAAGACTTGAAGTGTTAACAGCAAACTACATACATATGGCTATGACAAGTTGGATTAAAAAAACACCCTACGCCTAGTTCCACCCTTTCTATAAGAAAATAGATTGGCTACAAATGTTGCTCAGTAATTGGCGAAATCGTTCTGTTTATTCTCTAACATGAAATTAACTTGTTATTGACATGTTGCACAGAATATATATATAATATACGTGGCAAAATGAGAAACAAGTGAGTACATGTTGTTTATGCAGACGTATGATTCACTAGTGGTCATATGCATAAAGTATAAGGCTGAAGGGAGTGAGACAACTTGGGAGGCAATTAGGCCTTGGAACGGCCTCATATCGCCCCAAACACTGCCCCCCCCTAGGCGATAAGCTCCTCAGGCGACCCATTTGTATCGCCTCTTCATTTGCGTTCTTCCATAAATTCTAGCCGTTATCTTCCTTTTTTTTTTTTTAAACCTTCTATTTTCCAACAAAACATATTACTCCCTCCGTCTCAATTTATTTGTCCATATTTTCTTTTATAGATGTCTCAAATTAATTGTCCACTTTCCTTATTTAGTAAAAACTAGAGAATCTAGTCGAGGAATATTCTATTTTAGTGGTTGAAAATTAAAGTGGCTCCACTTTTATTAAACTTTGTGTTTTCTCTCTCCTGACAAATAAATTGAGACGGAAGGAGTATATTACACTAGTAATTATCCACGGAAGTATTTAACTTACATACTATGTTTTCTTCTGGAATGATTGTCGATTTGTTTGACAAGCATTGGCCCATGGTGTTTTTGCTTTGTAATGGCGAAGGTGGTTTAGAAAGAGACAGAGTTGTGTGTGTTTGGCTTTTAGCTTTGAGAGAGTGACAAGGATCAATAGATCTGTCCTTTATTAGTATTTAATATGTATGTTTAGTTATAAGAATAATTTTTAATATGTATTTTTAGTTATTATTTATATAAAATGTATTTTTAGTTATTATTAATAAGTTAATATTGAAAAAAAAAAAAAAAAAAAAAAAAAAAAAATCATTACAAGATGCCACGTGTCAGAGTCGCCTCACCCTCCTGGGTAGCCCCACTCCCTCTTTTTTGTGAGGCTACCCAACATGCTGATTCAGCGTCACGTTCGCGAATCGCCCCTTAGTTGGATAGCCCCGCTCCCTTTAGTCTAATTAATCTGTTATCGACTTGTTGCACAGTCAGATATGAGGATATATATATAATATATACGTGGCAAAATCAACTTGCAACTAGTACAACTTTCAAGGCACAATTTGTTCAAAGATAGCCTCTAAAATTTCCCACGCAGCAGCTTACATGCAAAAGCATCCCTTATTGGCCTCTTTGTCTTCCACGCAGCAGTTTGAAAACAAACAACTACAGACCCGCGACGCACCTGCCACTAGCACAATCGGCGGTTTTGCTGACGAACAAAAAAAATCGTGTCGGCAACATGACGTCGGCACGTAGTGGATGCCGACGACATGACGTCGGCCGTTGATAGTCGAGAATGCCACGTCGGGACTTACTGTCTCGACGATATTTGCCGACGCTTGTGTGGGACCCACAACCATTTTCAGTCAAAGAAATTTGACATTCGACAAATATTGTACCGACGACATGTCGTCGGTACAATAAAGTTAATTAATTGCTTAATTAAGAAACTGGTCAACGAATTCAAATGGCCTTCAATTTATACTGACGACATGTCGCCGGTAATAAAATATATTCATTAAATATAAATTTATTGTACCGACGACATGTCGCCGGTACTTATAAGTGGTGCTGCTGCACAACAGCAGTTTTTCAGATTTTTTCGGGAAATTTTTCCGTAAAAAATCTACACAACCCAAACCTATACACCACCAATACAAACATGTCAATATCCCAAAACAAGTTATAACGGCTAAAACACTTATATATAACCGCTAAACACCATCAAATACATTAAAACGTTTCAAATTCTACAAAACGGGTGTTATAATCTACGGATCAAGCTGCCAATACCACAAAAGTTGCTATATCCGCAATGTTCAAGTCGCCAAAATGTTAAAGTGTACAATAATAACATACGGATGAGTCAAATAGCATACGGATGGACAAAGTCAAGGTGTTAAGGTGTTAAAGTGTACAAAATACGGATCGATGAGAATCAATAGCATACGGATGGAGAAAATGTTAAAGTGTACAAAATAACCCATACATATATACCTCACTGCCCCTCGTCATCATCGGAACCGCCATCATCCTCGAGCTCGAGATCGCCACTGCCCGAGCCGCCTGCCTCGCCGGCGCCACCCCCACTGCCCGAGCTTGCCTGGCCCCCGCCACGCCCACTGCCCGAGCCTACCTCGGTTTGAGAAGGTAGCTGGCTCATCAACTGGCCCCACAGCTCGGGGTTAGTCTGTAACACATTCATAATTGCCGTGGTGCTGTTAGTTGGCCGCTTAGTGGCCCACTGTACGAACTGGGAGGCGGCATGGGTATCTTTGTCTTGCCACTGCCTGCTAACACCCTACCCCTACCGGCTATATAACCCCGCTGCTTGCCCTTTAAAACCCGGGCAAGTATCTCTTCCTCTGTGTAGGCTATCCCAGTAGGCGTGTTAGCTCCCAGATCCCGCAGTTCGCACATCTCTTCCTTTGTAGTTGAAAAAAAAATGATAAAATTAATATATTACTCGGGTTACTACATTATGTTTCAATAAATCATTAAAGTGCGTGTAAAAAACAAAAATAAAATAAAAAATAAAACGGTAACATCTTGGCGGGGCAAATTCCTGCCCAATTTTTTTTAGTTTATATGTTACCGACGACATGTCGTCGGTAACATCTTGGCGGGGCAAATTCCCGCCCAATTTTTCACTATTATTGGAGAAGTCAAATTTGACCAATATGTTTCCGACGACATGTCGTCGGGATTTTAACATCCAGAAAATTCAATGCAGGATCGGCTCGGTCAAGCAATTTTTTTGTCGTTTAGTAATAAATACCGTATTCGTGTGTTTGTTTAAGTCAAATGCTTGTATCGAGTCACAATGAATGTTTTACAGAAAATTCCAGGTTTTAAAAGTTAGATTTTTCCAAAGATTTTCCAGGAAACAAAACGTAATAATATGTCAGATCTATCCTGACGGCGTCAGGCACTGTAGCAAAACAGTTTTTCAGATTTTTGTTTTCCTGTCGAAACTTAATTTTTGAAAATTTCCAGAATTTTTAAATTTCCAGATTTCTGTAAACATTTATTCTGCAAGCTTTATATCTTATTTTCTTTTTAGGGTTTAATTTTATTATATATATTGTTTACCTCCTGTTTTATGCGAGGTTTCGTATTCGTTTTCTTAGAAATTTATAGGTTATATTGGACAAGAAGAAAGTAATGTACGTGATATGCACTTGGATCTTCTTGGAGGAGGATTTAACCGTATTTTATTCCGTCCATACCGAGCTAATCAGGGGAGTACTAGTTTCTTCTATCTCTTTTATTTTTCCCGTTATCATATCTTTGGTACTTTTCAATAACATTGGGGACAATGTTCAATTTAAGTGTTGGGAAGGTAAAAATGGACACCTTGGAGACTATAACTCATTTGTTATTTGTTTTGTTTTTAAGTAAGTGTGTAATAAACCGAAATAAATACTTGTAAAGGTAATTTTAGCACCGAATTTAAAAAAATTTATGACATATAAGAGTGAAATTTTAGTCTTAATAAGCGTCTTATGGATATGAATTATATAGCTAGCACAAAAACGCTACCACTCAAAAATTTCCACCCCAAAAATGTGAGGTTCGCCTTTAGATATGTAGGAAAAAGCATTCACCTTTAATGTTTATGAGTGTACCGGTAGTATATAGATTCTAGAACTTGCTTTTGTGATGCATTCCGAGATCGCTAGTGAGATTGCATTCGTGTGATTAGGATTGACTAAATGATAAGAGGCATTAGGATAACCCTTGTTTTAAACATGTTTTTATAATTACATTGGATACATTAGTCAAGTAATTACCCCACACCCTTGCTATGTATTCATTTTTAGTACAAGATACCCCTAGTTAACCCCTATAAGCCTATCCTTTTCGCGGTTCTCGTGATATTTCGGTGGATTCCGAAATATTAATGAAGAGCATTGTTTACAATCCACCCCCAAATGTTACACCCAAATCGCCTTAGCCTTCCTTGTATGCACTCATCTTTAGTGCATTATTGTTACAACATATTTGTTAAACCCTTTGTTAATTGTCAAGTTGGTTACATGGTTGCAAAGTTGAGTCATATCTTGTAAATATAGTTTTGGAACGATTGGGACTCATGGGTTTAGTACTATTTATTATGGAGTAATGGGGAAGAAAGTAAAAATTATTACCCCCATATGTACGTTAATGTTTTAAGTACTCCACGTGTTTTGATCCTCTTAATTCGGGTCATTAGTTACTTTAATTATTTAAAATTTTAAATGTAGGGATGCAACTATAAATCCCTTATGTATAGATGTATATTTTTGTGGATGGTAGGGCAAGAGTGTATGAAAAAGAAAAAAATAAAAATAAAAAAAAGAAAAAAAAAAAAAAAGAGAAAAACATATGGATTACCATCTCGCCTTTTCACTTTTGTTTGAGTCAAGAAAGAGTCAAGAAAAATACAAAAAGAATTAGAAGTTAGTGAGTCGAGTCTTGGCTTAGCAACGCCACGTTTTACATGTAATTGACTTAGATGATTGACTTGCCTCCAGTAAAAATCCTTATATCTACAAAACCGTATTTTCCTTACCCTTACACCTAACGTTACAACCCTTTAAAAGTCATCTTTGATAGTTTATCCTAGGTGCTTACGCCAAAGCGGTAGAGGTTTGATCCGTTATGGTAATCTATGTGCTATGACAGGTAAAGAGTTTTTTATTTTCCCGTTTCCATACATGTTATACAACTTATACACCCGGGAGATGTGAGAATCCAAGCACTTTATGTGAGGTGCTATTATATAATTTCCGTGCTTGTTATGACTATTGTGGAGCGAATGTGTGTTGTAATAACTCTTTACCCAATGCTAAATGCCCCATAACTTATAAATTGATTAGGATAAAAGAACATTTGCTTGAGGACAAGCAAATCTCAAGTGTAGGGATATTTGATGAGGTTTGAAAACGTGCGTTTTTAGGGGGTCATTTAGTCTCTAAACTCGCATATATTTGATCAATTATTACCCTAAATCGTTTCTTTTCGCATTTTAAGTACTTTGGAAGAAAAAGACAGAAACGAGCATGATTTTGGATTATTTGGAAAAGAAACGAAGAAAATGACCAAGTCACGAATTCATCAGAAAAAGGAGTCCTGACGGCGTCACAAGCTACAACGTGACGCCGTCACTTGTATTTCGACATGATGATTCAGAGACAATTTTACAAGTGACGATCCAGGTAAATATAATGGCCTAAGAGCTGACGGCGTCACCACCAAAGGAACAGTAGCTGGCGGTGTCACATATTACAAGGTGATGGCGTCACCGCTAAGGAAGAAACCTAATGACGGTGGGCTGACGGCATCACAACCATAACGTGACTTCGTCACAAGTGTAAAACTATATATAATTTTGTATGTTTCCATTATTCGTGTAACATCTTGGAGAGGTAAACCCTAGGACGAATTTCAGAATTTTGTAAGGCTTTTTCCAGCTACCAAACCTATGTTTTATTGAAGATAAGTGATTCTTCTTTAATCATTCAATATGTCTATGTGTTGTTTGATTATATGTGTTTCTTCTCTTCTCTTTATCATGCTCGGCTAAATTAATTAGTGTTTTCTAGGATGACTTGACACACGATTAAGGTGGTTAAACCTTCTAACTTTGTGTGTATGATATGTTGTGTTAAAATGATTAAGTGTGCGGAATTCACTCAACCAAACTTAGAAGGTTGTGTATGTTATGGAAATGGAATTGTTATGTTTGTTAGTTAGCAATGAACACATAAAGATTATCACCAAACGATTCAATATTATTAAAGATAATAATACGAGTGACCTTGAAATATCACTAGGGTTACAACCTTGAATCCTTTGTTTCTATCACTTGTGATATATTTGTGTTTGTTCTAACAGTTATGCATGTTCTAACGTATGCATGGACTAACTCTTAATACTTCTTTATTTTTCACACACACACTTAATATCACTAGTCTAAGATCTCTTTTATAGTCAAAAGATCTTTACAAATTGCTTAAAGTCTTGACCGAATTACTTGGTTAACTTATCCTATTGAGTGTCAGTACATCAGATACAACATGTATCTATGTATACAACTTGTTAACTAAGCACATGGAGAAAGATATTATCTACCGTATATTGTTGACCAAAATACAATAAATATCTTTTCGATCTTATCCTTCCATCAGCAGAGTTGTTCATTATCAGCAGGAACAATCTATCGCTATCAGCAGAATCATCAGCAGAGTTGTTAAGCCTATCAGCAGAGTGAAATGCTCTATCAGCAGAATCAACATCATCAGCAGAAACCGTTTTGCACTATCAGCAGAATTATACTTAGAGTAGAATTCGATATTAAACATCTTGAATATTTAATTCCCAACAATCCTCCCCTAAACATGTGAATCCTTTCAAACATGTTTCTGAATTAAATCTTCTGAATTAAATCTTGGATTGAAGATCTTTCAAACACTTATGTTCTTCAAGATTGAATATCTTCTCAGTAATTCATCTACTTTGCTCTTCTTTGACTTTAGCAATATTAAAACATATTGAACCTATCTTGGACTAAAAGATGGTGCAATTTCCTTGGATGGAGGAATTATAAGAGGCAATGATGCTGTGTATCTTGGATGCTTGTTTCAACAAGTGAAATCATCTAACCAGCATGTCTTTGAAGTGAAATTGAAACCTTTCTTTCGTTTGATCTAGATAGAACTTTCTCCTTTGGAATGTTCTTGTCATTTTCAACCTCCTCATCATCTTGTATGCTCTTGTCTTCTCCTTCCATATATTGTATTATCTTCCTTTTCTGGGCCATTATTTCCTCCCCTGAGATTGTTACCTCCCCTGAAGCAAATAACTTTTGTTTCATCCTCCCCTTGTTTGGAAGATCTCACTATGTACCTTTGACTGATCTATCAATGTGAACTTGTTGTCAGACAATATTGTACATGAAGCCATCAATTCCTTAAGAGTTTAAGTTACTTCCCTCATCACTTCTAGGTGTGTTAACTCCTATGAGAGGTGATTCATTGGACATTTGACTCTTGGTCCATCAATGGATGGTTTTTGTGAGTCCCTTGAAAAATCCTTTTTAAGAAACTTTTGCCTTAGCAGTATGTTCATGATTTTAGAATTGAAAAATCATACTGCCTCCAACTATTTTGAAAGGACTAAGTGTATAACAGACACTCAATCATAATTTCGGTTTAAAGCAACCTCTGGTTGTGTGTAGAACCAATATTTTTCAGTTATAAACAACTGCCTGTGTAAAGATAAATCTATTCAAAAGATTTTCTTGACAGGGTTTCCAGCTCGTGGCATTTGTTACCTCTAACACAAGTGTTAGATTCACTTTTGCTCGCTGTTCTTTCTATCAGATGTCCTCAGACTTGCACATTATACTTAAAAGTATAAAATGATAGAAAGTGAGTTGTATCAGTTACTATCTGATCAACTAAGTCATCAATTCAATCTAGACTTGCTTTTGACTACTCTGGGGTTTGATTTCTTAGAACTAGAGTGAAAGTGAGATTTAGGTGTTTGCCTTTTGAGATTCACTCTATGGTTTTCATACCCAGATACCCATTGGTTGCAGAAAGCTGCAAGATGGTCAAAACTACCACATGTATAACAAGCTTTATTATAAAAAGCAAAGTCATCACCTAATTGGTTAGACTTGAGGTTGTTCCAATTCCTTTGGTTACCTCTGGGCTTGTTGGTGGTTCTGTATTGCTCACAATATCTAACTGGTTGCCTAACATGCTTAATGTTTGTATGAGGCCTATCAGTATTGTGTTTGACTACCTTAGGAACACTTGTTCCTACTTTCTTAACCACTTCAGGTTTAGACATAACCTGTTGTTCTTCATCATCACTATCAGTTGTACAATTTTCAACAACTATAGCATCTCCTTTCTTAGCAAAGGACACCTTGTCCTGATAATGTAAAGTTTTATCTAAACTTTTACTTATCTTTGCTACCTTAAGACTCTTACTAGTCTTAGAACCATATTCCATGATTGGTTCTTGGAACTCAGCTAAGCCTGTATGTGCTAGGTCAACACCTGGAGGTGAAGGAACACCTCTATATGGTGGAGGAACAGTTTTTGTAACCTACACCTGAATTAGCTTTATCAATTACATGAGCTTCCCAAATCTTATTCATTCCTTCCGAGGCATGTGCTAGAGTATCTATAGTTACCTTAACATTTTCTTTTTCAGTTTTGACTTTAGATAACTGTCTACTTTGATCATTAAGTAGTTCATCTCTAAATGCTATTCCTCTTTTTAAAGCATTTAAGTCATCAGTAAACGTAGATTCATTCTTTTTATAATGAAGAATCTGTTTTTCTAGAACTCCTACACACCTCTTGTGATTAGCTAAATTATGAAGGGCATCAATTAACTCTTCTCTAAAAGCATCAAATCTCTTTTTAATGTCTTCATAATTTTTAAGATTAGGACATGAATTAGTACAAGTAGGAATAGTATCTACCTCTGAATCAGAAGAAGCCATTAGAGCAAATTCAGTGACCATAAGAGCAGCATTTGGTGGTGCATCTTCTTCAGTAGCCATAAAGCTCCAATCATATCCAATACCATCAATATCCAGCATAGCCTTCGGCTCTTCCACCAGTACTTCCTTATTCCTCTCTTGTTTATACCAAGTGTTCCTATTATCCTGCTTCCTTGGGCTTCTACATTCTTTAGCAAAATGTCCCAACCTATGACAGTTAAAACATTCTACTTTCTTCTTATCGAACCCAACAGTATCATTACCATTTATGGTAATTTGCTTTCCAGTTTTCTGCCAAAACTTCTTAGCCCTCATGCTAAGTAAAGCAACTTGCCACTTAATATCCATCTCTTCCAAATCATCACCATCAACCTGCTCAAGGTCTTCATGATTTAAAGGAGAACCACTAGCTTGACTGGTTATAAAGGCATAAAATGTTGGATCACCAAGTCCAGCAATATCCTTTTGTACACTAGTAGAAGGACCACCATAAGTAACATTAGAAACACTTTCAACTTCATCTACCTCCTTTGTATGACTAACACTAGGAACTGATAAGAGTGCAGCATTCCCAGAACTAGTACCATAATTTCCACCTCTCTTTAGACTTTGTTCAACAATTTTGAAGTTGTTGAACAAATCATTGAGCTTCATTGTTTCAATTTCTGGCTTGTTCATCCAGACAATAACATGAGTATGGAATTCACTAGGTAGACTTTTCAAGAACTTCATGTTGAGATCTTCCCTCTCAGTCTCAACACCCAACACAGCTAACTGACTAACAAGCTTGTGTAGTCTTGAAAATAGTTTGTCAAGAGACTCATTACTAAAAGCAGTAAAGTTTTCAAATTGGTGCTTTAGTAAAGTCTTCTGTGTCTTTTTGGTAGTTTCATTACCACCAAACCATGCACAAATCTCTTCAAAAAGAGTTTTTGCATCAAGATATTTGTTAAAAGATTGCATTTGCTCACCAGGAATGATCATAAGCAATAAGTTTCGTGCTTTCTGATCATTTCTCTTTTGTATCTTTTCATCATTGGAGACTGGTCCAGTATTCCTTTTTCTTACTGTCTTCCCTTCAACAAGAACATCTGAATAGCCTAAAGTGAAGGAATCACCATACTGAATTATGTCCCAAAGAGCATAATCTTGAACCATGAAATATTGCTCAACTCTCATCCTCCATAACTCAAACTCATTGGGTTTGATCATGGGCAACTTTGCGGCAACATTTGTTTGAACATCTTGTACATCCATTTCTTGTTTCTTCTAAAAACAACAATATCAACTCTAGCTCTGATACCACTTGCTAGGATGACTTGACACACGATTAAGGTGGTTAAACCTTCTAACTTTGTGTGTATGATATGTTGTGTTAAAATGATTAAGTGCGCGGAATTCACTCAACCAAACTTAGAAGGTTGTGTATGTTATGGAAATGAAATTGTTATGTTTGTTAGTTAGCAATGAACACATAAAGATTATCACCAAACGATTCAATATTATTAAAGATAATAATACGAGTGACCTTGAAATATCACTAGGGTTACAACCTTGAATCCTTTGTTTCTATCACTTGTGATATATTTGTGTTTGTTCTAACAGTTATGCATGTTCTAACGTATGCATGGACTAACTCTTAATACTTCTTTATTTTTCACACACACACTTAATATCACTAGTCTAAGATCTCTTTTATAGTCAAAAGATCTTTACAAATTGCTTAAAGTCTTGACCGACTTACTTGGTTAACTTATCCTATTGAGTGTCAGTACATCAGATACAACATGTATCTATGTATACAACTTGTTAACTAAGCACATGGAGAAAGATATTATCTACTGTATATTGTTGACCAAAATACAATAAATATCTTTTCGATCTTATCCTTTCATCAGCAGAGTTGTTCATTATCAGCAGGAACAATCTATCGCTATCAGCAGAATCATCAGCAGAGTTGTTAAGCCTATCAGCAGAGTGAAATGCTTTATCAGCAGAATCAACATCATCAGCAGAAACCGTTTTGCACTATCAGCAGAATTATACTTAGAGTAGAATTCGATATTAAACATCTTGAATATTTAATTCCCAACTAAATTAATTAGTGTTTTCTTAGATTTGAATGAAACCTAGTTATTAGTTATTGATTGTCGTCTATTGTTTAATTGGTTGTCTCGTGTTAGGAGTAGGAAAACTGGCTTATTCTTTAATATATTAGCTTGTACATCCGACTAAACGCTTTTGTGGAAAACTAGAAGGGGGGGGGGGGGGTTGAATAATTTTACCGGTTTTTAGTTAGTTATAAAACTTTTGTAACACCCCCTAAATTATAAGTTAACAGCGGAAGACTAATCGGGGTATTACGGGGAGGATCTTTGTCATAATAATAGAAAACGGCTCAAAAGAGGCGTTTTAAAAGTATTTGTTATTCAAACAAAAGTTGAGGTACAAAAAGTGAAAATATCAGAGTTGAAACATCCCATAAAAGGGTGGTGTAGTTTAAATGTGAATGACATGATTTATTTTACACCACATTAAAAAACCTGAGTTTATTGCCCGCTCTGTGCCTTGTCTGCTCCGCTAATTACCTGAGATAAACATGCTAAAAGTCAACAAAATTGTTGAGTGAAATCATAGAGTTAGTAATAATAATGAGTTTGGAAACACAAGTAGTGATTGTCTGTGATTACAATCATGTTTAAAATGGTGATATTTCACTTGAATATATATATGGCCCTAAGTCTCATGACACGCAAACATTAACAGTGTAGTAACCAGTGTGGGGCCCTCATGTAATAGGTGTTTTGCCATTGCCTGTTTCCTTCAAATATAGTGCATTGCGACTAATCCGACTAGCAACTAAGGCTATCCGTCAGGCATTAGTGGAATAGGCAGTCAGCCTCCAATAGATCTATTCACTATATTCGCGTTCACTCGCAAGTGATTAATGGTTCATGATGTGAGGGGCTTGTGGCAATAGAGTAACTTAGTCAATATCATATCAGGTGAAGCATACAAAAATACTTGAAAATACTTGTGTGTTTTAGTTTGTAGCATGTATCTCCTCCATAGAGTGTAAACTTGTTAAATAAGTAAAAGTGGGGCTATGACTCACCTTTTGTGTAACTGGCAAGGTGGAAATGTGAAATCAAGTGAAATTACAGAAACGACTCCAACACATGACCTGGATAATAGTGAAGTCTGAGAATTTGGTATTTGTGACTTAATATGAATAGTGAGTGTGAAAACGAGTAACGGATAACAATTTGGTGTGTAATATGAATGAGTGATATGCTTAAAATGCTTAAAGATTAAAAATAATATTATACATAAAATTATCATGTTTTTATGTCATTGATTCCATAAATATCTTTTCCTCAAAAGGGTTTGAACGAAACGTTAAGTTTAATCGTTAAAATTCGTTATATATAAATATAAACGTAATGTGTTTAAACATGGAACAAAATGTAAAAATGCACATGAGTGAGTGGGAAAATGTAAATTATGCAATAGAAATGAATATGGAATAAAGTTACAGTTTGGTCCATGTACTTATACCAATTTTACATTTTCTACCCTAACGATGATAGTTTTTCACCGTTAGTCCTTGGTTAAGTATTTATTACATTTTTAGTCCAATAATTCCCAAAATGACTTTTTAAAGCCACATGTTTACTGTTTGATCATATATACCATCAAGTTAATAATTTAACAGTTTACCACATATTTATATAAAGTTGGCAGTTTTTAACCCGAAATAAAATATTCTTTGCAAAACAAGTTCAAATTTTACAAAAAGAGTGGGAATTGATTTCTGAGAGTTTTAATAACTTAATAAAGCCTATTCAAGTCAAAATCAACTGCTTATTATTCAAATTGCTTATTTTTAAGCTAAATGGGCTTTAACGATTTAAAACTAAGCCCATTAACAAATTTCGATCCGAGGTGTTTTAAAACAAAGTGGGTTTATCTTTGGGCTTGTATAAGGGTCTTATAAATCATACAAAAGAGCTTATTACCACAACTTATCGAGATTGCTTAATAACTGCTTATTGGGCTTTTAAGTCCAATCGGTAAAAATAAAGAGTTTTAAGGCCGTCCGAATGGCTATCACTTTGAGATTTTTAAAGAGCTTATATGAGCTTATTAGAGGAAACTTATAACAATAATTTATTAGGTAAGCTTATGAAGAATCGGTATGAACAATAAAAATGATATGGTGTTTGTATGTATCCGATTTTATATGGTCATTTCTTAGTCGACATTAACATGGTTCAATAATATGAAAATTACATATATAACGAGTTATGCTATATGCGATTCGATATACAAATGAAATGAGGTGCGATAAGTAATATAACGAGTATGTAAGTGTCAAATAACTGTAAAACACAAGTTACCAGCCATCCATGAAGGAGGTCATTACGTATAAACGTAAAATAAATAAAATGAAAGCGTATAATGCAATAAAAAGTAATATACGATCGAAATAAATAGAGAACAGTGCATGATGTGTTAAAAATTGATATAACGAGTAGGAGAGGGTTGTAAAAGACTTACAACACTTTTTAAGGTGTAGTTTATACGTTAGAATGGACAAGAACTCGAGAATATGGATTTCTCTCGTTAGAACCGATTATAAAAGGACTCGAATGGTGCTTGATCAACTTGGAATGGACTCGAACGAATGGAGAATTACTTCTGGTGCATGAGGACTCTCGGTAGCAAGGGAAATACTTAGTAAAAATTAGATGAGTTTGCGTGTGTGAAAGGTAGTTAATGTGCTTGTATATATACATGTATATGGGTCGAAATATTGTAAAATACTCACCCAAGTTGGGTGATTTGATGTGTTAGCAGAGGAATAAGAATAATACTCGACTATGTAGTAACTTAGGAGGGGGTTTTGGTGTATAAGCTTGGTTATGTTGAGTGTGCATGTAAATGTACATATATATACTTCGTACGACATATAGAAATGGTCCAAAATGGTTTTTAACGTGTCATATTGTTTGTAAAGGTAAGAAATGAAATCTTGAACTCATATTTGATCATGGAAACTCAAATGAGTTAGGCGAAAATTGGTCTGATCGATTTGGATTAAAAAGGGTAAATATGGTGCGAATTGGTACATGTGTCGAGAAGCATTCACTTTGGGTCTCGTTGAGCAATCAAACGTTCGATGTAGAAAATGAGTTTCGACATAATAATTCTTATGTGTGTAGAGAGTCGAGTGGTGCAAAAAGTTGCATTACTTGTATGTCGATTTTGAAAGAAAACGGGGCAAAGTATATGGGGTTCAGCCGAGTGAGTTATAAAGTTTAATAAAACTTAGAATTGTTGGATAGGGCTTTGGAATAGTAACAGGCCAAAAACTTGGGCCAGAAATAGTGTAGTGATCCGTTTGATATATAATGAGTGTGTTGGTTCCATTGTGGTCCGTGTGTGAGCTCGTTCCAATGTGTTTGTAATGTGTTAACAAAATTTTAAAATTTGACCATAAAAATGGTTAACTAAATTGTATTAGTATTTAATACTTGATTAGCAATGTACAAATTACTAGAGAATTTTTACAGAGTACTACAGTACCTACCCGTCAAACAGAATTCCGTCCCGGAATTAAATCTAAGATAGTTGTTATGGGTGTCTATGGGAATAAATGGGGGTATTTTTCGCGAATTTGATCTTCACGTTCTCATGTGTACTCTGGTCCTCGCTTAGAGTTCCATCGAACTTTGACAATAGGAATACAGTTTTGCTTAAGTTGTTTTTCCTCCCTGTCCATTATTTCTACTGTTTTATCTGTGAACACGAGTTTATCGTCAAGTCTGATTTCTTTCAGTGGGATGACAAGAGTTTCATCTGTCGAACATTTCTTTAGTTGTGAAACGTGAAATGTGGGGTGTACTCTACTGAGTTCTTCTGGGAGTTCGAGTTTGTAAGCAACTGGACCAATCCTTTCAAGGATTTTGAATGGTCCAATGTACCTGGGATTCAACTTTCAACGCTTTCCAAAGCGTATCATTCCCTTCCATGGGGAAACTTTTAACATAACTCTGTCACCGACATGAAATTCCATGGGTTTTCGTCGTACTTAAGCGTAACTCTTTTGTCTGTCACGAGCAGCTTGTAGTCGTTGCCTGATCTTAAAAATCTTTTCTGTTGTGTCGTGTATCAGTTCTGGTCCTGTGAGTTGTATGTCACCAACTTCTGTCCAACAAACAGGCGATCTGCACTTTCGACCATAAAGTGTTTCAAAGGGTGTCGCCTTGATGCTGGCATGGTAACTGTTGTTGTAAGAAAATTCAGCCAATGGCAAGTGTTTATCCCAACCTTTTCCAAAGTCTATAACACATGCTCGGAGCATGTCTTCTAAGGTTTGGATCGTTCTTTCACTTTGCCCATCAGTCTGAGGGTGATAAGCGGTGCTCATATCTAGACGTGTACCGAGAGCTTTTTGTAGAGTCTGCCAAAATCTTGAGGTAAATCGGCTATCTCTATCTGAGATAATGGAGATTGGAACTCCATGTCGAGTCACTATTTCCTTGAGATATAACTGAGCGAGAGTGGTCATTTCGTCAGTTTCCTTGATTGGTAGGAAATGAGCGGACTTGGTGAGACGATCAATGATGAACAAGATGGTGTCCAATCCTGTTGAC
Source organism: Artemisia tridentata subsp. tridentata (assembly GCA_021014915.2). Taxonomy (NCBI): domain Eukaryota; kingdom Viridiplantae; phylum Streptophyta; class Magnoliopsida; order Asterales; family Asteraceae; genus Artemisia; species Artemisia tridentata. The sequence continues at coordinate 148,519,941 of CP139501.1, read as the reverse complement.
GTCTTTGGTAGTTTAGTGATGAAATCCATGATAATTCTTTCCCATTTCCAGACTGGTAGTTCAGGTTGTACAAGCAATCCCGACGGCTTTTGACTTTCCGCCTTGACTCTTGAACAAGTCAAACATTTCCCAACATACTCAGCGATGTCGGCTTTCATGTTTGGCCACCAGTAGATCTTTTTGAGATCCTGGTACATTTTGTCAGGACCTGGGTGAATAGAGTACTTGGATTTGTAAGATTCATGCATGATGAGATCTCGAATACCTCCGTAGAGTGGGACCCAATATCTTTCTTTGAAACACAGCATACCGTCTGATCTTTTTACAAAACCATTTTCATTCTCTGGCATGCCGTAAATTTTCTCATGGGTTATGTTTTCTTCTTCGAGAGCTTTTGATTGGGCTAGGAGGATTTGTGATGGAAGGGGTGAACAAATGGTCATTCCCAGAGATCGGACCCTGAGAGGTTTGATTCTTTCTTTTTTGCTCAAGGCATCAGCCACGATATTCGCTTTACAGGGTGATAGCGAATTTCACAATCGTAATCGTTGAGCAGTTCTAACCATCGGCACTGTCTCATGTTCAGCTCCTTCTGATCTAGTATGTGTTGAAAACTCTTGTGATTGGTGAAAACCGTGCACTTGGTACCATACAAGTAATGTCTCTAAATCTTAAGAGCAAAGACCACTGCTCCTAATTCCAGATCCTGAGTGGTGTAGTTTCCTTCATTCTTCTTGAGCTGTCTAGAAGCATAAGCTATCACTTTCCTCCTTTGCATTAGCACTGCACCTAAACCGTGATGTGATGCATCACAATACACCACGAAGTCTTCACTTCCTTCAGGTAGTGCTAAGATGGGGGCTTCACAAAGTTTCTGTTTTAAGAGTTGAAAAGCTTACTCTTGTTTTTCTTCCCAGAGATACTTCTTGTTTTTCTGGGTCAATTCGGTCAAAGGCTTTGCAATCTTTGAAAAGTATTCTATGAACCTTCAGTAGTAACCATCGAGACCTCGAAATTGACGAATCTCGGTTGGGGTGGTAGGAGATGCCCAACCTTTAACCGCCTCAATCTTTGCAGGATCTACGTGGATACCTTGACTGTTGATGATATGGCCAAGAAATTGTACAATGGGAATCCAAAAATCACATTTGGAGAATTTTACGTACAACTTTTCATTTTTGAGCAACTCTAAAATGGTTCTCAAGTGTTCCGCATGTTCTGCTTTATTGCATGAGTAGATTAAGATGTCATCGATGAACACTATCACGAACTTGTCCAAGTAGGCACTACTAGAAAAACAACCATTCTTGACTCTAAATGCGAGTCAAGAAGAGCCTTTATGACGCGCAAATGCGAGTCAAGGAAGGACCCGTCATAAATCTTCATGACTCGCATTTGTGCGTCATCCTTTTATGACTCGCACTTATGACCCACGTTTTATGACTCTCCTTTTTGCGTGTCATTACCTAATTTTTTTTTTAATTATGACCCACGTTTTATGACTCTCCTTTTTGCGAGTCATAACCTATTTTTTTTTAAAAAAAAAATTAATTTTTTCCAGTTCCTAATTTTCTATTAAATGACAATTAAAAACCTGATAATACAAAATTAAAAACACAAATATCAAAATATCGCATTTCATATATATATATATATATATATATATATATATATATTATAATATATATATATATATATATATATCAAAACAATGAGGTTAATTCAAGTACTAATTCACGATAAGTCACAAGTTAATTAACGACAAAAATTACATATCGATATGCCTAGTTTTTATATAGATCAAGTTTTTAAACTACCCCTGTGCAGACAGCATGATTCATCTAAATATGTCATCGTCAAAGTTTACTTCTCTAGCTGCTGCAGATCGATATCCCATGCTGATGCTAACTGCAACAAGAGTTGGTCTGGCACCCTCGAGCAAGTCTAACTCAAAAACCAGTTTACTTCTCTAGCTGCTTGATATTTTACTAAGTCTGTCCTGTAGAGAATGCCGAAGAGCACCTACGATGAACATAAACATAAATCATTAGAGTTAAGAATGGTAAGCATACCAATACGTCAAAATATATGGCTGCGTCATTTTTATCGTTGACTTCTCCAAGATGTTGAAGGGAACCTGGTTTCAAAAGCTTCAACTTGTCATTCTAGTTAAAAGCATAAAGATAACTCATTAGGAACTTAAAAATATATGATCGCTTCAACTTATAACTTATAAGCATACATGAGAACAATGTATATAATAGTTATACTGATGGTGTTATAGCCTACCTTTGTGTGATATACACAGTATTATCTGCGTAGGCAAAGTCAAGTCCAGAAAGACCAGCAACCTCTTTGTAAACTTGAAAATCAGTAGCAGATTTTATTACACCAGAAGTGAAAAGATCCTGCAGCACTAAAACAAAAATGGAACTTAAAAATCTAGAATTGATATATCTAATGACAAGAATAAAGAAGGAAACAAAAGAATACATACCTGAGCAAGAATTTGGCCAGACGGGTATTTCGCTACTAATGCAAAGTTCTCAATAGCCCATGGATGAGGACCAGCCTTTCAAAACGAACACATTTCGCTAAACCAGACCTGAAATATAGCAGATGCTCCTCCAATGCCCATGGCTTCCAAGTCAACAGCCATGCGTATAGTACTGCTCCATGGATGAGATCTGAATAAACAAAAATAACAGACATTACACACTCAGCTAGAATCTTAACATGCAATATCCTTTGAGCGATGTCCCAAATCGCATTTAATTCTCCTTCCTTTTTCAGCATTCATTTACTTCCAGCAATCTTTCAGTAATAACAACGCACGACAACTCATTGTCATAAAAACATTAATAGGAACACGAGTGTAGCAAGTTACAATTATAAACATAAAACTGCTACCTACCATTAGACATCCATAGATATCCACACTACACATCAAGTCAACATAATGTATCGTTTCAGTCGCATATCAATAACTAATACAAACTATAACTGATAGACGTAGCAAGATGTGGGCCAGTTGTATAACGGGTTGGCATTGACGTATGTCAGAAAAAGTACAGGTCAAGCCAAGTTGGTCGACTAATGAAATGATTGAAGAGGTTGTATGGATTAAAAGCGAAGATTTTGCACAACTTTCAACGTTTGACCCATTCCACCTTAGCTAAATAGTTTTCAATTGACTCCTTTATGGATAAAGCACAAGCATAGATCAACCTATGTGTAATTAAATGGGTAAAATTGACACCTAACTAAGACAAAATACTTGCACGAAAGCAACTGCTAAAAGTAGCATCTCGTAGCATATCTGGACGGCAGCTCCTTAATGCATCACATGCCCTGCATTATTCACATGGTAAAGAGCTTATATCATATAAAGTGGATCATTATCTTGGGTTGACCCAAGAATCGTCCGGATGGACCCATTTAAATATTTGAAAATTAATACTCTCTTTTTTTACAACCATCACTACCATCACCGGCTGACTGCCGCCAACAATTAGTTGGCTTTAACCCTTCATTGTTACAGTTATCATACTTCAAGTAGTCGATACCCTACACAAGAAGTCCTTGATCTTATACTCTAAGTATTCAAACACCACAAGCATATATACTATGGTCAAACTTTATTTTTGACTGCAAAAGTCAAAGTGTTGCGTTGTGTCTAGAAAATAGCTAGAATCATACCCAAGAAGCGAACGTTTTGGCATCCTGTTCTTCGTGACCAAGTGAACCAGGCATGGTCTTGCTACAAGTCATAGAACTACAAAATACAGGTAAAAAATGGTTTCATTGTTTGTTGCTTAATTGACCAATGGAAGTAAAAAGTTTGCACACGTTGAAATAAAATTAATAAAATATCAGACTTTGTATAAAAACTGCAAAGGACTGTCCTTATCAGGAAGGTTTATTTTTCATAAGTTCAACCAAAAAATAAAAAAAATAACTATACATAAACGACAATTATTATCTAAAATAACACTTGATTAACCAAAAATCTTGCAGAAAGTTAAAAATGCTGAATTTTGAGGTGTAAAGGAATGAATTTTGTATCACAAGTCCTACCCTGAATTGCTATATATACCAAGTTTGAGACCCTTGTTATGGACATAGTCAGTAAGAGCTTTGATGCCAGACGGGAATGTTGATTTCTTAGGGACAAGGTTACCCTGAAAAGATCGTTTTACATGTTTATTAGATTGCGTAGGTTCTACCATAACCGTTTAGGAAACAGTATGTACAAAGTACACAAACCTTTTGATCACGAGAATACTCAGCCCAACAATCATCTACAATTTAATGAAGTATACATTCCCGTGAGTTGCTTAAATAACAAAAGCAATGAATATATTGCATAACGGTGAAGAGTAATGTAACTACATAAATACCTATATTAACATACTTGTATCCAATTCTAGCAAGGCCAGTAGAAACGAGGGCATCAGCTGTTGAGTATATTAATTAATCAATGGTTATAGCAAGACTTTTTTAGAATGATTCAACTAATTAGTGGACAAATTCTGGTATGTATCAAATTACTCACCAGTTTCTCTAATCATACTCTCATTGATGTTGCAGCTGAAGTGATTCCAACTATTCCACCTGAAACAAATCCTTCAACTGTTAGAATGTTAGATATATGCATTAATAAACCTACGCTTAAATCACAACGTTAAAGTATGAGTCTGGTTCATAGTATGATTTGGGACCAACCAATTTGAAACCGAAACCATACCTATTCTATAATACTTTGTTCAACAATATATAAAAGACTTGTTTTTGCAGAATTGACAAACATTCTTTGAAATACTAAAAGTACATACTGTATATAATTATTTTCGGTAAACAGTGGTGAAATGACATCATAAATTCGTGTATGTATATACATATCGGTAAACAGTCAATTCAATCACAACCTTTATTACCAAATCCAATATTAATCGCATAAAACAATTATTCATTTTTCACTAAAAAAGTTAACTAATAATCACAACTCAAACAACTACAACCTCAGCAGCAGTTATGATCAAAGACCAACAACGAAAGATCTAAAATAGCAACAAGTATACTAAGTAACACCACAAGACCATTGCCGAGACCTCCATGGTCTCGGCTTAACTTTCTCTCGCCGGTAATCAATCGAAAGAGACTCTTGGTCCACCACTTTCACGACAACAAAATCATAATAATAACCTAATAACAACAAAAACAGAACAACATCAAGAACATCAAGATCAAATAAGCCCATACCGAGTCAACTCTCGCATACATAGCATATTTCCTACCTTCTTTCTTATATCTACACGAGTGGTGATGATACAAGGTGATGAGCAAGGTTTTTAGTGGCGCGTTGTGGTGCTAGAGTGACGGTGAGGTGGTGTTTGAGAGCGTGAGTCACGTCAAATGGAAGGGGAGATGGTGGTGAGTGTTTTGTTGGTGGTGGTGTGCTTGTTCGGGTGGCGGTGATGGTGTCTTGGGTGGTGGCAGTTGGCGGCGCAGAGAAGAGAGAAAGAGAGTATGTGAGTTTAAGTGATAATGAAGAAGAGAAGATGATAGGTAGGGTTTTATTAGTTGTAGGGACTTGAGAGCGGGAAGTGTTTTTGGCCAAAAATTAAACAATCAGATGCTAAAAAAAAACATAGATGACCCCTGTTTATGACGAAGCAAAACGAGCGTCATCTAGCAGGCTAAATTTTAACTGATTATGACCCTATGTTATGACGCTTTTGAAAACGAGTCATCCCCAATAAAAAATTTACTCGTTATGACTCTTATTTTATGACTCTTCTATTTGCGCGTCATCTTTTAGTGTGCGTCATAAAATGCGAGTCAAGGATAGACCTTTTTCTAGTAGTGAGGGTTTACATACTCGGTTCATTAAATCCATGAACACTGCGGGTGCATTGGTGAGACCAAATGGCATTACTTGAAATTCATAATGCCCGTATCGTGTTCGAAATGCTGTTTTGGGAATATCTTCTTCCCTGACTCTTAACTGATGATATCCTGACCTCAGATCGATTTTCGAGTAGACACTCGATCCTTGCAATTGGTTAAATAAATCGTCGATCTGGGGCTATGGATATCAATTCTTTACGGCGAGTTTGTTCAGTTCCCTGTAATCAATACACATTTGGAAAGTCCCGTCTTTCTTTTTGACAAATAAGACTGGTGCTCCCCGAGGTGATGAACTTGGTCGGATAAAACCTTTATCTGACAGCTCTTTCAACTGCTCAGACAGTTCTTTCATTTCTGAAGGTGCTAATCGATAAGGTGCTTTAGCAACTGGTGTTGCTCCAGGCACTAAATCAATTTGAAATTCTACTTGTCGAACTGGTGGAATACCGGGCAAGTCTTCTGGAAATACTTCAGAAAAGTCCTTGACAACAGGCACTTCTTCGAGTTGTTTCTCCTTCGTTTCATTCTCCGTCACTTGAATCAAAAATACGTGACATCCTTTGTTCATGTACTTCATTGTTTTGGCATACGAGATGATGTTGAGTCGGGTTTTGCTGTGATCGCCGCGAACGATAAGAGTTTCGCCATCAAGTAGGATTTGGACGACCTTCTCGTCACAGATGATTCGGGCGTGGTGCTTGGATAACCAATCCATGCCAATAACGACGTCAAAGCTACCTAGTTGGATAGGCATGAGATCAATGGGGAAAGGTTTGTTTAGAAGTGTTAGGGTGCAACCTTTGATCATGGTGTTGGTGCCTATGAGGTTTCTGTTAGCTATTTCAATTTCATATGTAGTGTCTAGTTCTACGGGGGTAATATTAAGCAATGAAGCAAATGAGGTAGACACAAAGCTGTTATCAGCTCCAGAATCAAATAATATTTTAGCATTGTGTTGGTTCATTAAGAAAGTATCCGTGACGACGCCGGGTTCCTGTGGTGCATTCCCATCACCAAGCACATATGCTCTCCCACAAGCAACGTTGGTCGGGTTTTGCTTCGGGTAGTTATTCTTGTAGTGTCATTTTTCACCACAACCGTGGAACACTACTGTTATGGGCTATGTATTTGCACCCGTGGCTCGGCAGTCAGTGGTTTTGTGACCCATTTTTTGGCAATTGTCGCAAACTGCACGACAAGGTCCAGTGTGATGGAGTTTACATTGGTTGCACTGGGGTTGGGTTTCGCTATATGCTTTCTCTCCTGTGGGCGTAGCAACATAAGCTCGAGCAGCTTCTTGTCTGCGATTCTGTTGGTGGTGGTGGTTGTTGCAGTTCTGTTGGTAGTTGTGGTTGCGGTTGTTGTTGTTGTTGTTGTTGTTGTTGTTGTTGTTGTTATTGGGGTTCCTGTTTTTGTTGTTGTTGTTGTTGTTGTTGTTGTTGTTGTTGTTGTTGTTGTTGTTGTTGTTGTTGTTGTTGTGGTAGTTGTTGTTGTTGTTAGGGTTTTGGTTATTGTTGTGGGTGTTGTTGGTGGTTCCACAATTATCGAGATTCCGTTTGTGGTCATTGGTTGCGGAGGTAGAACTCCGTTTGATTTCCCTTTCCAATAACCGTTGAGCTATTATGATAGTTTCCTCAAGAGTTGCCGGTTTTGACGAGGTAACGTTCCCCTCGATGTTTCGAGGTAGTCCCTCTACGTACTTTTCCAGTTCTCTTTCAACATCGGGCACCATTTTTGGGCATAATACCGACAGTTCTTGGAACCTTCGGCTGTAGGTTCTCAAATCGTTTCCCCTTACAATTAACTGGTGGAATTCTTCCTCCAGTTTCCTGATTTCTGTTCGAGGACAGTATTTCTTTAGAATTTTTGTTTTCAGTTCGACCCAGGTCATACGATACTCTCCTTCCATACCCATGGTCTGGGCTGTAGTGTTCCACCATGAGGCAGCATCTTCCAGAAGTGTTCCCGTAGCAAAGGTAACCTTGCTATTATCTGGACAGTTGCACCGCATGAATACCGTTTCGGCACGCTCAAACCACTGAGCTAGTCCGGTGACTCCTTTGGTACCCTTGAAATAAGTGGGCTGACAACCCATGAAATCTTTGTATGTGCATTTGCGATACGCAGATGCCTCGTTTTCAGCAGTGGATCGGTTATTGGTACTCGAGCGAGCCGCTTGAGTCTCTAGAGCTGCTGGAACATTATCAGCTACCAGTTTCTGGATAGCTTCGGGAGTCATAGCTGTTGCGGGAGTGGCAGTTTCCTCGTTTCTTGTGCGAGGCATTTTTCTGTTAATACCACAAGAAAACACAGATTTAGAGTCCACGTAATGACCATGTTAGAATACATTGAGTAATAGGGGATTTGTATCCAATCCCTAATAATACTGTCACAGTGTGAAATTACAACCAAATTGTGAATCATAAAAATCACGATGTGTTTGGGTGTTATCGTAAGTAAATGATCAATTCTTGGTATAGGATTGCTAAGGAACAAAGTGATTCATCATCTACAAAAGCTGAAGTTCAGCAACTTTCTCTTCATTCATCAAGTTTCTTTTGAAATTTTCTTTATTATGTGTTTGTAAATACATTTATTTGTATCATTTAAAGAACCATAACAATCACAAGTAACATCATGACATGTCTGAATACAATCACAATACACATGAACAACCACAGTAGCATAAATCAACATCAATATATAGTAAATCATAACCAACAATGTATATTAATAACTTGAATCAATTTTGTTACATAACAGAATGATTACAAGGTCCTTTATTAATGCCACATGCGGCAGGCTAAAATGCCTCAAAACTATACAGATGTAAACTATGTCTAGCTGCTGGAAGTCTCGTCCATGGGCCTTGTGAGCTGTACAATCTGATCCAGGAGCCTCTGTATGTCAGTCTGATGTTGGACCTGCATGTCTTCCATGAGGTTCTCTAAGGTGTTGGCTCTAAGGTGTGCTTCCAAAGCTTCCACAATATGTCACTGTCCCTCCCATAGTGAGACTGTTATGTGGGTGCGTGTCTCGGACATCTCTGACCGTATCCTAGTCAGACCGTCCTGAAGCTCCATCCTGTCGGATATGATGCTATGTAGAGTGTCGTTGACCGTCTCGGGGCGGTCCAACGGTGTCCTGTCCACTATACCCAGGAGGGTATCTATCTGCCTCTCATGATGCTCCAGACAACGTCATGATGGAGGATGGGGTAGGGGTGCGGGCTACTGCTGCCCGTGAGCTCTCTCCAGTCACGAAGACTCGAGCTGGTGGAGTGATACCGGGTGGAAATGGTATAACTAGGACCTGTTGTACGAGCCTGGCTCGAAGTGGGTAAATCCTCCTCTGGAGTCGGCTCCCGCTGGTGGGGTGTAAATGGGTAAGTCTGGGTGAGTTGGTTGAATAGGTGGTCGGGTCTAACCGACGGTGGAGGTGGTGATGATCGTAATGGTGGTAATATGTACTGGTACTCGGGTGATAATGGGGGTGTCATCCCGATCATGTCTAGGGGTGAAGTAGGGGAATAGGGTGGAAATGGTGGTATAATCGGAATAACAGGTAGGCGTACCCTCAGGCGAGGTGTATGCATCCTAATGCAACCGTTGGGGTGACTCCTAAATGGTGTCATGAATGGTTCAGGCTCATATGGTTCAAAAATCCTGACTCGTCTGTACCGGGCTACCGGTGTAGGTGGGGGTGGTGGAGTAGGTAAAGGTGTGTCTGACTCTTCTGCAGGCAACCATTTTTGAGTCTGCGTGTACTGGTCATCAGTAAGTGGGGTGTAGGTGGGAGAAACTGGTCAGTTCTCTGGGCGTGGTGGTAAGATATGTGCCCGTTTAGCTAAGACATATGGGTCTTCTGATAATGGGGATTCTGGGTTACCTATTGTAATAGGTGACATAGGTGGTGTGGCAACGACTTCACCCTCCTCAAAGGGCTCCGTTTCGTCTGAAGAGATGCTCGACACTGCAGCAACCGAGATGCTGGGAACTAATGGTGAGGTGTTAGATGATAGGGTGTCCTCGGATTCCATATACGATGATGAGGTACTCAGGTGTGGGACTGTAGACATGGTACTATAATAACCCGTAAATAGTAAATGTAAGCAATCAATATAATCAAGTGTGTGAAGATTAGTGTAAAATAATCTTAAAAGGTAACATATTGAGCACGGTGTTCTGCAGGCACGGAGGGTGCAAAGTGGTATGGTGTAAAGTCATTCATTTTGAAAGTGTAATTATACTTCAATGTTTGAAAACATTTGATTATCTATAATTATGTCTCTGATGCCAATCTGTAACAACCCCTAAATTATAAGTTAACAGCGGAAGACTAATCGGGGTATTACGGGGAGGATCTTTGTCATAATAATAGAAAATGGCTCAAAAGACGCGATTTAAAAGTATTTGTTAAAAGTTGAAGTACAAAAAGTGAAAATATCAGAGTTGAAACATCCCATAAAAGGGTGTAGTAGTTTAAAAGTGAATGACATAATTTATTTTACACCACATTAAAAACCCTGAGTTTATTGCCCGCTCCGTGCCTAGTCTGCTCTGCTAATTACCTGAGATAAACATGCTAAAAGTCAACAAAATTGTTGAGTGAAATCATAGAGTTAGTAATCATAATGAGTTTGGAAACACAAGTAGTGATTGTCTGTGTATTACAATCATGTTTAAAATGGTGATATTGCAGTTGTATATATTGCCCTAAGTCTCATGACACACAAACGTTAATAGTTTAGTAACCGGTGTGGGGCCCTCGTGTAATAGGTGTTTTTCCATTGCCTATTTCCTTCAAATATAGTGCGTTGCGACTAATCCGACTAGCAACTAAGGCTATCCGTCAGGCATTAGTGGAATAGGCAGTCAGCCTCCAATAGATCTATTCACTATATTCGCGTTCACTCGCAAGTGATTAATGGTTTTTGATGTGAGGGGCTTGTGGCAATAGAGTAACTTAGTCAATATCATATCAGGTGAAGCATACAAAAATACTTGAAAATACTTGTGTGTTTTAGTTTGTAGCATAATATGTAAACATGAAAGTTTTTAAAAGTTTATCGAATGATATCAAAATGCAAGCCATCAAAACATTCTCCGTGTGACTTCGTGCGTGCCAAATACCTTAAGGACCTGAGATAAAACATGCTAAAAGGTCAACACAAAGGTTGAGTGAAATTCACAGGTTTATAAATAATTAATGGACCACAAGATTTCAGAGTTAAAATACTAATTGCAACGAATACAATTATGGGTAAATAATAATTATTGCTTTAAGCTCATGACACGCAAACTGACTGAAGGTTCATAGAATGAACCAATGCCTTGAAAGATAAATTGCCATTTTACCTATATTTCAAATATAATGCGTTCGGTTGTTTAGCCAATCAACACAAACAGGATTCTTCAATCCCAATAGGCCTATTCACAATATTTGCGTTCTTCCGCAAGTGATTAATGGTTCATGATTCGTTAGGTTCTTATTTTGGCAATATCGGTACTTTAGCAATAATATGTTCTGGTAAGCATACAGTTTAAAGCACTTGTGTCCAAATTGTAAAATAGCATGTATCTTCCCCAATGGGTTTATTAACAGTTTAAAGAGTTAAAGTGGGGCTATGAACTCACCAAAAGTCAAGTGAACAATCAAAGTGAATGTAGTGATGAATAAACCGCAAGTGTCCGACGAGCAACCTAGACATATACGCATGTATCATATTTTAAAATAATAAGGTAAGTATGTCTATATGCCTTATAGATTATTATTTCAATTATGCTTGGTACATAATATATAAATCAATGTCAAGACAAGTCATAAGGGTTCGATTAAGTCCAATGGTTCAAATTAAGTCAAAAGGGTTCAAATTACTTCAAAAGTTCAAATTAAGTCAAAGAGTTCAAAATATAATAAATAGTTCAAAATCAAATTTAAGGGTTCCAAATATGTGTCATGAGTTCAAATTAGTCGTTCTTAAGTTTCTTTAGTCTACGAAGGATTTACGGGTCTATTTCCAATAGTGGGTCCTACCACTTCTGTTTTAATGTAAAAATGGTCAAGTAGTGTTATTTGACAAGTTTCTAATAGTCCAATGGCCCACTTTTATATGTTAATAACTTTTTACACATTTTAAGCCAAAAGCTGTTAGAAATTTTAAAAACATGTCCATCTTTAAAAATTCATTACTCGCAAACCGTAAGTCGAAAAATTATGTTTTTTATATCTTCGGAAAGGTATTTGAGTGTAATAACTATATTTATGGGTCCCTCTAAGTCAAAAATTGCTTAACAGTAGTGAAATTACCTATTTACCCTTAACTACCCAGTTCTGATTTTATCAACATCACAACAGTCTCGAGAAAAATGCGATGTCTAGAGTTCTACAAGCCCGATTAACCCCATTTTTGTGATCACGTTTAAGTTAAGATGTTAGCTACAACTTTTGTGTTTTGAGAAATAGTTGGTTATATTCAAGAAAATGACTTTTATAGGTTGCAAATCTGTTACTCAGAATTTGACATGTTTCATGAAAACATTTTTAGTTGAATCATCGTAATGAGTTATTCAATGAAATACCTGGAATAACGACCATAAGACATTGATCTATAACCATATATTTTTAGTTAAGGTCCAAAGTCCACTGAATAAATCAGTTTATTCCATTTTTACCTCTGGTCAGAAAGTAGTTTTGCATGTCTAGTCCTTATTAGGTTTTCTAGTGATCTAGCATATGTACCAAGTATAACCAAACATAATAAACATATTGAACATATACAATACATAGAAAAAAAGTATTTATAGAAGTGAAATGAGAATGGAGGTGGTTTCTTACAATACTTAAGATGAAAAATACAAGGACAATACCAAGATCACTAGATCTAATAACCAAGATACCTGAAGTTTATCTTGAGCCCAAATCTTCACAAGATTAAAGATAAAAATATATGGTGTTGTTGTGTTGTGGCTCACGTACAAGAGAATAAAAAAAAAGATGGATGAAGTTATGAGATCTTGTATAGTATAATAAATAATATAATGCAAAGTACATGTTCCAAGTGTCCTAAATAATGACAAGTATACAACAAATGTGACATGTGTTGTTGTAATATAGTAGGCGTGTATAAGGTTATGATTTTGGAAGATTTATTTTATTTGGATAGTAATAGTTTCTATAGGTTATAGTCTGATTCCGTTAATTACTAAGGTTAAGTTTTTAAGTCACGAAACTTAAAACAGAGCAACATAAAAATACAAAACTTACAAAAATATTAAAATTGACATCAAAACCTATTTTGATATTTTAGGTGATCCTTAATCTTGTTGAGTGATTAATTGTTGTTTATAAATTGCAACCGGATACTAAAAATGCGTAAAACGCAAAATGTGCAAAGTTTAGCTACAAGTGAAAAAGTAAAAATAGAATATTTAAAATATGATTGTATGGAACCAAAATGCATAATAATATATATACTGAGTATTGTCAGGTATCGGTTTGAGTTAAATGTACGTTTAACGACGTACGCGGAATAATCTATCTAGTTATTTACAAGAGTAAATTTACTTAAAATAAAATATTAAGTAAAATTAAATAATTAAATAATGACCTCAAAATTGTGAATTGTTACAGTCGTCGAGAAGGATGTCGTAGTCAATTAAAGCTTGTTTCATCCATAGTGCTTGTTGACATGTCTTTTCAGCGCTTACGTATTCGGCTTCGGTTGTGGAGACAGCAAGAGTCGTTTGTTTCTTGGAGAACCAAGAAATTAGACAACAACCCATGAAGGTACAAATGCCACTCGTACTTTTTCGATGCACATAATGTAACACCCCGACCCGACAAGGGTAAAGATGTCACAATAATGGTTTCATATCAGAACAAACACAAGCATATGACATAAATAATACAATTGAATTTCAATGGTTACAATGAAAAGTCTGAAACTACAAGGTTACAATGAGATATACAATAATTATTAAGTCTGAATATAAGCTCTTCTAGTTATCTCTATTTATAAATAGCTATCAAGGTCTTCTAAGTCCAAGGTACTCTCCACTCATACCCAGCTTTCACACTAAAACCTCCCGCAGGAAAAGAAATGCGGCTGAGCTTAAAAAGCCCAGTGAACAGATATAAAGGTAACAAGCAGTAATAATGAGATAGTGAAGTAAGTGAAACAATGCAAGGTATAACAAGAGTTAGGAAAGAATAAAAAGGTTATGCAGATATATCAAGAGTAAGAAATAGTTACAGTAGATAAGAGTTAAGGGAACAATAATCCCAACTCGAGCCCAAGTCAAATCAAGTCAAGTCAAGTATTAAGTCAAGTGTCAGGTCAAGTATGTATCCGGAGGGGTGACCTCGGGATACTAAGTACAATGTTATAAGATAAAGGGAAAAACAGTAATCCATTACGAGCCCAAGTCAAGTCAAGTATCAAGTCAAGAAATCAAGTAGCAAGGTGTACGGAGGGGAGACCTCGGTACCAAGTACAAGGTGAGGGGATACCTCCATGGGGTGGAGTCATGAGCTCCCAAGATGTGAAAGACGTGTATCGCACACACCATCAGTCACCAAGTATAACAAGTAGTATAAACAAGTCAAGTCAAGTCAAATCTAGGATGCATCCATACGCCCCAGGTGGCCAAAGTCTGCCTCTACGTAACAAATCAAATATCAAGTCAAGGACGGGACAGGTCATCACTCTCCTGCCCTAGAGTCATGCCATCGGTGCATCAATGACATGGACATGAAACCCTCATGCCTAGTTATGGCTCGTAATCTCAAACTGTGGGTTAAGGGTCAAGTATCAAGTATCAAGTATCAAGTTCAAGTTCCAAGTTCAAGTTCAAGTTCCATATCAAGTTGTTCAAGTCAAGTTTCCCATTTCAAGTGGTTCAAGTCAAGTTTCCAATTCAAGTGTATCAAGGTTCAAGTCAAGGTTCAAGACAAGAGATCATAGCAAAGGTTCAATTTAAAAGTTCATTTAAAAGAAATCCTTTAATAATGGTTTTAGTAAAAATGATCTTTCAAAATTGTTTTCACAACAATGGTCTTTCAAATCAGTTTTTCATAAAGATAGTCCTTAAAATTTGTTTTTATAAAACTTTAGTAGAATTACATTTAAAAGTGGTATCGCATCGTTTTAAAATAGCTTTTCTCAAAACATTTTCATATATAATTAAGAAAGTTTCCACATCCAGTTTTAATATCAAGTAGATCTTCTAGGTGTCCAAGGATTTGAATATTCAGGTCAAAGGTGATGAACGAAGTATGTCAAGTATCAAGGGAACATGGCAAGGTTCAAAACAAGAAATCAAGGCAAGGGTTCAAAGCAAGGTTCAAATCAAGTGGATCATATCAAAGGTTCACAATACAAGGGGAAACATAGTAATGTTCACAAATCAAAGGGAGCATAGCAAGTAAGAAAGACAAAAGGAAGAGTTCATGAGAAACCTATGAGAAGGTCGGAATATCTGTACCTTAAACCGCCAACGAAACCATAACATAAGAATAGGAAGTCACTCTTTCTTCAGCGAATCTACACAAATTAATGATCGGCTTATTATTCAAATGCTCGTTTTAAAATCAGATTACTTGTTTTAGTCGGCTTTCTATTTTTAGTAACTTTCCATAAATAGTAAGTTTCCCGAATTAGTAATTTATTACTTTAAGGTATGGATGACGATTTAAGTTTAAAATGACATTTATAGTAGCTCAGGGTTTTGAGTGTCATTATAACAAAGTTTAGGGTCAAAATGTAAATTATCAAGATTAAATATTAAAAGGTCAAATAAGATTATTTTAAGGTTCATTTTATAAATTTATTTTAAGGTAATAATTTTAGACCCCGTCGCTATAATTTTATAATTTATTAACGTACCCATGATATTGATATTTATGCCGCGACGACCCAAGATTTTCTAATCCGACTTCGTTTTACTTAACTCACACCTCATATTTTAACCACGATTAAGTCATTATGTTTTAACTCTATCGACCCGTCACAAAATATTTATACACATGACAACATATATTAGTCACGCATGCTACTTATTCGACCCATATACTATCATAAGATTCGACACCTACAACCCACACTCATCATGCGACACATGACTAGATTTTAACAAGGCAACAATGTATTTAACAAGACCACAAACGAGCCTTAATACTTAGCCATATTCATATCGAGTTACTCACACACAACCCATGTCTTCTTTGTTTAATACATCTCACGACACACAAAATTTCAAGACAAATTACATGCACTCACATATATCCCATGCACGTACAAAGAGTTAAGATCAGATAACTAACATACGTATTTATTTATATTACACCCAAGCCAACTCTTCTTCACATCCGTACTCATGCACGTCCCCCCTTTTCTTTTTGTATTCATTTTGCTTGCTGTTATGTCAACCTTATTTAATGATTATTGTTGATATATTTCAGTTTGAACACATATAGTACCAATTAAACATTACGCTTACTCATGTTTATTAATGCAAAAATAAAGAATTTAAACAATTACATTTTAATATACATACATTTCGAACTGTAAGTACATTAAAAACAATAACGCTAGTATTATTTGATATGAGATCAAGCAACCTTTCATATATGTTAAAAATCGTTTTCTATAAAATGAAGAAAACTGAATGGTGTTTCTCAAGTGACACCATTTCTATTGCTTCGGTTTTACTTCCAAGTTGGCGAGATTTATGAATGCGTTCACAAGAAACGTATATACATATCATATATCTAAAGGAAGGACAGCAAGACGATAAAAGAGGAATACCTCAATGACAACTAGAATAGGCCGAGATCGACCCCGAATGACCAACGAAACTAAATCGACACTCGAGCATGACCTGACCCTCCAACGCACGAGCCAAAACCCCCACGCACGAATCGAAACTGAGTCTATCTCGAACCGAACCAAACTTGGAGTATGCACGTACACGAACAGATACTCGTACACAAGTAACCATACGCATCTCTTGCTAACAAACCCTATGTACGAACCGAAACCAAGCTCGATCAAGAACAGTGTCATCGACATCAACTTGAACCTAATAAAGACAATATGGGACCAAGACTAAGCATGGCCACATTGGTTTGTTTGTTTGGTGTGAAACGACTCGGACCATGCAGCCTCTCTTCCTCCCTCTCGTTAGGTTTAGGGCTGCAACAGTTGTTTGGAATGATGACCATCGCCATTAGCCAATGATCTGCTGCTATGTAGTTTTTTTGTAGGGTTTATGTGAGTGAGAAAATGTAGGTACGTTTGGTGATATAACTGGTTATGGGGTTTTAGAGTTTGGTGTGGAGAAGGGGTCAAGCAAACCATACCTTTTGTGGGAAAAAAATAAAAATAAAAGGAAAGGAGCGTGGATAGAACGGAAGGTTTTAAATGACCATAAAATGTGCTTAAATTCTTCAATGTGCCAGCCATAATAGACAATGGTGGGGCCGAGATTTTTGGGATTGCTTGGGCAATTCGGTTGTGATAATATATTCAAACTGTGTGATGGTCTTGGTACGTAACTTAGGGAGGTTTTAAAATATGAGTGGCAATTATTTATATAAAGTATAATACTTAGGTTGTTTTCTTATTTATTTTCTTGCTCATAACATATAGTCAAGAGGTCAAATGATTTTTTTTATAAGATTAGAGAGAAATTTTAAATTAGACGTAAAATTAGAAATTCAAATTTCAGGGTTTTACACATAATCTCCCGCATGATCAGAGTCGACGTAAACAATAGTTTCTACACCGGTCCCCTTGGGATAGAACAATCCCAAGTGTATAGTGCCTTTAATGTATCGGAAGATATGCTTAATCGCTTCAATGTGAGAGGTTTTGTGATCCTCTTGGAAGCGAGCACAAAGCCATACACTAAACATGATATCGGGCCTACTTTCTGTTAGGTATAATAAACTTCCTATCATACCTCTATACTTAGTGTTATCTACAAACTCACCTTCTTCATCTTTCGTGAGTTTCGTTTCCGTGGACATGGGAGTTTTCATGAGCTTAGACTCTTCTAAACTAAATTTCTTAAGCATCTCCTTAATATACTTAGATTGATTAAAGAAGATACCATCTTCCATTTGTTTTATTTGTAGACCAAGGAAGAAATTTAATTCGCCCATCATGCTCATCTCAAACTCGTCACGCATGATCTTTGAAAAATCATCGCACAGTTCTGGACAAGTTGAGCCGAATATAACGTCGTCGACAAATATTTGAACAATGACGAGATGTGAATTTCGTTTCTTCGTGAAAAGTGTGTTGTCAACAATTCCCATGGTATATTCATGTTTGAGCAAGAATGCTTTTAGTCTATCGTACCAAGCTTTGGAAGCTTGTTTGAGACCATAGAGTGCTTTCTTGAGTTTATAAACATGATTCGGTTTTTTGAAATCAATGAATCCCGGAGGTTGTGCAACGTATACCTCCTCGTTGATATAACAATTTAGGAATGCACTTTTCACATCAATTTGGTATAGTTTAAAGTCTAGTGCGCAAGCACAGGCAAGGAGTATCCTAATATGTTGATATAAATAATGCCTAAACACGTTGTTAATATTTTTTGATATCTCTACGTTTTGATAATCACAAAATGTAGAATCATTAAACGAAAAATTATGACGTAAACAAGTATTTAGTTGTAAACATCTATTTTAACAACTCAATCACTTAAGGTATGAATAAACAAATGCTTAATGCATTATATGATCAAAAGAACATTTTCTTAATCACTAGATTTTTTATAAAATGTCAAAAACATTTTATATCTTTTAGAAAAACATTTTTGGTAATAAATAAAAAGGTTTAATCCATTATAAATTTATGAATTCAAATTTTCAACCAAAAATGGCAAAATCTTCCAGAAAAACCTTCCCCACAAAAAGTCAAAACTGGGAAACGGTCTTGAGGGGCGGCCCCCTTAATTATACAAGGCGGCCCCTTTAATTTTAAGGGGACCGCCCCGCTACTCCAGCTGTCCAGTTTTTGCCTATAAATACGGGTTTTCCCCTGGACTTTTTCTCACCTTTTGCACCCCAAACCTTCTGTTCTAAATCTTCTCTAATCCTTGTAAATCCTTTCTAAAATCCTTTGATCATATTCTCTTAAGCATTGGTTTCTAAGTGATCCAAGCTTCCACCATCAAAGTGCAAAAGAAGAATACTCCTTCAACTAGAGAAGAAGTATTGTAGTTCAATTCATATCATTTTGTAGTTGTGTACAGTAAAGTGTTGTATAGTTGTGATAAGTAGATCTAAGTGTAAGTAAGTAGTTGTGTTGTAAAGAAGTAGTGTAGAAGTTGTGAAGTCGTGGTCTAGAAGTTGTGAAGCCGTTGTGTAGTAGTTGTAAAGCCGTCGTGTAGAAGGTGTGAAGCCGTAGTGCAGAAGTCGTGAAGCCGTCGTGAAGAAGCTGTGAATAAGTCGTGAAGATGTCGTGTAGAAGTTGTGAGATTGGTTCTAGCTACGATTAGAACCCGACATCTAGCTTTGTGTCGTTAAGCCGGTGTAAGCCAAAGTTGTGTAAGGTTTTCTCTGCCATAAGGGAGTTTATTGACATAGTGACGAGAACTCTCAAGTAGGTGACTCGGGGAGTGGAGTAGGGCAAGGAAGGTGTCCTTGTAGCCGAACCACTATAAATCCTTGTGTTGTGGTTTGATCTTTCCATCCCTATCTTTCATTTCATTTACTTTACTTGCATTACTTATTTACATTTGTCTATATTTGTTCATATTGTTTATGAGTTGAAGTCACATAAGATTGAATCAAAGTTTTTAAAAGTAAACAAAAGTTTTCACAATAAAACATAAAAGAAGTAAAACTATTCAACCCCCCTTCTAGTTTCCACAATTGGTATCAGGAGCCACGTCAAACAAGATTTTTAAAATAAACTGTATTTTAAAACTTGAAACGATCTATGGAATCTGAAAAATATTTAGAAGGGCAATCTATGCAAAGACCACCACTATTTGAAAGTGATGGATTTCTTTATTGGAAAAATCGATTCGAAACTTATATGAAATCAAAAGATTTAGATCTTTGGCATGTTATTACTAATGGTGATTTTTTACCTATTCAAAACAATCCTGAAACTAAAAAGGATGAAGTAGTATCTTTTGAAAAACAAAGTGATGATTTAAAAAGAAAACTTGCTAAAAATAATGAAGCTAAAATGGTTATTTATAATGCGTTACCACGTAAAGAATACGAAAGAATCTTTATGTGTGAAACCGCAAAAGAAATTTGGAACTCTCTACTTATAACTCACCAAAGTAATAGTCAAGTCAAGGATAATAAAATAGATCTTCTTGTTCAACAATATGAACAATTTATGATTCCGGAAGAGGAATCAATTGATAATGCTTTTGCTAGGTTTAACACAATCATCACAAGTTTAAAAGAACTTGATGAGTGTTTTTCTAGTAAGAATTTTGTTAGAAAATTTCTTAGGGCGCTTCATCCAAAATGGCGAGCTAAAGTTACGGCGATTGAAGAATCGAAGAACTTGTCAACTCTTCAACTTGATGAGTTGATCGGCAACTTCAAAGTCTACGAAGCAATAATAAAGAAAGACTCCGAGATGGTCAAAGGAAAAAGAGAACAAAGCAAGTCAATTGCATTGAAAGCTAGGAAGGTATCTAGTGACGAGGATAGCTCAACCTCCGAAAGTGATGACGAAGAATATGCCATGGCCGTAAGAGACTTCAAGAAGTTTTTCAAAAGACGAGGAAGATTCGTTAGACAACCACATGACGAAAGAAAGGTATTCCAAAGAAACAAAGATGACAAAGGTAGCAAGAGCGAGAGGAAGTGTTTTAAATGCGGCGATCCAAATCATCTCATCGGAAGATGTCCAATGATGTCAAAGGAGCAAAATCAAAAGGCGTTCATTGGAGGAGCATGGAGTGATAGTGACGAAGATGAGAAAGAAACCACAAAGGAGGAGAAATGTCTTATGGCTAAGACATCAAGTGAGGTACATTCCGAAACCGAATACTTTAGTGATGAATATTTATCATTAGACGAAAAAGACTTAGATAGTGAATATAATAGATTATGCCAACTAGGTCAAAAAGTAATGACTAAAAATAAATCACTAAAACGCTTAAACAATCAATTAGAAAATGAAATACTTGAATTAAAGATTAAACTACACAACTTAGAAAAAGGAAAAGAAGCTTTTGAAGGATGTAAAACATGTCATGTAACTAAAAATGAAAACGAAAAACTTAAGGAAGAAATTTGTAAACTTGCCAAATTTGAAAATAGTAGTAACTCACTTAGGAAAATAATAAGTGTTCAAAGAGTAGTAGGAGATAAAACGGCTTAGGATTTAATTCAACTGAGGCCTCAACTAGTGAAACTAAAAATGTAAAGTTTGAAAGTGAATCTAGTGAGCAAAAATCCTTAGAGTCAACACCTAAATACATACTTATAAAAGATAGAAAAATACCTATTGCTAATAATGATGAAATAAAAACATTTTACAAACCATCTTTAAAAACCAAAGAAGAATCACCTAAACCGAAATTAAGATAAAAAACACCTCCCCTAAGAAGACCAAATAATCCTCATCCTCGGCCTAAAACTCCTCAACCTAGAAGAAATCAAAATCGACAAAACCTCCATAATAATAATAGTTATCCAACGTGGAATTATTCAAATCTACCAAGCTTCAATCCTTGGGGAATACTTCCACCATATATGCATCCTAGTCAATTGCAAACCATGTTTGGTTCAAACAACTATGGACCAATTAGACCATGGGGACCAAGTGGCTAGAATGTCTACTCATCGGGAAAGTCGGTATCTCATTCATGATTGACTTCTATAAGTCAATATATACGCTTTGAAGTGCTTGAAGATCACTTATTGAAGACTAAAAGGTACGCCTCTCTTTCATGCTCTCCACTATGTTATATGCTTAGTTAATTGCATGCCCCCGTTAGTTTAAAAGTGCCTTATTTAATTCTTATGTGCGTATGTTTCCTCTTTATACATATACTTATTGTGGGGAATTATGATACGATTCAAGAGAAGACAACTTAGGTCTGGTAGTATATCAGAGTTAGGTCTGTCTTTGTAATTAGGTCTGGTAATGCAAAGTTAAGTCTGGTAGTATGTTTAAGTCTGGTTGACTTATAATGTTAAGTCTGGTCGTGAAGTTAGGAAAGTCTGTTAGAGATAAGTTAGGAAAAGATACAAAATGTGTAAGTATCTTTATAGAAGATTTGTGAATATCTTCTTAGTCGGTTAGTATTAGGGTTTCCTTGTGTTATAAAAGGATCCCTAAAGATTGTTAGTTCTGTGTGTGAGTTGTACGAGTTCACTATTGTGATTAAAATCAATATACGAAGTTAGTGATATCTCTGTGTGTGTTCTTCATTGTTCTTGTTAAGATTCCGCATTAACAGTAACAATTGTCTAGGGTTTCTCACTTAGATTGGTTTGGATTTATCCCAACCATCTACTAGGTATTCAAGACTACTTAGAGATCCACATACAATTCGTGGACCAACAAGTGGTATCAGAGCAAGGCGAGAGACTCTGAATTCGAAGAACACTTAATCTCAAAAACCTAATTCTCACTCAAATCACCCTACACAATGTCTGAATTCGATAAGCCTGTTAACACTGAAACTTTCTCAATCCATAACAGTGAGGATGAGAAATCAAACCATGAAGATGAAGGAAAAACTGAAACCAGTACTCCCAAACACAACAACAACCCATCCCTTCCACAACCACAATCTCAAACATAAAACTTGCATTACTGAAAAGAGAAGAGTATGATATATGGGCCATGGAGATGGAACATTATCTGGAGTACATTGATAGTGATGTATGGAAGGTTATTCAAAAGGGAAATTCTAAGAAAAGAATTTCACAAGGGAATGATGGGCAGATAAGAATAATGCCACCAGTATATGCTGAGGAGATTAGGGCTGTGGAGAAGGAAAAGAAGGCCAGAACCTTGCTTCTTATGGCTATTCCTAAGGAGCATCTACAAAGGTTTCATGGCATCCTTGATGCAAAGGAGATGTGGGAGGCTATCAAGAAACGATTTGGAGGCAATGCAAACTCCAAGAAGATGCAAAAGGCTGTTCTTAAACAGCAATTTGAGACATTCAGTGTTTCAAAGACTGAAGGTTTGGAGAAGGGCTATGACAGATTTCAACATCTGTTAACACAACTGGAAGTTCATGGTGCAGCAGTTTCAAATGAGGATGCAAACCACAAGTTCCTTAGATCTTTACCATCAGAATGGGGCAATGTATCTGTGGCGATGAGGATAAAGGAGGAAGTAGATTCAATGACACCTGATGACCTATACAATAATCTCCGGATGTTTGAAAGGGACATCAGTAACAACACTCAGGCTTCAACCAGTTCATCAAATGTTGCTTTTGTGTCACAAAACAAAAGCAGTACTTACAAGGTTAAACCTGGTAGTGTTAGGTCTGGTATCTATGAAACTCCTTCAGGTGAAAGGTCTGCTTCAAGTTTTACTGATGAGGTGATACATTCTTTCTTTGCCAACCAAACGGAAGATGAAAGCTTTATTAGTGAAGACTTAGAACAGATTAATGATGCTGAAGTTGAGGAGATGGACATAAAATGGCACATTGCCATAGTTGCTTTAAAGGTCAAACGATTTCAGAAGCAATATGGGAGGACCATCAACTTCAACAACAAATCACCAGTCGGATACACAAAGAGGATAGTTGAATGCTACAACTGTCACAAGCATGGACATTTTTCAAGAGATTGTCCAGAGAAGAAGCCTGCTAATGGGAAAAGAGATGATGATGGGAAGATGGAAAAGAATCAGATGAGCCTGCTGACAATGGAAGCTAGAGGAGTCAACTAGGGTGAGTATCCAAGAGTGAATGAGGAGTCTGATCATGCTCTCATGGCCATTGGTAATGAGGTATCATTATGCTCTAAATTATGCACTGACTCATATAATCATGTTAAGGCTTTGTGTGATGAGCAGTTAGAACAAATAGGTGACCTAGAAGTAAATCTGTTAGCACATAAAAATGCTGTAAAAACATTAGAGGCACAAAAGGTCACCCTTCAAAACCAACATGCTGCTTTAAATGAAAAACTATACTTTCAAGCTAATAAAATATATGAACAAGATGAAAAGCTTAAAAGGTATAGACAATTAGGGCTTAAAATTCAGAAGGAAAGGGATGAGTTGAGAAAAAGGGTAGATCAGTGGAACAATTCAAATAATAACCTGTTTAAGTGTTGGGATTCTCAAATTAAGTCAAATAAAAAATGTGGCTTAGGATATGAGGAAGATGAGAATAAGGCTATATTTAAGAATAAAGAAGAGGACTATACTGATAAGCCTTTATATAATAGGTTTGTTAAGACTGGTGCTTTAAAGGAGTACCACCACCATTGAGTGATGACTATACTCCTCTTGAAAAAGAAGAGTTGGATGACTCACTCTTTGTGTATGGTAAGAAAGGTCCTCAAGTGCTTGAACCAACCACCTCAGAGGACAAATCCAGTAGGTATTCTTCTTGTCAATCCAATGACTCTGAAGGATCTATTGATGGTTCCTCTGATCATTCTAAGTCTGAGTCAAAAAGTGAGGTAAAAGAGAATCCTGAACCTAAAGTTGTTAAGAAGTGTGAACCTGTTGTAGCTGAACCTGTAGTGACTAAACCAAGCCTGAGACAGTCAAACCTAGTTGTGCCCAGCACATAAAAACTCCTAGGGAATCTGTTAATCTTAATGAGTCACCTAGAAGCAATAGTGTTCACAGAGAAAGTAGGAGTACTTACACTTATGCTCCTAAAAGATGTTTTGTGTGTGGAAGTTTAAGTCATTTAATCAGAGATTGTGACTTCCATGAAAAGAGAATGAAGAGAGAGGCTAAGCAAAAGAGAATGAATGTTAATATGGGTCATGGTTCAAATAAACCAGTTTGGAATAATGCTAGTAGAATTAATCATGCCAACCAGTTTGTTTCCAGACCTGTCCAACTCAATAACTCTACCAGACCTAACTCTTATGTTAATTCTGGTAGACAAAATTTTAGGTCTGGCTACAGGAACTTTAATGTGAATAGGAAAAATGTTAATTTTATGAGGCCTAATGTGAATACTGGTTATGTTGATTCTGTGAGATCTAATGTGAACACTGGTTATGTAAGACCCAAACAACCATTTCAAAAGTCACAGGTGAATACAAATTTTCAAAGAAATATTTTTTATAAAACTCGTTCACCTGTGAGAAGACAAGTTGTAAAGCAAACAACAAAACTTTTAAAGGGGAATGGGGGGTCTGCTGTTAAGACCTCAGCATGTATGTCTTGGGATTCAAACAAAAATAAATCCATGTATAAATCCCAAAACAACAGTGGATCAGGTTCAATTAAGAAATTTAAGTATGTTGATCCACAAGGCGGACCCAAGCCTACTCAGGCCTGGGTTCCTAAGAGAAACTAATTTCTCTTCTTTTTGTGCAGGATCATCCACTTTGCTATATGGAAGATAGAGGAATTCTTGACAGTGGATGCTCTGGGCACATGACTGGTAACAAGAACTATCTAAATGATTTTCATGAATTCGAAGGAGGTTCTGTTACTTTTGGAGGAAGCAAGGGACATATAACTGGTAAAGGAAGAATAATTGTGGGCAACATAGAATTTGACAATGTATCTTTGTGGAAAGAACTTGGGCAGTTCAACCTTTTCTCAATATCACAAATTTGTGATACTCAGCATAAGGTGCTTTTTACTGAAACTGATTGTCTTGTGTTGACTCCGGACTTTAAGATGCCTGAAGAACATCAGATTCTTCTTAAAGTTCCCAGACAACACAAAATGTACAGTTTTGATATGAAGGCATCTAATCCTGCAAAAGGTGCTACCTGTTTGATTGCAAAAGCTACTTTGGATGAATCTAAGTTGTGGCACAGAAGGTTAGGCCATGTGAATTTCAAAAACATGAATAAACTTGTGAAGAATAACCTTGTGAGAGGTTTGCCTTCAAAATTGTTTAAAAATGATCATACATGTGTGGCTTGTAACAAGGGAAAACAACATAGGGCATCCTGTAAGGTTAAATTAGAAAGATTAATCACTGAGCCTTTACATACCTTACATATGGATCTTTTTGGCCCTACATCTGTCCATAGTATAAATCATGCATGCTATTGCCTTGTCATTACAGATGATTGTACTAGATATTGTTGGGTGTTCTTTATGTCTAGGAAGGATGAAGCTACTCCTTTGATTTAAACTTTCATTAGGCAGATTTAAAACCTTCTTGATAAAAGAGTGAAAATCATTAGGAGTGATAATGGCACTGAGTTTAAAAACAAGAGCATGCTAGACTTCTGTGGTAATAAAGGAATTAAGCAACAGTTTAGTAATGCAAGAACTCCTCAGCAAAATGGAGTTGCTGAGAGAATGAACAGGACACTTATTGAGGCAGCTAGGACTATGCTAGCAGATTTACTTTTACCTACTACATTTTGAGCTGAAGCAGTCAGCAATGCCTGTTACATCTTTAATAGGGTTAGAGTGACCAAGCCTCAAAATAAAACTCCATATGAGCTTATGTTTGGCCATAAACCAGTTGTTAGCCATATAAGACCTTTTGGGTGTCATGTTACCATTCTTGATACTTTAAGTGTTCTTGGAAAATTTGAAGGAAAGTCTGATGGAGGGTTTTTAGTTGGGTATGCATTAAACAGTAAAGCCTTTAGGGTTTACAATCTAGTATCCAAGAAAGTAGAAGAAAATCTGCATGTAAACTTTCTTGAAGAAAAACCCAATGTCAAGGGAATTGGTCATAGATGGATGTTTGATATTGATTATTTAATTGATTCTATGAATTATATTCCTGTCTCCAAGGAGAATCAAATTAACCCTATTGCAGGTACCAAAGAAGTTTCTAACAATGCAGGTACCAAAGATCCTTCTTATACAGGGAACACTGATGATGTGGCTGAGCTTGTTGTGATTCCATCTACAGAGAACAAGTCTGTTGCAGCTGAAGCAGAAATCAAGAATTCTTCCTCTCAAGAAAAGGATTCTGAATACAAATCTCAAGATTCTGGCAATGTAGTATCCCCTAACATTACCAATACTTCCTATTTTAAGTCAGGTAGTGGTGCTCAACCAGACCTTTCTTCAAGTACTGCTTGTGCTGATTCTGAGATGCCAGAACTTGAAGTATTTCCAAATCCTAATGAAGGTATCTTTGAAGGGGCTTCCTATGATGAAGGAGGTATTATTACTGATTTCAACAACTTACCCACTGAAGTGGAGGTAAGTCCAACTCCCACTCTCAGAATCCACACCATTCATCCCAAGAGTCAAATAATTGGTGATCCCAAATCTGCTGTTCAAACAAGAAGTAGGGTGCAACATCAGTCTGATTCACTTGCACTCATTAGCCTGATTAAGCAACAACAAAGGGTCAATCATAAGGACCAGCAACATTGTTTATTTGCTTGCTTTCTTTCTCAAAGTGAACCCACTACAGTTTCTGAAGCTTTAGGGGAGGAAAGTTGGGTAGAAGCTATGCAAGAAGAGTTGTTGCAATTCAAGCTACAGAAAGTATGGGTTCTTGTAGACCTACCTAATGG
The DNA here is from genome assembly GCA_021014915.2 of Artemisia tridentata subsp. tridentata. NCBI lineage: Eukaryota > Viridiplantae > Streptophyta > Magnoliopsida > Asterales > Asteraceae > Artemisia > Artemisia tridentata. The sequence continues at coordinate 148,492,377 of CP139501.1, read as the reverse complement.
AGCTAAAGTTATTGGTACTAAGTGGGTCTTCAGGAATAAAAGGGATGAAAGAGGGGTAGTTGTAAGGAACAAAGCAAGGCTGGTAGCACAAGGATACAAACAGGAGGAGGGCATAGATTATGATGAGGTTTTTGCTCCTGTAGCAAGAATTGAGGCTATCAGTTATTTTTGGCCTATGCATCATACATGGGATTCAAGGTGTATCAGATGGATGTCAAAAGTGCTTTTCTTTATGGCACTATTGAAGAAGATGTGTATGTACATCAACCTCCTGGTTTTGAGGATCCTGCTAACCCCAATCAAGTGTATAAGGTTATTAAAGCTCTATATGGTCTTCATCAAGCTCCTAGAGCTTGGTATGAAACTATTTCACAGTTTCTTGAAGAACATGGATACATCAGGGGTGTAATTGACAAGACTTTATTCATTAAGAGAGACCAGAAGGATATCATTCTTGTTCAAATTTATGTGGATGATATCATTTTTGGATCAACAAGAAAGTCTTGGTGTGATGAATTTGAAGGTTTAATGAAGAGCAGGTTTGAAATGAGCTCAATGGGAGAACTTACATTTTTCTTGGGACTGCAAGTAAAACAAAAGGATGATGGACTTTTTATTTCTCAAGACAAGTATGTTGCAGAAATTTTGAGAAAGTTTGAGTTCTCAAATGTGAAGACGGCAGTCACTCCCATGGAGAACAAGGTGCCATTAACAAAGGATGAAGATGCTGCTGATGTAGATGTGCATCTTTACAGATCCATGATAGGTTCCCTCATGTATCTTACTGCTTCTAGACCTGACATTATGTATGCAGTTTGTGTTTGTTCACGTTTTCAGGTACAACCAAAGACTTCACATCTTCATGCTGTGAAGAAAATATTTAGGTACTTAAAGGGCAAACCAAATTTGGGCCTTTGGTATCCTAAGGAGTCATCTTTTGACCTGACAGCTTATTCAGACAGTGACTATGCTGGTGCAAGCCTGGATAGGAAATCCACAACAGGAGGTTGTCAATTCTTGGAAGGAGGTTGATATCTTGGCAATGCAAGAAGCAGACAATTGTGGCCAATTCAACTACTGAGGCTGAGTATGTAGCAGCTGCTCACTGCTGTGGACAAGTCTTGTAGATTCAGAATCAGATGCTGGACTATGGTTTGAATTTTATGAATACTGTTATCCATATAGATAATAAGAGTACTATCTGTATTGTTAAGAACCCAGTATATCACTCTAAAACTAAGCATATAGAAATCAGGCATCACTTTATCAGAGATTTCTTTGAAAAGAAGTTGATTAGAGTGGAGAAAATGCATTACAGAGTTTAATGTTGCTGACCTGTTAACTAAAGCATTTGATGGTCCTAGATTCAATTATCTGGAAGTTAACATTGGTATGATGAACCCCTGTTTAAGTTAAGGGAGTTTGGCTTAAGGGGAGTCAAACTATAAAGTATGTTAAGTATGAGTACTTACCAGCATTTAGGTTATCTTTAAGTCTTGTAGTTTTGTTTTTAGTTCTGCTAGTGTTAAAAAAAAAATAAATAAATAAAAAAAAAAAAAATAAAAAAATTCTTATGTGTCTTTTATTTCTTTTATAGACAATGCTGGATTAAGTAAATTTTCACAAGTTGTTAAGTGAGACTATTGGAACTTCTCACTTGGTGGAGGTGCTTTGCACTAACACAACAAAAGGTTATCAGTCCACCTTGTCTCATCAACACAAGGACTGGCTAATCCTGAGCAAACGGCTAACAGGTAAAGATTGATCAAATCCGTTTATGGCTGACAATTTGCCAAAAATTGTATGGTATTCAACTCACCATATCTAAGATAAGTGAAGAGTTGGCTAGCCCACAAGGTTATGGCTTGTGGTAAAGGCTGTGGAAAACCATAAATGGTAATCAATTCACCATGATGAGGTGCTTTTCATCAAAGAATTGGCTAGTCCAGAAGCAAACGGCTTTTGGTAAGACTTAACAAATCCGTTGATAAGCTGATGATTTGCTAAAAATCATATGGTTATTAATGTACCATGGTCTTACACACCAAAAAATTGGCTACTCCAGTGGTAATGGCTATTGGTAAAGAGATTTCAAATCCATTACATTTTCAATGATTCACCTCTCACAGATGGTAACACATTCGGAAGTGATGAGAATAGTCTGGAACTTAAATGAATTTGATGTACATATAGTCAATGTTGCTGCAAAGACCATATCAGAAGAGCTTATCAAGATTCAAGCTGCTAGAAAGGATCAAGACCTAAATACAATTCAAAGTGTTCAAGATTCATGATGCTTGGTTTTGCGACCTTACAACAGGTTTTACCTCTTGAGGGATCTCAAGAGGCTTGCAATCCCCACCAGGCAGTGTACCTGACCGATGTAGTATAGTGAAGTGGCAAGTACCGGGGGATTGATCGTTCTCTAGGGGAATAGTGTCGTTAGGATTGAAAAACTACTCTAATAGGTCTAAGGGTGAGGGAAGATTCTTTTTTGTATTTTTATAATTTTTATGAAAGCAAGTAAAAATCTCTGGTTTTGGAAGAAGGGGCGGAATTAGTTGCTAATCAACTAACCCAAAAGCTACTAAATTAAACTAATGTGCAGGAAAGTAAACTAGGGTTCTACAAGGGAAGTGAAGCGTATCTACCTATGATGTATTACTCCTTGCTAGCTATCCAATTCTACCTATTGAATTGTCACACCTTGTTTTAATTGACGGGTTGTATTCCTTAATACCATTCGTGGGGTGGCGTTCGTACTTCCCCAACTCTATAAGCTCCTACTTCACTCCTATGTCGAGCCGGCTAAGAAGCTCCTAACATGGGATCACTAGAATTCACTCATGCATTAAATACAACCAAATAAACCTAGTACGCATTGGTTCATGTTTCTTAAGACGTTCAAGCAAGTTACCGTATAGGAGGTTAGCCAGTTTTCTTAAGCCTAACATCGATATCACCCAATCAAACAAGAGACAATAGGAAACAAGAATTATAAGCTAAACCAATTAGATCTATTGAAGTGTCACACCTTTATTGATGACGATAGACACATACATCAACAAGGAATCAATAAGATCTAATTAATTATATACAAGTTTCACACAATCATAAGTAGACACAAGGTGAATTAGCAAAGCATGATCAATGAAGGGCAAACAACCATAATAATGAAAGACATAATTAAGTTAGAATCAACAAACCAATATTTGATGTTTATGAAGTGATTGAAACCCTCTAAGTTGCTGGAAAAACACCTACCTAAACCCTAGAATCGGACTTAGGGTTTAGGGCTTACAAAAAGTGAAGTTGTGATGTTGTATTTATAGCTGATTTTCTGTCCGCATCGATCTGACGGCGTCAGCCTTTACAAGTGACGGCGTCAGCTCCCTTTTCACCAAATTGTAGATCTTTTCGTCCGATTCCGTGGCCTCTTGAATCACCTAAATCCGAGTTCGTATGAAGATTTTTGGCCAAAACAGTGACAGCTACTCGCGCGCGAGTTGTGATTGTCTTGATTAACTTGTGGCGGTTTCACTAAGGTTCCTTCTCGTGTAAGAATACTTTGACGCCGTCACTCTATATCATCTGACGTCGTCAGGTCTATGATCCTGACGCCGTCACCTTCAAAAATCCTCTGGCCCGTCTCTCTTTAACTTAACACTTGACGGCCTACATCCATTAACACGTGACGCCGTCACAAAACCTTCTGGCGCGTCACGTGTAAATTCATATTCATCCTTTTGCCAGTACGTGACGCCGTCACCTACAAAGCGTGACGCCGTCAAGCTCTGTTTCCAGCTTGATTTTGGAGACTTTGCCGTTTCTTCACTTTTCGCTCCAAAAACGTCCAAAATGCTTCCCTTTTCCAGATTTCTTCTCCAAAGTACCTAAAATGACAAAAGGAAGATTTAGGGCAATATTTGATCAAATAATCACGAATTAGGGCTTAAATGACCCCCTAAAAGCGGTACACTTTTCGTCTCATCAAATATCCCTACACTTGGGATTTGCTTGTCCTCAAGCAAATGAGCTTTTCCACCAATCAAAATACAAGTTAGGGGTCATTTAACATTAATATAAAAGTAATTACAACAAATGATCGTTCCACCTTAGTCAAAACAAGCACGGAAATTATACACTAGCACCTCACATTAAGTGTTTGGATACTCTCATCTCTTGGGTGTTGTAAATTTATATATGAAAATGGAGAAATATCACTCATTACCTGTCATAGCAAATAGATTACCATAGGCTTGGGAAAGGATCAAAACCTCCACCACATTGGCGTAAGCACCTAGGATAAACTATCAAAGAGGTCTTTTAAGGGTTGTAATGTTAGGTGTAGGGATTAGGAAAACACGGTTTGTTGGATAAGGATATTTTTACTGGTGGCAAGTCAATCATCTTGGTCAATTACATGTAGAATGAGGCGTTGCTAAGCCAAGACTCGACTCAACTTAAACTAATCACGAACTAATAAACATAGAACAAAACAAAACATAAATAAAAGATAGAGGCGGATGGTAGTCCGTATGCTTTTTCTTCACTTTTTTTTTTTTTTTTTTTTTTTTTTTTTTTTTTTTTTTTTTTGCATACACTCTTATCCTACCATCCAAAACAATACATCACTAGGGATTCTTTGTACCATCCCTACACTTGAACTTTTACATACTTTACATAAAATTATTCTAATGACTCGAATCAAGATAATCGAAACATTTGGAGTACTTTAAAATATTAACGTACATATGGGGGTAATAAATGATGTTCTTCCCCATTACTCCATTACACTAGCACTTTACCCATAAGTCCCAATCGTCCCAAAACAATATGTACAAGGATATGACTCGACTTAGCAACCATGTAATCAATTAGATAATTAACTAAGGGTTTAAACAAATGTTGTCACAATAATGCACTAAAGATGAGTGCACACAAGGTAGGCTAAGGCGATTTGGGTGTACATTTAAGTAGGGTGTAAACAAATTCTTCCTTTAAGTAAAATGCTTAAAGGTCGAAATGAAAAGATAGGCTCTGAGGGGTGTACTAGGGGTATCGTGTACCAAAAATGGGTACAACGCAAAGGGTGTGGGAGAATTACTTGACCAATGTAGCCAAAGTAATTATAACAAAAACACAGGTGTAAAACAATGGGTTAATCCTAATGCCTCTTATCATGTAGTCAATCCTAACTACACGAATGTAGTCTCACTAGCGGTCTCGGTATGCATCCCAAATGCAAGTTCTAGAATCTATAAACTACCGGTACACTCATAAGCACCAACAATGAATGCTTTTTCCTAAAGATCTAAAGGCGAACCTCACATATTTGGGGGGAAATTTTTGAGTGGTATGGTTTTTGTGCTAGTCATACAATTCCCTATCCGTGAGATGCTTATTAAAATCAAAGTTTCACTCCTATATGTTGTAAAAAAATTTTAAATTTGGTGCTAAAATTGCCCTAACCAATATTTCTCTTGGCTTTATTACACATTCACTATTAAACAAAACAAAAATCAAGCGAAGTTGTAGTTTCTAAGGCATCCTAATTTACCCTCCCTACACTTAATCCGAACATTGTCCCCAATGTTCTAGACAAAAGATGTAAAAGTAAAAATAAATGAGAATGGAAGAAACTAATACTCCCCTGATTCGCTCGGTATGTATGATGTGATAATATGGTTAAATCTCTCTCCAAGAGAATGAACATCATAAGCTTCACTCCAGAAATATAATCATCCTCTTGATGTGTTACATGTACATCTTCTTATCCAATAATACCTGTAACCAACAAACACAAAAACCAAAGCATCAAACCGAACAAAGAAAAACCACAACTAGATGTATTTCCAGACTTAGAAATAAAAACAAAACAAAACAATAAAAGGATAGGATACTTGCGGGATGAATTACAAATGGGAACTCATAAATCATGTCCACAAGTATTGACACACAAACAAGATAAAATATATGCTAATCATGAATTGTGAATTTTCCATGTTTGAATTTTGTTCTTTTTAACAAAATATAAACTTCCCTACACTTATCTTTTTGTAAAATACCTTTATATGCAATTAAGACGAAGTTAAGAACAAAATAAAGCATTTTCACAAATTATTCGAAACATGAAAATTTAACAATTATGATTAAGCATATATGACACAAACAAACAAATAAAATAAAAACATCAAACAATTAAACAAATAAAGCTTGGGTTGCCTCCCAAGAAGCGCTTGTTTTTGTTCGAGTCACGAGCCTGACTCTACCCTTATTTAATGGAAATAGGGGAGGTTTTCCCTACACTTAGGATTAAGTGTGGGTGAAAGTAGCGATACACACCCTTAGGGTGGAAATATGCCACGTGAGGTGAAGGGGGTGAGTGAATGGCTTCCTTATCCTAAAACTACCCGGATAATAAGGGTTGATGGGTGGGTCGGTTCCTCTTTTGTCTCCTAGAAATATATCTAAGGATGGAAAGTTGTGTAAAGGTTGAGGTTCCGGTTCATCAACACTAGGAAATTCCCTAGAACTAAGAGTAAGGTTATCATATAAGTATTCAAACCTATATCCTCTAGTGGTGCTTGGTCCAAGGGTTCTTCCTCCATTGGGATTCCTAAAGTTTCTTCTTCTTCTTCCTGGTAAGTCACGGGCGGTGTGTGTGCCTCAAGTGATGGTAGGACTTGTGGGGTACTTTGTGGGCTTGGATTATCCACCTCATCCTCCATTTTATCTAGATTACCTATGTGTTTGTTTTGTACTATGATGTTACATGACATCCACTTAGGTATCCCAAAATAGTCATCCCCAGACAAACTTGTTTCATGATCCTTGGTATTTGTGGTCAATTGACTTGTACTAACGTTTGTTGGGTTGTCTACTCTATAATAATACTGGGCACAATCTTCAATGGCATCCCATGCTTCTTCAACATTAAATTCCCTAAGGTCCCCATTGGCAAAATCGTTAATGCACATTTGGTCATATCGGTCGACACGATCGTAAAAAATTTGGGTTAGGGATGCTAAATTGAAGCTATGATGTGGGACTATTCGGAGTAAGTTTTTAAAACGAGTCCATGCATCATATATGGGTTCATCTCGATATTGGTTGAACATCAAGATGTCATTAGGGGCGAATGGATTTCGTGGTCGGTAGTATGGTGGATTCGCGTACTCCATAATGGTGAACGGAAGAGTCAATGGAAAGGTTTTTACGAACAAAGACACAAAGAAAAGATAGACTACTAGAAAGCTAATAAAAAGAAAATAAAAATCTCACTAGATAGGAATCTAATGAGTAGACCAAATAAAAATAAATTTCAACCTAAGCAATAACTACTCCCCGGGCTGCGGCGCCAAAAACTTGATGCGTGGTTTTGCGACCTTACAACAGGTTTTACCTCTTGAGGGATCTCAAGAGGCTTGCAATCCCCACCAGGCAGTGTACCTGACCGATGTAGTATAGTGAAGTGGCAAGTACCGGGGGATTGATCGTTCTCTAGGGGAATAGTATCGTTAGGATTGAAAAACTACTCTAATAGGTCTAAGGGTGAGGGAAGATTCTTTTTTGTATTTTTATAATTTTTATGAAAGCAAGTAAAAATCTCTGGTTTTGGAAGAAGGGGCGGAATTAGTTGCTAATCAACTAACCCAAAAGCTACTAAATTAAACTAATGTGCAGGAAAGTAAACTAGGGTTCTACAAGGGAAGTGAAGCGTATCTACCTATGATGTATTACTCCTTGCTAGCTATCCAATTCTACCTATTGAATTGTCACACCTTGTTTTAATTGACGGGTTGTATTCCTTAATACCATTCGTGGGGTGGCGTACGTACTTCCCCAACTCTATAAGCTCCTACTTCACTCATATGTCGAGCCGGCTAAGAAGCTTCTGACATGGGATCACTAGAATTCGCTCATGCATTAAATACAACCAAATAAACCTAGTACGCATTGGTTCATGTTTCTTAAGACGTTCAAGCAAGTTACCGTATAGGAGTTTAGCCAGTTTTCTTAAGCCTAACATCGATATCACCCAATCAAACAAGAGACAATAGGAAACAAGAATTATAAGCTAAACCAATTAGATCTATTGAAGTGTCACACCTTTATTGATGACGATAGACACATACATCAACAAGGAATCAATAAGATCTAATTAATTATATACAAGTTTCACACAATCATAAGTAGACACAAGGTGAATTAGCAAAGCATGATCAATGAAGGGCAAACAACCATAATAATGAAAGACATAATTAAGTTAGAATCAACAAACCAATATTTGATGGTTATGAAGTGATTGAAACCCTCTAAGTTGCTGGAAAAACACCTACCTAAACCCTAGAATCGGACTTAGGGTTTAGGGCTTAAAAAAGTGAAGTTGTGATGTTGTATTTATAGCTGATTTTCTGTCCGCATCGATCTGACGGCGTCAGCCTTTACAAGTGACGGCGTCAGCTCCCCTTTTTCACCAAATTGTAGATCTTTTCGTCCCGATTCCGTGGCCTCTTGAATCACCTAAATCCGAGTTCGTATGAAGATTTTATGGCCAAAACAGTAACAGCTACTCCGCGCGCGAGTTGTGATTGTCTTGATTAACTTGTGGCGGTTTCACTAAGGTTCCTTCTCGTGTAAGAATACTTTGACGCCGTCACTCTATATCATTGACGTCGTCAGGTCTATGATCCTGACGCCGTCACCTTCAAAAATCCTCTGGCCCGTCTCTCTTTAACTTAACACTTGACGGCCTACATCCATTAACACGTGACGCCGTCACAAAACCTTCTGGCGCGTCACGTGTAAATTCATATTCATCCTTTTTCCAGTACGTGACGCCGTCACCTACAAAGCATGACGCCGTCAAGCTCTGTTTCCAGCTTGATTTTGGAGACTTTGCCGTTTTCTTCACTTTTCGCTCCAAAAACGTCCAAAATGCTTCCTTTTCCATATTTCTTCTCCAAAGTACCTAAAATGACAAAAGGAACGATTTAGGGCAATATTTGATCAAATAATCACGAATTAGGGCTTAAATGACCCCCTAAAAGCGGTACACTTTTCGTCTCATCAATTCAATCCTCAGAAAGCTTAATCAGAAGAACTTGAAGTTCATGGAGCATGAAGATCAAGTTAGGGGAGGATTGTTGGGAATTATGATACGATTCAAGAGAAGACAACTTAGGTATGGTAGTATATCAGAGTTAGGTCTGTCTTTGTAATTAGGTCTGGTAATGCAAAGTTAAGTCTGGTAGTATGTTTAAGTCTGGTTGACTTATAATGTTAAGTCTGGTCGTGAAGTTAGGAAAGTCTGTTAGAGATAAGTTAGGAAAAGATACAAAATGTGTAAGTATCTTTATAGAAGATTTGTGAATATCTTCTTAGTCAGTTAGTATTAGGGTTTCCTTGTGTTATAAAAGGATCCCTAAAGATTGTTAGTTCTGTGTGTGAGTTGTACGAGTTCACTATTGTGATTAAAATCAATATATGAAGTTAGTGATATCTCTGTGTGTGTTCTTCATTGTTCTTGTTAAGATTCTGCATTAACAGTAACAATTGTCTAGGGTTTCTCACTTAGATTGGTTTGGATTTATCCCAACCATCTACTAGGTATTCAAGACTACTTAGAGATCCACATACAATTCGTGGACCAACACTTATACTATTATACATATACATAATACGTAGTCTATATAAATATATATATTCGCACATAACCTAGATACGTCATTTGTTGACTATCTAGAACTAAAAGAAATTGTTCATCCTCGAACCTTTTCTTCCCCCTCTGGCTCTTTTGAACCTTAAAGTTCAACACGAAAATCTTCTATGTCCACTATCACAAAACTCATGGTGATGAAGAGAAGTGAGTTAAGTGGATCAACGTAGAAGTAATTCTTAAACCTTCGCGCAAAGGAAACTATGGATGAAACAAACTCCTGACGCCGTCAGCACTCATCTCCGTCCTTACCTCATCATTTCTCGACACCATTCAACATCTCACGTTTACGCACAATATATATATATATATATATATATATATATATATATATATATATATATATATATATATATATATATATATATATATATCTACATATAATATATAACAATATGCGTATGACGTCATCAAATGCTGGATTGCCCAGTAAGCGGCCTTAAATGCCCAGTAAGCAGGCATTAATTCCAACTCATCATGCCACGTGGCAAAATTATTCATGAAACTTTTTTTTAAAAAAAACCAAAATTGCCACCTAAGCAACTATTTTTTTAAAAATTCGGACATTATTTTAAAATTTTGCCATTTGCAAGATTCGAACTTAAGGTGTTGGTAACATCAACAAAGTTGATTACCACTAGACCAACACATTTTTTTGATTATATCTTGCAAGCCCAAATCTAGAAACCTATACAAACAATTATATTTAGGAGAATCCCTAAAAGTTGGGTAACCCTAATCAAAACATATATTCAAAACATATACGTAAAAAAAATGACACATCATTCATAATATACTTTCTCTCAAAAACCCTAATGTCTTTTTTCTCACAATCTCCTCTAATGATCAGTTTTCGTTTCTAATTTGATGTGCAGGTTGTTCGTCTTCTTTTTTGGTAATATGTATTCAGGTATGTTGTTTATAATGGCTTCATGTATACACAAAAACTATTATTCAAACGTGTTTTTTTTTCCTTTCTTTTTTTACAGCACCAATCCAATCCAATATCCAGGTATATTGTTTATAATATTTGTCCATTCATTATACTGAGTATTATATCCAGGTATGTTGTTTATAATCGCTTCATCTATACACAAAAACTATTATTCAACTGTGTGTTTTTTTTCCTTCCCTTTTTTTAACAACACCAATCCATACTTTACATTCTTGATACGAGTAACTTTTGTTTCTAGAGAATCAGTGTCTCTATTCCCTAATTCAATTCAGCAACGATTGATTACCATGTTTGTTTTCTTATAAACTTGATGATGGCTACGATTGATTACCAGGTTTGTTTCTAGAGAATCAGTGTCTCTATTCCCTAATTCAATGCATGCAATGTTTAAGTTGCAGTTGATCGATCAGTTATGAGGACGTCGTCATCATACCATTTGCTGTTGGGGCTCAATTTGGGTATATCCATAATAAATCTTTTGTTAATTCATGTGTTTATGATTTAAAGTTTTGATTTTTATTATTGTTTAAATATAAAGATTGGATTTTGCTGGTTTAGGGAGTGTTTCAGATTTAGGGTTGAAATTATTACTAATGTTTTATTAAGATTAGGTTTTCATTGATAATTATATGGATTTGTGTGATGTGATTGTTTTTAAGTTGATTAAGGATTATATGTTTATTTTTTTTTTCAAATATTAAGAGCATGGAGAATTAAGGAGTTTAGTTTAGAGGTTATACATGATATGTGGACTTGTGGATATAAAAAGTGCTAATGAAACAGTTTTTTTTTCCAGGGTTTTCAAGTAGCATTGGATCAATAGCAATGGTTATTGTTCAGGTTATATATGCTCTCAAATAGGTGTTATCTTTATCTTTAGCATAATAAAAAATCATAATTGTGTGATTGTAAACTGCAGATTCCATTTACCATGTTAGGTGTCCTTTTGATGGATGTTTTAGGTAGAAGGCCACTATTGATGGTATGAACGGAATCCTATCCTCGCTAATAGTTTATTTATGTTCAGATTTATATTTTGTCCTTTGTACATTATGTTTCGTTGGAACACAATCGAGTAGAAAACTATACATTTTATTCTGATGATAATGTTGTGAACTTTTTGGATACCTGGGGTTTCTGTATATTAAATCTACTGATACACTCAATTGTTCTGATAACCAAACAATTAATTTGCTTTTCTATAAGGTTTCTGCAGCTGGAATGTGTGTACCCGGGTCTATCTTTGGTCATCTCTTTCTGCCACGCCACTTGCAACCCATTGTCGGGATGGATTTTAACCATGTAATATAGATGACATATTAGCTATTATTGTATATCATTTGGCCCTCTCAAGATAAGACATAAGCTATATTGACCCATTCGTAGCACAGTTTCCGGTGCTATGCTGACTGGAATAGGGTCTAAATTGCCACGTCTAATTATAATGTATCTATCTCACATTTTTCCTTTTAACAGGAATTCTATATTATTAATGGAATAACAGCAATGGATTACGGTCTGGAATCTTTGAATCAAGATCGTGCTGATAAATGTTGATCCAACACTTCCAGACTTACAGGTAAACGCTATACCATAAAAGCACCTTGAGAATAATAGATGGCTTATTATGTATTTGCATGGTGCCTAAAAGCTTGATAAGGTCATAAGCTGGAAAACGTGGCCTTATGAGCTTTCCCACGTTAAAGTATGCCCATAAGCTGAGACAAAAACAGCTAATCCAAACACCCCTTTTATTTGACCGAGTTGTGATAGAGATACCAGCAAATAGTTCAACTGAGTCTACGTGCATTATTTGAACCGATAAGCCTATTTAGAAGGTCAACCCAACATGCTTCGTATAAAATATATAAAGTGCTATTATTGTTGTGATTTTAATCTTTAAAGTAAATTGGAGCATTACAGAATGTGAATGAGTACGGGAAAGACATAATTATTAGAACTTAACTTCAGTAAGTACGGAGGTACCAATATATGATTGAAGAGAAATAATAGTTTTACTTGAAATACAGATCGTTAGAACTACTCAAAGTCGACGTCCTACAGTATGATTAATCACAGGTATGTTTTTATATCAATGCATTCAAGTTTTATTTATCATACGCTGCAATATACCTTCATAGCAGAGGAGCTATTAAATATTTTTGTGAGAATATATTAGGTATATATTGATATTGTTGTAAAGAATATGCGTCAGAAATTGGAGAATCAAGGATATAGCTGTAAAGAAGGATACTTTAAGCCTTTGCGGATCGTAATTGCATATGACTTAGCAATCAGTATCTTTTTAGATCTGAGGGAATACATGATATATGTGGACTTGTGGATATAAAAAGTGCTAATGGAACAGTTTTTTTTTAGGGTTTTCAAGTAGCATTGGATCAATAGCATTGGTTATTGTTCAGGTTATATATGCTCTCAAATAGGTGTTATCTTTATCTTTAGCATAATAAAAAATCATAATTGTGCGGTGATTGTAAACTGCAGATTCCATTTACCATGTTAGGTGTCCTTTTGATGGATGTTTCAGGTAGAAGGCCACTATTAATGGTATGAACTGAATCCTATCCTCACTAATAGTTTATTTATGTTCAGATTTATATTTTGTCCTTTGTACATTATGTTTCGCTGGAACACAATCGAGTAGAAAACTATACATTTTATTCTGTTGATAATGTTGTGAACTTTTTGGATACCTGGGGTTTCTGTATATTAAATATACTGATACACTCAATTGTTCTGATAACCAAACAATTAATTTGCTTTTCTATAAGGTTTCTGCAGCTGGAACGTGTGTACCCGGGTCGTTCTTTGGTCATCTCATTCTGCCACGCCACTTGCAACCCATTGTCGGGATGGATTTTTAACCAGGTAATATAGATGACATATTAGCTATTATTGTATATCATTTGGCCCTCTCAAGATAAGACGTAACCTATATTGACCCATTCGTAGCACAGTTTCCGGTGCTATGCTGACTGGAATAGGGTCTAAATTGCCACGTCTAATTATAATGTATCTATCTCACATTTTTCCTTTTAACAGGAATTCTATATTATTAATGGGATAGTGTAGTTTCTGTATCAAGATTAAACACTTTACCTATGATTCGAAAAGAGTACACATGCCATTTTATACCTCTGACATATACCATTATTAATGGGTCGGTCGGGTTGAGTAATAGTCAGTGCTACATATTTTCATGGGATCACAATTGAGGTAATTATGGGAAATTCAAATGGCATCACATTATATACTTGCCCCTATTGTTGACATGTACTATCAAGTAACCATTTAGAAAAGGAAACCTGTGACTATGAGTATACTATCATTACAGAATGGCTGAAGGGTGCACAATGTCTATGAGAAAAAAACTTCTTATATTATACAAGTTTTCACAAACTTGATGAAAAAACAGAAGTTACATGCTGAAGGGTGCATTGTGAAGGGACATGATGATTCAAAACCATGGTCGCAGCCTGTTAAAGCTCAGGCTTGCATTACTTAAAAGTGGCCTTTTGGCCTTATGGTGCTAAACCAACCTCGGATGGGAGCCTTGAAGGCATAGGTTTATATTCTGACATTATAACTGAACATACACGCATGTACGTGTATATTGATGTGTTTGTATTCTCTTCAGGTGGGAAGGCGTCTGATAGAATTGCTTTTGCAGTCCACTTATATACAACCTCTAGCTGATCAATCAGTTGATGCAATGCCACCTGATATTTGACCTATTCACACATTTAGAACTTCAGTGAAAGAAGGACAGTAAGTGTTCATACTCTCTGTAATTGATAGATTGTTAACCAAGGGGGGTTGTAAGTTCTTTAGTATACTTTAGGTTACTTATAAATAGTTCAACCTGTATATTCTTCAGCTAAAAGTGTTTGCAGGTGGGTTCAACCCGGTCCACACTGAGAAATGTTTATTTTACTTGAAGCAGTTTTGACCCGCTGATCAACTCACTTGACCCATTTTGCCATAGTTTGTAAAAACCTATAGGGAGTTCTTTGTTCCCTAATCAATCTGATGATTTATCACCGTTGGCACATTGTATTGATTAGAAAAATTATTGATTTATATTACTTCATAGTGCAGTTGCTGAGATGAAGGCATGTGGCTGGAACGAGCGTGATCTATCAAAATAACTATGAAATACGACATTGGAGAACCTTCAAATGATTTAGATGCTCGCTGAAAGGAAGAGAACTCTATGAAAAAACATGGCTGATGTTTTCATTGTGCTTGTGAGAAACTTAGGTTGGCAACTCAAATGTAATTGTGTACTCTGGGATATGAAATACTAAATGAGTTTGTATGTAGGTAATATTCAGTTTTAGTTATTGAATTAGGTCATTCATTATATGTGTGGTTATTTTTATTTTTTCTCTTTCTGTAGGTTTTGCATCTATAGACCATCAGGCATGCAAGAGGTTGATATTCGTGGAAGGGTTAAAAATGCGTACAACCGTAATGCTCCAGGTACCATAATAACTAAATCAAGGGATTTTTATGTACTTAAACCTCAGGGTTCGACTATTCTGAATGGTTCGGAAGACAGTGTCACTCATGAATAGTGGATTTTGTGTTACTTATATGGTTAATTTTATACCTTGTGTGTATTTATTTAATTTATACATTGTAGGAATGACAAACTTTGAGCTCCTAGAAAGGTTTGGATTTCACAGGTGGTGTTGATTAAGGGATAGTAACACCATATGCTGATAGATCAGGCTGTTTTTGTAAACCACTTCGACGCTATCAGGAGAGCACTCTTATATTTGGACTCATGAATTCATATCATTGTATGCAACTATCTATTTTTTAAGTATGCGCCTATGCTATTATTATGCTGTTATAACAAGCTCGCAGGTCAATAGATGGGTTGACAAAATTGTGTAAGTAGAGTGAATCATGTTGTGTTTATCTATGTGGTTGCCTGATTATGTTTTTATTGAAATAGTTCGTTGTTCGTCGAAGCAGAGTTATGCATCACTACATCATATGGTGTTGACATGTTTTAGTATTTATGCAACGCACACTAAATAACAACCACCGGATATGATACAAGCAGAAAAGTTCAATATTTCTTTTGATCAAAGTTTTTTTTTTTTTTTTTTTTTTTTTTTTTTTTTTTTTTTTTTTAAGTTAGCTCAGCTCTGTTTTAAATGCCTATTTGGTAAAGATTAGAGTTTTTTGGTTTGTATGAATTAGATTTTTGTTTGAAGTTTGAAAGATGTGATATTGGTTATAGTTACTATGGTTAATGATTATTTAGCAGAGATTGTTATAATACTGCACAATTTTGAGAAAGGATGGCATCTGTAAATTTTCGACTAAGAGTCTAACAGCTTTTATAAAAGCATGTTAAAAGATCTAGAGGTGTATAACGTGATAAATTGAGTTATGCACATCAGTAACCATTTGATTAAATAATTAGCAATTGTTTTTGACGTCTACTTACTCATATGTAATCTTTTTAACATTAAATCAAAAATAACAAAGACACCAACCTTTGAAAATCTCTGTTTGAATAGTTTGTAAAAACCTATAGGGAGTTCTTTGTTCCCTAATCAATCTGATGATTTATCACCATTGGCACATTGTATTGATTAGAAAAATTATTGATTTATATTACTTCATAGTGCAGTGGCTGAGATGAAGGCATGTGGCTGGAACGAGCGTGATCTATCAAAATAATTATGAATGCAACTTTAGTTGTAAGTACCAATACTTGGAAAAAAGTGATAATAGATAACAATGGAGTGAGGTAACAGTATAGAAAATTTCGGTTTATTGTAGTTATGTCATTCTTCCATCGAGTCAATTTTACTTATATTTAGCTATGTACCACCCTGTTCTCAGTCCATGATATGACAAAAAAAAAAAAAAAAAAAAAAAATGTTTCCCGGACGGGTGTCGGTTCAAAAACTAAGTTGCTTATCCGTTTTAAAAATACTCTGTAAGTATGTAGACTATTTATTTTGAGTTTTTAGTTGCTCTAAAATAAGTATATAAGGAGTTTAAAGTTTTACTCAGACCCACATGCTCACATATCTTAAGCTGATATGCACTTAAATAAGGAGACCGAAATGCCCTCTTAGTAACATTTTGAATGTAATATTTTGTTGTCTATGATCGTCTTTGTTGTGTAGGTTATTTCTGGTGCACATCGAGAGGTGTAGTTGTATTATTGTGAAGGAAAAATATAAGACAGGTTAAATTGGGCACACAAGCATCCCTATGTGTTTTCACGACACTATTTATATAGCCTACGGCGTGTGTGGGATTGCTTACGGAGATTTATTTAGAGTAAATTGCATGTAATAGAGTACTCATCAGACGTGTGCAATGTCTCATTGAGATTAAACTTTGAAGAAAATTTACATTAATTTACTTTGTATATTTTAATTGTTCTATAAATCTTAACGTTCATTTATTTTCAGTGTTAATGCATTCAATATAGAAATTGGTACGTTTGTATCTTTTTCATTTGACGAGATGGCAAGTTATGAAAATACTTTGTTAGTTGACTACAAGTAAGCCCAACTTTTACATTAAATATTATTGTTTGTATTATATAATACTTGATCAAAATTACATAAATGAAAATACATTTAAAACTCAATCCATCTATATATTTTGAAACAACTATTATATAATACAGAGCAAAAATATTTAAGAACAAAGTTGCATACAAAATGTGAAACTATACTCATATTCTCGGACAAAGGGACAATAATATCTTAAGAAGTATATAAATAGACCACTTATTTTAAACTAAAAAGTAAGAAACATAAACAAATTTACAATTGTAAATTGTTTTTTCTCAAATTGTTTAATAATTAATAACGGTCAACACCACTTGCATGTTCTTGAAATAACCTTCTCTTAAAATTTTACAAACATAAACTAATACCATAACAAAAATAAATGAAATCGACGTGCTTAAAAATATTTTTCCGTTAACTGACACCATCAAAATTATAATTAGCTTTCTCTAAAAATTACCAAACTGTAAACTAATAGCCTAACAAAGTAAAATAAAATCGGCATCCTTAAAACTGATAATTAATTTTCTCTTAAAATTTATCAACCGTAAACTAATAGCCTAAAAAAATAAAATTAAATCGGTGGGTTTGATTCTGTATTTAAGCAACCGTTTGAAATAATCTTTTGAGTGCTTCAATGTAGTGGGTGCTCGAACCAATTTTGACATTGGAATGCCAATCACAAGGTTTGTATTTCTCCCTTCTCTTGATTTGGAAACTTAATGGTTAGGTCAAGTTAAAGTCACGGGTCAGATGAGTCATCCCACTCAAAAAACACGGGTCAGACGGGTCACTTTATGTTGGGTCACTACAGTTAAAAGGCACGGGTCAGACGAGTTTTTTGTATCAGGTGTGCCAAGTTGTATATGCTAATCCAACACATTGATGGTAAAGTTAAAGACACGGGTCAAAAGGGTCATCCCACTAAATAAACACGGGTCAGACGGGTCACATTATGATGGGTTACTGTAGTTAAAAGGCATTGGTCAGACGAGTTTTTTTTATCAGTGTGCCAAGTTGTATATGTTATTTCCAACACATTGATATAATACATTCAGATGGAGTCCAACCTAGATAACATTAACAAAAGCCAATACATATTGCGTGAGCTTCGACAACTATTAAGAAAAAAATACAACTAAACATAAACTAATACATTTTAAACAATGATAAAAAAATACCGTACTTAAAAAACACATTTCCGTTAAGTAACACCATCAGAAGTGAAATTATAACAACCCAATATATAGTGGCCCAGTACGATATTAAAAATAATTTACCACTAACTAACACCATCTAACATCTTATAATTATGATATTAGAACATAAAATAAAACAAACGTCGTTAAAAATAATTTTAGAATAACTAAAACCATCAAAATTATACGTTACAAACATATGTCAATGATAATTATAAATCATGCCCGCCCAACGGGTGGGCTTATCTGCCCGGGAGGGCTTATAAGTCATGCCCGCCCATCAGGCGGACTTTGAAGCTTATAATTAAAAGTCATGCCCGCCCATTGGGCGGGCTTTGAAGTCTAGTGTATGTATATATATATATATATATATATATATATATATATATATATATATATATATATATATATCTGCCCGGGAGGGCTTATAAGTCATGCCCGCCCATCGGGCGGACATTGAAGCTTATAATTAAAAGTCATGCCCGCCCATTGGGCGGGCTCTATATATATATATAATATATATATATATATATATATATATATATATATATATATATATATATATATATATATATATATATATATATATATATATATATGCACATTCCCTCTCATTCCTCAAAACCTTTGTCAACTTGACGTCTTGATTATTTTATCCAAAATTCTCAAGATTTATTTTTTAACGAAATGTTAATAAAATGTCAAGCATTCCCTCCTCGTGCCTATACAATCCAACGTATTTTTGTTATATTATAAATCTATATATATACATACATATAAATATTTTACCGTCAGAAACAAAAATAAAAAATTCTCTTTTTTGACGGGCGGCCCTCTTAAAAATAAGGGGACCGGCTAGTTAACGAGGGCGGCCCCCTTAATGTTTAAGGGGACCGGCCATCTGCTGCTACCAAAAACGATTTTCCTCTTAAAACTTTTGCCAAACACTCCATTTCTCACACACCCTTCCTTTGCTACCTGCTGTGAACAAAATACACCACCCAAAAACCATCAAAACCACTTACCAAATTACTAATTCGGGCTAAATTCGCAAGGGGCAAACACTTATATCTCGATTAGCAACATATATTGTAAGTTTTCCAAAACACATTTCATCTAATTTCATCAAATTTTGAGTCTAATCACAATTAGGTATTTTATTTAAATTTTTTAAATTCGAACTTATGTTGAAATTAAGTCTAGGATACTCATTGCCAAATGCTTCCCATAGGATTAGAGTACTTAATTAACCTAGAATCTAAGTAATCTAAAACCCACATGCCAAAATTTGTTGAATTATGCCATAAACACTTATTATAATTAACCACATTATAATATCACAACTTTTAATCCTAAAAATATATTTTTCGAATCATGAAAAATGATTTTATAAACATAAGAGGGTGTTTGGATTGAGTCATAAAATTGTCAAGATTAAGCCAAAATGAATTTCACAACAAATGGACAAGTTTATAAACATGTAACTAATAATTTTGAGTCATCAAGATACATAATTCATATGTATATTGAAATATTAGTCATTATTTTTCTAGAAAAGGAAGCGTTTGGCATAACAAATTAAAAGACATTTTTGAGTCAAAATCTACGTTTTTACCTTTTCAATAAGTTACTTAACATAAATACTCGTAAGAAATAGCTAGAAATACAATCTAATGTTTGTCTAGCCACATTTCAAAGTGGCTTATGATGTATAAAGGAGAGTTTGGATACGTTTGGTTCTTTATCAAAATATCATTAAAACTACCACTTTAAGCGAGTTAAAAATTAAAAATAAGGAACATTGCAAGCTACTTCTTAGGATTAAAATTTTAGAGTCGAAGTATGTTTGCGTTCCACATGAGTAGTATATGTCACATATGCAATTTTTTTTCTTACTTTCTTGTTGTTATCTTGTTTAGGTGAAAATGCCTAAAGTCACGGTTGGTAATGTTTCCAAAACCAAGGAATATATTCCAAAAGTCTCCGCTACTCCCGGCATATCTCCCGCCATTGCATGTCTCTATCGTCCCATCGAAGATAGAAACATTCATGAAGGGAGAGTTGTCGATCCATCCTTCTATCAATCCGACCATATCGAACGAATGTTCTCAAATGTTCGTCTCGATTGTCTTTTCAAAATCAATGAACCCATTATTCCTCGTTTCATTCTTGACTTCTATAGCCAAGTTACGGTGCAAACCGATGACTATGGTTATATCCTCATCTCTTTCACGATCCAAAACGAATTCATCACTCTCACTCTCGCTCAGTTTGGTCAAATCCTCCAAATTCCCTTCAACGGTCAAGCCGTTTTCTCAAATGAATGGGATCTCTCATCTCTTGAGAAAAATCGGCCTCAGGGTGGTCCATACTATTATGAGATTCCAACTCCTGACGACATTTGTCGACTACTCGAGCTAGAACGTGGTACGACTAGCCGAAGAATCAAGTCGAAGAATGTCGACATTCATGCAAACCAAGTCCTTCTCAAAGAACTAAGCCCCGACATGAAGCATTGGGAAGAACTCATTCGCGAGAATGCGTTTGGTACCGGCGGACACTGTGACCACCTCACGGCTAGCATCGCTCACATGTTGTATTGTGTTGTTGCGGAAGAACAATACAATTTGGCTTATTTCTTTGTCCATCGTATCATCTCCGCCAAGAATACTCCACATGCCAATCTTCCTTATGGTATGTTCCTCACTAGACTTTATCGTTTTGTCATGGAACATTACCCACATCTAGAGAGTGATATCTATCAATTCGTTCATCCCGTCTTACGTCCTCTCACTCGTAGCCAACTTCGTCGATCTCGAAGTGACAAGGGCAAATCTCGTCGCCCTAATCTCTTCGCACCTTGTAGTTCCACATATCATCGGAGAGATGATGATGAGGAGGAGGAAGGCACCTCACGTGTTAGTACTCCATCTCCCACGACGTTTGTGAATAATCTCCCGGAACTTAATTATTCCGATTATCAAGTTCCTCTTCCTTCCGAACAAACCGATCAAATCCTATTTGAACGACAAACCGCATTACTCAACACAACTCAACAGATGCATGAAGAGGTTAGAGGTGGTTTCAAGTCAATAGGAAAAGCTTTCAAGAAGATTTTCGGAAAGAAGAGATAGAAATGTGGATGTTAGCTTATTTGAACAATATTGTTATTAGACAATTTTTTTTTACAATTAATTGTTTCTTTTACCTTATAGTATGTTAGTATTTTAACCATTATCTTGATTTGAACTTTAATACTATGCTTACATTGTCATACTTGCTATTTAATGATTATTGACATGCTTTCTCTATAATATGCTTATATTAGTTTAAATATATACATGATTATTTAATATGTTTATGCCACTATTTAATCATTCCTGATGTACATGGTTCAAATAGAGCTTGCTGCAAACACACCCCAAAAATTGACCCTTTTCTGGAAATTTTTCAATTTTGGTCGCCTGGGAAAACACCAGATGGGCGGCCCCCTTAATTTTGCTAGGCGGTCCCCTTAATTTTAAGGGGGCCGGCCTACAATTAAGGGGACCGGCCATCTGGACAGTGAATTTCACTGTTTTCTTTTGCATCTTGTGACCCCTTTTCTCTAGTCTCAGCTACAAATGATAAACACTCATTTCAACCATACTTTCATATTATAAATTCCCTCCAAATGATAAACACTCATTTCATCAATCCTCATCTCCTTCAAACATCAACCTACAACACCATGCTATCACCAAAATCCTCCATCTCCAAGACCTCTAAGAAACAAAAATTGGTCATCATACCACCCAAACAACTTTTCATTGATCTTACTAAAGAAGACAACACCACTCCATCACCACCACCTAAATGCTCATCTCCAAGTGCACCTAATGCACCATCCAAAACACCTTCCACCCATGGTACCTCCTCTTCTTCCATACCTTCAACCTCATCCATCAATGACTACATAAACTCCCACCTATCATCACCACCATCAAGAGCATCTCCACCACCTCCCACTCAAGAACCTCCGTCCACCGAGCTTGCCATTTCCCTATCCCCCATCACACCTCTTGATGCTCACTTTTCATCCTCACCAATTCCACCACCTCTCTTTGTTAATCCCATACCTTGGAGTCTCCTTGAAGCCCATGGAGACACTTGCCTTTGTTGCATTCATAACCGAACCATCATCTTTGGTCTTCGGGATGAAATGCAATATATGTTCTCATACATTGAGCACATGTTATCCAACCCACCTCCACCACCACCTCCACCATCTTCACCCATTTCACCACCACCTCCTCCATCCTCTTCAAACTAGAAAAAATGTTTTAACACCAATAATGTTTTCCACTCTTTTTGGTTGCAAGCTCTATGAGGATCATGTACTCTTGGGATGATTATGTAGTATCATTAGTTGCACTCTTTGTTAAATATTGTATGTTTCTTTTATGATGTACTCTATTTGGTTGTGTATTTATACACAACACTTTGATTAATGGATGTTTTTCTTTTATATGCTTGCTTACTTTTGCTATATATATGCTTGTACGTCTAATATTTTTCTTGCAAGTATTCCATATCTCGTTTCCATTATGCTCTCAAACAAGGGGGAGCACACATCAAGGGGGAGTTCTCGTCCTGACAAATTTCATATCTAAAACTTGTCGGCATAACCTTTTTGATTCTACAAAAAGGGGGAGAAATAGATGTAAACTCACTAAATACTTGTCTAAAAACTAATTTTTCAATTTAATGAGTTTAGGTTTTGTAATCATCAAAAAGGGGGAGATTGTTGATATAAATAATGCCTAAACATGTTATTAATATTTTTCGATATCTCTACGTTTTGATAATCACAAAATGTAGAATCATTAAACGAAAAATTATGACGTAAACAAGTATTTAGTTGTAAACATCTATTTTAACAACTCAATCACTTAAGGTATGAATAAACAAATGCTTAATGCATTATATGATCAAAGGAACATTTTCTTAATCACTAGATTTTTTATAAAATGTCAAAAACATTTTATATCTTTTAGAAAAACATTTTTATTAATAAATAAAAAGGTTTAATCCATTATAAATTTAGGAATTCAAATTTTCAACCAAAAATGGCAAAAATGTTCCAGAAAAACCTTCCCCACAAAAAGACAAAACTGGGCAACGGTCTTGAGGGGCAGCCCCCCTAATTATACAAGGCGGCCCCTTAATTTTAAGGGACCGCCCCGCTCCTCCAGCTGTCCAGTTTTTGCCTATAAATTACTGGTTTTCCCCCTGGACTTTTTTTTCACCTTTTGCACCCCAAACATTGTTCTAAATCTTCTCTAATCCTTGTAAATCCTTCTAAAATCCTTGATCATATTCTCTAAGCATTGGTTTCAAAGTGATCCAAGCTTCCACCATCAAAGTGAAAAGAAGAATACTCCTTTCAACTAGAGAAAAGTATTGTAGTTCAATCATATCATTTTGTATTTGTGTAAAGAAAAGTGTTGTATAGTTGTGATAAGTAGATCTAAGTGTAGTAAGTAGTTGTTGTAAGAAGTTGTGAAGAAGTTGTGAAGTCGTGGTCTAGAAGTTGTGAAGCCGTTGTGTAGTAGTTGTGAAGCCGTCGTGTAGAAGGTGTGAAGCCGTAGTGAAGAAGTTGTGAATAAGTCGTGAAGAAGTCGTGTAGAAGTTGTGACATTGGTTCTAGCTACGATTAGAACCCGACATCTAGCTTTGTGTCGTTAAGCCGGTGTAAGCCAAAGTTGTGTAAGGTTTTCTCCGCCATAAGGGAGTTTGTTGACATAGTGAAGAGAACTCTCGAGTAGGTGACTCGGGGAGTGGAGTAGGGCAAGGAAGGTGTCCTTGTAGCCGAACCACTATAAATCCTTGTGTTGTGGTTTGATCTTTCCATCCCTATCTTTCATTTCATTTACTTTACTTGCATTACTTATTTACATTTGTCTATATTTGTTCATATTGTTTATGAGTTGAACTACCCCATTTGATTGTAGAGTGCGTGGAGCCGAGAAATTGTGTGTAATACCATTAGCATCACAATATACTCCAAATTACACTTCATTATCAAATTCACAACCATGATCTGTCCTAATCGAGACTGTTGTACACCCTAGTTGATTTTGGACCTTCTTACTAAAGATTTCGAATTCCTCGAAAGCTTGTGTCTTATCCTTAAGAAATCTAGTCCAAGTATACCTAGAGTAGTCATCTACTATTACTAAGGTGTAGTAATTTCCTCCGTAGCTCCGTACGGCGGATGGACCGAATAAGTCCATGTGAAGGAGTTCTAGGCATCTAATGGTCGAGACCATATTCTTAGCTTTGTGACTAGAATGAGCTTGTTTTCCAGCTTTACAAGTGTCACAAAAGTGTTTATCAAACTTAATCTTAGGTAGGTTTCTAACTAGTTCCTTAGACGCCAATAATTGTATTAAACGCATATTGGCGTGACCTAGTCTCCTATGCCATAGAGTGGAATTCTCATCTATGGTTGCTAGGCAAATCTTATCCTGAGGCTTATTTCCTATTTTCATGACAAATAAGCCATTCTTCCTAACTCCTTTGCCTATGGTCTTACCATTCTTAGTGATCTCACTACCCTCTTCGGAAAATATAACTCTACACTTATTATCAACCATTTGACTAATACTAAGCAAATTAAATCCTAAGTTATCTACATGCTCAACATTTCTAATAGTGAGAGAGTCTTGAGTAATCGTACCTTTTCCTATGATGTTGCCCTTAAGTTTGCTACCGAAAGTAACATTACCTCCATTGTAAGCCTTGTATGATGAGAATAGACTTCGGTTACCCATCATATGATTAGTGCATCCACTATCCTTGACCCATTCATCGGGCTCCAAGTCGATTCCCAAGCATATCTATTGAATAAGACAAAGATTCAAACATTTGGTCCCCAATATCTCATGGGTCCAAAGTTGTTAGTATTAAACATCCCATGCATTAGTTGCATTTGGTTAGGATGTTGGAACGGAGGACAAATTTCCCATGGTAAATAACTTCGTAGTTGTAGGTTATTCCAAGTTATGGGATAGTTACTTGGATAACTTGGTCTTCTAAAGTTACTTCTCGGTTGAGGAGTTCTTGACCGAGGTTTAGGAACATTTGTTTTTCTAGGTGGAGGAGTCTTTGATCTAGTATCGGGTTTTACAATGCCAAGCCCGGGGGTTGACAAAGGTTTGTAAAAACTTTTGACCTCCTTTTTACTAGCAATAGGTATTTTAACATTGTTAACTACTATGTGACTTGGTTTGGAACTTAAGTTATTTTTCATACTCGACTCAGTTTTGTCTTCAGCACCAGACGGTACCACGGTACCACTAATTTTAGTGGTGCCGTCTGCACCTTTAATGGTACCGTCCTCTGTTTCGACAGAACTTGTGGGTTTGACAAATTTTACTTGTTTTTATTTACTTGTCAAAGCTTCATTTGGATTCAAACCTAGACCCGCACCGACATGCTCACTATATCTAATATTATCTAACATGTCATCTAGTGTTTTTGTTTCTTTTTCAAACTTAATAATCCTTAACGCATTTTTCCTAAGTTCAACGTTTTCTAACCTAAGATTATAACATGATTCGCATCCAACATCACATTCTTTCCTTTTCTCAAGTCTTTTGACTTGGTCTTTAAGTTCTAAAATTTCCGCATCGAGTTTATGCAATGTTGTTTTTAGTGTTTTGTTTCTAGTTATGATTTTAGAACTTACCTTACATAATTTATTATATTCATCATATAGTATATTATCATCTATTGACGAGTTATCATCACTATAGTAAGAGGAGTCAGAATGTACCTCATTTGAAGCTTGAGCCATAAGACATGTTTCATCGTTGGGCTTCTTCTCTTCTTCTTCACCGCTATCACTTCAAGAGACTCCTACAAAAGCTCTTTGGTTGTTGGTTCTCGGTGGTTTAGGACATTCTCCGATGAGATTATTAGGATCTCCATATCTAAAGCATTTCCTATCACTCTTTCCTTTCTTCTCTTCTCGGTTCTTTTGGAACAACTTCTTTTCATCACGAGGTTGTTTGACAAACCTACCTCTTCTCCTAAAGAACTTCTTAAAATCTCTAACCGCTAATGCATACTCTTCGTCTTCACTATCGGAATCCAAACTTTCCTCATCACTAGACTCCTTTTTGGCTTTCAATGCTAGAGATCTAACTTTCACACTTTTGCCTTTGACTATGTCGGAGTCTTTCTTGATTATAATTTCATGAACTTTCAAGTTTCCTATTAGTTCATCAAGTAATAATGTCGCCAAGTTCTTTGACCCTTCAATGGCGGTGACCTTTGCTCTCCATTTGGGATGTAGAGCCCTAAGAAACTTCCTAACATAGTTCTTGCAAGAATAACCTTCATCAAGAGCTTTAAGACTAGTAATAATAGTATTAAATCTAGCAAAGGCATTATCAATAGATTCATCTTCTGGAATGGAAAATTGTTCATATTGTTGCACAAGAAGATCTATCTTGTCTTCTTTGACTTGATTATTACCTTGATGAGTGACTAACAAAGTTTTCCAAATTTCTTATGCCATGTTACACATAAAAATTCTTTCAAATTCCTTTTTCGGCAAACCATTATAAATCATCATGTTGATATAAATAATGCTTAAACACGTTATTAATATTTTTCGATATCTCTACGTTTTGATAATCACAAAATGTAAAATCATTAAACGAAAGATTATGACGTAAATAAGTATTTAGTTGTAAATATCTATTTTAACAACTTAATCACTTAAGGTATGAATAAACAAATGCCTAATGCATTATATGATCAAAAGAACTTTTTCTTAATTACTAGATTTTTTAAAATGACACAAACATTTTATATCTTTTACAAAATCATTTTTGGAAATTAAAGAAAAATGTTTAATCCATAATAAATTTATGAATTCAAATTTTCAACCAAAAATGGCAAAAATGTTCCAGAAAAACCTTCCCCACAAAAAGACAAAGCTGGGCAACGGATATAAGGGGCGGCCCCCTTAATTATCTAGGCGGCCCCCTTATTTATTAAGGGGACCGCCCACGCTCCTCTAGCCCCCAGCTTTGCCTATAAATAGTGGTTCATTCCTGGACTTTTTCCTCACCTTTTTGCACTCCAAACCTTCTGTTCTAAATCTCTTCTTATATCTTTCTAAATTCTTTGATCATATAATCTTAAGCTTTTGTTTCCAAGTGATTCAAGCTTCAATCATCCAAGTGCAAAGAGAAGAATACTTCTATCAATCAAGACTAGAAGTATTACAACTTAGTATCATCTTGTTACCTAAGTTGTTAGTTTAGTAAACTTTGTAAATCATTCATTCATTTGTGTAGAAGGTGCGTAGATTTGGTGTGAACATAAGTGATTAGATTAGTATAGTGGGTAAGTAGTGAAGAAGGTGTAGAAGTAGTTGTGTTGTAAAGAAGTAGTGTAGAAGTATTGTAAAGTTGTGAAGTAGTTGTGGTGTAAAGAAGTTGTGAAGTCGTCGTAAAGAAGTCGTGAAATAGTGAAGAAGTAGAAGTCGCGAAGGAGTGAAGAAATACAAGGCGTGAAATAGTAAATAAATAGAAGTCGTGAAGAAATGAAGAAATAGAAGTCGTGAAGTATTGAGAAGAAGTTGTTGGAATTCGTGAAGTAGTCATGTTGTGATTGAAGTTGTGAGATTGGTTCTAGCTACGATTAGAACTCGACATTTAGCATTGTGTCGTTAAACCGGTGTAAGCGAAAGTTGTGTAAGGTTTTCTCCGTGATAACGCCTAAATCTAACATGTTTTTGATAGCGTTATTGGTAGTTTTATATATGTTTTGTGGTAATATTTATATGCTTTTGTTACTAAATCGTACCAAAGTGTGTTTGCAAAGCATTTGTAGCCAAAGACAGGAAAATGGATGGAAAAGATGCAAAAATGAGGAAAAAGGAAATATTTGAGATTTCATGTGAATCTTGTGTCAAGTCCTCCGATCTCAAGAGTGCAGTAGTCGAGTAATTTGGATTTGGATATACCGAGAAACAAGTCATACGCAAAAGTCCAAGAAAAAGGTTCATCAGCCATAGCCATCCGATCGGTCGCCGCCCGCAACCGATTCGGATGGAGTGAATTTGGATTTACCGAGAAGACCAACCGATCGGTAGACCATTCTATCCGATCGGTTGGAAGTCGCTGTTTGACCCAAGACTTCTTTATTAAGGATTGTGACTTTATAACTCCGGTTCTAGGTCCTTCTTTTCAGTATTCTAACCATTCAATACTACTTGGAGAGCAAGAGAAGCATTTATGCACTTAGACCCTTGGTTAGAGCAATTTATGGAACCATTTGTTGAGTATTTATATACCAATCAATCTAGAGAGATAAACAAGTGCTAGGAGAGAACCATTCACAGAAATATACTCAGAAATTCGTCCATAAGTCCAGGAGAAGGGAGAAAGTCGATTATACCATTTTCATTGCTTGTGGAATCATTGTCTTTCACTTGTAATCTTATTTCCAAATCATTGTAAGACTTTCAATCATGGTTTCTAATGTTCAAAGTATTGAGTTTACATTTATGTTTGCTATGAGTGGCTAGTGCCTTTGTGCACTTGCTTAGATGATGTGTATTATTCATTGATTGGCATATGATTGTGATAACATGTTTTAATTCAATTTCAAGTCAATTCTAAGAACCAATTGTGATAAAGTTTCATAGTGACATTTGGGCAATCAAGTTTAACTAGTGCTAGTAATCTTAAGGGTTGAAAGAACTATTGTTATTCCACTTGTTATAATCATTTGTCTATGAATGATTGTTGTCTTCCACTATTCTTGATTAAAAAAAGGAACTTAATTGTGATTGTAATGAAAATGCTTTTGTCTATCAAAACGGATTGATTGTAAACCACTTTAAAGGTCGAGAGATTAATAGTTTGCTTTCAATTGTGACCTTTTGTCTATAATCGGTTACCTTTTGTATTGACCATTTCCTAAGCTTGTTTGATTAGATAAAAGATTGTTTTTGTGTTTGAGGAACACCAACTCATGAACCTTGAATTGATCTTGAATTGATTGGTTAAACGTAATGCTTGTTTTTATGAACCAAAATCTTGACGAAGGTTTAATTTGTAGAAACAATAATTAGTGTCAAAACTAATTATCACAACCAACATGTTTTTCCAAAGTTATCACAATCATATTAGTCAATTGTAGTACACTAGTCTAAGCAAGTGTAGTTTTTAATCATTTGAATTTTCATTATATCATTACTACTAGTTTGAGATAGTTGCTTTTAACTTACAATTCGATTCACTACACAAATCCCTGCGAACGATCTCGACTTACCATCAAAATCTTGCTACAACGGACGAGTATACTTGCTCGTATGTGTTGTTATTAGATTCGGTAATTCACTCCTTATAAATTTAAAACTTGCACCAAACCGGGCACATCAAGTTTTTGGCGCCGCTGCCGGGGATTTTGAACGTGTTTCTGTAAGTTTTAGTCCAATTCTCATTTAGTTAGTTTTCGTAAAAAAAAAAAAAAAAAAAAAAAAAAAGTTTTACCAGCGATCGATCGTCATCCATCCGATCGGTTTTCCAAAATTTTCATTTACCGAGAGAACCATCCGATCGGCGGACACTTCCATCCGATCGGATCCTTCAAATCAAATTTACCGAGAGATCTATCCGATCGGTAGACTGCTCTATCCGATCGGTTAGACGATTCTGATCTTTTCAAATTGTTTTCATTCTTTGCTCGTTTGTTTAGACATTGCCTCGATTCGTTGGGGAATTGTATGAACACTCGATCAACTGGAGTAGAACCAATTCCACCACTTTTCGATCCCGAAAGTTTGATTCGAACAAGATCTAGAAGAAGAAGAAGAACACCCTTTGTTCCATTAGCCAATCGTGTACCAAGAGTACCAAACCCAACTTTTGATAACCTTTTTGAAGCCAAAGTCGTTTATAACCCATTCACTGATCAACCTTTTCCCATGGCTGACGATAGACCCATGTGGGAAGTTAACCGAGCCGTAGCACCCACTCCTGGAGCTGCTATTGTTTCTGTAAACCTAGGTGACAATTTCACCGTGAAAGGTCACCATCTTTCTATGATCAAAGACCGTCAATTCGATGGCCGTTCGAGGGCCGATCCTCACAAACACGTTGTCGAATTCATTGAAATTTGTGGCATGTTCCGATATGGTGATACAAATGTTGATGCCATTAAACTCAAACTTTTTCCGTCATCACTTGCTGGAGATGCAAAAGTGTGGTATAACGAATTAACACCAGGAATCATCACTACTTGGGAGGAGATGAGGCAAGCTTTTGTAAGCCGATTCTTTCCACCTGCAATGTTTGATCGACTCATGAGAGAAATTCGTGCTTTCACACAACATCCTAACGAATCACTCGTCGAAGCCTGGCTTCGTATGAAGGATTTACTTCGAAGTTGTCATGGACATGGTTTAGGACGAGGAACCATTATCCAAATCTTTTACCATGGACTTGATGAAACATCTCAAGGAATTCTTGATGCTGGAGGAATTTTTCTTTATAAGACTCCTAACCAGGCATACCAATTGCTTGAAGACCGAGTTCTTCTCAAACTCGACTGGTCAAAAGATGCCAAGACAAAACCCTTAAGAAAAATCGTTGCCTTTGCCGAAAGTTCTGATTCATCTAAACTCATGGAGAAAATGGAAACCTTGGTTTCCAAAATCGATTCGCAATACAAAGATCTTAGAGGAGAGATGAAAGAAATGCGAGATGGTTGTAACAACTGTGGAGGTAACCACCCATCATCAGAATGCGATGATCAACCTATGGACCAACCAAAAGAAGGAGAAGCTAATTACATCCAAGAGGATACCGAGGAGGAGGATATCGTGGAAATTATTACGGACGAAACTCTGCTAGTTGGCAAGATCGCCGACAAAGGGATAACAACCATGAGTCCCAACCAAAAGTAGAGAACCAAACCTCACAAAATTCCGACAAGAAACCTGAAGAAACAGATTTTTAAAAAATGATGAGAGAATTCGTCACTGCTCAAAAATCAACCAACGAGTTCGTCAAGAATCAATTTTTCAATCTCAAGACCAAAGTTGAGCAAGGTCAGAAAAATCATCAAGCATCTATCCAAGATCTTGAAAACAAATTTGGGAGACTCTCTGATCAAATATCTTCCCGACCATCAGGTTCGTTGCCTAGTAACACCCAAACCAACCCAAAACCACCATCATCATCGAATGATAAGACTTATCGTCCACCATAAACCAGAAATGAGCATATCAATGCTGTATTCACAAGAAGTGGCCTGTCTTATGATCTACCACCCAACCCAAACAACACCACAACTATCAATTTCGATAGTGAGGATGAAGATGAAGAATCTAAGAAGGAAAATACACCAAAAACACCACCCAAACCCAAACCCAAACCCAAACCACCAGTTAAGGCTTACACTCCAAAAATTCCATATCCTCAGAGCCTTAAGAAAGAAAGAATGGAGGAGCGTTATAAGAAGTTTGTTGAAATAATCAAAGAAGTTAGACTCAATGTACCCCTCATTGATGTTTTAGCCGGAATGCCCAATTACGGGAAATTTTTGAAAGAACTTCTTAACAACAAGAACAAGTTGGAGCAAATATCCGCTACCTTTCTCAATGAAGAATGTTCAGCTATTGTTCAAAACAAAATTCCACAAAAACTCAGAGATCCCGGAAGTTTTCTGATTCCATGCATATTAGGAAACAACATCACATGCGATGCTTTAGCCGACTTAGGTGCGAGTATTAATTTGATGCCCTATTCGCTGTATACGAAACTTTCCATCAATACATTGAAACCCACAAAGATGAGTATCCGACTAGCTAATCATACTTACCAATATCCTGTTGGTATTGCTGAGAATATGCTTGTCCAAGTAGGTAAATTCATTTTTCCCGTGGATTTTGTGATTTTAGAAATGGAGGAAGATAGTAGAGTACCCCTTATTTTAGGAAGACCTTTTCTAAACACCGCTGATGCGATCATCAAAGTAAAAGGAAAAGAACTCAATCTTGGAGTTGGAGAGGATAAAATCACCTTTTTAATCGATAAAGCAATGAAATATCCACATTCCAGTGATGACACTTGCTTTAACATTGATGTAATCGATGAAGTCACTGAGGAAGAATTGGATGCATTACTTGAAGATTCTGATCCATTCATGACTATTTCAGAGAAGATTAGTGAAACAACTTTTGATAAAGAATTCGCTGATTTTATGGAAGTTAAGATTGATGAAGAAGATGAAGAAGAAGAAGGAGAGATAATAGAAGAAGATTTTGAGGAAATCAGTTTTAATGATCAAATGAGGATTAAAACATCACTTCAAGAACCACCGACTGATCTTGAGTTGAAACCACTTCCCGAAAATCTTGAGTATGCTTACTTGGAAGACAATTCGCTACTTCCAGTAGTCATGTCTTCGTTGCTCAATGATTTTGAGAAAGAATGTCTGATTTCAGTTCTTAAGAAGCATAAAGAAGCTTTTGCGTGGAAAAATTCTGACATCCCAGGAATCAGTCCTGATTTTTGCAAACACAAAATCAATTTCGACGTAGATGCCAAACCAGTTGTAGAAAGACAACGTCGACTCAACCCCAACATGAAAGAAGTTGTTAAAAAAGAAATTATCAAACTTCTTGATGCAGGTATCATTTACCCCATCGAGGATAGTCCTTGGGTGAGTCCTGTTCACTGTGTTCCGAAAAAAGGAGGAATGACTGTTGTGACCAACGAACGAAATGAACTAGTTCCTACTAGAACTGTCACCGGATGGCGAGTATGTATTGATTACAGAAAATTAAACAAAGCCACCAGAAAATATCATTTTCCTTTGCCTTTCATGGATCAAATGCTTGAGAGATTAGCAGGAAACAAATACTTTTGTTTTCTTGATGGTTTTTCAGGATATTTTCAAATTCCTATTGATCCAGCTGATCAAGAAAAGACCACATTCACATGTCCCTTTGGAACTTACGCTTATCGGCGTATGCCTTTTGGATTATGTAATGCTCCCGCGACTTTTCAAAGATGTATGATTGCCATATTCCAAGATATGCTTGAAACGTCTATGGAAGTTTTCATGGATGACTTTTCAGTTTTCAGAAGCTCATTCGAAGCTTGCCTTTCTAACCTCGATAAAATGCTCGAAAGATGTAAAGCTGCACATCTTGTTTTCAATTGGGAGAAGTGTCATTTCATGGTAACTGAAGGAATTGTGTTAGGACACAAAATTTCCAGCGCAGGAATGGAGGTTGACAAAGCAAAGATCGATGTCATTACCAAATTACCACCCCCAACTAACGTTAAAGCCGTTAGAAGTTTCCTAGGACATGCAGGATTTTACCGTCGTTTCATTAAGGATTTTTCCAAAATATCTCGTCCAATGACGAAACTTCTTGAAAAAGATGCTGTTTTCGATTTTAATGAAGACTGTATGAAAGCATTTGAAGCATTGAAAACACAACTGACTAGTGCACCCATTATGGTTTCCCCTGATTGGTCACTACCATTCGAGCTTATGTGCGATGCAAGCGATTTTGCTGTTGGAGCTGTATTAGGACAACGAGAAGAGAAACATTTTCGTCCTATATATTTTGCCAGCAAAACACTCAACAATGCTCAACAGAATTACACAGTTACAGAGAAAGAATTGTTAGCCGTTGTTTTCGCTTTTGATAAATTCAGATCATACCTTGTACTTTCGAAAACAATCGTGTTCACCGATCATTCAGCGTTAAAATATCTGTTTAAGAAGCAAGATGCCAAACCGCGTCTCATCCGATGGATTTTGCTGCTCCAAGAATTCGATATCGAAATCAAAGATAAGAAAGGAGTAGAAAATCTAGCCGCTGATCATCTATCTCGTTTAGAAAATCCAAATCTGGAAGAGTTAAAAGAAGATGAGATTGACGATTATTTTCCGGATGAAACACTCATGACTGTTGATACAGATGATGAGAACGAAATTCCATGGTTTGACAATTATGCAAATTATCTCGTTGGAGGAATTCTAAAGAAAGGATTAACTCATGCCCAACGAAGTAAATTCTTTTCGGATCTTAAACATTATTATTGGGAAGAACCTTATCTTTTCAAAATGTGTCCCGATGGGATGATTAGAAGATGTGTTTATGGTTCTGAAACGAGAAGAATTCTCGATGAATGTCAGCATGGCCCAACTGGGGGACATTATGGTCCTTCCACCACCGCTAAAAAAGTCTTTGATGCTGGATTCTATTGGCCGACTATTTTTAAAGAAGCCCATACTCTTGTTAAGAATTGTGATGCTTGCCAAAAATCCGG
This sequence comes from Artemisia tridentata subsp. tridentata, assembly GCA_021014915.2. NCBI lineage: Eukaryota > Viridiplantae > Streptophyta > Magnoliopsida > Asterales > Asteraceae > Artemisia > Artemisia tridentata. The sequence continues at coordinate 148,457,572 of CP139501.1, read as the reverse complement.
TAGTCTTTCTCAAAGAGATGAAATGCCTCAAAAGAGCATTCAAGTCTGTGAATTATTCGATATTTGGGGAATTGATTTCATGGGACCGTTTCCTAAATCACACAAATACGAATACATTCTCGTTGCTATTGATTACGTTTCCAAATGGGCTGAAGCGGAAGCTCTACCCACAAATGATGCACGAGTAGTTGTTAATTTTCTCAAAAAGCTTTTCGCTCGTTATGGAATTCCTAAAGCTTTGATAAGTGATCGTGGAACCCATTTCTGTAACAAACAAATGGAGAAAATTATGAAGCGATACGGAGTTCATCATCGTTTCGCTACAGCTTATCACCCACAGACCAGTGGTCAAGTCGAAAATACCAACAGAGCCTTAAAAAGGATACTCGAAAAAACGGTTAAAGACAATCCCGCCGTTTGGTCGAGAAAACTAGATGATGCTCTGTGGGCATTTCGCACGGCTTACAAAACACCAATTGGTACAACACCATACAGATTGTTGTATGGAAAAACTTGTCATTTGCCGTTCGAAATCGAACATCGCGCTTACTGGGCATTAAGAAACTGTAACCCAGACCTCAAAGTAGTTGGAGAAAAGAGATTTTTGCAATTGCATGAACTCGATGAGCTTAGACTACAAGCTTATGAGAACTCCAAACTTTACAAAGCAAGAACAAAAGCTTATCATGACAGAAAGCTAAGAATCAGAAAAGAATTCAAAGCTGGAGACAAAGTTCTGCTTTTTAACATGAAGTATAAGTTCAAAGCTCCCAAGCTGAAACCGAAATGGTTCGGACCGTATACAGTGAAACATGGATTTCCATCCGGATATGTTGAATTGCATGACAAACATGGTGGAAGCTTCATTGTTAATGGGCACCGAATTAAGTTATACTATGACAAGGAGCAGATGAATGAAGTTTCTATTCAAGAGATTCCGCTTGAATCAGAATATGAAGCTATAACCTTTATGTCACCCTTTCCGGCCGATTTCAAGAAAAACACTCCGTGGGCCGAAGATTCTGGTTATATCTATGATGTTCTACCAAGACCATGGGAGAAAGTTAAGTTGGAATACATAGATGAAACTGGAGAAGGAATAGTGATTGGAAATGTGCTGTACGTTCCAAAATTTCCAAAGAAGAAGTCAGCACCAACATGAAGAGAGAGAAGTTCGAGTCCGGCTGATGACTCATTAATAAAACAAGCGCTTCTCGGGAGGCAACCCGTGTGTTTGCTATGTTTATTTTTTTTATTTTTTATTTATTTATTTTTATTTTCTAGTGATTAAACCCCAAAGTTTTTCTAAATTGCTTAGTTGAACTTAAGTGTGGGGGTGTATCACTGTCTTTTGAATAAAGCGAAGAAATATTTCGTATATGTGTTTCTTTTGTTTTTAGATTACTGCAGATAATGATTTCGAAGCTTGGACGCTAGGATCAAGACTCCTCTTGAGAAGAAAATACGGTTTATTCTCTTATTTCCCTATTTCATTCTTTGTCGTTTATCACATTGAGGACAATGCTTAACTTAAGTGTGGGGGGGGGGGGGGGTAAATAGGAAAATAAGAATAGATTGTAGTTTTGAGTTGAATTTTAAAATTTTGTTTGCCCTTGTAATCTAGTCTTTTGTCATTTTAAAGATCATATTCTAGAATAACTGGATTTATCCACTGGTGAAATCCGTAATTTTGAAAATTCGAGATGTGTCCCGATTAATATTGCAATCCATTCTGGGATTGATAACATTAGCTAGCACAGATTATAGCCCTTTCCACTAAAGTGTGAGGATTTGAGCCTGTTCTATATATAGCATACATCTTTTATGCTTAGATCTTTTGCTATGAGTGTGCCGGTGATTTTATTTATTCTAGAACTTGTACTTGTAAATCATTACGAGACCGTTGTGAGATCACATTTCGTTTGTGATATAAGTGTATATGCGTGATAAGAGGCAATCTTAGGTTTTATCCCAAATGTTAGCATTTATCTTTAATGCTAGATACCCTAGTTACACCCGCCGAACCTATCTTTTCTTTTGATACAATTCAGAAAAATTCAAAAAGATTTTACACCTTTTTAGCCTAGCCTTATCCATAGTCAAGTCTTGGTTGGTTGCTAGCTATTTGGCAAGATGGATGTTATGTGGAAATCATGAAAGTTCAAAGAAAGCGTAAACTCCGAAAGTTGTTATCCAAGAAAAGTCATCGCAACTATAAGATGACAAGTCAAAAAAAAAAAAAAAAAAAAAAAAAAAAAAGAAAAAAAAAAGAGAGAGAGAAAAAGAAGAAAAGTCATTGCAACTATAAGATGACAAGAATAAGCCAATGGGCTAAGTGAATCAAGTATGAATAAAGGAAGTATGGAGTTTTTCACAAAATGGCATGATATTGGTTTGAAATAGCTAGTAACATTTGGTTCGTAGACTTTGACTAATTTTGTTTTATGTTCAACCAATTTCATAAACATATCCCATGCCTTATCCTACCTTTTTTGACTTTGTGAAATTATTAAGTGTATGGACATGTAGTGACCATCCGATTTCTTGAGGAATTGACTAACGTTGTTAGCGATCTAGGGCGTATTTTGGCGACCATCCGTTATGCAAGTAACGTCGTTAGCGAACCAAGGTACAATCTAGTGACCATCCGTTAGTTGGTAATGCAAGAATTCGTTGTTAGGGAGCTATTATGTTTTGCATGAGATAGTGGCGCGTTAGTCTTTTATACCCCTTTAAGCCTTAAACCCGAATAAAAGCCCTCTTGATATGTATACTTGGAGCTCACACCATTTCGGTGTAGTTTTGTTTCTTGTACAAGCCTATGGTAATATTTAGATCATGACTGAGCAAATGAGTGTCATTCCTCTTAACTACTCCACCAATCATACAAATGAGTGTTTGAGTGAATTATATTTCATTTTCCTTTCATGAGGTGTTTAGTAATGTGTATCATGCAAGAAAATCATATGGGTATTGTCAAACATCTCGATGATTCAACCATAAAAGCTTAAAATGATGAATCTAGCTTGTACTAGTGCTTGATAGATTTGCATCACATTTTCCTAATCATTTGTGCATACCATGTGGATAATTGTTTTTATTTCTAGATTTGCTTGAGGGCAAGCAAAGTTCAAGTGTGGGGGATTTGATAACGCCTAAATCTAACATGTTTTTGATAGCGTTATTAGTAGTTTTATATATGTTTTGTGGTTATATTTATATGCTTTTGTTACTAAATCGTACCAAAGTGTGTTTGCAAAGCATTTGTAGCCAAAGACAGGAAAATGGATGGAAAAGATGCAAAAATGAGGAAAAAGGAAGTATTTGAGATTGCATGTGAATCTTGTGTCAAGTTCCGCTCCGTAAGGTACTTCAATGAGTTAAAGTCCAAGTAGTCGAGTTAATAACCTTAAGGATGAAGGGAAAGATCAAAGAATCAAGAGCTACGACCGAGAAACATGTCATACGTAAAAGTCCAAGAAAAAGGTTCATCAGCCATAGCCATCCGATCGGTCGCCGCCCACAACCGATTCGGATGGAGTGAATTTGGATTTACCGAGAAGACCAACCGATCGGTAGACCATTCTATCCAATCGGTTGGAAGTCGCTGTTTGACCCAAGACTTCTTTATTAAGGATTGTGACTTTATAAATCCGGTTCTAGGTCCTTCTTTTCAGTATTCTAACCATTCAATACTACTTGGAGAGCAAGAGAAGCATTTATGCACTTAGACCCTTGGTTAGAGCAATTTATGGAACCATTTGTTGAGTATTTATATACCAATCAATCTAGAGAGATAAACAATTGCTAGGAGAGAACCATTCACAGAAATATACTCAGAAATTCGTCCATAAGTCCAGGAGAAGGGAGAAAGTCGATTATACCATTTTCATTTCTTGTGGAATCATTGTCTTTCACTTGTAATCTTATTTCCAAATCATTGTAAGACTTTCAATCATGGTTTCTAATGTTCAAAGTATTGAGTTTACATTTATGTTTGCTATGAGTGGCTAGTGCCTTTGTGCACTTGCTTAGATGATGTGTATTATTCATTGATTGGCATATGATTGTGATAACATGTTTTAATTCAATTTCAAGTCAATTCTAAGAACCAATTGTGATAAAGTTTCATAGTGACATTTGGGCAATCAAGTTTAACTAGTGCTAGTAATCTTAAGGGTTGAAAGAACTATTGTTATTCCACTAGTTATAATCATTTGTCTATGAATGATTGTTGTCTTCCACTATTCTTGATTAAACAAAGGAACTTAATTGTGATTGTAATGAAAATGCTTTTGTCTATCAAAACGCATTGATTGTAAACCACTTTAAAGGTCGAGAGATTAATAGTTTGCTTTCAATTGTGACCTTTTGTCTATAATCGGTTACCTTTTGTATTGACCATTTCCTAAGCTTGTTTGATTAGACAAAAGATTGTTTTTGTGTTTGAGGAACACCAACTCATGAACCTTGAATTGATCTTGAATTGATTGGTTAAACGTAATGCTTGTTTTTATAAACCAAAATCTTAACGAAGGTTTAATTTGTAGAAACAATAGATTAGTGTCAAAACTAATTGTCACAACCAACATGTTTTCCAAAGTTATCACAATCATATTAGTCAATTGTAGTACACTAGTCTAAGCAAGTGTAGTTTTTAATCATTTGAATTTTCATTATATGATTACTACTAGTTTGAGATAGTTGCTTTTAACTTACAATTCGATTCACTACACAAATCCCTGCGAACGATCCCGACTTACCATCAAAATCTTGCTACAACGGACGAGTATACTTGCTCGTATGTGTTGTTATTAGATTCGGTAATTCACTCCTTATAAATTTAAAACTTGCACCGAACCGGGCACATCACTCCGCCATAAGGGAGCTTGTTGAAGTAGTGAAGAAAACTCTCGAGCTAGGTGCTCGGGGAGTGGAGTAGGGCAAGGAAGGTGTCCTTGTAGCCGAACCACTATAAATCCCTCGTGTCTCGGTTTGATCTCTCCATCTCTTACTTACTTCTTTATTTATATCGTCATTACTTTCATACATATAGGCATATATAATTGTTAGTATTATTTTGAAGTTGATTTCATATAAAGATCAATTTAAAACTCCATTCATGAAAAGAAAACTTTTATAACAAATATAAAAGGATACACATATAATTAATAATATTGTTCAAGTATTATTTTTCACATAAACTCGAATCTAAGTTTTTGTAACACCCCAACCCGACAAGGGTAAAGATATCACAACAATGGTGGCATATCAGAAGTCACAGAACATTCGATAAATAAAACCTCCTAAGTCTTGACATTAAAATCCAAAATAAGTCAACATGACTTAAATCAAAATGCAAGACAAAATAGCTTAAGTACAAAATCCAATATTCAAATGCCTAAACAATGGCATAATAAAATATATAGAAGTTCAAATGGTAAAGCTAAATAACTTAGGTCGACTCCGAAATAGATCACTCTCATCCCAAAGCTAAACCCAGCTCCTAGCTTAAGTACCTGCCGCAGGAAAAGAAATGCGGCTGAGCTTCAAAAGCCCAGTGAACAGATATATAGATAACGGGAACAAATAACAGGTAGCAAATACAAAAGCAAATCAGGAATACAAAATCATACCAATACGAAGTCACAATGAAAGGAATGAGAAACGAATCATGAATAAAAGAAAAGAACGAAGTGAAATAAGATTTAAGAAAACAAAACACAGCAATTCATCACGAGCCCAGACTACTGACAATACCATAGCATACTAATATAATAAAACATACCTGTGTAGAGTGATCAGCTCTCAGACCAAGTGAAAGACGTGTATCGCACATACAATCAGTCACCAGATATAATAACTACAACATATAACATATACAGATAACAGGTCAAATCTAGAGTGCACCCATACGCCCCACAGATAAATCAATAATCATAATTATAATGGCCATAGCAAATAATAAGGGACGGAACAGGTCATCACTCTCCTGCCCTAGAGTCATGTCAGAGGTGCGTCAATGACATGGACATGAAACCCTCATGCCTAGTGATTGGCTCGTAATATCAAACTGTAGATCACAGGTCGGGCGTACTATCAAATAATCAAAATTATATCTTAAGGGTACATGGCAAAAGATTCAAATCAAAGACCACATCGAAAGTTCACAAACAAAAGGGAACATAGCAGTGGTATAGGGAATCCTAATAAGGAAATGAATTCTGAAAGAAAAAGGGAATGAAAAGCCCTTACTGAAAGGACGAAATATCTACACCTTATTAGCAAAGCAAAAGACAAGAAAGCAAATGCGAAGCAGAAATCAAGGCTTCTCCTTCTTCACACCTAAGAAGTAGAAGACGGAATTATGAATTATTCAAACTCAGACTATTGCTTTTAGTTTTACTTTTCCATTTTGTAACTTTCCAGGTTTAGTAAGATGTTAATATTCCAGATTAGGTTAAGTCCTTATTTCAAGATCATTATGGAATTAAGGTACCTTTTATCAAGTTACAGAAGTTTAGGGTTTTGATTGTAATTTCATCAGATTCCAAGGTTTAAAATGAAAATACTTTAAGTTACTGATTTAATCCCTATGATATCTATATTTACTAAACAAGTACTTATTACACAAGTTTACAGAGCATCACCCCAGAATTATATGAAGTACGAATTTGACCCTCAAAATTTAGTAATTACACAATTGGTCCTTTAACTTTACAAAAGTTACAATTTAAATCATAATTTATTTATAATTACATGTCAATCCCATAAATACTCAAATTTACTCATTACACCCTTAATGACATTATTTACTCAGAATAACTTCAAGTTTCCCAAATTTACACTTTTTGTCCTTCTATTTTAATTATTTACAAATCGACACTTATAAATATAATTAATTCATTTTCTTGCACGTTTACACTTAGGACCCTCAAGTTATATTTTTCTCACATTCCTACTGACTTATATGACATTATAAAAATATCCCAGAAGTTTCAAAGTTGGCAAAACAAGCCCTTATACTTTTATTTATAAATCGTATAGACTTTTATTGTACCAAAATAAGCCCTAGTTTTATCCAATCATTAAACCATCATGAGATCATCATTAAAACATTAATTACATCAGATCTATACACATGAACCCTAACCCTAATCCATTCTAGGGTTTATTCTTATTTTTCTTTATTTCCTCTAAAATCCGATTACATACAATAATTCGCATCAATTATTTTGAGCTTCTTTAAATTATGTGGTTATTTTTCTAAGCTTATATTATCAGTATAAGACACGTAAAAATTATAGTTACACCTCAGAAAAATTGAATGACATTATTTGGAAATTATGTGTGTTTTAACTCTTATAATTTCGTACGCTTTGTTTAGCTTGCATGACCCATGTTTAACATTTTTACTGAGTTATATACAACATATAGATCGTTAGAAAAATGTTAGATCAATTATAGAACGTAAAGATTTGTCGTGTGGATTTTATACCTATCGAGCGCAATAGATCAAACAAAACAAAACACCACGATTGAACGAAAGCTTCCACGACCCAACTCTTATTTTTCCTAGCTTGCTTACACCTTGATCAACTCCAAAAAATTGCTTGCTCAGGTCCAGAAGTTGCAAGGATGTTTTGGTCGAATTTAGTGTGTAGCGATTTAGGGTTTTCGGAATTTAGGGTTTTGCAAAATAATGATTTGATTGTGTATATAATAATAGCCGATTAGGAGGGGGGTTATACTCAGAATTTTCGGCCCATAAGTTAGCTCAAGATCATACTTTGATTTGGTGTATAACTCCTTAATTTATTTTGGTACTTATCTAATTAAAATGATTTTACAAATATATATATTAAGTTTACTTGAATAAATTTCGGACCATGTATATGTGTATATGTGATTTTGTAATTTTTGTACATTCAAAGTAATGTAATGTTGTCCCAGAAATTTAATTACTTGATATGTAGTTCGTTTTTCAGAAGTTTGGAATTGTTTCAGAATTGGGTAAAGACCATAAAATAACAACGTACTTTCTCCAATTTACCGAGATAAAACACCTGTTGACATAAATAATGCCTAAAAACATTATTCTTATCTCTATGTTTTAATGATCACAAAATATAAACTCATTAAACATAAACTTATCAAATAAACAAGTATTTAGTTGTAAATATTCACTTCTACAACTTAATCACTTAAGGTATGAATAAACAAGTGCTTAATGCATTATATGATCAAAGGAACATTTTCTTAATAACTAGATTTTTTATAAAACATCAAAAACATTTTATATATTTTTGAAAAACATTTTTGGCATTAAATAAAAATGTTTAATCTTTTATAAAAATGTGAATTCAAATTTTTAACAAAAATCAGTTAAAATGTTCCAGAAAAACCTTCCCCACAAAAGGACAAAATTGGCCAACGGACAGAAGGGGCGGCCCCCGTAATTTTACTAGGCGGCCCCCTTAATTATTAAGGGGACCGCCCCCGCTCCAGTAGACTTCCAGCTGTCCAATTTTTCTCCTATAAATACCAGTCTTCTCCTGGACTTTTACTCACCTTTTGCACACTAAAACTTTCTGTTTTAAATCACATTTCATATCTTCAAAATTCTTTGATCATATAATCTTAAGCTTTGGTTTCTAAGTGATCCAAGCTTCCTCCATTCAAGTGCAAAAGAAGAATACTCCTTCAACAACTAAAGAAGAAGTATTGCAACTTAGATACCTAAGTTGTTTGTGTCATTACATATATTTGTATATAAGTTGTGTATTGTTATTAGATAGTTGTGTGTATATTTATTTGGGATAGGTTAGTGTGTAAGTAGAGAAGTTGTGAAGAAGTTGTGTTGTTAAAGTGTGTAAGTAGTGAAGGTGTAAAGAAGTAGTAGTGAACATAGGTTGTGGTTAGTCGTGAAGTGTCGTGAAGAAGTTGTGAAGAAGTTGTGAGAACGTGAAGAAGTCGTGAAGAAGTTGTGAAGAAGCGTGAAGAAGTTGTGAAATAGTCGTGAAGAAGACGGTGTGATTAAGTCGTGTTTAAGTTGTGAGATTGGTTCTAGCTACGATTAGAACTCGACATCTAGCTTTGTGTCGTTAAGCCGGTGTAAGCTAAAGTTGTGTAAGGTTTCTCCGCCATAAGGGAGCTTGTTGACATAGTGAAGAAAACTCTCGAGTTAGGTGCTCGGGGAGTGGAGTAGGGCAAGGAAGGTGTCCTTGTAGCCGAACCACTATAAATCTCTTGTCTCTCGGTTAGATCTTTCCATCTCTAGCTTTTATTTCATTTTATTACCTTACTTGCATTACTTAGTTATATTTACTTATATACGTATTGTTCATATTGTTCAAGAATTGAGATCACATAAATTCGAATATAAGTTTTAAAAAGAAAATAAAAGTTTTCACAATAAATTATTAAAAGGACATAAAACTATTCAACCCCCCCTTCTAGTTTTCCACAATTGGTATCAAGAGCCACGTCAAACAAGATTTTTAAAATTAACTGTATTTTAAAACTTGAAACGATCTATGGAATCTTTAAAATATTTAGAAGGGCAATCTATGCAAAGACCACCACTATTTGAAAGTGATGGTTTTCTTTATTGGAAAAATAGATTCGAAACTTATGTGAAATCAAAGGATCTTGATCTTTGGCATGTTATTACCTATGGTGATTTTCCTCCTATTCAATATAATATCCTAACTAAATTAGATGAAATTGTACCTTTTGAAAAACAAAATGATGATTTAAAAAGGAAACTAGCAAAAAATAATGAAGCTAAAATGGTTATTTATAATGCGTTACCACGCAAAGAATATGAAAGAATTTTTATGTGTCAAACCACAAAAGATATTTGGGACTCTTTACTAATCACTCACCAAGGTAATAGTCAAGTCAAAGATAATAAAATAGATCTTCTTGTACAACAATATGAACAATTTACAATTCCTGAAGAGGAATCTATTGATAATGCATTTGCTAAATTTAACACAATTATCACAAGTTTAAAAGCACTTGATGAGACTTTTTCTAGCAAAAATTGTGTAAGGAAATTTCTTAGGGCATTACATCCGAAATGGCGAGCAAAGGTCACGGCGATTGAAGAGTCAAAGAACTTGATGACGTTATCACTTGATGAGCTTATTGGCAACTTAAAGGTTCATGAAGAAATTATAAAAAGGGACTCGGAAACGGTCAAGAGCAAGAAAGATCAAATCAAGTCTCTCGCGCTAAAAGCCAAAAAGGAACTTAGTGATGACGATGATTCAAGTGACGAGAGTGAAGACGAAGAATATGCAATGGCCGTTAGAGAATTCAAGAAATTCTTCAAGAGACGAGGAAGATTCACGAGACAACCGCGAGATGAAAGAAGATCGCTACAAAGAAATAGAAATGATAACTACGGGAAAAGAAAGTGCTTTAGATGTGGAAGTCAAAACCATCTCATTGGCGAATGTCCAAAGCCACCGGGTTACGATTACGAAAGCGCATTTGTTAGTGGAACATGGAGCGATAGCGACAAAGATGAAGCGGACAAAGCAAAAGACGAAAAGTGCCTCAGAATTTTATAAGTTATTTATTTAGGTTTTATAGTTTCAAGGGTAATTTGGTCTTTTTACAGGTTATCTGAATTTCAGGTATTACAGTTTTTAAAAGGAAACAAAGTTTTTATAATAAATTAAAAAGACGTAAAACTATTCAACCCCCCCTTCTAGTTTTCCACAATTGGTATCAGGAGCCACGTCAAACAAGATTTTTAAAATATATTGTATTTTAAAACTTGAATCGATCTATGGAATCGGAAAAACATTTAGAAGGGCAATCTATGCCAAAACCACCACTATTTGAAAATTATAGCTTTCTTGAATGGAAAAATAAATTTGAAAATTATGTGAAATCAATTGATCTAGATCTTTGGCATGTCATTTCGATTGGTGATTTTCAACCAACAAAAACGGATTTTGAAAGTCAAAATGATTATTTCAAAACAAAGAATGACAAAAATAATAAAGCTAAAATAATTATTTATAAAGCCTTGCCGAGAGTTGAATATGAAAGAATATTCTTCTGTCAAACGGCTAATGATATTTGGAAAAGTCTCTTAAACTTTCATCAAGAAAAATGTCAAGCCAAAGATGAGGAATTTGATCTTGTACATGAATTAGTTGTCCTAGAAAATTTAATAGATAAACATTTAGATAAAATAGATACATGTGCTACTAGTTCAAATATTTTTAATGAAGGTATTAATGACGAAGACTACATGGATCAACTCCAAAGTGAACTCAATTCAAAATCATGGAGTGACACAGACGAAGAAGAAGATTACTATCCGGTGATAAACGCACAAAGGAAAGAAACTCAATCTTACGTCAACCTACTCACATTCGAAACGTGCGCGTGAAGACAAAAGAATCATCTAATCTTGAATCACACTCAATATCTCACATGATAATCCATCTCAAGAAATAGCTAATGACGTAGTGGAATATTAATGGTACGGCTATCGAAGAATTAATGAAGTTATCTCTACTACTTAATCGGAGATTTTGAAAAATCTACAAATCAAAATCAAAAAGTACTTGTTGAAAAAACATGATGTGGTTGCAATGAAGATGTGAAAGTCTCAACAAAAGACGTTATATGCATCAAGGCTAAGACATCAAATGAGTTAAGTACAAGACATGTTCGGGTCAAGCCGCTTTGGTCTAATAAGGCGTTAGAAGCCTGCTATGATATACTTTCATACCTTGGTTATCTTGAAGACTTATCTATCATTCACAACTTCGTTTACCATCCTGGATATTACGAAGAAAAGCTGGACATAAGGTACGTTCTCTTTTTAAATTTCATGAGTAGTTACTTCATACATATAGTCTTATAAGTCATTGCCATAGGATATGCTTAGTTTGATAGGTTGCATTGCCTTTACACTTTTAGTTATATCCGTTTTACGATTTAATAAACTAGAAACCCTTTAGTTAGCCCCCTAAGTATTAAATGAAGTATTCACTGTCAAACTCATTTAGCCTTCTCAAATTGAATATGGAAATCTTCCATGTCCACAAGTAGAGAGCTTATTTAGATAAAGCGAGTAAAGTGGATTAATTGTCGACATAGAAGTAGGATTAGATGTATCACAATATAACCCATGGATGAAGCAAACTCTTATAGACTATGGCATTAAGTTAGATAATGTGCGTAATCAAATGAGCCATATTAGCATATATCCAATTCTCGCATCAAACATATAGAATTTAGTCATCACTTTCTTATGATCACTGGATATGTAGAAAGGGGTAGCATGTGACAATAGCCTTAACCAATTCCATTGAGCATGAGATCTTTTACAACCATTTTTTTATGATTAATGATATTTGTTTTTAAATATGCAAAAACTTCACATTTTGGAAAAATGATTTTTCAAAAGATTATATCACCTTTCTATCTAACATGTTTTACCATCCCACCTTTCTTCCCAACTTTTGTCCATAATTATGTTTTTATCAAAGCCAAAGATTGAAAATTTTGTTTTCTTTCCTCATAAAAACATTTTGAAATAAAACCAAATCTATTTCGTTAAAATATTTTTCACATCCACATAAAAACCTACTCTCAAACATTGTTGAATAATGCTAAAAACGCTTATTTAAATCATGCATGGTGATCTAATATCTGTCATCGAATCTGAAAAACCATGGTTTACCCATTAAGATCTCGCTTGGTACAGGTCTAGAAGTCCATGCTATCACAACTCCCCATTCCTTTGCACATAGACACTCATTAGGATTAATTAACTAGCTCATTAATCTTCCTAAAAATGATATTATGAATTACTTGGTGTTATGTATTGTTTTCTTGTCCATATAAATATATTACTTGCTTAATGAGTAGGTTGCATGCTAGATAAAAATGCTTAATGTCGTTAATAAATATGTTTTGCATACATAAATTATTAAATGCTAAATTGCCTCAAAGAGTTGGACTTGCTTGAAACTAAACCTAAAAACACAACCTTTTTTAAAAATTTTCTGCCAAAAACCCATTTCTGGCAACCTAGGAATCAACAGATAGGCGGCCCCCTTAATATTTAAGGGGACCGGCCCCTATTTAAGGGGACCAGCCATCTGATTGTCGGGGTTACTGTTTTCTTTTTCACTTTTTAGCCCATTTCATCCTACACTTCCCAAAATTCACAAACATATTTTGTCCAAAAACATACACCAAAATTTATCTTCCTCAACCACATCATTCTTACACTATAAATACCCTTCTCCATCATTAATGCTCATCCTTCCAAACATGTCATCTCCTAACAACCCAAGATCCAAGCCTTCAAGAGTCGCTAAAATCTCTGTACGGCCCGTTTGGAGAAGAAAGCTTGACACTTGTCATAACTCCAACTCAACAAATGATGTTGTTCCAAATCAACCAACACCTAAGCCTCATGCTCACCCTAATGAACCCTTTCACAAACATAACCAATCATCCATCCTTGCTCCCAAAAATACACCTGCATCTCTCCCATATGATTCATATGAAGAGCATGATCAATCCCAAAACAATAATCCCAATCTCACTCACAACACCTCACATCTTATTCAACCTACCAATGTATCATCCACAACTCTCACCACTCTTGGAATATCCTCTTCTTCCATATCTCCATCCTCATCCACTCATGATTACCCAAGCTCACAAATGTCTCCACCACCAAGAGTATCACCACCACCTCCTACCAATTCACATGTTACTCCTATGTTGCATGTCCAAACATCCATCCCAAATAACAACCACACTCCACCATCATCACCTTCCTCCGAACACTTAAAGTTCATTGAAGAACTCAAGGAAGCCCATGAGCTTAGTGCTCTTCTTGCTCTACACCTTGCTCAACGCAACTTAGATCAACCTTCATCTAGCTTTCCCTTATCACCCCATAACTTGAATCAAGTTGAGAAACATGTCAACAATTGTCCTTGTTGCATCTTTCTCCAAAAACAAACCATTGCATTGAATGAGCACTTCACTTGGATTGAGTATCTTCTCACTAGATCTCATCCAACACCCTCACTTGAACAACATCAAAACCCTCAATCAACATGTTCCGCTCCAAACTCTTCACCTCCAATCTCTCCACCACCAAACTCTCCAACATCTATGCACCCAAAAATATACCTCCATTAATCCAACGTTCTTACCCTCACTCAACCACCTCCATTTCAAACACTCCACCATCAACAATCCAAGCATACTATATGCTTATTTTTCTTGTTTCTCAAACCAAATAGTTCAAGTTTTTATGTTGCAAGCAAGTCCGATGGCTCTCTTTGGCAAATTAGAATTTTCTACTTATTGTATGCTCTAAGCATAATAAATGTTGTATCAATGATTATGTTTTTCACATAATCACTTTGAATTAATGTATGTTTTGTTTCATGTCCTTAATATTTGATTGCTAGGCTTGTTGCTCTTATATTTCATATTATGTCACATATATGCTTGTGCTTCTAATATTTTTCTTGCAAGTATTCCATATCTCGATTTCTTGGTGCCCTCAAACGAGGGGGAGCACACATCAAGGGGGAGTTCTCGTTCCGATAAATTTCATATCTAAAACTTGTCGGCATAACCTTTTTGATTCTACAAAAAGGGGGAGAAGTAGATATAAACTCACTAAATACTTGTCTAAAAATTAATTTTTAATTTAATGAGTTTAGATTTTGTAATCATAAAAAATGGGGAGATTGTTGATATAAATAATGCCTAAACACATTATTAATATTTTTCGATATCTCTACGTTTTGATAATCACAAAATGTAAAATCATTAAACGAAAGATTATGACGTAAACAAGTATTTAGTTGTAAATATCTATTTTAACAACCTAATCACTAAAGGTATGAATAAACAAATGCCTAATGCATGATATGATCAAAGGAACTTTTTCTTAATCACTAGATTTTTTAAAATGACACAAACATTTTATATCTTTTACAAAATCATTTTTGGAAATTAAAGGAAAATGTTTAAGCCATAATAAATTTATGAATTCAAATTTTCAACCAAAAATGGCAAAAATGTTCTAGAAAAACCTTCCCCACAAAAAGAAAAAGCTGGGCAACGGATATAAGGGGCGGCCCCCTTAATTATCTAGGCGGCCCCCTTAATTATTAAGGCGACCGGCACCCTATTTAAGGGGACCGCCCACGCTACTCTAGCCCCCAGTTTTGCCTATAAATACTGGTTCATTCCTGGACTTTTTCCTCACCTTTTTGCACTCCAAACCTTCTGTTCTAAATCTCTTCTTATATCTTTCTAAATCCTTTGATCATATAATCTTAAGCTTTTGTTTTCAAGTGATTCAAGCTTCAATCATCCAAGTGCAAAGAGAAGAATACTTCTATCAATCAAGACTAGAAGTATTACAACTTAGTATCATCTTGTTACCTAAGTTGTTAGTTTAGTAAACTTTGTAAATCATTCATTCATTTGTGTAGAAGGTGTGTAGATTAGGTGTGAACATAAGTGATTAGATTAGTATAGTGGGTAAGTAGTGAAGAAGGTGTAGAAGTAGTTGTGTTGTAAAGAAGTAGTGTAGAAGTATTGTAAAGTTGTGAAGTAGTTGTGGTGTGAAGAAGTTGTGAAGCCGTCGTAATGAAGTCGTGAAATAGTGAAGAAGTAGAAGTCGTGAAGGAGTGAAAAAATCCAAGGCGTGAAATAGTGAAGAAATAGAAGTCGTGAAGAAGTGAAGAAATAGAAGTCGTGAAGTATTGAGAAGAAGTTGTTGGAAGTCGTGAAGTAGTCGTGTTGTGATTGAAGTTGTGAGATTGGTTCTAGCTACGATTAGAACTCGACATTTAGCTTTGTGTCGTTAAACCGGTGTAAGCGAAAGTTGTGTAAGGTTTTCTCCGCCATAAGGGAGCTTGTTGAAGTAGTGAAGAAAACTCTCGAGCAAGGTGCTCGGGGAGTGGAGTAGGGCAAGGAAGGTGTCCTTGTAGCTGAACCACTATAAGTCCCTCGTGTCTCGGTTTGATCTCTCCATCTCTTACTTACTTCTTTATTTATATCGTCATTACTTTCATACATATAGGCATATATAATTGTTAGTATTATTTTGAAGTTGATTTCACATAAAGATCAATTTAAAACTCCATTCATGAAAATAAAACTTTTATAACAAATATAAAAGGATACACATATAATTAATAATATTGTTCAAGTATTATTTTTCACATAAACTCTGTTAGGATCTCTGGGAAATAAGAGTTTCATTGTTGCTGCCGCTAGTGTTAAGTTGGTTCCTGCTGAAAGCTCATTGCTGCCGACAGTGTTATCTTGTTTCTACCGATGGTGTTTGTTACTGCGGATAGTATTGTTTGTTATCCTTATATTTAGAATGTTTGTTAAGATTTATTTTTAGAAGAGATTGTTGTTTATCACTTCACACGTTTTCTTGTAGAACGGGTTAGGGTTAGGTCATCTTGTTAGTATAAAAGATAAACCCGTCTATGAGTTTATGTACGCTTTTAACGTTTTCAATATTCAATATCACAATTCATAGTTCATAGTTTGATCCATAGAGGATCATTGTCGTTTAGAGTTTTCTTCTTTATTATACTTGCTGTTTAGTTTCCGCATAAACGCTTGTATAGCATACAGAGGTTCTTGTTTATACCAAGCTCAATCTAGCTCGAAGTACTCGATCCTACAAGTGGTATCAGAGCCTGGTAAGGATCTCTGATAAAGAAGGAAAAGTTCGATTTCATATTTCACAACCCTCTTTCAATGGAAGACGAAATCCCTCAAAACAATGTCATTAACCCTGAAGAACAACAACCCAAACCTGAAACCTCACAAGTCCAAACACAAATCCTCACCACCATGTCCACCAACAATGCTAAATTCCCATTTCTGAAGAAAGATGAGTATGAAGTCTGGGCTATGAGAATGGAATATTGGATCACAAACACTGATTACAATCTGTGGAATGTGATTCTTAAGGGAAATAGTAAGAAGAATACTGGAAGGGATAATGATGGCAATATCTATATAGAGCCACCTGTTACTGCAGAAGAACACCTTGCTGTTCAAAGGGAAACCAAGGCAAGAACCCTTCTACTTCAAGCTATTCCAGAAGATCATATGAGTGATTTTCATCACTTGGATGATGCTAGAAAGATCTGGCATGCTGTAAAAGCCAGATTTGGAGGGAATGATGAATCCAGAAAGATGAGAAGGTCTATGCTCAAGCAAGAATTTCAGGAATTCAAGATCTCTGAGGCTGAGGGGATTCATAAAGGGTATGACAGATTCCACAAGATCCTTAGCCAACTTAACCAGTTGAAAGCTAGGCCGGATGATGAAGACTGCAACACTAAGTTTCTGAGGGCTTTGCCACCATCATGGTCTCAGGTTTCCATTACACTCAAGGCCAAAGGAGGACTGGATTATATGAGCTTTGATGATCTGTACAACAAGTTGAAAAACCTTGAAATTGATATCAAAGGGTATTCCACCTATACACCTCATAATCCAGCCCATACTGCTTTTGTTAGTAACTCTGGTCCTAACAAAACATCATATGGAAACAGTCCAACACCATCAATATCATCAATCTCCTACTCACCTGTCACACCAAAAGCTCAGACTAGATCTGATAATCTTGTAGTGGATGTGCTTCATTCATTTGTCGCTGAGAGTACACCACAGCAGAAGATTGTGTATGAAGATTTCAATCAGGTTGATGAATTGGATCTAGAAGAGATGGACCTAAGATGGCAAGTGGCTATGATATCGTTGAAATTGGATAGGTTTGAAAAGAAGGCAGGAAGAAGGGTCAACTTTGATGGACAGGAACCTGCCAGGTTTGACAGAAGGAAGGTGAGGTGCTATAAATGTTCTCAAACAGGACATTTTGCCAGGGAATGTACAGATAAGAAGGTAGATGACAAGGTACGATATTCTGCTTTCAAAATTCAAGAGCTAGACTCAGAGGATCCCAAGGCATTGGTATCTGTGGATGCGATGGTGGACTGGGAGCATCATGAGAAGACGATTGCAAGTGGGGCAGATAAGGTCTTTGGGATGATAGCTGGATATGGTGATTAGAAACAAGTGGCTGGTCAGTTTGGAATGATGGGTCATCCATCTCAGGTACAAAACTGTCCATTTGGTTGTGATTCTAAATATGATAAATTAAAACAGGAATTTGATGATATAGAAAGTGAAAATAAGGATAACTTTATTCAACTTAAGGCTCATAAAAAGGCTGTTAAAACTTTAGAACAACAAAAGGTCTGGTATCAACAACAACAGTCTGCTTATGAAGTAAAAATAAAGGTTTTGGAAAGAGATTTAAAAAATGCAATTAATGAGTTTAAACATTCTGAAAGGGAAAAAGCTAAGGTAGTGTTAGAAAATCAGGATTTACAATCTAAGCTAGATAATTCCTTGGCTAGATTTGATAAGTGGAAAGACTCATCCAAAAACCTTCACATGCTTATTGATAGTTCTATGTCTACTAAAACTAAAAGAGGTTTAGGGTACGGTGACCTGATAGGGCCAAATCAATACTATGACCCTAATGAGTATAGTGTTTTTAACCCTGAACCTGTAGATTATAGAAAACCTGTAAAGTATGTAAAAGAGGGAGGAATGAATGATGTTCCTCCACCAATAACTGGAACATTTGAGCCTGCTAATCCTTTTGATGACTTTGATGATTCACAAATGATGTATGGAAAACAGGCAAAGGACTTGCCTAATCTTGATTGTGACTCTAATGAATTTGTCTCTTGTTCTTACAGTGACAAATCTTCAGAAATCAAGACAGATGACTATGCCACATGTGGATCAAGTGACAAGTCAGCATCAATAAAGTCAGAAGATCTCTCCTCAGAAGTAGCTACTAATGAATCTCATTCAAAGATAGCTGCACCTGAAGATAGTTCTTTTGATATTGTTAAGAACAATAATGTTTCTGGTTGTGGTTATGTTTCAAACAATTCTAGTTCTGATTCTGTTTCAAACAATTATGGTTGGGCTTTTGTTTCTGTTAAGGATAATTTTGTTTCATGTGTTGGTTTGAATAATTCTGTTTGCAATAAGAAAGTTATTGTTAAGAAAAAGATCCCTAGAAAGAAATCTTGCTTTGTGTGTCGTAGTTATGATCATCTTATTAAAGATTGTGACTATTATGAAAAACAGATGAGTAAATATGCCTGTCAAAATAGGTCTGTATGGAAAAATGTTAATGATATTCCCCCTTATATTCCTCAAGTAGCAAGGAGAACTTCAGTTGCTTCTGGCAAGCCAGTTTCTGCTGGTAAGCCTGTTGCTGCTGATAAGTTCATTCCTGCCGATAGACCTGTTGCTGCTGACTATACTGTTCCTGCCGATAGGATCAATCCTGCTGGTTGGAGAAGTAATATTGCTAGACCTTTCAGCAGACCTACTTACTTTCAAAATAATTTGAGACCTGTTTGTTTAGACACCATGCACAAGGGAGGGGCAAGATGGAAAACTGCTGTTAAGTCCTCAGCAGGTTGTTCTTGGAAAATCAATAACCAACATATGAAAATAGGGTCCAAGATCAATGGTGGATCTCATCAATCTCCAGGCTTTAATTCTTATTGATCCACTAGGCAGGCTCAAGTCAGCAATGGCTTGAGTCTCTCTTGTATCTAATGTTGTATATGTATTCTTTTTCTCAGGATTTTCCTTTTAGAAGAAAAGATGTTGGAATTGTTGACAGTGGGTGTTCCAGGAGTATGACAGGGAATTTGGAAAGATTGCATGATTTTGTACCTTTGAATGGAGGTACTGTGACATTTGGAGGAGGAGATGGAATAATTTCTGGGAAGGGAACTATCAAGACTGCTAAGCTGGACTTTGAAGATGTACTTTATGTGAAGGAACTTCAAGACTTCAATTTGTTCTCTGTCTCCCAAATCTGTGACAAGAAGAACAGTGTTCTCTTCACTGAGAATGATTGCCTTGTGTTGTCCAAAGACTTCAAGCTGCCTGATGAAAGTCAGGTTGAACTTAAAGTTCCTAGGACTTTCAATCTTTATAGCTTCAATCTTAGTGATGTTCAGCCTGAGGGATCACTTGCTTGTCTGGTTGCAAAAGCTTCTGTGGATGAATCTAATAAATGGCACAGAAGAATGGCCCATGTGAATTTCAAGACCATTAACAAGTTGGCTAAGAATGGGTTGGTTAAAGGGCTTCCTATGAAGATCTTCTCTAATGAGCACGATTGTGTTGCTTGCAACAAAGGAAAGCAGCACAAAGCATCATACAAGGCCATAACTGCTGTGAGCAACATCTCTGAGCCTTTGCAGCTTCTTCATATGGATCTTTTTGGTCCTACTTCTATCAGAAGTATTGACCATAAGAACTACTGCCTGGTGATTACAGATGATTTTAGCAGGTTTTCATGGACTTTCTTTTTGGGTACTAAAGATGAAACTTATCCAGTTCTTAGGGATTTTATTGCCTTAATAGAAAATCAGCTAAGTAAAAAGGTTAAGTCTATAAGGTGTGATAATGGCACAGAGTTTAAGAACTCTAATCTTATTGAACTCTGTGGGACTAAGGGGATAAAAAGGGACTATAGTAATGCTAGAACTCCACAACAAAATGGGGTTGCAGAAAGGAAAAATAGGACCCTGATAGAAGCAGCTAGGACTATGTTAGCTGAATCTAAGATGCCCACTATGTTTTGGACTGAAGCAGTTTGCACTGCTTGTTATGTGTTGAATAGGGTATCTATTACTAGTCCTCATAATAAAACACCTTATGAACTTTTGTCTGGGAAGGTTCCTAACATTAGTTACCTTAAGCCTTTTGGATGTCATGTCACTATTTTGAACACTAGTGATTACCTAGGCAAGTTTGATGGGAAGGCTGATGAAGGGTTTATTGTTGGATATTCTGCTCATGGTAAAGCCTATAGGGTTTATAACCTGTCCTCTAAGAGAATAGAAGAGACTCTCAACTTAAGATATCTTGAAGACAAACCTAATTTGCAGGGTGCTGGTCCAGAGTGGTACTTTGATCTGGATTATCTATCTGACACCTTAGGTTATAATAGATTCAAATCAAATCTATCTGCTGGTACAAATGTTTCTCAAACTAACAATGCAAGTACCTCAGATGATGATTCTGATGTAGAGAGTGATGAACGACCTATAGTTGTTCCTTCTTTTCCCTCTAACAACATTTCAGGTTCAAAGCTCAAAGATTCTTTTGATATGGCTGGAGGTGATTCTAGTTATGCAGAAGATCTTGCTAGGCTTCAAAGACAAGAGTTTAATGCCAAAAGAGCTGCTGAGATGTTTGATTCTGGGTTTTCTAAAGAGACAGAGGAGATTCTGAGAAAGGCTGAAGCTGAAGTAAGAAGACAACTGAATTCAACTGGTGGTATTCATGTTCCTGCTGATTCCATTCCTGCTGAAATTGAATCTGTTCCTGCCGAACCTTCTAGAGTTTCTGCTGATACTCCTGTGTCTTCTCCATCTGTTGACACTTTGGGTGTTGTTAACTCCCCTGAAAGATTTCCAATTCCTTCTGATCTTGGAAATTCAGTCTCTTCAAGAGATAAGTTGAATGATCCTCATCATCAGTCCAGAACTGGCATTTTCACTTCTTCTTCATATGATGATGACTTCAACCCCTCAATTACTAATCAGGCATCCTCCATTGAAGTCAATCCCATTGCTACCAAGAGGATCAATACTGTTCATCCTCAGTATTTGATTCTTGGAGATATTAATTCCCCTGTTCAGACAAGAAGTAAACTTCATCAACCCAAATTTGGAGAATCTGCTTTTCTCAGTTATATACAGGATCAGTTGAGGAGCAATCATACTGATTATTTACATTGTCTGTATGCTTGTTTCTTATCTCAAGTTGAACCAACTAGCATAGCTCAAGCTCTTTCTAATGATGATTGGGTTGAGGCTATGCAAGAGGAAATGCAGCAGTTCCAGAATCAGAAAGTATGGATGTTGGTTCCTTTGCCTGCTGGAAAGCATGCTATTGGAACTAAATGGATTCTAAAGAATAAAAGGGATGCTAGGGGAATTGTGGTTAGAAATAAAGCTAGGTTGGTAGCTCAGGGTCATAGACAAGAGGAGGGGATTGATTATGATGAGGTGTTTGCACCAGTGGCAAGAGTTGAAGCTATCCGATTGTTCCTGGCTTTTGCTTCCTTTATGGGGTTTGTAGTATATCAGATGGATGTGAAGAGTGCATTTTTGTATGGAAGGATTGAGGAAGAAGTTTATGTTACTCAACCACAGGGATTTGTAGATCCTCAGAATCCTAATTTGGTTTACAAAGTGGTTAAAGCACTTTATGGTCGTCATCAAGCACCAAGGGCTTGGTATGCTCGGCTATCAGCCTTTTTGCTAAAACATGGTTACAGAAGAGGGGCTATTGATAAAACTCTTTTTATCAGAAAGAACTTCAAAGATATCATTCTGGTACAAGTTTATGTAGATGATATTATCTTTGGTTCTACTAATGAAGCCTGGTGCAGGGAGTTTGAAGAATTGATGAAGAGTGAATTTGAGATGAGTGCTATGGGTGAAATGACTTTCTTCTTGGGTCTTCAGGTTAAGCAGAAACCAGATGGGATCTTTATTTGCCAGGAGAAGTATGTTTATGACATGCTTAAGAAGTTTGATATGGAAAATGTGAAGATTGCTACAACTCCTTTTGAACGTCCAAAGCCTAAGTCCAATAATGAACCTGATGCTGCTGTTAATGTTCATCTTTATAGGTCCATGATTGGATCACTCATGTATTTGACAGCTTCAAGACCTGATATCATGTTTGCTGTTGGTGCATGTGCTAGACATCAGGTTACACCATTGACTTCTAACCTAAATGCAGTAAAGAGAATCTTCAAGTATTTGAGAAGACAGCCAAAGATGGGACTTTGGTATCCCAAAGACTCTCCTTTTGTGTTGGAAGCCTATAGTGACAGTGATTATGCTGGGGCTAACTTTGATAGGAAGTCTACTACAGGAGGTTGTCAGTTTTTGGGTAGGAGGTTGGTTTCTTGGCAGTGCAAGAAGCAGACTATAGTGGCTACATCTTCTACTGAGGCAGAGTATGTTGCTGCTGCTAGTTGCTGTGGACAGGTACTTTGGATGCAAAATCAGCTGTTGGATTATGGGTTCAATTATATGAACACTAAGATTTTTATTGATAATCAAAGTACTATGTGTATTGTTAAGAATCCTGTTTATCATCAAAGGATAAAGCATATTGAGATTCGACACCATTTCATAAGAGATGCTTATGAGAAGCATCTTATTCAGGTGGTTAAGATTCACACAGATGATAATGTTGCTGATCTGCTGACCAAGGCTTTTGATGGACCAAGGTTTAAACATCTGGTGGTCCATATTGGGATGGTAAATCCCTAGATCATCAGCTTAAGGGGAGGATTGCAGATTAAGGGGAGGATTGAAGCTCAAGGGGAGGATAGTTCTTGTTGTTGTTGTATATTTTCTATCTTTCTTTCTTTCTTTTGGTTTCTTTTCTTATTTTTCTTTCTTTTATTTTGGTGTGTTTCTTAGTTTAAAAAAAAAAATAAAAAAAAAAAAAAAAAAAAAAAATTCTTTGTATATTTTGTGTGCTAATAAGTGGTTTTGAGCAACACCTTGCAGGTACAGTGTTGGTGTTTACACCTGCACAATAAATGGTGCTCAACTCACCATGTCTTGCAGACAAGAAAGAGTTGGCTCACCATGAGGGTACGGCTCTGGTGTGATAATCAAATCCGTTTATAGCTGTAATAGCTTGCTCAAAGCTATAGGGTATTTCAACTCACCCATGATTCAGTTCTGAGAGTTGAAAATGGTTCTCAATTCACCATGGATGTAACCCTTTATGGGATCCAAAGGATTGGCTAGTCCACAAAAGTATGGTTTGTGGTAAAGACAATTGGTATCCATATTTGGTATTCAATTCACCAAGGTTCAGTTGAAACCAAAGAATTGGCTAGTCCTGAGCAAACGGCTACAGGTAAAGACAAGTCAAATCCGTTTATAGTTGCTGATTTGCTACTAAATCAGATGGTTCTCAATGTACCATGGTCTAACACATCTAAACATTGGCTACTCCAGTAGTGATGGCTATTGGTAAAGAGACATCAAATCCATTAATTTTCAATGATTCACCTCTCACAGGAGTTAACACACCTGGATGTGATGAGAATAGTATGAAACTTAAGTGATTTGATGTACATCTTGTCATAAGTAGCAGTCAAGTTCAAGTGAATGTTATGGTGACCAGTCAATATGTTTTGAAGAAGATTTCCTATTCCTGCTGAACTATTGCAGTTGCTGCTGGATGCTATAGAAGTTGGAATCTTGCACGTTATGGATGTTGCTGCTGGTTACTAATTATTGCTGCTGCTAAGTCGCAGTCCTCAAGCCTGAGAAGTTCAAAGCTCTATCACGTTGGAATCTTGCAGGTTAACCTAGTCAACCTCAAGATTAGGGGAGGATTGTTAGGATCTCTGGGATATAAGAGTTTCATTGTTGCTGCCGCTAGTGTTAAGTTGGTTCCTGCCGATAGCTTTGGTTCCTACTGAAAGCTCATTGCTGCCGACAATGTTATCTTGTTTCTACCGATGGTGTTTGTTACTGCGGATAGTATTGTTTGTTATCCGTATATTTAGAATGTTTGTTAAGATTTATTTTTAGAAGAGATTGTTGTTTATCTCTTCACACGTTTTCTTGTAGAACGGGTTAGGGTTAGGTCATCTTGTTAGTATAAAAGATAAACCCGTCTATGAGTTTATGTACGCTTTTAACGTTTTCAATATTCAATATCACAATTCATAGTTCATAGTTTGATCCATAGAGGATCATTGTCGTTTAGAGTTTTCTTCTTTATTATACTTGCTGTTTAGTTTCCGCATAAACGCTTGTATAGCATACAGAGGTTCTTGTTTATACCAAGCTCAATCTAGCTCGAAGTACTCGATCCTACAAACTCGAATCTAAGTTTTTAAAAGGAAACAAAGTTTTTATAATAAATTAAAAATACGTAAAACTATTCAACCCCCCCTTCTAGTTTTCCACACATCATTTTAGTTTCATCATTTTTGGCTAGTTTTCTTTTAAGGTTATCACTTTGTTTATTATAAGAAAGTATTTCATCCCCTTTTGTTTCCGGATTCTTTTCAATCGGTTGAAAGTCACCCTCGGTAATAATATGCCAAAGATCAATGTCTTTTGATTTCACATACATTTCGAATCTTGTTTTCCAATATATAAAACAATCGGTTTCAAAAAGTGGTGGTCTTTGCATAGATTGCCCTTCTTGATATTTGTCGAAATCCATTGATCGATTCAAGTTTTAAAATATAATTTATTTTAAAATCTTTCCTGACCTGGCACTGGTACCAATTGTGGAAATCTAGAAGGGGGGTTGAATAGTTTTACCGGTTTTTAGTTAGTTATAAAACTTTGCTTGTGAAAAACTTTGATTCGATTCTTTTGTGAAATCAATCAACACAAATATGAACACTAAGCTATACTATCTAATATAAACAATAAGTATAAAGAAATGAGATGAAAAGATCAAACCGAGACAACGAGATCTATAGTGGTTCAATCACGAAGCTCTTCTTCGCCCTACTCCACTCCCGGAGTACCCAACTCGAGAGTTCTAAGCATTATGTTAACAAAGCTCCCTTCAGGCGGAGAAAACCGTACAACATCACTTATCCTTATTTCCAACACTAAGCTAAATGTCGAGTACTAATCTTAGCTAGTACCAATCTACCACGATCCACACGATCCTTACTAAATCACACAATCAACACACTTCACATGATTTACCCTTTTGATCCCCTTGATCAACACACAAGCACACAAGCTACAAGAGATCTCCAAGATCTCGACAGGATCACAATGATCCACACTCACAAACTACACAAAAGAAAAATCAACTTGGTGTATGATCCGTGCTAAATATACATATAAATATAATATCGGACGGATATGCATGATACACGAGAAATGACAAATCAACCTTTTAGGAAAAAGGTTTACTCACAAAACCCGTTAATACGATATGAGATACCGGGCAAGTGATTACCCGGGTCGTGTCCCAGCGAGATATGAATCGAGGATTTCGTTTTCGGTTTGGAATTAAAGTGCTTGAAGTGAGGATTTTGGATTTTTGTGTTTTTACTATTCTAATGAGATATGGAAAGTGAATTTACAAATAGAATAAAGCAAACATCAAAATTATATTAAAAAGGCAAATCGGGAATTCCAAAAACAAGCCTAAAAACTAAAATCTTTAAAAATTAACCCTACGAGTGCAAATCTATTTTTTCTAAGTCCTAAATGATAAAAGAAAATTTTAGTAAAAAGAATTATATTTTTTTGACTTTTATATTTTTTATTATGAATTAAAAACAGAATTTAAAAGAAAAATTAATTAAAAATACTAAACCTAGTCTGAAAATTCTAAAAATTTTTGAGAAATTACTTTATACTAAAATAATCCTAGGAAAAATGCTAAAAAGGTACCAGCTTATTTTAATAAGCTGATAATAAGCAAAATGGAGAAATAAGCTCAAAATTAAAAAAACAAGGTTAAATTAAAAAGGTGCAAAGGTATGCTGAACAAAGACCCTAGGGCAGTTGGTTTGGTGTGTGTGTGGTGAGCTAAGAGACCAGGGTTCGAATCCCTTGGTGCTCTTTTTATTTTTTTGTTTTTATTTTTATTTCTGGATTTTTCTTTTTGCTACTAAATAAGCTAATGAAAATAATCAACTTTAATAAAAACAACCCATTTCTAAAACCACTAATAAGCTCAGTAATAAGCTTACTGGTCTGATCAGAAGCTTAAAAGGAAAATGAGCTAAGCTTACAAGCAAAAAGGGCTGTTAAGCCACAAATAAGCTAAAGCAGAAATACAAAAGCTAAGAACTGAAAATAAGCTAAAAATGGAATAAAGCAACTGAATAAGCTACAAGGACTAGCCAATAAGCACTCAACAAATCCCAAAAAGCAATAATAAGGACTGATGCACAGGGGCAACTCAGTCCCACCAAGGCAAGTTTGGGCTTATTTTTTGCACCTATATGACAACTAAATACCCCAAAAGCTGAAAACTCTTAAAGATCACCTACCAAGGATCAGATAGGACCAAAAAGCAGACCATTAAAAGCTTATTCTCAGCTTATAAATAAGCTGAGAAAAGGGGTGAGTGGGGCTGAAGTCTGCTGTGCACAGGACAAATTTGAGGGTTTTTAAGCTATGAAAAAGCTGGTATAAGCTATAATAGGCTAAGGTTGATTATAGAAATCATGTACAAGAAAATATTACTTATCTAACAACTTATAATTCTAAAAATTAAGCAATTTAGATCTAAATTAAGCTCTAAAAAGGACTTGTGCAGTCTGCTGATACACTGAGGTGATCAGTGAGTGTGATAAATGGCACAAACCAAATGGAGACTTAACCAACTCTTGGATTACAACTTAAATGACTCAAAGGGACTCAGACATACAAGAAGAAAGATCAAAAAGAGCTTATGGCTAATATTAGCTTATTTGATCAGTTCTATGCCTAGGATTATCACAGTCTACTAAAAACCATCAAAGCAGTCCAATTAACTCTAAAAATCATACAAACAGCTTATTCTAACCAAGTTAAGCTAGATTGAAGTTGGCAAAATTACAGATGAACAGTGCTGAGCTATTTTTGACCCTAAAATGGCTTATGCCAAATAGTCCTTTAAGGGACTATTTTGGTAATTTAAACTACAACTAACCAATTTAAGCTTTGAAACTGAATAAGCCCATACTAACTAACTTCCCAGAACCCTATTGAGCAATTATCAAAAACTAATAAGCACTCAAACAAGCTGAGCTTATTTTGACTGCTTTTTGCCTTTTAGTGAGATTTTAAGCAAAATGGATAATTACCCTATTTTATCTACTAAACTAACATCAAAAAGCCTAAATAAGCACAGCTAATATGAAAATAAGCAAATAAGCTCAAAAATAAGCTGGTGAACAGTACTTATGCAGAATTTAAGGAAAATGGCTTACAAATCCTTTGTGCTCAAAACCAAAGGTTTTAATGCTCGAGGAGCTTCTCAACAAGCTCTAGCTTATCAAGGATAAGCTAGTGAACCCATGGGACCTTCCATTTCTGCCCATCATCCAAAATAGCTTATTTTGAGCATACTTTGACTTTCATTGACTTTTTGGTGAATTTGAGATTGGGACTGGTTTAGACTAGCATAAGCTCACAATAAGCTATACTGAGCTTATATGAGCTTATGTAAACAGTGGATAAGCTTCTTAAAATACAAAATAACTTCACTTGATTTAACAGTAGGCTTTTGGAACTTAAAATTTCATTAACTTAGAAAATGAGTACAATACTGAGTAGATTAATAACAAAAGTGCTTAAACAAACTTAAATTGAAACAGGAAGCTTAAATTTCTAAAGACTAAAGACTTAACTAAAAATATGACTAAAACTAAAAATCTACATGCCAATTTTTGGCTACAAAATGCCCTATTTATACTATTTTTGAGCTGGGATCTCTCTTCTTTATCTCTCTGATCATTTCTTGACCCTTGGATTGGCTTGGAATCATCTCAGCCTTTGATTGGTATTTTTGGCGCCAAATTGAGTTTAGTGGAAATCCCACTTGGTACTGGATTGCTTGTGAGGAGAAGGAAGCATTAAATGCTTTTTGGACTGGGTAGGTGGAGTGGAGTAGGAGGAGGGTGCAGGGTGAGGGGTATGTCAGGGAGAAGGTGGGATATGGTGGTTTTGGGTTTAGGCGGCAAGTGGTTTAGAAGAGGGTGGGTTTGACCAGGTCAAACCTGGTTTTAACTAAACAAAGAAACGGGTTGGGTTATTTGCTGGGCTTGGGTTTAGTTAAATGGTTAGGTAATTAAATGGGCTAACTTGGCCCATTTATGTGGGTTGGGTTGGCCCATAAAATTTGGTTTCGTTTTCGTTTTTTCCAAGCTGATTCCAAAACTATATCCCGGGATCGATTCTGACTCCGTCTGATTTTGGCCAAATGCACAGCTGTTGTCGAGTTGCTCCAAAAATGCACGTATTTGCTCTGTTTTCAACCTTTTGTACCTGAAACACATAAAAACACAAACCAAGGATATCTGCAGTATAAATTGGATGTTTTTGGTCATTTTTGTGTCTTTTATGGGTGTAAAATGATGAGTATTTACACACTCATCAGTGTATGCTAGGATACAACAAGTATGTAAAAATGTTACAAGTACACTAACTATTACTACAACACCTGGTATCTTCTTGATACTTTGTGTTCTTCTCTTGCACTAGTAGAGGAAAGAAGGTGAATGGTGATCGGATCACTCTTTAAACAAAAAAAAAACTAACTAAATGATCAAAGGAGAGAAGATGTGATAAGAGTTTTAAACTCAGAAAGTTGTGTGTGAAAAAGGATGCCCAAAAACTGTGAAGTGGGATGGTATTTATAGGCAAGAAAAATCTAGCCGTTACAGTGGGAAGATACCACCAAATACCACACGGTACCACTAAATTTAGTGGTACCGTGCCAGACAAGGACGCTCCAATTTTTGTTTTTAGTGGTGAAAGTTTATTTGGGGAAGTTTGGAGCTGATTTGGGGGGGGGGGGAATAGCTGTTATGATTTTTAAACCTATTTTTCCAATAAAACATTTCTTTATAATTCAATAATAATTTGTAAGGTATATTTTTGAAAAAATGTTTTGTCACATTAAAAATATGAAGTTTGAGACACAAATTTACTTCTTTGATCATTAGTCAAGTTGTAAATTTGTTTGTTCATACCTAGAGTGATTTATGTAGAAACGGGATATTTTGACAAAAAACTTGTTTACGTTAATTTTGACGTAAAGTGTTTTCACATTTTGTTATCATCAAAAGGTGGAGTTATCAAAAGATATAAATAACGTTTTTAGAACATTATTTGCATCAACTGCTTTCTTTACTAGAGTGCACTAGTTGTTTATTTTCGTTGTATTTATTGCATGAATTACGGCTTGTTGATATTAAGAGTTTTAATGACCTTAGGATTCTTAAAGGAGACTTATACATTCATAGAGTTAGGGAATTTGGCACCATCCTACAACCGGTATTAAGGAATACAATGCGCCAATTAAAACAAGGACGTGACAATTCGACTAATCAATAAGAGATAATTAGGGAGTAAGGATAATTTTAGAGAACACCTTTATCTATCATAAGAGTTACCACAATTTATTTTTCGCATTATTTGTTTAATTTAGTTTTCATTAGTTTATATATTAGTTTTAAAAAGCCACTATTCAAACCCCGAGATATATTAATTTTGCTTTCAAAAAAATATAAATATACAAAAAGAATCATCTTACACCTCTAGACCTAATTCGTCATACACTTCGGCCTTCACAATACTATTCCCTTAGAGAACGATCAATCCACAATATCTTACATATACTACACTACAACGGTTAGGTACACTACCTAGGAAGATTGTAAAACTTCTTTGAATATCTGCATCAGGGATTAAGACGAATTGGTTGAAAAAACGATTAGGGTTGTTAGGGTTTCAAAAAATCGCCTAGGGAGAGTTTTTTCCACTGGTTATGCATGTTCGGTATTCTCTACAACATTTTCAACTTCTAGCAACGGAAGGATTCATCGTTCTCCACAATGTCATGGCTATAGTGTCACACCTAAAAATGGCGCAGCGGAATGGCATTCACGGGGTATGACTTCATGATCGAGAACACAATGTGTCAAAATAAAGAAAACACTAAATGCTTACATGATATAGATAAAAGGTCACAATACTCCCATAGCCGGGGTAATACAAGATCCAAAACATAAGTATTCGAATCTGTAACACCCCCAAATCAGAATGCAACGGAAAAGATATCGGGGTGCTACTTATTGGGATTACAACACAAGTAATAGAGAATGGATTATCTAATCCGATTTAAAAGTTACATTAATTAAAACATAAGTTTTACGAAATTATGAAATGCGAAATACAAGGCCCGTAATAGTTTTAAGTTGTCCCATATTACAAAACATTGGTCATGAGTGTTATGTGTACACTCCAAAAGTGTGACTATGCCCCTGCCAAGCGCTGCTTGCATCATCTTACATCAAAAAATTAAACACATGAGAAAAGCATGCTAAAAAGTCAGCAAAAAGCTGGTGAGTTCATAGGTTTACATAAAGTAGTAAGGTTGGACCAATAAGTTTACAAGTTAACATTATAATGCGCATAATGTTTTACGAAAGTCTACTACGCTGCGCTAAGTTCCATGTTACCGAAACTACGAAAGTGTGCATGAAATGAGTTCATGTAATAATAATAAGGCTCGGCAAGTGTTCTAGCCCGTGACACTTGTAATTCGACAAGGTATACATCCGTTTGTCTCATCTGAACAGTTGGTTCTCCAACACGGATGGAAGCATCACCCTCAATATATCTATTTATATCACTCGTGCTTCCCAACGGGAACTAACGGTACATGAGTATGGGCATATGAATTTGGGATACAGTACTTAGGCTAACACGTAATAGTTTTTCAAGCAAAAGCATTATATAAATGGTCCATTAAAACAAGCATGTTTCTCACCCCAAGTTTGCAAAGCAAATACGAGTTAAAAGTGGGGCTACAAACTCACCTCAGCAAAGTATCACAAATAGTAATATAGTGCACGTAGATCGAGGTCCGGTAGCTCTAACCGCAACCTAAATAAGTATCATGTCTTAGGTTCAGAAATAAGGTCGTGCATGCAAGTTCATATGCTATTATATCACTCGTACATGTTTGTTGCAACATTTAACGTCAAAAATATAGTTATGACAACTCGTTAGATTATTAAGTATAAAATACCTTAGTTATAATGCGCAATTAGTTTCTCTCGTACTTTAGGTATGGTCATCTTGCTAATAAGTATTTTAGATAAATCACCAACACGCTTTAACAACATTCTATGATAGTCGTCTAAGTGATTTTCGAGAAAAATAAAGTTTTACGTCAAAAATACACTTTGTTAAATTTCTGAAAATGACCAAGTGGCCTAGTAAAGCTTGTCGTAAAACAGTGGTTATTAAGTGTTATTGATCCAACTCAGTGTATTTTGGAAGTATGTAGCAATTTCTACAAAATTCTACACTGAACCTCAGTCCATTCGAACCCGATTCCACATTAATATGGCCTTAAATTTGGGTGATCAGGCCGTTTTGTGTTTCTGGACAGCTCTCGGGCAAGTCTACAAGGTCATAAATCCTTTGTTATAAATCGGTCTGATGCATGGTTGGACTTTTTAGAAAATAGGACATGTCTACTTCATTTTTGTTAGTGATATCATTTTTCCATAAAGGACTCCATCTATGAGTAAAATGGGGTTAAACATAGTCACTCGCAAAAACTGCTCCTGACACTTGGAAAAATATTTTTAGTGCCTCGGAATATCTAGTTAGCTTCTAGTGTCCGCTTTTACCCTTTGAAAAACTCTTAACAGCATACAAGTTTTTAGAAAATTAATTTTAGACACCTAATCTTGAAAATAGCGTAGTTTCTTCGTTATTTATCTGTTTTAACCAATTCAAGCGACCACATTCTCGTAATAGGGTCTATTTTCTATATTTTTACTCAAATCTTATATCCAATGTAACACCCCAACCCGACCTTGGTTAAGATGCCACATTATGGTTTCTATCAGAACATACGAAATAAACGCAAGCGGAAGACTTTATAAATAAAGCAAAGTCAAGAACATCATGACTTACAAATTACAAGCTCCCAAAAGTCTCCAAAACAATATCAAATGAAAGGAAATAAAATAAAATATCCAACATGACTTACAAATTACAAGTCCCAAATATATCCAAGACAATGGGGAATCTAAATAAGGTAGGTCTTCTACTCCTACTCACATCACTCTTGCCCAGCATCCCTCTTATTACCTGCTGCATGGAAAAGAAACGCGGCTGAGCTTAAAAAGCCCAGTGGATAGATATATATACAAAACAGAAAGGTAATAAGCATAAGTAAACGAATATGAACCAAATGAATCAAATGCATAAATGTCATGAGTCAGAATATCATAAAGAATCAAAGAGTCAGATAAGAACGGAAATGAACGCGTCTAAACGAGCCACTCGAATAAACCAAAGAAACATATAGGATAGCCACGAGCCTGTCTAAATGAGCCACTCGAATAGACCACATAATCACATCATCCAACAAATCATAATGTAAGAGGAGGGAAGACCTCTCAAGTACTAGAAGTGAGAGGGGTGCACGGCACGCACAACCCAATCACTAGGTCACATCATAAACATAGCAATCACAGCAATCACAGCAATCACACCAAACATATACCTAGGATGCATCCATACGCCCCCCACACAACAAATTATATATGTACCATGTACTAGACAATTATACACATATATCAAAATGGCCAAGAGATCTCATATCATATCATATCATAACAAATGGGGACGCCGTGGATCAATCACACCTCCACAGAAAATGTCATGCCATTGGTGCCTCAATGACATGGTCATGGTACCTCCATGGCTAGTTAGATCGGGCAACAGAACATAACAAATCACATCATATCATATCAGGTCATCATATCATATCCAAACAAAATGTATCAAACAGAACTGAATCATATCATAGCAATGAATATCATAGCAAATGGATCATATCAAGGGAACCATAGCAAAGGCTCATATCAATGGGATCATAACAAAGTAAACGAATCAAAGTCAAGGATCAAAAAGTCATGAGAAAAGACACCCTTACTGAGAAAGGGTAGAATATCTGTACCTTATGCAAATCAACCAACCAAATAAGAAATCACACCGAAACAGGGAATCACTCCTTCTTCACCGAACCTATACAAATTAATGATCACGTATTACTTATAAACTCATTTTACAAGTTTACTGCTTACAGTTATTTTGGTTTCCCATTTAAGGTTTCTTTCTATTTTTAGAAAATTTCCATTTTTAGTAAGTTTCCATATTTAGTAAGTTTCTTGATTTAGTAAATTTCTATAATTAGTAAGTTTTAGGGTTCTAAATGACAATTAAGTAAACTTAAAGACTTAATATGACCAACATTATAGTTTAGGGTTAAATATGACAACTTATAGTAGTTTAGGGTTTAGAGTGTCATTTTATCAAAGTTCAGGGTCTAAAATGTAAATTATATAATTATATGACCACTACTTAATTTTTCACCGTTTTCAAGCTTCTCATTAAATACACTCATTCAAGTTAAACCCTAGCTCATTTATATGAAACCCTAATTCGATAACCAATTTAACTCGAACAAACCCTTTTTGTGCCCTAACCCTAATTGATCCATTTTAACCCACACATAGCCAAATACTCAACACAACACACACTCTTGTATACACAACCAACCTCGACCTCATTTTCTTCCTTCTAACCCTAACCAACTCGACCCATATGTCCCTTTCTTTGCCCATTTTAACGTGACTAAACCAACATAAAAGCACAAATTTTTTACCCAAGACCTTTACCTACATTGACCCATTCTTTACTGAAACCAAAACACACACACGACTCCACCTCTTCCTTTCCAAAACGAACCAAGATTTACCCGTATTAGCCATTCACATAGCCATTTTAAACACATTCGAACACACTCTACTTCTCTCTGCATTCGACCCAAACACATACAATAACCCATGCATGAAATCCCATTTTTAAGAGCCCAAAATCACTGTGTATCGACCCATTAAATACGACACAAACATGCATCAATCTTCCATTTTATGTACGTATAACTTTCCATGTTTTACACCACACATGACACCTTTACACGTCCTATTAATCGACATAAGCATCACATTTTTACACGTATATTACCTAGGGTTTCTACGTATAATATAGATCCAACCCATGCACATATGACCTGATTCGAATAGCCATAATTAATTGTATATCGACATGAATATTTGGCATCATTAAACCTTAGATCGACTTATGTAATTTTTCTCATTTCATGCATCCATTATCTTATCATTTCATGTGTGAACTTTTCCAGGTTTAGGTGTATAATAGCGACCCAAAAGAGTGTACCAAAACCAGATTCATAACTTTTATATATACTGAATTGCATAGCAGGCTAGAACCTTAAATTAACAGAAAAACATTCATCATTTCATGCTACTTATTCTATCATTTTATGTAATCAAAATTCATTATTTTATACGACATGTACCCATTTCACGTGTTTTGTTTTCAGTCGATTAATCTTCAGTTATAGGTCACAACTTATAAACATTTAGGGTCTACATGACGAGAGAACAAAGAATCAAGGATGGCGATACCTCAAGGATGAATAGAAGAATGGAAAAAGAACAAGAAGACCTAAGAATAAAACCTTGTTCGAATTAAAACAACCACCCTTGAACCTGCTACCACACATGATCAAATCACCTTGTTTAGCCCTTCTAAAACCTCCTTCGAATCACCTTGTACCACTCGATTTGTATCAAAATTATGCAGCCGACTTGTATAGTTTTTTAGGGTTTCTTTTTGTTACTTTTAAATGTGAATACCAGGGATTATATCAAGTATTTTAAGGGTGTGATTGCTGGACTTTTAGCCGAGCAAAGGGGAAGGATAAATGACCAAGTCCTAATTTCAAAATTAAAATATCTTCTAGACATTTCCATGCCAATGTTGTGTACAACTTTTTATTCATTTTGGTCCTATAGTTCATGTGATATGTGTACTTATTTTATCATACATATGTCGATTTTATAAGACTCATATTATAGCTTTTATATTTTGTAATTCTCATGTTGTAGCTTCTAGTTAATTCACTTGTGTTCGGGTTTAAAAGTTAAACTTAGTAAAGTATTTTTAGAACCTACGTTTTAGGTTATTATATCCAACTTACTGATTTTTCCAGAATTTTCGAAATGGGACAACCTTATATGAAAATGTTTCAAAAGTGTATTTTCTAGTTTCCAAATTATACCAAACCACTTTCAATCACTATAAAACCATTCTAACTTTACCACATACTTGTTAAGAGTGTCATATAGCTTAAGTATTCATAAAAATGAGAATTTATGACATAATAGCTGTTGGAATTATAATATCATGACATTCATATAAATATAATAAGCATCAAAGAACACATGCGGAAGCGTAGGAAACATAACACATAATTAATTAACCGAATTTACATGTATGCGTACCTTAATGATTCTAGCAAAACAAGAATCAATCCAAGCAATAGAAGTGATGAACCCTAATTAGGGTTTATACGGATTACACGAATTGCCCCTTACCGATTTTGCAATTCAATCCAAGAATCAAACAATAGTGTGTTTGATTCACGTTCTTGAACCCTTATTAGGGGTGTTTGGCCGATTATTGAACAAAAGAAAGAAAACACAAAGTTAGGGTTTTAGTATATATACAAGAGATGTCAAAACTAAGAACCCTTAATGTGTTTATATAGTATAGTTAACTTGGAGCTCAAGTTGGATTTGGGTTGGGTTTCCCCACCCCAAACCGATCGGCCATAATTCCATAAAGGAATCCGGAAGCTTCTTGACATACCAATTATTAACTCATAATTCTTTCCTTATATTCGTCTAACGGTCGTTAGTCATTATCCGTTAAATACTAACGGTCGTTATGTGTTTTGTGCATATAATAATTAAATATAACTTTTTATAAATAATTATTATTCATTTACTCTTCATATGTAAAGTGTGCAATCCCGTGATCTCGAGTTCGATCCTAACATACGACTACTAAAATAATGTTCATAAAACTAACAGCTCCCACTTGGACATATTTTAATAGTGTAATCACATCGGTTAGCGTCTTGCAACACGCCGATACCTCTAGTACAACTCGAGTAGATCTCCTGAAAAAACCTTTAATGATTCATCATTATTATTATCCTTTTGTTACTAATACTACATTAAATAAAGATATGGATATTATCTTTATTCAAATATTCTGTTTCTCGTTGTTTGTGATTGAGCAAGATTACCAAATCTTCTGAACATATTCAGGGGAGATCTTGGGCGTACGCACGCAAACATCTTGTCAACCCTACGAGGGGCCCAGCAGTATTAAACTTCAAAATAAATTTGAAGGAACAAATTCTATCTTGACTACAAGCATAACCTATGAACTTTGCAACAATTCCGAAAATAATCCTTATGACTACCAGTTACGTATAACGTTAAATTGTTCCACAGAATGCACTACATTCATAACATTTATCTAGTATCTCAAGTCTGAGGATAACTATTCATGATTTACTTAATAACACATCCATAAAGTAACATCATGTAGTTTGGGATAAATCCTATATTCAATTCGTTGAATATCATGTGAATTTGGCATGTCAACGCATCAATATACTTTCAAGTATATTATACCAAAACTCAGATTTGTCTTAGTTCAATGATATTCCCATATCATTAACTGACAACGGACGTTTAAAATAACTAATTTATTCATGGATTAAACATGCAAATATATAGGATAACAATATTAAATAATGAACATAAACATAACAAATACTTTATTTCATTAAACAATAATAAATGTTTACAATATCCTTTATCCAAATACTAAACAGATCAATGCACGAAAATTCTAGTTGATGAATTATGTCTCAAGCTATGACAATCATACTTGTTGACAAGACATAAATCAACCAACTTTGATCTATCAGAATTTTGAGAATACTTATTCCAAGGATTCAACTGGTGAAGTTCTTGTATGTGTACATTTAAATAATTTTATAATGCCACATAATATTTCATAAAGTGTGTGACATCCTCAATCACCAATTTATGATTATCAAACTTTCAAACAATTTTAAAGTTTAAAGTATTTTATTCTTTTAATGTATAATGCAACTATGCTTTTTGTTAAGCATAACTAGTACACATGGTCATTACCAAGGATGAAATCATACCATGACAGGTATTGAGTGTCATCTCAATTGCATTAGCATCATTGTATGCAAACAACAATATGCTCTTTAAAATTCCATAAAATTTAATATCTACTGTGTACTGTTTGATGCCTTTCAAACTTTCAAGCTTGTTGGCTATGACAATTTGCACAATGATTGACAAATTGTTCATCTATAGAATCTGGAAGCTGTTCCAGGCTGAGGATGTAATTCTATATCCAAACATATTCCAATTAGAATATTCATTACACTAGTTATCTAATAACTTTTAGTTAGATATCAACATTGTCATAATATCTTATAACAATTCATTTATGTAACATGATGTTCATGAAAAATCTTCGAGTCATACTTAGATTTCATTCATGTTCTATCTTATTTAAAAGATATGTATTCATTTAGACACTCTAAATAATATATCATGCTCTATTAGATTTATTTACCGCATATAAACACACATTCCAAGGTTATATGTTTTTCTTCCTAAATCTTTTATATGAAGTTTCATTCCAAATTAAGTCTTAACATTTAACTTATATGGAATGTTACTTCCTATATGTTATCCAACATATATGATTTAAGAAAGTAAACAAAATACTCCCACTAGCTTTCAGAAATACTTAGGAGTTATCTTATTTTAAATTATAAATCAAAACTTGGACTTAATATTTAAACATAAGACTCATCTCCTAGATGCATGCATTTATCCAAACATGAATTCTTGCATTTTGTACACTTTCAAAGATTATATGAATTCATAAAACTCTTAAATTACTTACCGTCCTCGCTTAAGTAATTATACAAGAAAGAGTTTAATAATCCGTTGTCAAATTTCATATTCATGAAAATAAATATGACAATTACCATCTTTGTATATTAAATGCGCTTAGATAAGAATATTCAATCTTAGTTAATTGCTTAAGTATGATTAATAATCTTGTCATAAGACATGCATTAAAATATGTACAATATTGTCCATATGATTTCTACACAAAGATTTAAACCACTAGGGTTACCTTATCTTTTAAGAAACTCATCTTCATTCTCTAGTCTAACTATTATGAATTAAGATAAACCAATTTTCCAAAAATTGATTATCTTTATGGAGAGCATCTTCGACATTTATAGTATGAGTAATTTACCCAATTCAATATTTGGTAATGCATCATAATATAATCCTCAGCATATTAATCAAATATCTGAGATATCATTGAGGATCTATGAATGAGAATTCCATCATCTTGAGGTCTATCATTTACATGTTTAGCCTCATCATGATTTTCACTAGTGTGTTTTAGAAGATTATGTATATTGTAATTTTATCTTTTCAAGATAAAACTCCCACTTGCTTTTTGTAATTTATAGACTATCTATAAATACTTAGCAAATAAAGCAACAATACAATGTTCTCCTTTTGGGACATTACAAATACATATTGACAGTTCCTGACATTTAGTTTGTTAATAACCTACTCATAAGTAGTTTAACAAATTCAGAACTTCATTTTAAGACTTAATGTGATTCATCACATTCCATAACAAAATGGTGTCTTATTAATCTTCTAGATTGGAGTCTTATTGAGTATATCCAATCCATACTCAATTTTCTAACCTTGATAACTTTTGGAAGAATAGAAGATATAGTTATCTTTAATCAAACAATATAACAAGAGTTTGATTTTCCTAATTGAACATACCATAAACATTATGTATTTCATTAGGATTAATATTGTAAGACAATCTTACAATATGTAAGATAAATATATTTCGTTTGGCTTATCTATTCACCAACTAAGTCAACTTAATGGTATAATAGAATTTCTAAACCAATTGCATACTATATAACATAAATACTTTTTGACCAAGTCACTTCATGTCCATGTCACAACAAGAAGACATAAATTGTTATATTCCCACTATACGTTATAAATCATTGATCAACTCAATGACTTCTTGTATATGTTTTAATTAAAAAACATAACAAGTTAACGTCTTACTTTATTATAAGTCTTGTAACAATTAAAAGACTTCATGTTTATATCTTTACAATGAAACATAAACATGTTTAACTAAAGTAATTATGAACACCATCTCTTGGTTTCAATAGTAATTTCAAGTTAATTTTATTACTTCGCTTATTTTATTTCATTCCAAAATTACATAAATATTCAAATTGAAGTAGTATTAGATTACTTCATTTATTTATGTCATTTCAATAATACATAAATATTTAGTTTGAATTAGTCTTATTATCATATTGACACTTGTTCTAATAGGTATCTAATTTAGAAACTGCAAATTAACATAGTTTTATTACATCAGTTGATCTGCTAGTAATGAAAGTATGAAATTTACCTTTCCATTGTAATCTAGTCCAAGCTTTCACATGACGTAGATTACAACTTCAAGTGTTCTATTAATTAGATGTGATTAAGTCACATTAGAACATTAGTCTCTTACCTTGCAGTCAAGAGAAACCTTTAAATCATATTCCTATGTGTTGTTCCTTGAACACAATAAAGATTTCTCCCACTTGTGCATGGAACAACATCATGTATCAGATAAACAACACGTCACTCGTTTGTTTATGTGATCAAGATGATTGTGTCATAGATATTATCATAATAAGTAGATATAGAATCACATTGCCTAGTAAGGAAACGTATATGACTATTGTCTACAATTAGAAAGTAATTATCTCAATACATTCTAGAGATAATCTGGGTTACTACCAAGATGACAAAGCTTGTAGCTCCCACTGAATTACATATCATTACAATAATTCATTATTCAGTAATTACAACACAATGCTCCCACTGGATTTGACAACATTGTAAGTGTTTCATAGCCAGTAAAAGCAAATAGTGTGTTATTTACTTTCCTACACCTTTGAGAAAACCCATACGTAACAATTACTTAGGTACTAAAAGAATGTATTCTACTTTGTAAATGATGGACTATCCATCAATGCAATTAACTTGAAAAATTGGGCATGCGATTTCTTCCTTAATAGGTCTACCATCCCCACAATGGTATGTAGCACCTTTAAATGGTCAAAACAAAACAACTCGATAAAATATACTAGTTTGTTTTTTACCATTTTGCGGTAATTAGTCTAGCTTCTAATTTAATAACTCATAAAATGTGCAATAATCTTAACTATTAAAGTTTGCTATGTAAGTAACATGAAATCATAACACACACTAAAGATCTAAGCTTGGCCGAATTCAAGAGAGTTTAGAGAGAGAAAAAAATGGGAGTTTTCTAGTGAGAGAAAGTTGTGTGGATTAGATTAAGAAAATGAAAAGCTCCAACCCTCTCCCTTGGTGGGAGAGGGTAT
This sequence comes from Artemisia tridentata subsp. tridentata, assembly GCA_021014915.2. Taxonomy (NCBI): domain Eukaryota; kingdom Viridiplantae; phylum Streptophyta; class Magnoliopsida; order Asterales; family Asteraceae; genus Artemisia; species Artemisia tridentata. Next base: position 148,416,190 of record CP139501.1, on the reverse strand, counting down.
TTATACAACTTACTTAACGCCCCACGTGGGCTATGGAGTGGGCTACAGTGGGTAAAGACCCGACCCGACTCTATGGTGAAACGATATCTAAACTATAACTATAAAGCCTACGAGCTATCTAATGCCAAAAGATACTCGGGGTGACCGAGTCTTTCATATGAATATTTATATTCCTAACAATCTCCCCCTAAGGGAGGTCACCCCGGAAAATACACTTTGAATTCTAGCATTCTATTACATGACTGTAAATTCCTAGCTCGTAGTCTTTTGATTCTTCAAGTTCAGCACACTTTGTACTTCAAGCAATGATCGTGTGATTAATGTTCCTTTGGCATATGTGATCTTTGAGCATTCTTTGAGATCATCAGCCACCGTAAATCTCCAAGTTCATCCTTTGTAGTATCGCTTTCATGTGATGTAGAGACCATTGGACCGACATGCTCACACTTTTCTGGATCAGGAGACTTTGCATCAGAGTTGCGGAATCATTGTTGTAAGTCTCTCAACTTTCATGATCCTTTGATAATGAATTGGTCGTGTAAGCATGGGGTGTGGATTGACATGTCTCTGCTGGAATTAGGTACCACCATCACCATCTTTATATAAATCTGAAATAAAACAGTTAGCAATAAAGTTGGAGAACGAATATGGCTTTGTCATTCGCTCGGTGTGGTTGGATTAACCTTCGGTTCCGTGAGGACCGTCCTGTGATCAGGTAGAATCCCCTTTAAAGAAAATTCTCCTTGACAGGACTTTCCAGCTTGTTGTAAAGAATCATCCAACGAATTAACATCAGAATCATCATACTAAGCATGTTCTCATACCGGAACGTCTCAAAGCAGACAGCACGGTAGAGTGAATCAGTGAATTAAATACCCACTGATTGATGAGAAATTGATTAGAAAAATCACTCGCGTGTCACTGGATAAACATTTTATGCAACACGACGAGGGTTTTATAAATTGAATCACATTTCTGTCATAAACACTTTCGTTTGAAAATTTACACTTTCGTCAATCCATTTCCTGGAACAAGTTTGATTCAAATGTGAATCGCGCCATCGTTTCTTTCCAGTTGTCACTAGTTTGATCCATGAAGGATCTCACATGTCACCTACCAAGAGCTTGTTTGATGTTCGCTCTAGAAGGATTTCCATCTTCATTGTGAATACTTGCATATCACTCAGATGTTCTGGCAATACCACGAGGATAATGCGTAGGACTCTTAATGTATATATATTTCTTGTTTTTCACGGTTTATGAAATAACAAGCACATTTTAAGTGTGTCCTAATGAGATTTATGGATGATCTCTTGGCTCTAGACTCAATAGTGCGTTTTGATTTAGTGATCGGAGGCTGGAGAGAACTGCCACCATTTCAATATCGTCTAACTCGGAGTGAGAGAGACGATAGAAATGTATTGATCTCTGTGACAAATGAAACAAGAGTCCTTTGAGGGACCTTGAGTGGCTAGGGAGGGTTGTGCAGCGTGTCACTGGGTCCATGATACTTGTCTTCAATGTCAGCAATCAACTAAGTGATTCTGACAGCATATGTATTGACCCGGTTTCTGCCTAAAGTGTAAGGAGGGCTTCTTTCTTTTCACCCTTTATCTTTACATTTCTTTTTCATTCTTCAACCCCTTCAGCGCTTACCGAGACTTCATCACTAGTACCTTGTTGGGTTTGTTCCAGTACTAGCTCCATCTCAGTCGGCACTCTTCCCTTATTCTCACTTTTCTCCTTTTTAATCGTTCCTAAGGACTTCTATTCTAACTAGAGGATTGTCCCTAGGAAGATCCCTCCGGTTCTGGCTGGATCATGGGAACTGATACCTAACCTTACCATCCTTATAACTCCAGTACATTAAATAAAATGGTCGCTCTTTGGTATTCTCCCACAATTGCCATCATAAATCATTCGCTCCCCCTCAATATGTGCATCGATATACGAAAGAGTTTAGCACATTTGAGAGAGCCTACACTTGAGTCCAAAAGATCACATTTTATCAGTTTTCATATTTAAATCACATTCTCTCCCCCGATCAAAAATTTCAAACCTTTTGAGATTTGGGATCTCAATTGATTTAAATAAGTTAGAAAATTTGGGAGACAATGTGGTCTGATTCAATGTATTCTGATAATGGAACATTATTATGCTCCCCCTCAATCTATGAGGGAGAATGTTAGTGTCAGGTATGATAGGTTTGAAAGATTTTGAATTAAAACAATCATTCACTGACACATAACAACAAGTGTATATTCACTACTTATGATATACAAGATAACTGTTACGACACAAATGATGTTGACCTTTACGCACAGATGATGTGATCATTCGCTTCTCTGAAGGAGTCAGTAGTCAACATCAATTATCCATCCACCAACAAAACTTCCCAAGTATTGTAGATCCCCACTCGGCGAGACCAGAATTATTAATGCTTTGTTGAAGTGAACGTGGTGGTGGTGGTGAAGGTGTTGTTGTTGTTGTTGCTGCCGATGTTGTTGTTATGGTGAATTCAGGCCAGTCAATGGAGTTCGAATATCTGATCAAGTGGTTAGAGCGGGAGCAGTCACATTCACATCAGCCATGGAATCTGCATAGGAATATCCACAAAGATGGGCATACATACAGATTAACTCTTCATTAACCGCTACCACGCAGCGGTTTGCCTACTCATAAAATCATATTCATGTCATGATCAAACCACAATCAGGAAATTTTTCAAACCGCTATCTAGCATGAGGAGCAAGCAGCAATCATGAACATGGCAATTCACTCATATTTCAACATTCAACTCAGGATCTTATAAACAAGATTCTAACACGATAGCTACATACCTAAGCATATCCTGAGTGCACAAGCAATATGTCAACAATAATTAAACAGCTATCGACTAACAAAAGTCAATCAACATTCAAAACTCATTCAATCAGATCATACAAATGCCTGTGGAGTATTCAAGAACATCAAACACAATGGGTTTTCTAACTTCTTTTAGATTTTGAGTTTAAGTATTTAGGGGATTAAACGAGGATTCCAAAGTGACACAAATGAACCTTCTAGTTGCATAAAGCTAGGAAACTATAAGCAAATTGCACATAATGCCCTAATCTTTCTAACAACTAACACATTTGGCCATTTGAAATAAAGCTTAGTAAGTTCCTCTTCAACTAATACCCCATTAACTACAAAAACCTTTTCTAACAATTATGAGATAACCAAGAAACCCGTTTGATGATATAAAATTTGAAATCACTCTCCCCCTCAATCAATGACCCGTATTCGAGTTAACGAGCTGTAGTCATTGATTGAGTGACAAATTTTATGAACAATCCAAGTCTGAAAGAATTTTAAACAACACGTTACCACCATGTATCTCACAAATAATTTTCAGAAGAATCATAGAAGGAAAATTATTTGTATACAAAGAAGACTTCTCTTCTTATACCATAAATAATGCACTGAAGCGTGCACTAAATCGGGGATGCACGGATATGAAGTAATCCATGCCCGGGTGAACTTCACCCGTTGTTAGGAACAACCGTCTTTTTGCCGACGTGCTTTCCTCATTTTGAAAAACCGGGTTGCATATCTGAAGTAATAGCAAGCCATATAGGCATGTTTTGAACTTCTGCTCGAACTTCATTTAAAGACCCATGTCATTATTGAATGACATTTCTAGGACCGTAAATATTATCGATACCAGAAGACATGCCTTGAAAAACTATTTTTGGTAATTTTTTTATTTTTCTGATTTTTATGGTTTTTCTATTTATATGGTTATTGTTGGTTTTATATTTTTCTATTTACATTTTGGTTTAAGATATGTACAAAATATATTATTCAATTTAAGAAGATGTTGACATGAATACCGAAATAAGGATATCGTTCTGTACGTTGTAGAAATCTGTAGACAACATCTCTTAAACTTTAACCACCAAAGCTTTCGAGGTTCCTGAATAATCGTCTGAACTTGAGCCTTCTCAATGTGAAGCTTTGATAGCTTCCCCTCATGCCGACAATCTTCTTTTTGAGCAGTTTCAAAGCCCTCTTTCAAGCTTACATTAGTTAAGTTCACAGCGGAATCCGTAGTAAACCACATCAAATATTGCTGCTCCTTTTAAGAATAATCATCGTGATTATCCGTTCGGGGGATCATCAAATAGATCAGCAACATATCATCTCATGCTTGAGTAATTCTTCTCATATTTCTTCCCACTGAAGGCTGAAGTAATGCATACCAAAAGTATCAAGAGGCCACTTCCACCAAGTAGTTGAAGTGATGCAATCAGTCTCATTGTATGAAGCTCAAAAACCCGAAGTACACACTCAATCCCATTAATGAAGTCGAAAACGTAACATCAACATCAATTAAGACTCAGAAATGCACTTTTCTCCCTTAAGGAAATTGCAGATGAAAAATTGTTACACCAAAGTCAACTAAGTCCCAAGAGTAAGCAATTTATCCCGTATGTAGTCGAAATGATAACACCAAGACAGTACCACAAAAGCAACTGAGTACCGGATGTAGTCGAAATGATAACACCAAAACAGTACCGTAAAAATCAAGTAAGTCCCGGATGAACACATTTCCTTCTGTAGGATACCGACTAACTAGAGGAATCATCAACAATTGTGTACCTCTTTAATCATCAGAAACTATTTCTTACATTTCTTCCCCCACGTAGTTGGAATAATACACCAAAAGCCACGAGTTAAAACACTGATTTTCTCTGCGGTGATGACATTTTTCTTCCCGAAATAACTTCAACTAAGAAGAAGTATAAAGTTCATCACGTGTACTCGTTGTGCGTTCAGATGTATGTCTCTGTTGGGCTATAAAGTTAAAGTACTGCTGGAATATCAAAGTACTGATGGAAGTTAAAGTACTGTTGTTCGTTGAAGGACTGTTATGCAAATATGTTAAAGGACTAATGTGTAATTCTTGAATGTTTGTATTAGATTAGAGTTATAATTAGAATTACTTGTCGTTCAAGTATTGTAAACCGACTAGGGTTTTCCTTGTGCCTATAAAAGGATCCCTAGGTTGGCATTAGAGATACGGTTTTAGAGAGACAAGTTCATACGCATATTAGAAGCTTATTAGAGTATTAGTGATTAGAGTTTGTTAGTGAATTTGTGTAAAGAGCAGGTTCAAGGTTTTAATAATATTCGAAGTTCTTTATTAATTCTTCTTAGCTTTTTTAAAGTAGATTCCGCATACTTAGCAAAGTATATCAGTGTTTCATCATTAACAGTTTTGAATTTATTCAAGGTTGTTAAACCGTAGACAAGCTACAAGTTAGTTTGGTCAGAGTATATCGATCCAACAAGTGGTATCAGAGATTGTGTGGAGACTCTGATTAAGAAGAAACCCTTAAAACCGATTTATCAACAAACCCTAAACAATGTCGACTAAAGCTGCACCAATCCCATCCATCACCTCACTCAGAATTCCTATCATCAAGAAGGGAGAATATGACCTCTGGAGCATGAAGATTAGGCAGTACCTTGCTATTACAGACCATGCTCTATGGGATGTGATTGTCAATGGTAATGTTGTTCTTGACGAACCTGTACATGTTGAAGGACAACCCAAACCACCTCAACCAACCTTGCCAGCAGATACAAAGAGAAATCAAGATAAGGCTCTCAACATACTGTTGTCTGCTATTCTTGATGGTCACCTACTAAAGTTCCATGATGCTAAGGATGCAAAGCAATTGTGGGCTGCGATCAAGACAAGATTTGGAGGTAATGATGCTTCAAAGAAGATGCATAGAAACTTATTGAAACAACAGTTTGAAACTTTCATTGTTGGTGAAAGAGAAAGTCTTGATGCTGCCTATGACAGATTCCAAAATCTACTTAGTATGCTAGAACTGTATGGAGCCGAGGTATCTGTTGAAGATGCAAATTTGAAGTTCTTAAGGAGTTTGCCATCTATCTGGCATGTGGTTGCTACTATGATTAGAGGACAACTTGGATTGGAGTCTATGGACTTTGATGATCTCTACAACAATTTGAAAGTGTACGAGCAAGAGATGAATGGTCACAGTTCTCAGAAAACTCACAACATAGCTTTTGTGTCTTCTGAAAACAGAAGCAGTACTTCTACTAAAAGTACTGCTTATCCTTCTCAAAGTACTGTTGGTGATACACAGCATGTTTGCACAACCACAACTTCCCCCAACCCATCACCAACAAACAACACCAATTCTGATGATGTTGTATGTTCCTTCTTTGCACAACAAGCCACTTTACCTGTTACCTATCAAGAAGACTTGTTGCAGATTGAAGAAGATGCTCTAGAGGAGATTGACATAAGATGGCAAGTAGCCATGATCACTGCAAGGATCAAGAAGTTCATGAACAAGACAGGAAGGGGAATTGATTTCAAAGCCAAACAAGGTATAACTTTTGACAAATCCAAGATTGAATGTTTCAATTGTCAAAAGCTTGGACACTTTGCAAGGGAATGCAAGTTTGCAAAATATCAGGCAAACAGGCTGATTGAACAACCCAAGGTTGAAAGAAAGGAGGTTCCTATTACTGAATCACAACCAAAAGCTTTGGTGGCTCAAGAAAATCTAGCAGAGATTGACTGGAGTGCTGAATTTGATGATGAACCTGTAACCTATTCTATGGTTGCAATGGAAGAGTTTGATTGGAGCACAGCTTTTGATGAGGAACCAGGATATGCTGCTTTGGAATCAAGAGATTGTCTTGGAAGCTTTGACTGGAGCATGGAGGATGAAGATGAACCTGTTCAGATTGCTATGGTAGCTACTTCACCAAGTTCATCCAATGTCTCTGAGGTATGCTCTAAGTGTAATGATGTGTATCAAAAGTTGTTTAAAGAATATGTGACTGAAAGAGATAATTGTAGAATAGCTAGGTCTGAGGTAGCTGGTTATCAATTAACTTTAGAGTCAATGGAAGCCAAAATATTAGCACATGAAAATAATGAAATGGCTTGGGCAGAAAAATATGAGCAACAAGATTACCAATTAAAATTAAGTGAATGGAAGTTAGGATGTAAGGTGTCTGAATTAGAAAAGATTACTAAGGAAAGAGATGCTTTGTTAGAAAAACTTGGTAGTATTAAACAGGTTGGTCTATCACATGTTCAATTTGTTGATAAACAAAGAAGAATAAACAGTAGAGCTGGACTAGGTTATGGTGCAGATAGTAGTTCAGATGAGACCCCACCTAGTGATAAGGAAGAGACTCCACCTAGTGATAAGGGAGAGATCTCACCTAGTGATGATGAACTTACTAGCTCAGAAGAAAACACACCTAGGAATGAGGAACCAATTAGTGAATCACCTCCTGAGTTTAAGAAAGATAAGGCGTACCACTTAGTTCCTCCACCCACTGGTAGGTTTCAACCACTTAGGACAGATGTTTCTCGTTATGGTGTAGACAACCTAGAGTTTAGGAAGAAGCTTACTGGTCAATCTAGTTCTGAAAAACCCAAGGATGATTTTCAAAGGGGTAATGATCAAAAGTTTCCTACAGCCTTTCAAAAACAAGCAGTACCTCCAAAAACTTTTCAAAGTACTGCTAGACACTCAGCAGTACCTCCAAGAGAAACCTTTCAAAATACTGCTCACTATAGGAAACCTTTTAATCATAGAAGAGGATTTGGGAATATGGAGAGAAAATTGTGTTATGTATGCTATAGTCCTGATCATTTGATTAAGCACTGTGACTTACACTCAGAATATTTAAGTCAGTTCCCAAAGAATAGACCTGCCACCCATAAGCCAAGTGAGACTAGACCAGTTTGGAATCACTCAAATAGGGTTAACCATAGTAATTTCTCTAAAGACTATATGTACCCTCACCAGAAAAGATTGTTTTCCAAACCACCAGTACCTTCACACACTGATAAGTCTCAAGAAGTACCTTCTCAAAGGACTGATAAGTTTTCACCCAATCATGGTACTGCTAACACTTTTGCATATAGAAGACCTAAGAGATTCAATTCATATAAAAGGTCTTACACCTCAAGTAGAGTACCTAGATCAGAGAAACCTAAGGTCAAACGAAATTGGGTTAAGAAAGAAAGTACTGATGGGGAACAAGCAGTACTTTCATCAGAAAAGGGTGAAACAGGGAGTGTTGTTGATAATACAACACAAGACATGGGACCAACGCAAATAATCATTGACCATGCCTTTAAAACCAGTGGAGATTACATACTGAAGGAATTCAAGTATGTCACTCCACAAGGGGAACACAAGTCAGTAATGGCTTGGGTTCCTAAAAGAAACTAACCCTTTTCTTTTACTGTGCAGGGCAACCCAGAGGAGGAGCTTAAAGATCATATTATTGTTGATAGTGGTTGCTCTGGCAGCATGACAGGGGACAAGGAAATCCTGTCAGATTTTAAGGCATATTATGGAGGAAGAGTTGCATTTGGTAATGATCCTAATGGAGGGAGAATCACTGGCAAAGGAACAATCAAGGCTGGATGTATTGATTTTGAGAATGTTAGATATGTGAAGGAGCTCAAGTTCAATCTTTTGTCAGTTTCTCAGATTTGTGACAAGAAGTACCCAATTTTGTTCACTGATACAGAATGTCTCATTCTCTCTCCTGAGTTTAAGTTTGTTGATGATCACTTGGTAACATTGAGAGTACCAAGAACTAATGATGTGTACATTTTAGACTTAAAGAGTCTCAATTCTGCTGGAAGAGCAACATGTTTAGTAGCCAAGGCATCATTGGAAGAAGCACATCTATGGCATAGAAGACTAGGTCATGTAAATTTCAAGAACATCAACAAGCTAGTCAAAGGAAATTTAGTTAGAGGTTTACCTTCCAAAACATTCAAGACTGATCATTCATGTTTGGCTTGCAAGAAGGGTAAACAACATAAAGCTTCATGTAAAAAGCTTGGGGAAAGAGATATTATAGAACCTTTGGAGTTGCTACACATGGATCTGTTTGGACCAGTTTCAGTAGAGAGTTTAAACAAGAAGAAGTACTGCTTGGTTGTGACAGATGATTGTAGCAGATTTAGTTGGGTCTTTTTCTTGGGATTCAAAGATGAAACCTTTGATGCTATCCATGACCTGATAGTAGCCCTTGAAAATCAATTAAGACTGAAAGTAAGAGGTATTAGATGTGATAATGGAACAGAATTCAAGAACAAGCATATGGATGAATTATGTGCCAAGAAAGGGATCAAGAGAGAGTTTAGCATTGCTAGAACACCACAGCAGAATGGTGTTGCAGAAAGAAAGAACAGGACTTTCATAGAAGCAGCTAGAACAATGCTTGCAGATTCCCAATTACCTATTCTCTTTTGGGCTGAAGCCATAAGTACTGCTTGCTATGTATTAAATAGAGTTTCAGTAACTAAACCTCAGATGAAAACACCTTATGAGTTACTAATGGGAAAGAAACCAAACATTCATTTTCTAAAACCTTTTGGTTGTTCTCTGACTATTCTAAATACCATTGATTCTCTGGGAAAATTTGATGGTAAGTCAGATGAAGGATATCTATTGGGTTATTGTACAAATAGCAAAGGTTTTAGAGTCTATAACAGGAGTACCAAAAAGGTTCAAGATTGTCTTCATGTTGAATTTTTGGAAGATAAAGAAACTCAGAAAGGTAAAGGTCCTGATTGGATGTTTGATCTTGATCTCAAGTTCACTCCATCTATGAATTATGTGCCTGTTAGAGAAGAGAATCAGGCTAATCACAAAGAAGATGATTCACAATACATTGTTCATGGAGTCAATGTTAGACCAGAAGATGTTCCTGACAAAGAACCTGAAGTTACTGATAAGGAACAAAGTACTGCTCAACCAACCATCACAATATCTGATGAAGATCAAGCCATACAAGATGAACTTAATAGGATGCTTTTTCAAGAAACTATAGCAAAATCCTATGAAGATGAACAAAGGAGAGCTTATGAAGCTGCAAAGAAAAAGGGTAAATTTCAAGATACTGCCCACAGTACTTTTGATCAAAGTACTGATGACCCTTTTGACAGTACTTCTGGTATGTTAGAACCATCAAGTTGGAACAATACTGATGATTCCAATGTTGATGATGATGATTTGGATAATGCTAACATTCCTGGATTAGAAGAAATTGATGATGAGCTTAATCAAGAAGGTATTTTCTCAACTACCAATGAAGGGATTGATTTTACTAATTTGGAATCTGATCTTCCAGTTCCACCAACTCCTACATTGAGAGTTCATAAAGCTCATCCTCAAAGCAACATTATTGGATCACCCTCTTCAGGAGTAGTTACAAGAAACAAAGTTAAAGGTCTTTCTAAGAAACATATTGCTTTACTTAGTTTTGTTTACAAACAAAACAGGATGAATCACAAGGATCAACAAACATGCCTGTTTGCTTGTTTTCTATCTCAAGATGAAACCAAGAAGGTAGCTCAAGCTTTAGCCGATGAAAGTTGGGTTGAAGCCATGCAAGAGGAGCTTCTACAATTCAAGCTTCAAGAAGTCTGGATATTATGTGATCTACCAGATGGCAAAAGAGTCATTGGTACAAGATGGGTTTTCAGAATCACAAGAGATGAAAGAGGGAATGTTATCAAAAATAAAGTTAGATTGGTTGCACAAGGATATCGCCAAGAAGAAGGAGTAGATTATGATGAAGTGTTTGCTCCTGTTGCAAGGATAGAGGCAATAAGGTTATTTCTTGCCTTTGCATCATATATGGGATTTCCTGTCTACCAAATGGATGTAAAAAGTGCTTTCCTTTATGGCACAATTTCTGAGGAAGTTTATGTTAAACAACCTCCTGGTTTTGAAGATCCTGCACATCCAAACAAAGTCTACAAGGTGATCAAGGCACTGTATGGCCTTCATCAAGCTCCCAGAGCTTGGTATGAGAGACTCTCAAATTTTCTATTACAACATGGTTACAGGAGAGGAGCAATTGATAAGACTTTGTTTATCAAAAGGGATAAGAAAGACATTATGTTAGTCCAAGTCTATGCAGATGATATTATATTTGGAGCCACAAAGAAGTCCATGGTGAAAGAATTTGAAGAACTTATGCAGAGGGAGTTTCAAATGAGTTCTATGGGAGAATTAACTTTCTTTTTGGGGCTTCAAGTTAGACAAACAAGAGATGGAATCTTCATTAACCAAGAAAAGTATGTTGCAGACATACTTAAAAGATTTGACCTTCCAAATCTCAGGCCTGCCACCACACCCATTGATAACAATAAACCATTGGGCAAGGATGAAGATGGACAAGCTGTGGATGTCAAGCTTTACAGATCTATGATTGGTTGTCTTATGTACTTAACTGCATCAAGACCTGACATCATGTTTGCTGTCTGCTTGTGTGCAAGATATCAGGTTACACCCAAGGTTTCACATATGTATGCAGTCAAGAGGATTTTTCGATATCTCAAGCATCAACCAAAGTTAGGATTATGGTATCCTAAGGAGTCACCTTTTCACTTGGAAGCTTTTTCAGATAGTGATTATGCAGGAGATAACTATGATAGAAGATCAACCACAAGAGGATGTCAATATCTTGGAAGAAGATTAGTCTCCTGGCAATGTAAGAAGCAAACCATTGCTGCAACCTCCTCTACTGAAGCAGAATATGTTGCTGCTGCAAGCTGTTGTGGACAAGTTTTGTGGATGCAAAATCAACTCTTGGATTATGGATTCAACTTCAAAAACACTCCTATCAACATTGATAATGAGAGTACCATCTATATTGTGAAGAATCCAGTTTATCACTCCAAGACCAAGCATATTCAGATTAGGCATCACTTTATTCGGGATTGTTATGAGCACAGGCTTATAAATGTGGTCAAGGTTCACACAGATGATAATGTAGCTGATCTACTCACAAAGGGATTTGATGTTTCAAGATTCACCCACTTAGTTGTGAGCATTGGGATGATTAACTACTAGGCTATATTTGAGGGGAGGCTTTAGTATTAGTTAGTATACTTTCTTTCACTTCTTAATGAAAGTATTGGTTTTTAGTAGTTAGTTTAGAACATATGTTGTATTTGAGGGGAGGCAACATAGTTATTAGTTAGAACTTATGCATGCGTCATTTACAAGTTCTTGGTTTAGTTTGGAATATTGGTTGTGGATAAGAAGATGGAACGTACTGCTTTGTTACTTAAAGTACTGGCTCAGCAACGTACTGCTTCAACGTACTGCTTACTCCGAGATCCCTCATTCACTCTTCCACCACAATCTTTTTAACGAAACACACATTCAAAACGTATCCTTCTCTACGATTCATCATGGCTAATCGATTCACAGTTAGCAAACACAACATGATCGCTAATTTAGACAAGACAGGGGACAATATTGATTTTCATGCGATCATCGATTTCTTGACTGGGTCTTCCATCAACTACTCTATTTTAGTTGATCCTGACGTTATTGGTCCATGGATACAAGAATTTTGGGCTACTGCAACGGTTGAAGATGATTCTTTAATTAGGGCTGCGGTTGCTGGATGAACTATTCGGATTTCTGAAGCCACAGTTAGGGATGCTTTGATGTTTAATGATGAAGGAGAGGCTGTTCGTTTTGACAAACAAGTGCTTTGGGACACTTTAAGCAATATAGGCTATGAGGGAGATCTTACGAAACTTACTTTTTAGAAGCCTTTGTTTTGTTCTCATTGGAAGTACCTAATTCATGTCTTACTTCACTGCTTAAGTCCCAAGAGTACTTCTTTTGATCAATTTGGTCAAAATATTGCATCTGCTTTAGTGGGTTTGGCTACTGATCAACGATTCAACTTTTCAAGACTAATTCTTGATGGTATGCTTTCACACATTACTAATGGTAAACCATTCTTAATGTATCCTAGGTTTGTTCAGTTATTCTTGAACAATCAACTTGAGGATGTCCCTAAACCTCAAAGTTTTTTACCCACTGTCAAACTTCCACCAAAGGTGTTTACTTTTATATCTAAGAAGAGTATCAAGTTTTCTGGAACAAACACACCTATGACAGCACATATATTGGAAGTTGCACAAGTAGTTAGAGAAGAAAACTGTTAATGATGAAACACTGATATACTTTGCTAAGTATGCGGAATCTACTTTAACAAAGCTAAGAAGAATTAATAAATAACTTCGAATATTATTAAAACCTTGAACCTGCTCTTTACACAGATTCATTAACAAACTCTAATCACTAATACTCTAATAAGCTTCTAATATTCGTATGAACTTGTCTCTCTAAAACCGTATCTCTAATGCCAACCTAGGGATCCTTTTATAGGCACAAGGAAAACCCTAGTCGGTTTACAATACTTGAACGACAAGTAATTCTAATTATAACTCTAATCTAATACGAACATTCTAGAATTACACATTAGTCCTTAAACATATTTGCATAACAGTCCTTCAACAAACAGCAGTACTTTGACTTCCGGCAGTACTTTGATATTCCAGCAGTACTTTAACTCTATAGCCCAACAATCCTCCCCTAACTTGAATTCTACTTGCTTGATTTCAAGTTCCTTTGTATTTAACTTCAACACTTTATCTTCAAGGAAAGGTTGTATCTTTGAAGTATGTCTCGTTGTTTTGTTATCATCAATGCAATCAGTATCTTCAATCTTCATCAGCAACAATTCTTTTCAGCAACTTATCTTTTCAGCAACTCAGCATCATATTGGCAATAGGTACATCAGATCTTAAAAGTTTCATACTATTCTCATCACTTCCAGGTGTGTTAACTCCTGTGAGAGGTGAATCATTGAAAACTTAATGGATTTTGATGTCTCTTTACCAAAGCCATTAACTCTGGAGAAGCCAATGTTTAGGTTTAAGAAACCATGGCACATTGATAACCATATGATTTTTAGCAAATCATCAGCTATCAACGGATTTGAGTAGTCTGTACCAAATAGCCGTTTGCTTTTGGACTAGCTAGTTCTTTTAGTACAATCACTACCATGGTGAACTAATTACCATATAATGGTTTTCCACAGCCTTTACTACAAGCCATTATCTTGTAGGCTAGCCAACTCTTCACTAACATAGATATGGTGAGTTGAAAACCATACAATTTTTAGTAAATTGTCAACTAAAAACGGATTTGATAATCACATCAGAGCCATACCCTCATGATGAGTCAAACTCTTTCTTGTTTATTAAACATGGTGAGTTGATTACCATTTGTTGTGTAGTACAAGTACTAACACCATGTTGTTGCTTTCAAAACCATTTGTTGCTGTTTAATCTTTGTGCTTCAAAATGTTTTTGCACTTATCAAAAATTACTGATTTTATCAAAAGACTTTACTGGTTTCATGCTGCAAGCAGTACTTTGAGAAAGGACTGTTTGACTAGCAGTACTTTAAAGAAAGTACTTATTTTTCAAAAGATTTATATAATAATTAAATCATACCAGTAGTTATGCATTAATCTTCAACTTCAGTTGTCCACTTGATGAACAATTTTATGACCATCAATGCTACTTCATTCTCTTGTTCCACTTCCATGCCATGCTCTAGCATCCTGATCATCAGATCTCTTGTGAGTGGATATCTCTGTTCTGCTAGCATATGAATCATAGTGCCATCCTCTAACTCCAAAACGTGTATTCCAACTGATTCAAAGAATCTCCATCTGTTAATCTCCCAGTTTTCTTGATTTTCCCACAAAGTACTATCCTTTGTTTCTTCTGTTTCCCAGATGGTTGTGAGATCTCCTAGTAATATCAAACCTACTCCTTGTGGTGGAATATGCTCAAAGTAAGTTTGCACTTGGAGATATAACTGAAGCATATCATCTCTGTCAATCAGATGTAGTATATCCCATAATGAATTGAATACTCTAAAACTTCCATCTTGTCTATGAAAGATCAGATAATCTCCTTCTTGTGATTCTACAACTGAAAAAGTAGATATCTTGGACTTCTTATCAGCATCTTCTTTTAATTTTGGATGTTCAAAGTCAACAACTCTAAGATAATTCCTTAGCTCATCAACTGTGTCTGTTCTTAATTCAAATGCATCCTTGAACTTCTTTGATGGCTGTTCATCAGTTGTTCTTTTCCTATTTGAGCTCCTTGTAACAGCTCTTTCCTTTCTTCTATCTTCAAGCTCCTTATCTTCAAACGAAATAATGCTTGCAAGATCCTTTTCTATAGCTTCCCTAACAGCATCATACATATCCTTCATCTCTGTATATGTCAATTTCACCAAACCTGTATATCCTTGACCTTTCAGATAAGCCATCATATCATTCCTTTCTCTAGCTTTACTAATTGGCCTTTGTGTTTGAACAATAAGCTTCCTAAATTCTTCAGCATCTATCTTAGCTTGCAATAGTCTAGCTGCTTCCTCACCTTTGGCAATCTGAATTTCTCTTAACTGTGCCAATGTCAGCTTCTTCTTCTTCTTTTCTACCATGATCCCTTTACCTTTATCTTTTGGATCTAACTCCTGGGTAGGTTGAGAAAAAGTATGATGTTGTTGTTCAACCTCATGAATACTGATGCCTCTTTGACTTGACATATTAATCATAATGTCAGCAATTGTTTCATCATCACTGTTAGTATGAGCTATAACATCTTCTTCCTGAGCTGGTTTAGAAGGGCCAACTTCCTCTTGAACTTGACTTGAAGGACCAATATCTTCCTCAAAATCCAAAGTTCTAGGTGTAATTATAAATTGCCTCACAGTACCTTGAAGAGCAGTACTTTCAACATCAGCTCCTTCCAAATTTACTTCTTCAGTATCACCACTTCTTACTTCAACAGCAGCTTCTTCCAAATTGATTTGCTCTGTTTCATTCACTCTTCCACCACAATCTTTTTAACGAAACACACATTCAAAATGTATCCTTCTCTACGATTCATCATGGCTAATCGATTCACAGTTAGCAAACACAACATGATCGCTAATTTAGATAAGACAGGGGACAGTATTGATTTTCATGCGATCATCGATTTCTTGACTGGGTCTTCCATCAACTACTCTATTTTAGTTGATCCTGACGTTATTGGTCCATGGATACAAGAATTTTGGGCTACTGCAACGGTTGAAGATGATTCTTTAATTAGGGCTGCGGTTGCTGGACGAACTATTCGGATTTCTGAAGCCACAGTTAGGGATGCTTTGATGTTTAATGATGAAGGAGGGGCTGTTCGTTTTGACAAACAAGTGCTTTGGGACACTTTAAGCAATATAGGCTATGAGGGAGATCTTACGAAACTTACTTTTCAGAAGCCTTTGTTTTGTTCTCATTGGAAGTACCTAATTCATGTCTTACTTCACTGCTTAAGTCCCAAGAGTACTTCTTTTGATCAATTTGGTCAAAATATTGCATCTGCTTTAGTGGGTTTGGCTACTGATCAACGATTCAACTTTTCAAGACTAATTCTTGATGGTATGCTTTCACACATTACTAATGGTAAACCATTCTTAATGTATCCTAGGTTTGTTCAGTTATTCTTGAACAATCAACTTGAGGATGTCCCTAAACCTCAAAGTTTTTTACCCACTGTCAAACTTCCACCAAAGGTGTTTACTTTTATATCTAAGAAGAGTATCAAGTTTTCTGGAACAAACACACCTTTGACTGCTCATATATTGGAAGTTGCACAAGTAGTTAGAGATGCAGAGCAAGAACAAGAGCAAGAAGAAAACTTTGAATCAGCAAGTCAAGAGTCTCCAGTTTCAAGAGAAGATAGTGTTCCTCAACCTACTGCTTCTCAACCTACTACTTCTACACATACTGCTACTAGGGAAGATGCTGCTCCTATGTCCATTCCTATCCATGAGAAGTCAGACCAAGGTATGAATCAACCACCATCTCCTAATGATTATACTTCCACAAATGTGTCTCAACAATTTGAAGTAGAAGAGGTAGAGATGGATAATTATGCCTTGACAAGGGAGTTAAGGAGGCTGAAAAAGGAGAGTGAGGCTCAAGCCGCTCAGATAGTCAAATTAAAGACTAAGTTTCAAAGATTGAAGAAGTTTGTTTGGCCACTAGTTCAACACCACCGATTATGGGTAAAGTCTCAGAAGAGGAGTGGTCAAAACCCTAAGAAGGCTTCTCAGTCAAAGAAGAAAAAGTCTAAGAAGCAGTCTTCATTCCAATTGGGGAGGAATTTAGAGAATTTGAATGAAGATGCTGGATTTATTGATGATACTCAGATGACACCACCTGAAAATATTCCTCAAGAAACTGCTGAGAGGAAGAGTGATGAAACAGAGCAAATCAATTTGGAAGAAGCTGCTGTTGAAGTAAGAAGTGGTGATACTGAAGAAGTAAATTTGGAAGGAGCTGATGTTGAAAGTACTGCTCTTCAAGGTACTGTGAGGCAATTTATAATTACACCTAGAACTTTGGATTTTGAGGAAGATATTGGTCCTTCAAGTCAAGTTCAAGAGGAAGTTGGCCCTTCTAAACCAGCTCAGGAAGAAGATGTTATAGCTCATACTAACAGTGATGATGAAACAATTGCTGACATTATGATTAATATGTCAAGTCAAAGAGGCATCAGTATTCATGAGGTTGAACAACAACATCATACTTTTTCTCAACCTACCCAGGAGTTAGATCCAAAAGATAAAGGTAAAGGGATCATGGTAGAAAAGAAGAAGAAGAAAATGACATTGGCACAGTTAAGAGAAATTCAGATTGCCAAAGGTGAGGAAGAAGCTAGACTATTTCAAGCTAAGATAGATGCTGAAGAATCTAGGAAGCTTATTGTTCAAACACAAAGGCCAATTAGTAAAGCTAGAGAAAGGAATGATATGATGGCTTATCTGAAAGGTCAAGGATATACAGGTTTGGTGAAATTGACATATACAGAGATGAAGGATCTGTATGATGCTGTTAGGGAAGCTATAGAAAAGGATCTTGCAAGCATTATTTCGTTTGAAGATAAGGAGCTTGAAGATAGAAGAAAGGAAAGAGCTGTTACAAGGAGCTCAAAGAGGAAAAGAACAACTGATGAACAGCCATCAAAGAAGTTCAAGGATGCATTTGAATTAAGAACAGACACAGTTGATGAGCTAAGGAATTATCTTAGAGTTGTTGACTTTGAACATCCAAAATTAAAAGAAGATGCTGATAAGAAGTCCAAGATGTCTACTTTTTCAGTTGTAGAATCACAAGAAGGAGATTATCTGATCTTTCATAGACAAGATGGAAGTTTTAGAGTATTCAATTCATTATGGGATATAATACATCTGATTGACAGAGATGATATGCTTCAGTTATATCTCCAAGTGCAAACTTACTTTGAGCATATTCCACCACAAGGAGTAGGTTTGATATTACTAGGAGATCTCACAACCATCTGGGAAACAGAAGAAACAAAGGATAGTACTTTGTGGGAAAATCAAGAAAACTGGGAGATTAACAGATGGAGATTCTTTGAATCAGTTGGAATACACGTTTTGGAGTTAGAGGATGGCACTATGATTCATATGCTAGCAGAACAGAGATATCCACTCACAGGAGATCTGATGATCAGGATGCTAGAGCATGGCATGGAAGTAGAACAAGAGAATGAAGTAGCATTGATGGTCATAAAATTATTCATCAAGTGGACAACTGAAGTTGAAGATTAATGCATAACTACTGGTATGATTTAATTATTATATAAATCTTTTGAAAAATAAGTACTTTCTTTAAAGTACTGCTAGTCAAACAGTACTTTCTCAAAGTACTGCTTGCAGCATGAAACCAGTAAAGTCTTTTGATAAAATCAGTAATTTTTGATAAGTGCAAAAACATTATGAAGCACAAAGATTAAACAGCAACAAATGGTTTTGAAAGCAACAACATGGTGTTAGTACTTGTACTACACAACAAATGGTAATCAACTTACCATGTTTAATAAACAAGAAAGAGTTTGACTCATCATGAGGGTACGGCTCTGATGTGATTATCAAATCCGTTTTTAGTTGACAATTTACTAAAAATTGTATGGTTTTCAACTCACCATATCTATGTTAGTGAAGAGTTAGCTAGCCTACAAGATAATGGCTTGTAGTAAAGGCTATGTAAAACCATTATATGGTAATTAGTTCACTGATGTAGCGAAAAGCGTACCGCTTTTAGGGGGTCATTTAAGCCCTAAATCGTATTTATTTGATCAAATATTGCCCTAAATCGTTCCTTTTGTCATTTTAGGTACTTTGGAGAAGAAATCTGGAAAAAGGAAGCATTTTGGACGTTTTTGGAGCATAAAAGTGAAGAAAACGGCAAAGTCTCAAAATTACGCTGGAAAGTACCTTTGACGGCGTCAGGAATTGGTCCAGACGGCGTCATGGCTTGGCAAAAGTGGTGGATGTGAAAATTACTCATGATAAGCCAGAGAATTTTGCATGAAAAATCTGACGGCGTCACCCTTTAATGTGATCAAGGTCGTCACGGCTTAAGCTAAAGAGGGACGGCGTCAAGCACTAATCTGACGGCGTCAAGCCTTGATAAGCCAGAGCGGATTTTGGAGGTCTAAAGAGGGACGGCGTCAGGAAGGCCATCCAGGAACCCTAAAAGCGCGAGGTGACGGCGTCAGGATCTACAACGTGACGCCGTCAGCCCTTAAACTCTATATATAGTTTTGCAATTTTTTGTCATTAGTGTGGAACTTTGTGTGTAACCTTTTGGGAGGAAACCCTAAGACGATTTTAGCAGCTTTTTCAAGGCTTTTTGCCTTGAGATCTTCCATGTTACATTGAAGATAAGTTATCAATTAATCATTCAATA
This sequence comes from Artemisia tridentata subsp. tridentata, assembly GCA_021014915.2. Classification (NCBI taxonomy): domain Eukaryota; kingdom Viridiplantae; phylum Streptophyta; class Magnoliopsida; order Asterales; family Asteraceae; genus Artemisia; species Artemisia tridentata. The sequence continues at coordinate 148,396,463 of CP139501.1, read as the reverse complement.
TGTCTATGTGTTGTTTGATTCTATCTTGTTCTTGTCTTTTGTTTAACATGCTAGGCTAGGTTTTCTTTGTGTTTGCTTAGATCTAATGAAACCTAGCTATTGATTGTTGGTTATTAGTGTGTTATTAATTGTATTGGATGATTGTTCATCTATGTTAGGCTTAAGAAAACTGGCTAACTTCCTATTCGGTAACTTGCTTGAACGTCTTAAGAAACATGAACCAATGCGTACTAAGGTTTTTATGGTTGTATTTAATGCATGAGCGAATTCTAGTGATCCCATGTTAGGAGCTTCTTAGCAGGCTCGACATAGGAGTGAAGTAGGAGCTTATAGAGTTGGGGAAGTACGTACGCCACCCCACGATTGGTATTAAGGAATACACCCGTCATCCACGCGATTAATACACACTAATCAACCGGTAAAAGATAGTTAGGGAGTAAGGAAATCTAAGTAAACACATTTCTCTCCACATAAGTTTCATCAACCTTTTCATTTTCTGTTATTTTATTTTATTTGCATTCGTAGTAATTTGGGTTAGTTGACTAGCAACTAATTCCGCCCACTCTTTCAAACCCGAGATTTTACTTGCTTTCATAAAAATATAAAAACATAAAAAAGAATCTTCTCTCACCCTAGACCTATTAGAGTAGTTTTTCAATCCTAACGACACTATTCCCTGTGGAGAACGATCAATCCCCCGTACTTACCACTACACTATACTACATCGGTCAGGTACACTGACTGGTGGGGTTGTAAGCCTCTTGAGATCCCTCGAGAGGTAAAACCTGTTGTAAGGTCGCAAAACCACGCATCAAGTTTTTGGCGCCGCTGCCGGGGAATAGTTATTGTTTAGGTTGAGATTTTTATTTTATTAGGTCTACTCACTAGATTCCTTTCTAGTGGGATTTTTATTTTATTTTTCTAGGATTTCTTTAGTCTATCTTTTTCTTTGTGCCCTTTGTTTGTAAAACCATTTTTCATTTGTCACTATGGCGGATGAAATTCCATTTAGATCATTGACAATAGAGGAACAATTACTTTACACGGATAGATTTGCTTCCTGTTGTTCCAATGAATTTTTAAGTGATCTTAGATATATACAAGAGGAGATGGGTGTAAAGTTTGATAGGTTTGATGAATTATGTGCATGTGCGGCTTCTATTAAACAATCATTGTTAGGATCAACTCCTTTTAGTGAAACCCTTTGGAAAAAATTTGAGGAAAGCTTCCTAACCGTGAACCATAAGTTGAATGAATTGATGGGTTTATATACATCACAACTTGAGGAAACAAATGAGGAGGATTTATCCAACTATAGGTACCATGAGCAAGAAAACCTAGTTTTTAAGAACATGGACCTTGAATTGGACCAAGATTGTGAGATGGTTAGTGTTGAACTACCTAGTTGCATGAGTGGGATAGATTTCACCAAAACATGTGACACACATGAGGAATCCTTTAGGCAATTGGTACATAGTAATCAAGTTGAATATTACTATGAATCGGACTTAGAATTTCAAATGGCTAGAGAAGGATTTGAGATACTTAGGAATGTGTTTGGGTTAGATCCTACCAAAACACATGATGAACATATAGGTGATTTAGATACTATGGAGAATGAGGTTAGAAATGCAAGACCACCAAGTACCTCACAAGTCCTACCATCATTTGAGGCACACACACCGCCCGTGACTTACCCGGAAGAAGTAGAAGAGACTTTAGGAATCCCGATGGAGGTAGAACCTTTGAACCAAACACAACTAGAGGATATAGGTTTGAATGCTTATAGTGATCACAACCTTACTCTTAGTTCTAGGGGATTTCCTATTTTTGATGAACCGGAGCCTCAACCAAAACCGTTACCTAATCTTCGATTGTTAGATTTGAATTTAGGAATTAAAAAAGGTCCCGATCCACCCATCAAACCATGTAATCCGGGTAATGTTAAGATTAAGGTAGTAGACTCTAGGCCATGTGGAGTGGAAGCTAATATAGGAGTGAACCATGACCTTACATACTTACATCACCCATTCATGATTGATCACAAGAAATATTATGGGTTTAAACCGGGTTTATTAGGTCAAGATGGATTCCCAACTAGTAATTTCTCGAAGTTGATAGAAGATGATCCCTTTTTAGGAGAAAACTTTAATTCACCCATTGACCAAAGTGAACTAGGTAAGGTTATGATGAAAGGAGCACACCCCTTTGAGTATATAATTCATCCACCACTCTCTCCTCACGTGGCATATTTCCACCCTAAGGGTGTGTATCGCTACTTCCACCCGCACTTAATCCTAAGTGTAGGGAAAACCTCCCCTATTTTCGTTAAATAAGGGTAGAGTCAGGCTCGTGACTCGAACAAAAACAAGCGCTTCTTGGGAGGCAACCCAAGCTTTATTTGTTTGTTTGTTTGTTTGTTTGTTTGATTTTATTTGTTTCCGTATGCAAGTTTTATTGTTATTGTTTGTGCTCATGTTTCAAAGTAAATTGTGAAAATGCTTTATTTTGTTTTTAACTTCGTCTTAACTACATATAAAGGTATTTTGCAAAAGATAAGTGTAAGGGAATCCAAATTTGTTTACAAGAACAAGATTGAACATGAATCATAACAATATTAAATTAACATACATATTAGTATTTGTTTGAGTCAAATGCTTGTATCGAGTCATAATGATGTTTTGCAGGAATTCCAGGAAGTAAGGTATAGGTTTTTCCCAAATTTTTCCAGAAACGTAACATGAGAATTCTGTCAGATCATTTCTGACGGCGTCAGGATTTACAACCTGACGGCGTCAGGTTTAATTTTCTGAAAATTTTTGAAAGTTTTGTTTTCATAAAAAGTTTTTATTAAATCTATAACTTATAATCTCCAGGAATCTGCAAAATAATCATTCCACAAGCATTATATCCTTATACAGATTTATCCCGCCGATGTTATGCAGGTTTTCGTGTTTGTTTTCTCAGGTTTAACAGGTTATTTTGGACAAGGAGATGTATGTGGAATCTAGCTTTTGGCGCTGCTTTAGTCTTGAAGCTTCAACATTACTTTGGAAGAAGATCTAACCATGTTACCACATTATCCACCGAGCGAATCAGGGGAGTATTTGATTTCATTCTTTTACCTTATTTACTTTTACATTTTGTTATTTGAACATTGGGGACAATGTTCATCTTAAGTGTAAGGGGGGGTAAAAATACGATACTTTAGAGAATACAATTGCACTTGATTTTTGTTTGTTTAATAGTAGATGTGTAAGAAAACTAAGAGAAATACCTGTTAGGGCAATTTCAGTGCCAAATTTAAAATTTTTTACAACATATAGGAGTGAAACTTTGATTCTAATAAGCATCTCACGGATAGGAGTTATATGACTAGCACAAAAACCGTACCACTAAAAAATTTTCCACCCCCAAATATGTGAGGTTCGCCCCTAGAATTGGTAGGAAAAGCATTTATGCTATGATGTGTGTACCGGTAGCACTTAGATTCTAGAACTTGCGTTAGGACCATTCCAAGGCCACAAGTGAGACTACATTCGTGTAGTTAGATTTACTACATGATAAGAGGCATTAGGATTAACCCATTGTTTTACACCTGTGTTTTTGTTATAATTACATTGGCTACATTGGTCAAGTAATTCTCCCACACCCTTTGCGTTGTACTAATTTTTAGTACACGATACCCCTAGTACACCCCTCAGAGCCTATCTTTTCGTTTCGACCTTTAAGCATTTTACTTAAAGGAAGAATTTGTTACACCCCACTTAAATGTACACCCAAATCGCCTTAGCCCACCTTGTATGCACTCATTTTTAGTGCATTATTGTGACAACATTTGTTTAAACCCAAGTTAATTATCTAATTGATTACATGGTTGCTAAGTCGAGTCATATCCTTGTACATATTGTTTTGGGACGATTGGGACTCATGGGTAAAGTACTAGTGTAATGGAGTAATGGGGAAGAACAACATTATTACCCCCATATCTATACTATCTAATAAACAAAGGTTTTGTACAAGTCCCCCTAAGCGCGCAGCATTAAAAACTCAATTAATATTATGATGTGGATTTCCTTATATAGTGTGTAAGTACAACTCTTTTTAAGCAGAAGAAAAACTAACCATCCCTATACACGAGTATAAAACAATCACTTTATTTTTGGAATTTCGTATACACCACTCATCAGTTTTCATATTATTTTTTGAAACAACTACTCCCCATTAATTCCTCCACATCCTCTACACGGTTTGTCAATGCCAGCAAAAAGTTTGAATAATGCTTCCTCTACACGTTGGATCTTAATTTGGGAAACTATCAAAAATCACCCATTAATTGAGCTCCAAATCTTCCTCTACACGATTTGGAGATGCCGGCCCATTTTTATCCCGTTATTGTAAGATCTCATTTTTTTATTATTAATTTTTTTTAAATTTTCGTGTAGATGATTATATTTTATTGTTGCATACTTTCGTTTGTGTTAATTCAATGTATTCATTGTAATATGAGTATAGATTAGTAAAGCCCCTATGGATTCGAATTTAATTGATTTTTATTATGAAACCCTAATAATTTTTGATTTGGGGAAAATCATAAACATTTTGTTTATTAGATTAATTTTTTTATTGAAATCCTAATATTATTTCCTAAATTTTGGTTTTTAAAATAAAAAAATTCAATGAAATCCTAATATTATTTCCTAAATTTTGGTTTTTAAAATAAAAAAATTCAATAAAATAAAATACTTTCCTAATTGTATGTGTTTGATCTATTCTAAATTTACGCTTTTTATTTTTAGGAACTATAATTCTATATAATTTGTTTAAGGAGTAGCGTTTCAATCACTCCAACTCCCATTTTCTCTACACGCTTTCAATTCTCTTACCACTTTCAATAACCAGAACAACCATGGCTACATATGTTTCAGGCTATATCAACGACTTATCGGCAGTTAAGGACAACATCAAACTTCGAGTGCGAATAGTAAGAAGTTGGATGCAGGACGTGTATGGCAGACCAGGACTAAAAAATTTGGAATTAGTGCTTATGGATGAACAAGTAAGTTTGTTATTATAATTATTCTAATGTTGTTTGTTAATGATTGAACTCAGTTACTAATTTTTTCCATTGTTATAATAATTTTCAACAGAGCACTAAGATGCAGGCTACTATGCGTATGGCATTGGTGAATGGGTTTAAGAAAATGGTTGAAGAGGGTACTGCTGTTATGCTTTCTCGATACAGTCTTGGGGAGATTCAGCCCAAGTATCGCATGGTCAACAAGCCACTTCGATTCAGTTTTTTGTCCAACACAATAATTGAACCGTGTCCTGATTTTACCGGTTCTGTTTATGGTTTTGATTTTAGAGCATTCAACACAATAGCGAATCTGTAGCAGGAAGAAGACGGGCAGTTTGGTACGTATCTCATAAGCTAATTTTCTTTTCATCTTATCTTGAAACTTTTTGGCTTATGTATGCTTATTATTACATGACATCTGCTACATCAATTTTCTAATGTGTTCTGGGTTTTGGAAATGTATATATCTGTGTTAATGACATCATTATATATAAATTTACACATTGCTTAGTATTCAAAATTTTGTACATGTATACGCCTATGTGTGTAAATATAACATGTTGTTTCTTTAGTTGATTAGGTAATATTCTAATGAAAACAGTTTCTGTAATTATTGTATATAAGTAACTTATGTTAGAAGCTGTTTGATGAAAACGTTATAATGAAAACAGTTTATAGGATATCTGTGTGTGTAAATGACATGTGGTTGGTTTTTGTCAATGTCTAATCACTTTATTTCTTTGTTGCATTATGGTTTTATGAATGTCTTTCTACCATCTATGTTATCGTGTAGATGTTATTGGACATGTGGTTGCTTGTGACGACTTAGACAACTACGATAAGAATGGCAGATCAGGCAAGAAGAAGCCGTTGACCATTGCTGACGCAGAGTTAGTATCCTAAACTGAGTCGTGTTTCTATGTACCTTTTTTTAAACTTTATAATTGGAGTTTGTTCTGCTTCTTAATGTCCAATGCTTTACAGTGGTAACGAACTCAGATGCACTTTGTGGGGTGCATATGCACAGCAATTTCAAGATTTTGTCGATACTTGCCTCAACCGTGGGAAGATCATGTTAATTCTTCAATTGGGCATGATGAAAATATGGGACGGTATATATAATTCATTTTACATGTGTTATTTTCCTATATATTATTCTACATAAATCTTATTAAATATGGTTTTTTTATAAATAGGCAAAATGGGAGTTCAAAATGGCTATAATGGGACAAGGCTTTTTCTTTTCAACGGGCATGAAAGCATTCCCAAAGAAGAATTTATGGATGTCGAGTTTTATAGGCTTCGGTCTGCTAACACTTTACAGGATTATACCTTTATTTCAATGCCATGCATCTATTTTGTCCCTCATATCGTTACTTATATATTTTGATTATTTTCAGTCTGTTTGCTGATAAGGATGATGCAATATCTGAAAATACGGCTTCCCGTATTTCGACTCAGTCCAAACATTCAACTAGAGATGAGTTTCTTAATAAGTTGCAGGTCAAAAACATTGTTGAGCTGCTTGATGTTGCTCAGGTTACACTTACTACCGCTACACAACTTTATAAAATATTGCATATCCTTTGGTAACCTAAACTTCAGTTTCTACCATTTTCAGGGTAAGGCGAGCGTAATTGTTGGAACAATTATTGCCATTCACGAAGAGGAGGGCTGGTGGTACCTCGGTTGCCGCAAGTGCAACAAAAAAGTGGTTAAAGAATCTCAGTTTGTAGACCTCGACGCCGAAACCAAACCCAAGTTTGGATATCAGCAAACACCTGATCAATGGACATGCACCAAATGTGCTAAGACCGTTACTGGGATAAAAACTGAGTAAGTGCTTTATCATTGTCTCTTATAAGTGAGATATTAATACGACAGTTAGTTGAAACCATCACCTTAAGATTTTTTTGGATTTGGTTGTTTTATTAGATTTCGTCTTCAGATTAGAGTCCAGGATGAGTCAGGCACGATATCCCTGTCGCTCTTTAACGATGAGGTGCAGGCAATGCTGGGTAGGTCTGCTTACCAGCTGTGCGACAAGTATGGATGCAAGGTAATGTAAACTTTATAACATATTTAAATTATCTACTTTTTTTGGGTTAATACAACATTATGGTCATCAACACATTCTTTTTTGCACTATTGAATGCTGAGGATCAAATCTTTCCAAAAGAGATTACTAACCTGGTTGGTAAGAAATACGCATTTAAAGTGGCTATTGACGAGCTCAACGCCAAAAAACTTTTGCCGGTCTTCACTGTTCTTTGTCTCACGGATGATGCTGAGATTATGAACTCTATCGTTGTCACGGCAACTCCTGTTAAGGTACTGTTTGTTCCAACAAGTTTTTCTATAACGCATTATATAATGTCGTACAACCTATTTATTCTTTAACTATTAATTTTTATATAGGACACTAAGGCGACCAGTTCATCATTCCCTGTTATAACTCCATTGGTAAGTGCATCTTAGTGTTTCATATTATCATGTTACTCTTATCAAAATGCATTTATGCTTAATAACAACTACTATACAGGATCTGGAATCTCAAACTGACGAAAATACTACACCAGTGGAGAAACAAAAGAGTGCAAAACGTGCGTCCGATGGGGACCCTGAAAGTGATTGTTCAAGCATTAAAAAACAGATCCTGGAGATTAAGATGGAGAAAGCCGCAACTCAAGATTAAGATGGAGAAAGCCGCAACTCAACATTTCTTTCTACTTTTTCCATTTTGAATAAGCATTATGAATTTTTTTTTCGTTTATTGTGATTTGGGAGTCCAGCTCACTTTTAGACATATGTTCCTACGTTTGGTCTGGTGGTTTACAGACATTTCTTTCTACTTTTTCCATTTTGAATAAGCATTATGAATTTTTGTTGATTTGAATAAGCATTATGAATTTTTCTTCCTACGTTTGGTCTGGTGGTTTTTGGACAGTTTGGATTGTTATTGTCAATGAGGAAACCCATTTAATACTTTATGACACTTTATAAACTATGGATTACTTTGTCTATGGTACTTTATCATGTGGTTTGTAGGTATATATGTGCAGGTTATACTTGACTTTATATCTATACACTCTATGTTTGTGTTTGCATTACAGCCTTTTCCAATCACCGAAAGAAGGAGATTCGCCAAGAATGTTGAATTTGTAAACAAGCATTTTGTTGTCTTGATGAATCGTCTGGTGACGACAAAGATAAATCCAATGAAGATTGCCAACATTTTGACAATACAGTTGGTTTAAAAGCTAAAAAATTAGTCCAAAATCAAAAGAAACAACATTTTCATGATCTTCAAAACTATGAGAAACAACATTTGTATCACTTTATTAAGGATGAACATAATTAGGAAATAAATGTACCTATATTAACATGATTGTAAATTATATTAACAACCCATCAAACAATAAAATTTTGAATCCATTCCAAAGTTGCCTAAGTATAACATAATTATCCACAATGAACCTATATTAACATGATTGTAAATCATCAACTTGCACACCAAACCTATATCTGTAGGAAAGCAAAGATTATACTTGACAGATCACAACAGAAACATATGTTAATCATAATACTTCCGAATACTGGAAAACAAGTTTAAAATAATTATTAAACCGTAAAGGAGTTTGGTTCAACACAGCCCATGAACTCCATTTGTAACCCTTTAATGCCATGGGTCTATGGTATGGTGTAACTAATCCTACTTTGGTACGAACCCTTCTGTTGTTTATCAAGTAAACATGTTTATTCCCATTAGTATAATAATGTGTTGGGCTCTTACCAAACCTCTCAATTTTACATTATTATCACACAAATTTCGGGCCCAACACATTATGCTCATAACATGTTGCCGAAACACATTGACAACCTCTATATTGGAGCACAAATCAACTAATTAGACCCATTTGAAGAATTATGCAACAAGTTATTCAAACTATGTTAAGTAATAATTTTTAAACAAAAGTTTTTTTATTTATACAAAACAATATTTGATGTAATCAACTCTCAACTAATATGTAATTTACACATAAAATAAAATATTTTACTAATCAATTCCTAATATATTTTCATCTTCATTTTATATATATATAAGGTCTCTTCATTCACACATCATTGACACACTTTTCTTAACATCTCATTATGGTGAACACTAACTCATCAAAGGTACACATGTATACGTACCAAACCATTTTTTGTTTGTTCCTTTTGAATTCATTTGTAAGTGGATTGTTTGTAGCTTACTTTAAATTTATTGTTATTTTTTTCCATGTAGCCAAACAACCAACAAGAAGACGCTAAAGCACCCAATCCTATATATGTGACCGGTAAAGAAAAATCGGTTGTCGATATTAGTGATGATGACGTTGTAAGAATTATGAGTATATATCTTTATACGCAACAAACAATTTTTTATTGTTGCTTTTGAATTCATTTGTAACCAGTTTCTTTGTAGCTTACTTTAAATTTATTGTTTTTGTTTATTTTTTCAATGTAGCCAATCAATCACGCTAAAGCACCGAATCCTATAGATGTGACCGGTAAAGAAAAATCAGTTGTCGAGATTAGTGATGATGACGTAGTAAGTATTATGACTATATATTTTCCCGTTAAATTGTATTTGTTTTATTTTGACATAAATAATGTAAACTTTATTATAGATGTAACTTAAATTTTAAATTATGCAGCCTGTCCCACTACCGCGAAAACGTGGTAGGTTGATGAAAGATGGCCATGTTGTAACTAAAAATGTTATTGATATTCCATCCTCTGACGACGGAACAAGGCGAACCATTGTCACAAAAAAAAATGACTCAAATGACGCTGACATTAAAACTAAACCTAAGGAGGTATATTAATTCCACAAAACATATAATTCTTTACATTTGTTGTAATTAAAAATCTTAATATGTAAAACATACTACTGATGGATCTTACTTAACTCTTTCACTTAGGAACTTGATGACGATGCTCCAATAAGTTTTAGTCGGTCAAACAAGAAAAGGAGGACGTCCTCATCAAATGCTCATCAAGTCAACGTTAGTGACAATGAGACGGATGACGAACCTGGTAATAGTTTTGAAGACAACACCGTTCACATAAGCGATATTTTTGAAGATCTTACTGATTCGGAAGATGGAATTGGTTTATCCGATCTTGAAACTAATTCCGACGAATCTGAAAATGAGACAGATGATGGAGCTGACTTATCCGACTTCATTGACGATAAAGATGCTCCTTCTGATGATTCGTCTGACGAAAGCGACGATGGACGATTTTTGATATTCAATACATTGTTACTCAACGTGGTCAGCCTTTTCTAAATAATCAAATGCTTTCGTCTTATTTTATTGGTATTTTATGCTGTTTTTTATGAACTCTTTTTATCTATTGCCTTATTTGTTGTTGACATTTTATGAAGCTTTTGATTTTACTTTTACTAATTCATTTATTTCCATTACCCCATTGTTAACAACTCCACGTCTATATATATAGCATGATACAGTTTCTATATATACAATATAATCAAAATAAACATATCTGCAAATATTGTAACATAAATATACAAAATAATAAAAAAACCCTTAAACCATCAAGGATCACCAACATGTACGTCTATATATACCGTCCCATAACAATTTACGTTTTATCCATGGCCTCATCAAACCCTAAAAACAATGAACAAGCAAAATCACCCGTTAGTGAGAAAAGTTTGAAATTCAAAGATCCAATCATTGCTGGCAACAACCCTGAAACCCAAGCAAAAACTGAACATGAGGTTCGTAAACAAGACAGTAAACGAATAGATTCTAAAGTTGACGAAGCAATGAGGTTTCTTGCATCAGTATTTGAAGAAGGTGATTCATGTGAGAATAATAAAGGTACTTAATATAAATGGTTTACTAAAATTAAATCGATATGTGTTTTTTTTCATCATAATTATTTGTATCTCTATGTTGTTTTGCTGTCATAGATGAGCTTGATGAATCCATTCTTCTTGACTGGCTTAAAGAAAATGTGGGTGATCTTGAAGAGTCTCGAAAGGTTCTGAATGGTGTTAATTCGAAGCTTTTAAAGACAGGTTCTTTGATCACCGAATTACGCGCGATGGGTCATGAGATAACTGATGATTACGTTGTCGATTTAAGCTTCTTTAGTCAGGATTGAACTTTCCACATATCGTTATGGTTCAACTGAGTTTTGTTATTTCACTTATCTTAATAAATGTATTCGGATATTAACATGTCTATGGAATTGTTTTATCTAATATTGTTATTTGTGCCTTCCTTTGAATTTACTTCTTATTATCAACGTATAACATATTATAAGATATTGATATTAAATCTTTTTTTTAATCTCAATAAATTACATTGAATATTATTGAAATCTATTAATACCGAATTTTACTTTACAAAAATAGAAAACTTGATTGTCAAAAATTATTAATGCTCATTGTTTCAATTTCAAATTTTGAGTTACATGTTACCCTAATCACACAACTATAAACTCCATACTCTTCTTTTAGACGACAACTACTCCTGTTACGTTATAATCATGGAACAAAACAAACAACCAGATTCAAGAAAACGTCAAAAAAAACAAGCGTCTTCCGGCCAAAACCCTCAATATACAAATCAGCAAAGTGTTGGTTTAACACACATACACACGAATCAAGGGTCAAACAGAAGAGTTCCTTTGTCAGATTTACTAACACCACCTTCAAGCAAAAGAGTTTCTTTGGCAGAGCTTCTCACATGTAACTTTATGTATCTGTATAAAACAACATGATATAGCTTCATATTATTGTAGCTAACTTTGTATGTATGTATTTAATAGATGATCCTCTAAAGGAAAACTTGCCTGCATCTTCGCAATCAAATACATCTTCAACACCACTGTCAAAGTTACCAGGTTTTAACTCTCAATACATTACTTTTGTTTGTCGAACAATTTCTTTATACACCTAATAAACTGATTTCAAATATGTTTCGCTATTCTTAATTTTGTTTGCAATTATAGGGTCATCTACTCACTCTACACGCTTGCAGCCAAGAACTCATAGTAGACTACCTCTTGCGGACTTAACAAATCGTAAGTTAGTTTTTCGCTGTGTTATATAAAACTACACCAGGGTCATAAAGTTTCATAAAGTTTTTTTATGATTTCAGGATTACCTTTTCAGACAACAAACAACATATTGCCCTTAAACAGTCACGTCCCGTTCGCACGATCCTCATCCCCATTGACTCCGTCACAGAATTTGCATGTTAACAGAAGTACAACTTCCACTTTTCAACCACAATTAGGTAACATATCTATTATTTATAGGATAGTAAATGGTTGATAATGTACTTAGGTGAAGCATTGTTGTAGTTTTTAACAAGTCCAGTGTATTTTCTTTTTATTAGGATCCCAAACATCTGTTGTTTCCAACACCACTGGCAATGGTCAGCATACAAACTTTGCATCTAATTCTTTGCCAAGAAGTGATCAACAAGCATCTACGTTTGCTGCACCACGAAAAAGACAGTCTCCTTTTAATCCTTTTTCAAACGGTATTATTAAATCATTCCATTCGCGTTTATGACTGCTACATTATATTTCTTCTATGTTCTTATTTAACAATATGTGCAAATAAGTTTATTTGACGAACAACATAAAATATAAATGAAATATCCAACATTCATGTCATTCCCAAAAATCTGGTAGGTCCTTTCGCACTTATGCCGAATCAACCAGGAAATGTTACAATGTGTCCTTCCTCTAATGCGTTCCTTAGAACTCCTCCCTCTGGAAGCTCAAATGGTAAGAAAAATATACATGTTTATTATGCAACATGTTTTTATTAAATTATATAATATGTCACTAAATTTCTTAATGTATTTATAGTATCTCCAACTCCACTTACTTCGACCACGAGTGCCAATGTTATTCGTAGTACAACCATGACTAATGATTCGCCAAGAAGTAGTAATCAAGTTACGCCGGCTCCCGGCACACGTACAAAACAAACTCCCCTAACCAATGTTTCAAATGGTAAGCTTTTAAGAAAATATATATTACCATTAGCAGCATTGTTATGTCTTTAAGTTGCTTTTAACTATGTCTTTTATGGGGTTTGCAGTTTCTTTCAACACACCTGCTGTTGTTCGTGTTAATCAACGAAATACCATCACATCAACACCTGGTGCTAACACAACCTATCCTGTCACAGCAACACGAAACTCAACATTTGAAGTAGGAGAATCATCAAGAAGGGCAAAGAGGACAAAGAGACCAGATTTACAGACTCGCACGCCAGTTAGATTTAATCTTAGTGTACATGATGGGGATGTGACTAAAGAATATGACAAATATGTTGGTGTATCCGAAGGTACTTCGCTTAAGTTGAATTTAATATCATTAAAAATTGTATATAATTGCCTAATATCACATTAAGATAAAATTTTTAATTGAAGAGTACTATGATATTGGTGATCCGTCGTTTGAGTGTACCGAATGTCATGCATTGGTATGGGAGGCAGAAGCAAGAAAAGGAAACGCTAATCCAACAAATAAATCATATAGTATATGCTGTGGCAAAGGAAAAGTTTTTGTCAAACAACCTCCCCCTGCTCCACAGCCGTTACATGATTTGTTTTTATAATGACGATGCAAGGAGTAGAAATTTCAAAAAAAATATTAGAACGTACAACAGAATGTTCGCGTTTACTTCCATGGGCGGAAAGGTGGATGATTCCATTAACAGACAAGGCCGTGCTCCATACGTATTTCGATTACATGGACAAACATACCATAGTATCGGTAGTTTGCTTCCCGAAGCAGGTGCTCCTCCAAAATTTGCACAGCTGTATATCTATGACACTGAAAACGAAACTGAGAATCGAGCAAAAGCGTTAAGGTAATTTGCGTTACTTAAGTTTTTATTTTCTTTATCCAAGTTGAGTAACACATGTTTTGTAATTATCTCAAATTACAAGTAATAACATATATCCTCTCATTTGCAGCGGGTCTTCGTCCTCCTCTACCACTCCAACTCCAAATGATCGTATTGATCGGAACATTATCGGCCAGGTAAGGGAGGTATTAGACACTGCCAGCGATTTGGTACAAACATTTAGAAGAGCCCGTGATCGGTACGACGAAGACAAAGAACAGAATATAAAAATCAAGCTCACTGCAAAGAGAGGAAAAGATGGACGAAATTACAACCTTCCAACTACCAACGAGGTTGCTGGTCTTATTGTAGGTGACTTCGATACATGTGTAGAAGATAGAGATATTGTGATTGAAAAACATCGTGAAGGTTTGGAACGTATCAACATTTTCCATCCTATGTACCTTCCTTTGCAATACCCTTTGTTGATGCCTCGATCGCAAGATGGTTATTATTTGGGTATACCACATCAAAAGAGACGTGGCAAACGCCTTATTCGGTCAGAAAGCTCAGATCCGTCCAACGACAAGAAGGACAAAACAGTTACTATGAGGGAGTGGTTTGCTTTTCATATACAGGATCATCCCAATCAAGAAAACTTATTTACGCGTGGAGGTCGTTTGTTTCAGCAATTTGTTGTGGATGGTTACACTATGCTCGAGACGGAACGTTTGTTTTTCCATCGATCAAAACAGACAAAGCTTAGGTGTGATACGTATTCAAACATTCGTAAGAGCATTGCGGATGGTAATAACGACCCAACAAAGCTTGGAAAGCCAGTCATCTTACCTTCTACATTTACCGGCAGACCAAGGTACATGAAACAGAACTATATGGATGCCATGGCGTTGTGTAGATGGTATGGCTGCCCAGATTTGTTCATAACCGTAACTTGCAATCCTAACTGGCCGGAGATTGCAAGATATATGCGAGAGCATAACCTTTCTGCCACAGATCGCCCTGATGTGATGACAAGAGTGTTTAAGATCAAACTTGACCAGTTAGTGAAGGATTTCAAAGAATTACGTTTATTTGGACGCGTTCAAGCAGGTACTATACGTAACAATTTACTAAATATTAATACGTTTAGTATAAATTTTATTTGATCTCCCAAATTTTATACAATTCTACTTTTGAAAATTACGGTAACAATATTGTGCAGTGGTGTACACCGTTGAGTTCCAAAAGCGAGGACTTCCGCACGTACATGTTTGTTTGTTCTTGCACAAGGACGACAAGGTTCCCAATGCTGATCAGATTGATCAATACATTTCCGCCGAGATACCAGATAAAGATGATGACCCGGATTTGTACAAGTTAGTTACTGATTTTATGATGCATGGTCCTTGCGGGGAAGATGATCCAAAACAGGTGTGTATGGATGGGGGTCAATGTACTAAGCACTTTCCAAAAAAATTCACACAACACAGCTCAGTTGACGCCGATGGCTATCCCATTTATAGAAGACGGGACGATGGAAAATATGTGGAAAAGAATGGCCATCAGTTGCATAATGGTTATGTTATTCCGTACAATGCTACACTTCTAAAACGTTATCAATGCCACATTAACGTTGAGTGGTGTAACCAGACCGGTTCAATCAAATATTTGTTTAAGTATATCAACAAAGGTCCTGATAGAGTGTCGGCACAGTTGTATGACCCGGTTACCACACCTGAAGGTGAACAAGTTGATAAACCTGTTGATGAGATTAAAGCGTACTTAGATTGCAGGTAACATTCTCTTTAATTATTTTATGTATAGTTCCTTATTTAACCGGTTCAATCTATTTTATGCATCAAATTTTCCTAACAAGTTATAGGGTGTTTGATCTATATCGTGCCATCACTAATGCTTCATTTTCGGTCAGGTGATCTACTTTAGATGGATCCGTAGACATAATACAAAATGATATTTGCACATTTAGTTGATGGTTAAGTCGGTATAATGATTTGCAAATATAGTTGAAAATTGCAGTAGTTAAGAAACATGTACTTAAATTCGAGTTAGAAGTTTTGGTCAAAGAAGTTCAACATGTAAACCAAATCAGTTCTAAGAAGAGTCTTATAATTAGATCCAACATTCATATACAACAAAACTTTTCCGGTATCTAACAAGTTAATGAATGAGCTTAAAAAAAAGCCTACAACTGAGCTTATAAAAGCTTTGTTAATGTCTACTTCCTTATTTAACCGGTTAAATCTATTTTAATGCATCAAATTTTTGTAACAAATTATATGGTGTTTCATCTATATCGTGCCATCACTAATGCTTCATTTTTAGTCAGCTGATCTACTTTAGCTGGATCAGTAGACATAATACAACGGATATTTGCACATTTAGCTGATGCTTAAGTAGTTCTAACGATTTGAAAACATAGTTGGAAATTGCAGTACTTGAGAAACATGTATTTAATTTCCACTTAGAACTTTTGGTCAAATAACTTCAACATGTAAACCAATTCAGTTAAAATAATAGTCTTATAAATACAATGGACTTTCATATGCAACACACCTTTTTCGGTATATAACAAGTTAATCACATTAATGCGTCGTCGGATTGCAGGTACCTATCTGCGTGTGAGGCGGCATGGAGGATATTTGGTTTTGAGATTCATTATAGAACACCGAACGTTGAGAGGCTATCCTTTCATCTTGAAGGTAAGGAGTCAGTTGTGTATGATGAAAACGCAGACCTTGAAGTTTCTATTCAAAAGCCAACAGTTGGTGTTTCTATGTTTGATGGTTGGATGAAAATGAATCAAAAATTTCCACAAGCAAGGGAGTTAACGTACGCTGAGTTTCCTACAAAATATGTTTGGAACTTACAAAAGAGAATGTGGACGTATAGAAAGCAAGGTAAAGCTATAGGAAGAATTCATAATGTTCCTATAGGAACAGGAGATGCTTACTATTGTAGGATGCTGTTGAACAGTCGTAAAGGATGTCGATCGCACGCTGAGATTAGAAAAGTTAACGGTGTTGTTTATCCTACTTACAAAGAAGCTTGCTATGCAGCGGGCCTTTTGGAGGATGATAATGAGTATGTTGAAAGTATCAAAGACGCAGCCCATTGGGCATCCGCTGAACATCTTCGTGAACTCTTTGCAACATTGCTGTCTCAAAAGGAACTTAGTACACCTCTGACTGTTTGGATGCAAACATGGCATTTGCTCTCAGAAGATGTTCAATACAAGAGAAGACAGATTTTACGCATTCCAGGTATAACTTTGAAACAAGCTGTGTTACTAATATCTTTTATGCATCTTTAATTGAAATTATAATCTTATAAAACAGTCAAGTCATACCTTTTTTTTAGCTACCAAAAGGTTATCTTATGCAACACTTCTGAGATGCTTTATATTAATATCTTAACGTTAAGTCATACAGTTAAGTAAGTGATGTTTTCTATTAATAATCTTAAAATTAAAGGTTATCTGATACAACACTTCTGACCATGCAACATTTTTAGTTACCAAAAGGTTATAAAACAGTTAAGTCATGTTTTCTATTAATAATCTTATAAAACATTTAAGTCATGGATTATTGATGTTACATCTTATCTTTTAATAATCTTGCTCTTAATTAGCTAACCACATGTCGTTTGTTTTATGCAGACTTGATTCTTGGTGATGAGGAAAAAAAGAATATAGCTTTGTACTATATTGAACAACTATTGCGATCAAGAGGCACTACTTTGAGGCGTTGGCCTGAGATGCCTTATCCGGATGACCGATACATAACTGAATTTGGTAACCGGCTTATATATGATGAGACGGACTACAATCCAATAGAGATGGAATCTGAATATCAACGTTTGTACGCTTTATTGACTCCGGAACAAAAGGGTGTGTATGACACCATAGTGAACTCTGTTGATAGTGCAACAGGAGGAGTCTATTTTGTTTATGGTTACGGTGGTACCGGGAAGACGTTTTTGTGGAAAACACTTGCAGCCGGCATTAGAAGAAAAGGTGATATAGTATTGAATGTAGCATCCAGCGGTATTGCATCTTTGTTAATGTCGGGAGGTCGGACTGCTCACTCAAGATTTCATATTCCAATAAATGTTGATGAGACCTCCACTTGCTCAATAAGTGCACAAAGCGATCTAGGACACATGCTAAAGAAGTGTAAGCTTATTATATGGGATGAAGCGCCCATGGCAAATAAGCTTTGTTTCGAGGCCTTAGATCGGTCTTTGAGAGATATACTTCGATAAGAGCCGGTATGACACGTGTGATGAGCCTTTTGGAAACACGACCATGGTGTTTGGTGGTGATTTTAGACAGGTTCTTCCTGTCATTCCAAAAGGATCTCGGCAAGATATTGTTGGTGCTTCCTTGAAGCAATCTTACTTATGGGATTACTGCAAAGTGCTTAAGCTAACAGCCAACATGAGGCTTACTGTGGGATCACGCCCTGAAGATGTCAGTGAAATAAGGGAATTTGCAGAGTGGATCCTCAAAGTTGGAGATGGCAAGCTTGGAGGACCAAATGATGGAGAGGTTGAGATAGATGTGCCGGAAGACATTCTAATAGATGAGTCTGATGATCCAATAGCATCTATTATCGACTTTACTTATCCAAACATTTTGGATAACATACATGATCCGGAGTACTTCCAAGAAAAGGCGATTCTTGCTCCCACCAATGAAATTGTCGACACTATAAATGATCATTTGCTGGACAAGTTTCCAGGTGAAGAAATGGTCTACCTAAGTTGCGACAACATCGATAAAAGTGAGCGTGGCACCGTCATAGATCAGGCCATTTTCTCGCCTGAATTTATCAATGGACTGAACTTCTCAGGTGTTCCAAACCACAGGCTTGCTTTAAAAGTGGGAGTACCGATTATGTTGTTAAGAAATATAGATCAAGCCAATGGTTTATGTAACGGAACAAGACTGCAAGTGCTTAAATTAACAAGAACATCTATTCAGGCGCAGATCATTAACGGAAACAACTTTGGAAAAAAGGTTATTATACCAAGGTTGCGAATTACTCCGTCGGATAAGCGTTTACCTATTAAGATTGTCAGAAAGCAGTATCCTATATCTGTTTCTTTTGCAATGACAATCAACAAAAGCCAAGGTCAATCGCTTTCTAAAGTTGGTTTATACTTGCCACGTCCTGTTTTCACACATGGACAACTCTACGTTGCTGTTTCAAGAGTGAAGAGCAAAAAAGGTTTGAAGGTTGTTGTATGTGATAATGAAGGTAATATCTCAAAAACTACAACCAATGTCGTGTATAAAGAAGTTCTTGAAGGTCTATGATCCTATAAAAGCTATGTAGAAGATACACATTTACCATTTGACCCGGAAAAAACTCCAACCTTTCATTGTTAGCATTTTATGAATATTCAACTTTTAATTCATGTAACGTGTGAACATTGGCCTTATTTTAATGTAACATGTTTACGTTTGTTGTTTTGATTAAAATTCCATTTGCCGTTTACTTTTATTGATGTTCCAAGAGTAAAAAGTCAGAAAGTGTTTACGCGTTGTCTCATTCTTTATTTCATATATTAAATACAACATGTTTACGTTATCCCTTTTCTTATCATCTCATTCCCTTTTTCTTTAAAAACAACCCGGTGTCAACGGGTCAATAAGCTAGTGTGCTAAATATTTTAAAAAAGTACTCCAAGTGTTTTGATTATCTTAATTCGAGTCATTAGAATAGTATTTGTAAAGTTATGTAAAAGTTCAAGTGTAAGGGGAATGCAACGCCCCTATGATGTATTATTTTGGATGGTAGGGCAAAAGTGTATGCAAAAAAAAAAAAAAAAAAAAAAAAAAAAAAAAAAAAATAAAAAAAAAAATGAGAAAAAGAAAAAAAAAATAGAAAAAGAAAACAAAAATAGAAAAAACATACGGACTACCATCCCGTTTCATTTTATGTTTATTTTATGTTTTTGATTATTTTGTTTTTAGCTTAAGATCGAGTCAAGTCTTGGCTTAGCAACATTGTATAGTACATGTAATTAATCAAGATCTTTAACTCGCCACCAGTAAAATATCCCTTATCCAAGCCTATGGTAATCTATTTGCTATGACAGGTAGTGAGAGATAATATCCGTTTTCATTTATGAGATTTATTTTGATGACACTTGAGAGATGTGAGTATCTAAACACTACTTGTGAGGTGCTAGTTTGTAATCTCCGTGCTTATTATGATTAAAGTGGAACGACTATTTGTTGTAATTACTTTTATATTAGCATTAAATGACCCCTAACTTGTATTTTGATTAGAATAAAAGCGCATTTGCTTGAGGACAAGCAAATCTCAAGTGTAAGGGTATTTGATGAAGCGAAAAGTGTACCGCTTTTAGGGGGTCATTTAAGCCCTAAATCGTATTTATTTGATCAAATATTGCCCTAAATCGTTCCTTTAGTCATTTTAGGTACTTTGGAGAAGAAATCTGGAAAAGGAAGCATTTTGGACATTTTTGGAGCATAAAAGTGAAGAAAACGGCAAAGTCTCAAAATTACGCTAGAAAGTACCTTTAACGGCGTCAGGAATTGGTCCAGACGGCGTCATGGCTTGGCAAAAGTGGTGGATGTGAAAATTACTCATGATAAGCCAGAGAATTTTGCATGAAAAATCTGACGGCGTCACCCTTTAATGTGATCAAGGTCGTCACGGCTTAAGCTAAAGAGGGACGGCGTCAAGCACTAATCTGACGGCGTCAAGCCTTGATAAGCCAGCGCGTATTTTGGAGGTCTAAAGAGGGACGGCGTCAGGAAGGCCATCCGGGAACCCTAAAAGCGGCGAGGTGACGGCGTCAGGATCTACAACGTGACGCCGTCAGCCCTTAAACTCTATATATAGTTTTGCAATTTTTTGTCATTAGTGTGGAACTTTGTGTGTAACCTTTTGGGAGGAAACCCTAAGACAATTTTAGCAGCTTTTTCAAGGCTTTTTGCCTTGAGATCTTCCATGTTACATTGAAGATAAGTTATCAATTAATCATTCAATATGTCTATGTGTTGTTTGATTCTATCTTGTTCTTGTCTTTTATTTAACATGCTAGGCTAGGTTTTCTTTGTGTTTGCTTAGATCTAATGAAACCTAGCTATTGATTGTTGGTTATTAGTGTGTTATTAATTGTATTGGATGATTGTTCATCTATGTTAGGCTTAAGAAAACTGGCTAACTTCCTATTCGGTAACTTGCTTGAACGTCTTAAGAAACATGAACCAATGCGTACTAAGGTTTTTATGGTTGTATTTAATGCATGAGCGAATTCTAGTGATCCCATGTTAGGAGCTTCTTAGCCGGCTCGACATAGGAGTGAAGTAGGAGCTTATAGAGTTGGGGAAGTACGTACGCCACCCCACGATTGGTATTAAGGAATACACCCGTCATCCACGCGATTAATACACACTAATCAACCGGTAAAAGATAGTTAGGGAGTAAGGAAATCTAAGTAAACACATTTCTCTCCACATAAGTTTCATCAACCTTTTCATTTTCTGTTATTTTATTTTATTTGCATTCGTAGTAATTTGGGTTAGTTGACTAGCAACTAATTCCGCCCACTCTTTCAAACTCGAGATTTTAGTTGCTTTCATAAAAATATAAAAACATAAAAAGAATCTTCTCTCACCCCTAGACCTATTAGAGTAGTTTTTCAATCCTAACGACACTATTCCCTGTGGAGAACGATCAATCCCCCGTACTTACCACTACACTATACTACATCGGTCAGGTACACTGCCTGGTGGGGTTGTAAGCCTCTTGAGATCCCTCGAGAGGTAAAACCTGTTGTAAGGTCGCAAAACCATGCATCAAGTTTTTGGCGCCGCTGCCGGGGAATAGTTATTGTTTAGGTTGAGATTTTTATTTTATTAGGTCTACTCACTAGATTCCTTTCTAGTGGGATTTTTATTTTATTTTTCTAAGATTTCTTTAGTCTATCTTTTTCTTTGTGCCCTTTGTTTGTAAAACCATTTTTTATTTGTCACTATGGCGGATGAAATTCCATTTAGATCATTGACAATAGAGGAACAATTACTTTACACGGATAGATTTGCTTCCTGTTGTTCCAATGAATTTTTAAGTGATCTTAGATATATACAAGAGGAGATGGGTGTAAAGTTTGATAGGTTTGATGAATTATGTGCATGTGCGGCTTCTATTAAACAATCATTGTTAGGATCAACTCCTTTTAGTGAAACCCTTTGGAAAAAATTTGAGGAAAGCTTCCTAACCGTGAACCATAAGTTGAATGAATTGATGGGTTTATATACATCACAACTTGAGGAAACAAATGAGGAGGATTTATCCAACTATAGGTACCATGAGCAAGAAGACCTAGTTTTTAAGAACATGGACCTTGAATTGGACCAAGATTGTGAGATGGTTAGTGTTGAACTACCTAGTTGCATGAGTGGGATAGATTTCACCAAAACATATGACACGCATGAGGAATCCTTTAGGCAATTGGTACATAGTAATCAAGTTGAATATTACTATGAATCGGACTTAGAATTTCAAATTGCTAGAGAAGGATTTGAGATACTTAGGAATGTGTTTGGGTTAGATCCTACCAAAACACATGATGAACATATAGGTGATTTAGATACTATGGAGAATGAGGTTAGAAATGCAAGACCACCAAGTACCCCACAAGTCCTACCATCATTTGAGGCACACACACCGCCCGTGACTTACCCGGAAGAAGTAGAAGAGACTTTAGGAATCCCGATGGAGGTAGAACCTTTGAACCAAACACAACTAGAGGATATAGGTTTGAATGCTTATAGTGATCACAACCTTACTCTTAGTTCTAGGGGATTTCCTATTTTTGATGAACCGGAGCCTCAACCAAAACCGTTACCTAATCTTCGATTGTTAGATGTGAATTTAGGAATTAAAAAAGGTCCCGATCCACCCATCAAACCATGTAATCCGGGTAATGTTAAGATTAAGGTAGTAGACTCTAGGCCATGTGGAGTAGAAGCTAATATAGGAGTGAACCATGACCTTACATACTTACATCACCCATTCATGATTGATCACAAGAAACATTATGGGTTTAAACCGGGTTTATTAGGTCAAGATGGATTCCCAACTAGGAATCTCTCGAAGTTGATAGAAGATGATCCCTTTTTAGGAGAAAACTTTAATTCACCCATTGACCAAAGTGAACTAGGTAAGGTTATGATGAAAGGAGCACACCCCTTTGAGTATATAATTCATCCACCACTCTCTCCTCACGTGGCATATTTCCACCCTAAGGGTGTGTATCGCTACTTCCACCCGCACTTAATCCTAAGTGTAGGGAAAACCTCCCCTATTTCCGTTAAATAAGGGTAGAGTCAGGCTCGTGACTCGAACAAAAACAAGCGCTTCTTGGGAGGCAACCCAAGCTTTATTTGTTTTTTTGTTTGTTTGATTTTATTTGTTTCCGTATGCAAGTTTAATTGTTATTGTTTGTGCTCATGTTTCAAAGTAAATTGTGAAAATGCTTTATTTTGTTTTTAACTTCGTCTTAACTACATATAAAGGTATTTTGCAAAAGATAAGTGTAAGGGAATCCAAATCGGTTTATTAGAACAAGATTGAACATGAATCATAACAATATTAAATTAACATACATATTAGTAATTGTTTGAGTCAAATGCTTGTATCGAGTCATAATGATATTTTGCAGGATTTCCAGGAAGTAAGGTATAGGTTTTTCCAGAAATTTTCCGGAAACTTAACATGAGAATTCTGTCAGATCATTTCTGACGGCGTCAGGTTTAATTTTCTGAAAATTTTGAAAGTTTTGTTTTCATAAAAAGTTTTTATTAAATCTATAACTTATAATCTCCAGGAATCTGCAAAATAATCATTCCACAAGCATTATATCCTTATACAGATTTATCCCGCCGATGTTATGCAGGTTTTCGTGTTTGTTTTCTCAGGTTTAACAGGTTATTTTGGACAAGGAGATGTATGTGGAATCTAGCTTTTGGCGCTGCTTTAGTCTTGAAGCTTCAACATTACCTTGGAAGAAGATCTAACCATGTTACCTCTTTATCCACCGAGCGAATCAGGGGAGTATTTGATTTCATTCTTTTACCTTATTTACTTTTACATTTTGTTATTTGAACATTGGGGACAATGTTCATCTTAAGTGTAAGGGGGGGGGGGGGTAAAAATACGATACTTTAGAGAATACAATTGCACTTGATTTTTGTTTGTTTAATAGTAGATGTGTAAGAAAACTAAGAGAAATACCTGTTAGGGCAATTTCAGTGCCAAATTTAAAATTTTTTACAACATATAGGAGTGAAACTTTGATTCTAATAAGCGTCTCACGGATAGGAGTTATATGACTAGCACAAAAACCGTACCACTAAAAAATTTTCCACCCCCAAATATGTGAGGTTCGCCCCTAGAATTGGTAGGAAAAGCATTTATGCTATGATGTGTGTACCGGTAGCACTTAGATTCTAGAACTTGCGTTAGGACCATTCCAAGGCCACAAGTGAGACTACATTCGTGTAGTTAGATTTACTACATGATAAGAGGCATTAGGATTAACCCATTGTTTTACACCTGTGTTTTTGTTATAATTACATTGGCTACATTGGTCAAGTAATTCTCCCACACCCTTTGCGTTGTACTCATTTTTAGTACACGATACCCCTAGTACACCCCTCAGAGCCTATCTTTTCGTTTCGACCTTTAAGCATTTTACTTAAAGGAAGAATTTGTTACACCCCACTTAAATGTACACCCAAATCGCCTTAGCCCACCTTGTATGCACTCATTTTTAGTGCATTATTGTGACAACATTTGTTTAAACCCAAGTTAATTATCTAATTGATTACATGGTTGCTAAGTCGAGTCATATCCTTGTACATATTGTTTTGGGACGATTGGGACTCATGGGTAAAGTACTAGTGTAATGGAGTAATGGGGAAGAACAACATTATTACCCCCATATCTATCTATACTATCTAATAAACCAAGGTTTTGTACAAGTCCCCCTAAGCGCGCAGCATTAAAAACTCAATTAATATTATGATGTGGATTTCCTTATATAGTGTGTAAGTACAACTCTTTTTAAGCAGAAGAAAAACTAACCATCCCTATACACGAGTATAAAACAATCACTTTATTTTTGGAATTTCGTATACACCACTCATCAGTTTTCATATTATTTTTTGAAACAACTACTCCCCATTAATTCCTCCACATCCTCTACACGGTTTGTCAATGCCAGCAAAAAGTTTGAATAATGCTTCCTCTACACGCTGGATCTTAATTTGGGAAACTATCAAAAATCACCCATTAATTGAGCTCCAAATCTTCCTCTACACGATTTGGAGATGCCGGCCCATTTTTATCCCGTTATTGTAAGATCTCATTTTTTTATTATTAATTTTTTTTAAATTTTCGTGTAGATGATTATATTTTATTGTTGCATACTTTCGTTTGTGTTAATTCAATGTATTCATTGTAATATGAGTATAGATTAGTAAAGCCCCTATGGATTCGAATTTAATTGATTTTTATTATGAAACCCTAATAATTTTTGATTTGGGGAAAATCATAAACATTTTGTTTATTAGATTAATTTTTTTATTGAAATCCTAATATTATTTCCTAAATTTTGGTTTTTAAAATAAAAAAATTCAATGAAATCCTAATATTATTTCCTAAATTTTGGTTTTTAAAATAAAAAAATTCAATAAAATAAAATACTTTCCTAATTGTATGTGTTTGATCTATTCTAAATTTACGCTTTTTATTTTTGGGAACTATAATTCTATATAATTTGTTTAAGGAGTAGCGTTTCAATCACTCCAACTCCCATTTTCTCTACACGCTTTCAATTCTCTTACCACTTTCAATAACCAGAACAACCATGGCTACATATGTTTCAGGCTATATCAACGACTTATCGGCAGTTAAGGACAACATCAAACTTCGAGTGCGAATAGTAAGAAGTTGGATGCAGGACGTGTATGGCAGACCAGGACTAAAAAATTTGGAATTAGTGCTTATGGATGAACAAGTAAGTTTGTTATTATAATTATTCTAATGTTGTTAGTTAATGATTGAACTCAGTTACTAATTTTTTCCATTGTTAGAATAATTTTCAACAGAGCACTAAGATGCAGGCTACTATACTACATCGGTCAGGTACACTGCCTGGTGTGGTTGTAAGCCTCTTGAGATCCCTCAAGAGTTAAAACCTGTTGTAAGGTCGCAAAACCACGCATCATTCACCATGGTAGTGATTGTACTAAAAGAACTAGCTAGTCCAAAAGCAAACGGCTATTTGGTAAACACTACTCAAATCCGTTGATAGCTGATGATTTGCTAAAAATCATATGGTTATCAATGTACCATGGTTTCTTAAACCTAAACATTGGCTACTCCAGAGTTAATGGCTTTGGTAAAGAGACATCAAAATCCATTAAGTTTTCAATGATTCACCTCTCAAAGGAGTTAACACACCTGGAAGTGATGAGAATAGTATGAAACTTTTAAGATCTGATGTACCTATTGCCAATATGATGCTGAGTTGCTGAAAAGATAAGTTGCTGAAAAGAATTGTTGCTGATGAAGATTGAAGATACTGATTGCATTGATGAAAAGAAAACAACGAGACAGACTTCAAAGATACAACCTTTCCTTGAAGATAAAGTGTTGAAGTTAAATACAAAGGAATTAGAAATCAAGCAAGTAGAATTCAAGTTAGGGGAGGATTGTTGGGCTATAAAGTTAAAGTACTGCTGGAATATCAAAGTACTGCTGGAAGTCAAAGTACTGCTGTTCGTTGAAGGACTATTATGCAAATATGTTTAAGGACTAATGTGTAATTCTAGAATGTTCGTATTAGATTAGAGTTATAATTAGAATTACTTGTCGTTCAAGTATTGTAAACCGACTAGGCTTTTCCTTGTGCCTATAAAAGGATCCCTAGGTTGGCATTAGAGATACAGTTTTAGAGAGACAAGTTCATACGAATATTAGAAGCTTATTAGAGTATTAGTGATTAGAGTTTGTTAGTGAATCTGTGTAAAGAGCAGGTTCAAGGTTTTAATAATATTCGAAGTTGTTTATTAATTCTTCTTAGCTTTGCTAAAGTAGATTCCGCATACTTAGCAAAGTATATCACTGTTTCATCATTAACAGTTTTGAATTTATTCAAAGTTGTTAAACCGTAGACAAGCTACAAGTTAGTTTGGTCAGGAAGAAGATGTTATAGCTTATACTAACAGTGATGATGAAACAATTGCTGACATTATGATTAATATGTCAAGTCAAAGAGGCATCAGTATTCATGAGGTTGAACAACAACATCATACTTTTTCTCAACCTACCCGGGAGTTAAATCCAAAAGATAAAGGTAAAGGGATCATGGTAGAAAAGAAGAAGAAGAAGCTGACATTGACACAGTTAAGAGAAATTCAGATTGCCAAAGGTGAGGAAGCAGCTAGACTATTGCAAGCTAAGATAGATGCTTAAGAATCTAGGAAGCTTATTGTTCAAACACAAAGGCCAATTAGTAAAGCTAGAGAAAGGAATGATATGATGGCTTATCTGAAAGGTCAAGGATATACAGGTTTGGTGAAATTGACATATACAGAGATGAAGGATCTGTATGATGCTGTTAGGGAAGCTATAGAAAAGGATCTTGCAAGCATTATTTCGTTTGAAGATAAGGAGCTTGAAGATAGAAGAAAGGAAATAGCTGTTACAAGGAGCTCAAAGAGGAAAAGAACAACTGATGAACAGCCATCAAAGAAGTTCAAGGATGCATTTGAATTAAGAACAGACACAGTTGATGAGCTAAGGAATTATCTTAGAGTTGTTGACTTTGAACATCCAAAATTAAAAGAAGATGCTGATAAGAAGTCCAAGATATCTACTTTTTCAGTTGTAGAATCACAAGAAGGAGATTATCGGATCTTTCATAGACAAGATGGAAGTTTTAGAGTATTCAATTCGTTATGGGATATACTACATCTGATTGACAGAGATGATATGCTTCAGTTATATCTCCAAGTAAAAACTTACTTTGAGCATATTCCACCACAAGGAGTAGGTTTGATATTGCTAGGAGATCTCACAACCATCTGGGAAACAGAGGAAACAAAGGATAGTACTTTGTGGGAAAATCAAGAAAACTGGGAGATTAACAGATGGAGATTCTTTGAATCAGTTGGAATACACGTTTTGGAGTTAGAGGATGGCACTATGATTCATATGCTAGCAGAACAGAGATATCCACTCACAAGAGATCTGATGATCAGGATGCTAGAGCATGGCATGGAAGTGGAACAAGAGAATGAAGTAGCATTGATGGTCATAAAATTGTTCATCAAGTGGACAACTGAAGTTGAAGATTAATGCATAACTACTGGTATGATTTAATTATTATATAAATCTTTTGAAAAATAAGTACTTTCTTTAAAGTACTGCTAGTCAAACAGTACTTTCTCAAAGTACTGCTTGCAGCATGAAACCAGTAAAGTCTTTTGATAAAATCAGTAATTTTTGATAAGTGCAAAAACATTTTGAAGCACAAAGATTAAACAGCAACAAATGGTTTTGAAAACAACAACATGGTGTTAGTACTTGTACTACACAACAAATGGTAATCAACTCACCATATTTAATAAACAAGAAAGAGTTTGACTCATCATGAGGGTACGGCTCTGATGTGATTATCAAATCTGTTTTTAGTTGACAATTTACTAAAAATTGTATGGTTTTCAACTCACCATATCTATGTTAGTGAAGAGTTGGCTAGCCTACAAGATAATGGCTTGTATTAATGGCTGTGGAAAACCATTATATGGTAATTAGTTCACCATGGTAGTGATTGTACTAAAAGAACTAGCTAGTCCAAAAGCAAACGGCTATTTGGTAAAGACTACTCAAATCCGTTGATAGCTGATGATTTGCTAAAAATCATATGGTTATCAATGTACCATGGTTTCTTAAACCTAAACATTGGCTACTCCAGAGTTAATGGCTTTGGTAAAGAGACATCAAAATCCATTAAGTTTTCAATGATACACCTCTCACAGGAGTTAACACACCTGGAAGTGATGAGAATAGTATGAAACTTTTAAGATCTGATGTACCTATTGCCAATATGATGCTGAGTTGCTGAAAAGATAAGTTGCTGAAAAGAATTGTTGCTGATGAAGATTGAAGATACTGATTGCATTGATGATAACAAAACAACGAGACAGACTTCAAAGATACAACCTTTCCTTGAAGATAAAGTGTTGAAGTTAAATACAAAGGAACTTGAAATCAAGCAAGTAGAATTCAAGTTAGGGGAGGATTGTTGGGCTATAAAGTTAAAGTACTGCTGGAATATCAAAGTACTGGTGGAAGTAAAAGTACTGCTGTTCGTTGAAGGACTGTTATGCAAATATGTTTAAGGACTAATGTGTAATTCTAGAATGTTCGTATTAGATTAGAGTTATAATTAGAATTACTTGTCATTCAAGTATTGTAAACCGACTAGGGTTTTCCTTGTGCCTATAAAAGGATCCCTAGGTTGGCATTAGAGATACGGTTTTAGAGAGACAAGTTCATACGAATATTTGAAGCTTATTAGAGTATTAGTGATTAGAGTTTGTTAGTAAATCTGTGTAAAGAGTAGGTTCAAGGTTTTAATAATATTCGAAGTTGTTTATTAATTCTTCTTAGCTTTGTTAAAGTAGATTCCGCATTCTTAGCAAAGTATATCAGTGTTTCATCATTAACAGTTTTGAATTTATTCAAGGTTGTTAAACCGTAGACAAGCTACAAGTTAGTTTGGTCAGAGTATATCGATCCAATAAGTGGTATTAGAGCTTGTGTGGAGACTCTGATTAAGAAGAAACCCTTAAAACCGATTTATCAACAAACCCTAAACAATGTCGACTGAAGCTACACCAATCCCATCCATCACCTCACTCAGAATTCCTATCATCAAGAAGGGAGAATATGACCTCTGGAACATGAAGATGAGGCAGTACCTTGCTATTACAGACCATGCTCTATGGGATGTGATTGTCAATGGTAATGTTGTTCTTGACGAACCTGTACATGTTGAAGGACAACCCAAACCACCTCAACTAACCTTGCCAGCAGCTACAAAGAGAAATCAAGATAAGGCTCTCAATATACTGTTGTCTGCTATTCCTGATGGTCACCTACTAAAGTTCCATGATGCTAAGGATGCAAAGCAATTGTGGGCTGCGATCAAGACAAGATTTGGAGGTAATGATGCTTCAAAGAAGATGCATAGAAACTTATTGAAACAACAGTTTGAAACTTTCACTGTTGGTGAAAGAGAAAGTCTTGATGCTGCCTATGACAGATTCCAAAATCTACTTAGTATGCTAGAACTGTATGAAGCCGAGGTATCTGTTGAAGATGCAAATTTAAAGTTCTTAAGGAGTTTGCCATCTGTCTGGCATGTGGTTGCTACTATGATTAGAGGACAACCTGGATTGGAGTCTATGGACTTTGATGATCTCTACAACAATTTGAAAGTGTACGAGCAAGAGATGAATGGTCACAGTTCTCAGAAAACTCACAACATAGCTTTTGTGTCTTTTGAAAACAGAAGCAGTACTTCTACTAAAAGTACTGCTTATCCTTCTTAAAGTACTGTTGGTGATACACAGCATGTTTGCACAACCACAACTTCCCCTAACCATCACCAACAAACAACACCAATTCTGATGATGTTGTATGTTCCTTCTTTGCACAACAAGCCACTTTACCTGTTACCTATCAAGAAGACTTGTTGCAGATTGAAGAAGATGCTCTAGAGGAGATTGACATAAGATGGCAAGTAGCCATGATCACTGCAAGGATCAAGAAGTTCATGAACAAGACAGGAAGGGGAATTGATTTCAAAGCCAAACAAGGTATAACTTTTGACAAATCCAAGATTGAATGTTTCAATTGTCAAAAGCTTGGACACTTTGCAAGGGAATGCAAGTTTGCAAAATATCAAGCAAACAGGCTGATTGAACAACCCAAGGTTGAAAGAAAGGAGGTTCCTATTACTGAATCACAACCAAAAGCTTTGGTGGCTCAAGAAAATCTAGCAGAGATTGACTGGAGTGCTGAATTTGATGATGAACCTATAACCTATTCTATGGTTGCAATGGAAGAGTTTGATTGGAGCACAGCTTTTGATGATGAACCAGGATATGCTGCTTTGGAATCAAGAGATTGTCTTGGAAGCTTTGACTGGAGCATGGAGGATGAAGATGAACCTGTTCAGATTGCTATGGTAGCTACTTCACCAAGTTCATCCAATGTCTCTGAGGTATGCTCTAAGTGTAATGATGTGTATCAAAAGTTGCTTAAAGAATATGTGACTGAAAGAGATAATTGTAGAACAGCTAGGTCTGAGGTAGCTGGTTATCAATTAACTTTAGAGTCAATGGAAGCCAAAATATTAACACATGAAAATAATGAAATGGCTTGGGCAGAAAAATATGAGAAACAAGATTACCAATTAAAATTAAGTGAATGGAAGTTAGGATGTAAGGTGTCTGAATTAGAAAAGATTACTAATGAAAGAGATGCTTTGTTAGAAAAACTTGGTAGTATTAAACAGGCTGGTCTATCACATGTTCAATTTGTTGATAAACAAAGAAGAATAAACAGTAGAGCTGGACTAGGTTATGGTGAAGATAGTAGTTCAGATGAGACCCCACCTAGTGATAAGGAAGAGACTCCACCTAGTGATAAGGGAGAGATCTCACCTAGTGATGATGAACTTACTAGCTCAGAAGAAAACACACCTAGGAATGAGGAACCAATTAGTGAATCACCTCCTGAGTTTAAGAAAGATAAGGCGTACCACTTAGTTCCTCCACCCACTGGTAGGTTTCAACCACTTAGGACAGATGTTTCTCGTTATGGTGTAGACAACCTAGAGTTTAGGAAGAAGCTTACTGGTCAATCTAGTTCTGAAAAACCCAAGGATGATTTTCAAAGGGGTAATGATCAAAAGTTTCCTACAGCCTTTCAAAAACAAGCAGTACCTCCAAAAACTTTTCAAAGTAACTGCTAGACACTCAGCAGTACCTCCAAGAGAAACCTTTCAAAATACTACTCACTATAGGAAACCTTTTAATCATAGAAGAGGATTTGGGAATATGGAGAGAAAATTGTGTTATGTATGCTATAGTCCTGATCATTTGATTAAGCACTGTGACTTACACTCAGAATATTTAAGTCAGTTCCCAAAGAATAGACCTGCCACCCATAAGCCAAGTGAGACTAGACCAGTTTGGAATCACTCAAATAGGGTTAACCATAGTAATTTCTCTAAAGACTATATGTACCCTCACCAGAAAAGATTGTTTTCCAAACCACCAGTACCTTCACACACTGATAAGTCTCAAGAAGTACCTTCTCAAAGGACTGATAAGTTTTCACCCAATCATGGTACTGCTAACACTTTTGCATATAGAAGACCTAAGAGATTCAATTCATATAAAAGGTCTTACACCTCAAGTAGAGTACCTAGATCAGAGAAACCTAAGGTCAAACGAAATTGGGTTAAGAAAGAAAGTACTGATGGGGAACAAGCAGTACTTTCATCAGAAAAGGGTGAAACAGGGAGTGTTGTTGATAATACAACACAAGACATGGGACCAACGCAAATAATCATTGACCATGCCTTTAAAACCAGTGGAGATTACATACTGAAGGAATTCAAGTATGTCACTCCACAAGGGGAACACAAGTCAGTAATGGCTTGGGTTCCTAAAAGAAACTAACCCTTTTCTTTTACTATGCAGGGCAACCCAGAGGAGGAGATTAAAGATCATATTATTGTTGATAGTGGTTGCTCTGGCAGCATGACAGGGGACAAGGAAATCCTGTCAGATTTTAAGGCATATTATGGAGGAAGAGTTGCATTTGGTAATGATCTTGATGAAGGGAGAATCACTGGCAAAGGAACAATCAAGGCTGGATGTATTGATTTTGAGAATGTTAGATATGTGAAGGAGCTCAAGTTCAATCTTTTGTCAGTTTCTCAGATTTGTGACAAGAAGTACCCAATTTTGTTTACTGATACAGAATGTCTCATTCTCTCTCCTGAGTTTAAGTTTGTTGATGATCACTTGGTAACATTGAGAGTACCAAGAACTAATGATGTGTACAGTTTAGACTTAAAGAGTCTCAATTCTGCTGGAAGAGCAACATGTTTAGTAGCCAAGGCATCATTGGAAGAAGCACATCTATGGCATAGAAGACTAGGTCATGTAAATTTCAAGAACATCAACAAGCTAGTCAAAGGAAATTTAGTTAGAGGTTTACCTTCCAAAACATTCAAGACTGATCATTCATGTTTGGCTTGCAAGAAGGGTAAACAACATAAAGCTTCATGTAAAAAGCTTGGGGAAAGAGATATTAGAGAACCTTTGGAGTTGCTACACATGGATCTGTTTGGACCAGTTTCAGTAGAAAGTTTAAACAAGAAGAAGTACTGCTTGGTTGTGACAGATGATTGTAGCAGATTTAGTTGGGTCTTTTTCTTGGGATTCAAATATGAAACCTTTGATGATATCCATGACCTGATAGTAGCCCTTGAAAATCAATTAAGACTGAAAGTAAGAGGTATTAGATGTGATAATGGAACAGAATTCAAGAACAAGCATATGGATGAATTATGTGCCAAGAAAGGGATCAAGATAGAGTTTAGCATTGCTAGAACACCACAGCAGAATGGTGTTGCAGAAAGAAAGAACAGGACTTTGATAGAAGCAGCTAGAACAATGCTTGCAGATTCCCAATTACCTATTCTCTTTTGGGCTGAAGCCATAAGTACTGCTTGTGTAACACCCCGACCCGACAAGGGTAAAGATATCACAACAATGGATCCATATCAGATCAAAACAAGGCATACTAATACAATAATACAAAAATTCAAGGATTACAAGTGAAATATTGAATCTAAATGGTTACAATTAAAACTTCCAAAACTAATTCTAAAACATAATGTCTTCAATCCAACTCTAACCCAGCATAGCTATCCACTCTTCTAAGTCCAAGGTACACTCTTCACACATTCCCAGCTTCCTACTAATACCTGCCGCGTGAAAAAGAAAACGCGGCTGAGCTACGAGAGCTCAGTGAACAGATATATGGATAACTAGAAACGATAATGGATAACAGTACAAGAGAAATCAGGAATGCAGATCATACCGATACGAAATCAAAATGAAAGGAATGAGAAATGGATCATGAATAAAAGAAAAGCACAAAAGTGAATAAGATTTAAGAAAAACAGGAACACAGGAATCTATCACGAGCCCAGACGACCGATAATACCATAGCATACTAATATAATAAAAAAAACCTGTGTAGAGTGATCAGCTCTCAGACAAAGTGAAAGACGTGTATCGCACACACAATCAGTCACCAGATATAATAACTATAACATATAACATATACAGATAACAGGTCAAATCTAGAGTGCACCCATACGCCCCACAGACAAATCGATAATCATAATTATAATGGCCATAGCAAATAATAAATAAGGGACGGAACAGGTCATCACTCTCCTGCCCTAGAGTCATGTCAAAGGTGCGTCAATGACATGGACATGAAACCCTCATGCCTAGTGATTGGTTCGTAATATCAAACTGTAGGTCAAAGTCAAATGTACTAGCATAATAATCAAAAGTCATATGTTAAGGGTACATGGCAAAAAGGTTCATGTCAAATAGTTTAGAAATAAATGTCAAAGGTTCAAATCAAAGTTTATCAGATTAAGTTTATATCAAAGTTTAAGTTCAGATTAAAAGGACTATATCGAATGGTTCAAGAGAGTATAATAAAGATTCATAATCAAAGTTTCATAGCAACAGTTTATTTAAAAAGGCTTCTATTTAAAAGTCCATTTAAACAATTCTTCAAAGATGGTTTTCATAACAACTGATCTTACGAAATAGTTTTCTTCAAAATGGCCTTCCAAAACTTTTAGTAACTTTCATTAAAAGTGGTTTCGTTCCTTTTTAAAATAGCTTTTCCAAAACAGTTTCATATGTGGTTTAATAATAGTTCAAAATCATTTAGGTTCTAATAAGGATTTAACAGATTAAAGTTTATATCAAAATAAATCAAGTATATCGGATTAAGTTTCAAAACAAGATTTACAGATCAGGATTCAGGACAATAGGTCAAAACAAAGAGATTCAAGAAGTTTCAGAACAACGAAAAACACATCAAGGATTCATAAATAAAAGATCACCTGAATGGTGCACAAACAGGAGGGAACATAGCAATGGTATAGGGAATCATAACGAATCAAAATACGAAATCAAAAGAAAACGAAGGCACCTTACTAGAGAAGGGCAGAATATCTGTACCTTACTATGAATGCAAGAACACAGAGATAAACGCTGATAGAGATTAGATTTCTCCTTCCTCGAACCTAAGGGAGTAGAAGACAAAATGACAAGTGGGTTTTAGTTATCTTTTCATTTTAAGTAACTTTCTATTTTTTTTGGTAACTTTCCAGATTTAGTAACTTTCCATTTTTAGCAGGTTACAAAAGTTTAGGGTTTATTATGACAGATTTTCATAGTTCAGGGTTTTAATCCTTATAATATTCATATTTTCCAAACAAGTACCTTATTTTACAAAGTTACAAAACATAACCTCAGACTTATGTGAATTACAAAATTAGATCCCTCAGAATTTATTAATTACACATTTGGTCCCTTAACTTTACAAAACTTATAATTAAATCATAATTTTATAACAATTTCATATTAAGCCCATAAATACTCAAAATTACACAAAACACTCTTAATATCATTATTTACTCAAAATGACTTTAAGTTTCCAAAATTTACACTTTTAGTCCCTCTTTTTATTAAATTCAATTCGTATCATTTAAAATACCATTAATTCATTATATTGTAATATTTACACTTAGGACCCCAAAGTTATATTTTTCCCACATTCCTACACATGTATATGACATTACAAAAGTATCCCAGAAGTTTTCAAAGTTGGCAAAACAGGTCCCTTTACTTTTAATTTTCAATCGGATTACACTTTTTAAACAAAATTACAAACCCTACTAATAACCAATCATTGTCCCATCTTTAATTAAACCTTGAAACACTCTTAATGATCAGATTATGTACCCAAAAGACCTAACCCTAGAAATCACGATTTGATTTTATTTGTTTACTTTATATTTACAAAACCTGGTTTTAACAAAAATTCACCACGCTTAATCTAAGCTTCCAAAACTCTAACCCATATTTTTCCCAGCTTATATGATGTATAAAGAACCCATGAAAAATATATAACACGCCCAGAAAAATCGTGTAGCATATATTAGATTTTTACGTACGTTTTTTATATCAAAATTACCACGACCTGATCTAGGCTTCCATAAATCGTTCCTACATTTTTCCCAGATCTAATACTTCATATGAGGTCTAAATAAAATACTTATCACACCCAAAAGTTCGGATTACATATATTTGTAATTTACGTGTGTTATGATCATATATTTTTCATACGCATGGTTTCTCTTGCATGATTCGATTAACATAATTTATATGAGTTATATAGGGTGTAAAGATCACAGGAAAATTACTAGATCAATTTTAGAACGTATAATTTAGGCGTACGAATTTGTACCTTGCGTATGACAAAACTCGACAGAAAAATGTATTACTAACGAACCAGCGAATCCACAAGCCAACCTTTATTTTTCCTAGCTTGCTTGCACCTCCAAGAACTACAGAAAAATGGTTGATCATGTCCATAAGTGGTGTGTGAATTTTGTGTGTGTTTTTGATAATATCGGCTAAGAATTTTAGAAAAATAAATGGGATATCAATATTAAAAGAGAATGCCGAGACTTTAGGAGGGGGAAATCCTCTCACACGTTTTTCCTAGCTGGCCCAAGATCAAAAATAATTTTCGTGATCTTTTTCCTAATTTAAGTGGTGATTATCTCTTTATTTAATTTACTTTTAATTTAAAATGAATAAGTAAAAGTATTTATTCGGTTTATACATATATTTGTTTAAGTGTAATAATTTTTTGACATATAATAATAATAAAATAGTGTCCCAAAAATTTATTTGATTCATATATAGTTTGTTTTTCAGAAGTTTGGAATCAATTCGGAACTTTTATAAGTGATTTAATTATGTTTTATGGTTTCAGGGGTAATTTAGTCATTTTACAGGTTATCTGAATTTCAGGTATTACAACTTCTTCCCCACTAACAAAAAAATTTCGTCCTCGAAATTTGCAGGGAGCAGAAAGAAAAGAGAACGGAACACAAGACGAAGGCATACCAGACCTAATAGATGATAATAGGATTCTCTCGGAAGAGACGTAAGAATTACACAGGATTTTGACGGATATGCCGTTCAAAGGATTTGATTTGAAAATTCAGATTAGAACGTACCGAAAATAGATTATCGATAACATCAATTAACAGGACCTAAGATTATTATTGGAAGTTCAGAGGTCAGCAGAATGCGTGACGAGAATCCAGACGTATCAATTCGCATAACGGTGAAAGCTTATTACGCGTATAGGTAGAATGAACTTAAAGTCTCACTAACGCAGATGATCTCAAACAGTTATCAGGATTTCTAAAGCTCTAAGGCACTTCTCGAAATATCCGATGCTCACAACAAGTGCACGTCATATTATGTAAGTATTATCACGTTGGCCAGACGTCATAATACTGGCATCATATAAATATGCCCTCATGATGATCATACTTCATCTCAAGTCGTGAACAAACTAACTTATCTTATCCACCTAGTCTTCCTACGGTCTCAGAGGTCACAAAAATCAAATACCTTAACTAAGAGGAGAACGAATCACTCGAAGGAGTTAACGGAACCGATCTAGGATGTTTATCAGAATTCAGGCACATCATCAAAAGCATCAGGTCATCCATCATTCGTCAAATTTGACATATCAAAGCCATCGTCCTACATACGCGGAATGAACACAAAACGGAATTTCTAATAGAGAACCTAAACCATTCAAAGGATTTTATCATCAGGTAACCGAAATTTAAATAGGTCAAACGGAAATGAACTACATCATCCATTCCATACATGCTCTTAAATCTCTCTCGATTCCAGGCAGTCTGTCTATGTATGTCCATATGATCATCGGGTGAAAAGGATTTATAACTGGATTTTGATCCCTCAAGCCTTCGACACTTCTTTTTGGAACTGTGGTGTGGTAACATGAATCTCTGATCTAGTCGCTGTGTATTACCCATTCACGAGCCTGCTTCTACTCTCAATTCATCTTAGTACAACTAAAATGAATAGAGAAGTGAGGCTGTGTGTCTTTGACAGGTCTCCTAGCACAAATCGAAATTCGCCAACTCTGATTGCTGTCTTCACCGGATGCCTGGTAGTATTGTCTGCTACAATCTCTGAAAGCCAAGCAAATTTACTCGTCCAGAACAAAGGGTCATTCCTTAATACGAAAATGGTCTACATGTTCCTCGTTCGTCTCAGAGCACAACACAATGTCATACTATGACAGTTGTCCATTTACTCACGAAAAACATGATTCCATTAGCCAATACAATTGGCATTATTTAAAACTCAGGATGGTCACAGTAAGTACGAAAACAGTTTTCATGAATCGTTTCAGGGAAAAACTTTCTATCTAATTCGTATCACCAATCTTTACGAATAAACTAAAATACTTTACGGAAGTTGCTCTCAGTTCGTCATCTCCCATCTTAGGAGTTCTCGTGGTTGCTTCTTCAGTCCTTCAAACATTAAATGAGGTTGTCTGCTACAGGGTTTCAAGGTAGAACAATTTAATCAGTGACACGTAGAATTGAAAAGTGATTACGGTTAAAATTACGGTTAAGTTTACGATAGCGATATGCAGACGCAAAAATTTTCTCCTTCTTCTTCATAAATTAATAGAGTATTTAAAAGGGAACATCGAGGTGGACAAAACATATTACATCAGCTTCTTCAATCTCTCGATTTCAATAGTATCATGGTTCGTTAGCTGATATCGGTTCAAAGCCAATTTTACTTCTCAATCAGGAGAGATACCCAAAAGTTTCATCAGAAGCACCAGAAAATTTGTACAACAAAACTTCCAATGCCAAAACTTTCTAATGGTGGATACTAATAGGTGTCAGGAATTTGCGATCAAATGAGATCAGGGTAAGTATTTCCATAGCAGTTTTAAGCTTAACATATCTGAGCGGTTAAAGGTTATTGATATGTGTCTAAATACACATATATTTTATATTGTTTAACCCCACAAAAACGACCAAAAACACACAAATGACCATATAAATGTTACAAATAGCATTGAAATGTGTTTTTATGTGATTCAGGTACAAAAAGATTGAAAACAAGTGAAAAATGATCAAAGTTCACACAATTGTCAATTTCAGTCC
This sequence comes from Artemisia tridentata subsp. tridentata, assembly GCA_021014915.2. Classification (NCBI taxonomy): domain Eukaryota; kingdom Viridiplantae; phylum Streptophyta; class Magnoliopsida; order Asterales; family Asteraceae; genus Artemisia; species Artemisia tridentata. The sequence continues at coordinate 148,357,005 of CP139501.1, read as the reverse complement.
CTGAAGTTTCACAAATTGGCAGATTTAATCCCTAAAGGTTTAAAATGAATGAAAAGTCAACTTTAGTCCTTGGATAATCAAACTTGTTCAAAATAGTCCCTGGATGAAAGTTTTCTACAAATGGCAACTTTTGCCCCTCAAAATCCAAAATTGACATAAAAGGTCCTTGGAAGTTTTAAAATGGAAATTTACAATTATGGTCCTTGTACTAATGTTAATTAGCAGGTGTGATCCCTGGAATGAAGTTTGGAAGTTTGTCACATCAGGCCCCTCAAGTTTCAGAAATTACAACTTTAGTCCTTGGGCTTATCCATTATAAAAACCAAACGGATCCATTTATACTTCATAAACCCAAAACCATATCCAGCCCAACACCTAACCCAGCCCAACTTGTATAAATAATAAAACCAGGGTCAAACCCAGTCAAACAGTCAAACCCACTTCCTTTCCCCCTTTTCCCTCCTTCTTCCTCACACATCACTGCAACACCAAACCACCATCACTGCTCCATACCAGCCCACAATATTCACTCCACCTCACCCCCCCCCCAGCTGTCTCTTACACAAATACATCCCTCCAAAATTCTTTAATTGCAAAAATTACGGCTGCAAGTTATCTTTGAGACTTTTGGTGCCAAAAGTAACTTTGATGGCTAGGATGAGTTTCAGTCAATCAATGGACAAGATTAAAGGTGGGATTTGACCAGAAAACCAAGTGGAACTCAGAATGTTATAAAAGAGAAGAGGAGGCAAGAGAAGAAGGCACCTTGGGCTAGCCTTGGTCACGTAGTGTAACTTTAAAATGCTTTCTTTAATTTAAATGTCTTTTAATGTTTCAAATGTTGTAATTCTTCTTAAAATAGTGTAATGGAACATCAATTGCAGTTTAATTTCAAGTTTCTTTTAAGTTTCAAGTTTTTACTTAATTGCCTTTGATTTTCCAAGTTATTTAATTTCATGTTAACTAGTTGTTTAGTGGACTCTTTAAGCTCACATAAGATCCTGACAAAGCTTTAAAGCTTTTAGAAACCTTAAAATAGCTTTAGTCTTTAGAATTCAGAAAACACTAAAAAATCAAGAAAATCCATGAAAAACCAAAAATCCAGTGATCATGATGGAAACTGCTTGGAGCAAGGTAAATCTTGGAATGCCTTTGGTTTAGAAGCTTTGTGGAAAGCCTTAGGTAGTGAGTAATCCCTTGGTTCATTGATTTTCAGCAGGATTCATGTGTAAGCCCTTTTTATCCTTTTTTGCATTTTACTGTTTCAGTGTTTTAGATGCTTTAATTTTTATGTTTCTATGTTTATTTGCTGTTTGTTAGTGCTATTATAGCTTAATCTTAGGTAGTTATGTTTTGGATTTGACTGTGGTTGGAAATTGCATCTTGACTATCTATGAGCATGTTTTTGACATTCCTAGGCTTGAACCTGTGTGACTACTTGTTTATGCTTAAAAAAGGTCCATTTTGACACTTTGGTTCCTCTGGATTGGAAAGAATTGGTTTACACAGTCATTTGCTTTGAAAACCTCAGTTTGATCCAATTTAAGGATTGTTTGGATTTAATAATGAAACTGTGTTATAGGTTGTGAATGGTGTTGTTCTTGTTTGATGTACACTATTTGTAGCCTAAATGACTCAGTGGAATACTAATCAAGTGGTGTAGCATGAGAGAAAGTCAAATTGACACTTGATGATTTCTAAATGAGCACTGTGAGATTGTTAGAACTAATAATCCTGCATATGTGTTTAAATGTTGTTAGGTTAGCTTTATTTCATGTTTTTATTGCTTAATACAACATATTAAGTCAGTAGATTAAGTTTTAAATTCACTTTAGTCAACTTTTTAGTTCTTAGTAAAAAGTCAAATTTTCATTTTTCTGTTTTTGAATAAACTGTTGAATTTCATTATGCCTTTGTTTTTAAGTTTCAGTTTAAATACTTTTAGGGTTTTATAGTTTTGTTGCTAATCTTGCTTAGTCTATTTTTGTTAATTTTTATCTTGAATGTTTAAGTGCTTATTTTGTAGCTTCTTTGTGACTGTTTTTGCCCTGCACCCAAGCTTGGCTGTCAAAACCATAAGTTTGCATAAGCTTATGGAGTTGACCCTAGCCTGGGCACTTGGCATATTTGTGTAGTCCATGTGGCTTAATTGTTATGTCTATTCTTGTTTTTCCATTTGTAGCTTAATTAGATCACTTAATCAACCCACTTATTTTGTTACAATCTCACTCACTTCACTGAAGCAAACAGTGAAGTGAGTGATTTTTCCTAAGTTCATATTAAGCCCTCATTGGAGCCTGAGCTTGTGATAATTAGCTTTTTGTGAGGCTAACCAATCATACTCAGTGTTTAAATGCTTGTGTAGCTTGTATGAGCTTATTTGATAAGTCAATTCAGAGCTTGTTGTTTGCCCACTCATAACAATTCACTGAGAACTCAGTGAATTTACACCATTACCAACAGCTCTAAAAAGCTCATTAGTGATCATTAGCTTGTGTATCTTGGCTCAATGTGAAGCTCATCTACCCAACTCTATGATCCTATGCCTAATTTTCCCCTAGCAGCTCATTTACTAGGGCTGCTAGTTGCTTTTTTACTTGTCCACTTTTCTAAGTACACTGAGGAATCAGTGTAATCATAGCATTTTTATAAGCTCACAAAAAGCTTATTCCTGGGCCATAGCTGGTGAGGTTGAGTTCCCTGTGGAGCTTATCCACTAGACTTTAAGGTCCAATGCTTTAAATCCATGTTCTAGCTTATTTGCTAGGGCTGCATACAGCTTTTTGTTTGTCCCATGTTCTCAGTATATACTGAGAGTCAGGGGAATCATGCATACTTCATAAGCTTCTCAAAAGCTCATCTGTGGACCAATAAGGTTGAGCTTTGTCTTTTTAGAAAGCCAACCAGACCATCTTGCTGCTTCAATTCTCATTTTGGCTTTTATAGCTTATTCTCTTAGCTTAAATTGCAAACCTAGAAATAAGCAAAAAGTTGCAGGCCTGTTTGGAACTGTGTGGAATTTGGAATTGCTTATTAGCTTATTACAAGCTTATGAGTGGAATCCACTGCACATGATTGTTTATACTTGTCCATATCACTAGTACATATATTATTTTTCCTTTAGTTTCCTGTGTGGAGCTTATTCCAAGCTTATTCAAGCTTTCACTTAATCCAAGTTTAGCCAAAAAGCTAAACTGTCTAAACCATAAGCTCACACATTGTGCACTTTCTCAGTCCATATTCTTGTTCATAGTTGTCCATTAGACTTATGTGCATCTTATTTTGCCTTTTGTTTCTTGTACAAAGCTTTTTCCAAGCTTATTCTAGGCTTTATGTCCACTGTTAAGCCAAAAGCTTAACTGTGTGACTCATAAGCCCAAGATTTGCTTATTTCTAGGTTTGTATAGTCTTGTCTTCATTAAACTTGTTTAATATCAGTATTTAGTTAGTCCAGAAAAAGAAAAAACAAAAAAGCTCCACCATAAAGCTAAGTGATAGCTTCTATTTAAGAAGCTTATTGCTTATTTGCTTATTTTCATTAAGCACATAGTGTTTTTATATTTTTCCTAGGTTCTTATATTTATTTTAGAATTATGTAAAAAGTTTCAGATTTTTCTTTATTCATTTAATATTTATAATAAATCATTAATAGTTTTTAGTAATTAATAATAGTAAATAATTAATAATAAATAGAATAATTGTGTAATAAATATATTTTTAGTTTTAAAATTCATTTTATAATATTTTAGATTTTTCATATTCTTTATTTCATTTATTTAGGTTAATTTTAGATTTTCTTATTATTTAATTCATTATTAAATACATTTAATTAGTTTTTAATTTATAATAATTAAGTAAATAGTGTAAAATTTTATTTTAATTTTCTAATAATTTTCTTATCCTTTTAGGATTCCAAAAATATAATTTTCACATTTGTGGGGGTTGTATTTGACAGAATTCACTTTTTATTTTGGTACATTTACGTAATTGTTACGTAAACATACGCGTTTTAGGTTTTTAGGTTTTCTTAACTTTTATATAAAGTTTGTAAATTATAAATAAATATTTTAAGTTTGTTTAATTTGCATTTAAGCCCCTAAGGCATGCAAATCCTTACTGTAGTTATAACCGTTTTGTTTTTGTACGTTTACGTTTTCTTGGACCTAAACGTACGTTTGTATATCCTTTTCGCGTTTTCAGGTTTTTGATTGCACGTTTTTACTGATATAGCTGTGACAGAGCTATCACTATTCACATTCCTAGTGTTAGTCAATCAGATTCCTATTTTTATATATGCCATATCATTTCAGCACACACATTCGTTGTATTACAGTTTACACACCTCGTTGGGACATAACGACCCGGGGATATCACACTATACTCCCATGGATTTAAATTGCATTTTCTCCCTGCCTGGTTTGACTTTTACTGTTGACCATTCACAAGTGGTTGACCGTATTAATTATAACTAGAAAGGGAGAGATCAAATTTTGGCGCCGTTGCCGGGGAGGTGTGGTGCGTATAATGAATTTGTGTTTTGTTGAAATATCTATCCCTTGTATATATTATATATAATATCATATTTCAATTCCAAAAACAATATAAAACACAAAAATATTTTCTTTTCCTTTGTATATATATAAAAGATAAAAATACAAAAACATTTTCCCTTTTCTGTTTATATTATAAAATAAAAAACCAAAAATATTCTCCTTACCTTATTATTCATAATTCTGTGAGTGGTCCCCACTCCAATTTCTCACCCAATCATTTCCCCATGAACCATTTAATTCGGGGCCGAGTCAAGCTAGCGACTCGGTTATCAAAAACAGTAGCTTCCTCATGAACAATTTAATTCGAGGTCGAGTCAAGCTAGCGACTCGGTAATCAAAAACAGTAGTATCACATGGGTTTTCACCCATGTTTCTGTCTTCTTACCCCTTTCTACCACCTAAGTGTGGGGGAGATGCCCCACATGTTGTATATAGATCTAAAAAATAAATGAAAATTGTAAATATTTAAAAAAGAGAATAATTGTTGTGTTACCACACTTGGCTAGTAATGTTATCTTTTTACGTTCAAGGATTCGGCATAATAGCCGTGTTAGGAATATGAATATTCAGCTGAAGACTCGGTCACCCCGAGTACTTATTAGCACATCATAGCTCGTAGGATTATCTGTAATATTATTAGTAGCTTAGTTATAATTAATAGTATTGTGGAGTGGGTCGGGTCTTTACCCTCTGTCAGCTCACTCTACAGCCCGCTAGGGGCATAATATATTGTAAGTATAAATACCCCTTCCCACCCATGGGAAGGGTTGGACCTTTCAAGCTAATAGATTACTAGTTCCTTTCTCTCTCTAAAAGGCTCCCAAAACTCTCCTACTTCTCTCTAGAATTCTTACATATTCGATCCAAGCAAGCCTCAAACTAGTAATTCTTGTATTGTGAATACCCTACAATTGGTATCAAGAGCCATGGTTAGGTCCATGAGAGTTGGTATTCACGGATTTGTGTAGCTTTTGAGGTTTTTCTTCTTGGTTCGATTTGTAGGTTTTTAAGTTTTTTTTGGTTCGGTTTGATTAGTAGCATAAATTTCACTTTGTACTTTGTTTAGTGATTAGAAGTTGTTTTACTTTGTACTTTCTAGCTTAAGAATAGTATTAGAGTGGTATTTGGTGGTTGGATTAACAGATCTAAGAACGGTGTGGTGATTTTGGGGAAATTCGAGGGTATTTGTTGCATTGTTCTTGGCAGCGGTTTGTCTATTGGGGACGAACTTTGGACTCGGTTTGTGTCAATTCTTGGATTCGGTTTGTCCTATTACTCGTTTAGGCAAAAAGACAAAAGGTAGTGAAAGCGACGTGCTTGGGAGTTTGTGTCTACTCGGTTTGTCCCTGCTGCGCGTACTCGGTTTGTCCCAGCTACGTATACTCGGTTTGTGTAGACTCGGTTTGTCTCTGAGAAATTTACTCGGTTTGTACGTACTCGGTTTGTCCCAGCTACGTATACTCGGTTTGTGTAGACTCGGTTTGTCTCTCAGAAATTTACTCGGTTTGTACCTACTCGGTTTGTCCCAGCTGCGTGTACTCGGTTTGTGTAGACTCGGTTTGTCTCTGAAGAATTTACTCGGTTTGTGTAAATTTACTCGGGTTGTGTCTACTCGGTTTGTCCCAGCTGCGTGTACTCGGTTTGTGTAGACTCGGTTTGTCTCCGAAGAATTTACTCGGTTTGTGTCTACTCGGTTTGTCCAAGCTAAGTAGACTCGGTTTGTCTCTAAGGATTTTACTCGGTTTGTGTAGACTCGGTTTGTCTCTGTTGAATCTACTCGGTTTGTATCTACTCTATTTGTCTCTCAGACTTGTATGCGGTTTGTGTCTTGGTGATTTTAGAAATTCCCGCGAAAGATTCAATTTCTCGGTTAAATCACAAGATCTGTAAAATCCCGTAGTTACTATGGCTACCACATCAAGTACATCATCAGATGATATTCAAGCAGCAGGATCTGACACTCGTCCACCTATGCTAGATAGGACGGATTATGAGTCTTGGGCACAACGAATAAGACTTTACTGCTTGGGAAAAGATAATGGTGTTAACATTCTTAAGTCAATTGACGAAGGACCTTATCAGATGGGTACCACCAGAGACGTTGTTACAACTAGTGAAGATGGGACTGTAACCTTGGGCATTGATAGACCTAGAAACTATAATGATCTTAATGAAGAAGAAAAGAAGAGGTATGATGCTGATATTAGAGCCTCAAACATAGTCATTCAAGGTCTTCCAAAGGATGTATACAAGCTCATCAATTTTAACACTGAAGCCAAGGCTGTGTGGGACAACGTTAAAATGTTGTTGGCAGGGTCAGAACTCACAAAGGAAGATCGTGAGTCACAGCTGTATGATGAGTTCGAGCATTTCAAAATGAACCCAGGAGAGAATATCACAGATTACTATGTGAGATTTCATAAGTTGGTGAATGATATGAGGATGATCAGAATGACTATGCCCAATATCCAACTTAACTCAAAGTTTGTGAACAACATGACTCCTGAATGGGACAGATTTGTTACTGCCGTCAAACTCAACAAAGGTTTAAGGGATACTAACTATGAACAGCTGTATGCTTACCTGCAACAACATGAGAAGCATGCTCTCTATGATTGGGTGCTGAGAGAAAAGTTGAATCCTTCAACTACAAATGACCCACTGGCATTCATGACAAACATACAACCAACAATCCAATCATCATCAAATCCAAGCTATCACCAACTTCACTCACAAGTACCTGCTATGAGTTCACAACTTGACTCAGGCTACTCTCAGACCGACAAAATGATTGACAACCTCACCAATCAAGTATCTCTACTGGTTCAACAGTTTCAAGCATCACTCCCTCAGACCAACAATCAGTTAAGGAATTCTTCCAACCCACGCAATCTAGCAATGGTGGAGGATGGGAAAATTGTGGTTTAGAATGTGCAAGGGAGAGCTGGTAGAAACATGGGTCGAGGTTATGTGCAGAATAGAGCAGGGAATGCCAATCAGGGGCAAGGGAAACAGATCAAGTGTTATAATTGTGGGGGGCTTGGACACATTGCTAGAAACTGCAATCAACCTAAACGTCCTCAGAACTCAGATTACTTCAAAGACAAGATGCTGTTAATGCAAGCTCAAGAGAATGGAGCTGTATTGGATGAGGAAGAGTTATTGTTCTTGGCAGGAGATGGAGGAAATACTTTTGATGAAGATGTGGATGAGAAACCTGTTCAGGATCTAGCACTTAATGATCCTAACATCTTCAAGGCAGATGACTGTGATGCATTTGACTCTGATGTGGATGATGAACCTACTGCTCAAACAATCTTCATGGCTAACCTGTCTTCCCTGGCTTCATCTCGTCAAGCCGGTCCTTCTAATGCATCCGTGATATCTGAGGTACTAAAAATTTATGACACATATAATATAGTCGAGGGACAACCGATTCCCGAAGAAGTACATCAGACAGTGGTTTCTGACTCAAGTAATGTTGATATGGAAGATAGCAATATTGTTTCATATGAACAGTATTTGAATAGCAACAACTCGCCTGATGTACCAAATGGTGAATCTTTTGTCAATATGGATGTGTGTGCTATGAGTAATGCATGTGCCTTAGATAATGCAGGAAATATAGATAAAGCATATGTGTACCATGAGAACAAATTGCCTGTCCCTGATGATAACTTGATCACTAGACTAAACATCTATAAAGAACAAGTTGCTATGTATGAACAGCGTGCTAAGTTTGAGCTTAATGATCGTGAGCAAAAATTAGAAGGTCAAATGAGTACACTTATTAAAGAGTCTAGAGTGCGAGAAGAAACATTAAAACTAGAGTTGGGTTCTTTGAAAAGTCAGCTAGAACAGTCTGTCAAACAGAAACAGGAAGCACAAAAGTGCGTAACAACACTTAAGCAAGAATTCAAACAAAAAGAAACAACTCTTTTAAATGATTTCTCTAAACTCAAGACGTTAAAAAATAAGCTTGAAGATAAGTTGTACACACAAAATCAAACCATACAAACTGCTCAAATGATTCATAAGCACAGAAAGTTGAGTGATAAGCATAGTAAAATCATGATAGGTGAACCTAAGTCTACCATCCTTAGGGACATGAAAGTACTTCAACCAGCCCTATATGATGGTAATGTGATGCTTATGCCTATTCATGACCAACCTGAGCATATCTACACTAATGAAGAGGATGAGTTAAGTGATAAAACGAGGGAAAAAATGAATGAGAAAATGAGGGATCCCGAGTGCATAGCCAGACGAATAATAATCAAACCCCATGATTATTATGAGGAAAATCGTTTGACTGTGTTTGCTCCTCAAAAGAAGTTAACACCTGAACAGATATTTTGGAAACAAGATAGTGAAAAACTTAAGGAAGATAAACTTAAGGCCAACACCCCCCTCATTAGAAAAGTTGCATCCATAACGGTGTATCCTCCCAATACACCTAGGAATCTGGTGCCTTTGTCTCTTCCCACTGAATGCAAAACCTTTATTAGCTTATATGTGCTTTGGCAACTATTTGCTGATTTTGATAAAACATGTAAGAAGAGAATCACACCAACCGGCATTACTGAGGGGGAGAGGTGTTTTGAACATGCAAAAAGGTGTTACTTAACTGAGGTCATGCCATTCTTTAAACTACTAAAAGAACATTTTGAAGGGTTGCAAACTGCCCTTAAAGTCGAAATAAAAGAAATGGAAGTAGTATTTAAAGACATGGAAAAAGAGGTGAATGAATATGCAATAGAGCTTAAGAGTCGAGAGATTGAAAGAAAAAACATACTCATTACTAACGACAACTTGATTGCTAGATGTATTGCACAAGATGTATTTTACACTGTTACTGATTCTGCATTGTCTGCTTGTCAATTTAATGAGTATGCTATTGCGTTGAATGTCACCCAGAATCGTGTTGTTGAGCTTGAGGGGGAGAATTTAAAATTGCTTGAAAAAATTCAAAATGATGACCATGATAATATGGTTAAACGTTTTTCAAAATTGGAAGTTGAATACCTTAATTTACAATTGAAATATCAACATTTAAATGAAAAACATAAGATATCGAATGACAAGACATCCTTGGATGCTCCTGAATTTGATACTTATTTTGAATTAAGCAAACGAGATGAGACAATTCAAGCTCACACGAACACGATTCGACTGCTGAGGGCCCAAATTGCCCAATTGAAATCCAACAAGTGTGAAGTATATGGCACCAATAAACCTTCGTCTACAGATTCTCAGAATTTTCAATATCAAAATACCATAAATAAGTTACATTATGAAAATGAGTGTTATCGAGAAGAAAATTCAAAGGTTAAACAACATTTCAAAGAGTTATATGATTCTATTAAAGTTACAAGAAGCAATCATAATGATCAAATAACCTCTTTGACAAATGAAATTGAGAATCTTAAGGCTCGGGTGAAAGGTAAAATTCCATGCACCACTTGTAATTGTGATACACCAAAGGCTACTGATAGTAAAAAGTATGATGTTGATGTTGGGCGTATTCCGTTGAAGCTTAGAAATAACAGCCTTGCCCATCAAACATATCTAGATCATCTTAGAGGAGGCCTTGACACACTTCGTGAGGTAGTTGAAGAGGATAGGAATGATAAGCCACTTGATCAAGCAGTTGTCTATGCATGCAAACTCACGAAAAGGATTCAGGAAAACTTAGAATATGCCATAGGCTCAATTCCTAAGTTTAGAGGCCATAGAGTTAGATTTGTTGCATCATCATCCAATGTTGTGAACAAGCATGTAGCCTTTGATCTACCACCCAAAACATCAGAACCCAACACATCATTATCAGGAAGGCATGTGACAGAAAAACAAACTAATGTTACCTTCGATGCTTCTACAGGAGTAAAAAGTGACACCCAAGCTAGCGGGTCAAGGTCTAGAGGAAATGAAAGAAAGGATATGACTGCGCCAGCTAAGAATGATCACTTGAAGAATGTAGAAGCCCAACCTAGGAACAATAAGTTTGCAATGAGTAGGATGAATCGTGTTGATTCTAGTATCAAAAGTACTGTAATTAATTCGAATTCTAATGCTATCTGTAAAACTTGCGACAATTGTTTAATTTCTGCTAATCATGATGAATGTGTTGTGTCTTTCCTGATGTCGTCTGCATCATCCCATGTTAAGAATGGTAGGATAACTGAAGCATGCAAAAAGGTTTGGAAAGCAACAGGAAAAACATTTGCTAGCATAGGCTATCAATGGAGACCCACTGGAAGGAAATTCAATTTAGGAAAACAGTGCACGTTACCTAAAATGAATAAGCATAAAATTGTGAAAGTTAAGGAATGGAGACCCACTGGAAGGAAATTCAATTTAGGAAAACAGAGACCATTACCTAAAATGAATATGCATAAAATTGTGAAGAATAAGGAATGGAGACCAACTGGTAGAATCTTGCCTTTAGAATCACAATGCCTTCCATCTAGGTCTTGTCCTGTCTCAAGTTCTGTCTCCACAGTAAAGATAGTAGCATCTGTGAAATCTGTGGTTCCTGAATATGTGTGTGCTGACCAAATGGACCCCAATTACACTTGGGGATCCACATTTTTCAGTTATCCATTGTTGTCTGGTTTCAAATGCAGGTCGTACAAATCGTCCTGTGGTATTTGGACTCAGGCTGCTCAAAACATATGACTGGAGATCGCTCACGGCTCAAGAACTTCGTGAAAAAGTTTATCGGGACAGTTAGATTTGGGAACGACCACTTTGGTGCTATTATGGGTTATGGAGATTATGTGTTTGGTAATAGTGTAATCTCAAGGGTATATTATGTGGAGGGACTAGGACACAATCTGTTTTCTGTGGGTCAATTTTGTGATTCAGATCTGGAAGTGGCTTTCAGAAAGCATACATGTTTCGTCAGAGAATTGGATGGTTTAGATCTCCTCAAGGGCAGTCGGGGCACCAATCTATACACCATCTCGATTGAAGAAATGTTGAAGTCCTCTCCTATATGCTTGCTTTCTAAAGCCTCCAAAACAAAATCATGGCTGTGGCATCGTCGTTTGAACCACTTGAACTTCGGTACCATAAATAATCTTTCCCGTAAAGATCTTGTTAGAGGGATGCCCAGACTGAAATATGAGAAAGATCATCTCTGCTCTGCATGTCAACTGGGTAAAAGCAAGAAACAAACCCACAAGCCTAAAACCATCAACACCAACATGGAAGTTCTTCACACCCTCCACATGGACTTGTGCGGTCCAATGAGAATACAAACCATAAATGGAAAGAAGTACGTTCTGGTGATAGTAGATGATTATTCTCGGTTCACATGGGTAAAGTTTTTGAGAACCAAGGACGAAACTCCAGAGGTTATCATTAAACTGATAAAACAGCTGCAAGTAAGGCTAGATAAAACTGTCAGAATCATCCGCACAGATAATGGTACTGAGTTTGTTAACCAACAACTCCGTAATTTCTATGAAAGTATTGGCATCAAGCATCAGAAAAGTATCCCTCGCACGCCTCAACAGAACGGGGTGGTTGAACGAAGGAACCGTACTCTGGTGGAGGCTGCAAGAACCATGCTTATATTTTCAAAGACACCGATGTTTCTCTGGGCAGAAGCTATTGCAACAGCATGTTACACTCAAAACCGATCCCTAATTCATCCGGTTCATGAGAAGACTCCCTTCGAGTTAATTCATAACAAGAAACCAGATCTTTCCTTTCTGCGTGTGTTTGGTGCTCTTTGCTATCCAACTAACGATAGTCAAGACTTGGGAAAGTTAAGAGCTAAAGCAGATATAGGTATTTTTGTTGGATACGCACCAGACAGTAAAGGGTATCGAATCTACAATAAAAGGACCCGTAAAATCATGGAAACCATTCATGTTACGTTCGATGAGCTGAGTGAGCTACCTGTTTCAGGACAAATCAGTTCTGGATCCGATCTTCACCTTTTGTCTCCTGGACCCATTAGTTCAGGACTTGTACAGAATTCCACGCCTGCAGACTCTTATGTGCCACCTACATGTGAGGAGTTGAAGAAGTTATTCGATCCTATGTTTGATGAATACTTTGAGCCAACAAATGGAACCATCCCGAGTGAACCAGCTATAATTCCTATGGATGAGGTTCTAGCCCCACAAGATTCAGAAGGCCCTGCAGCTTCAGTATCTGTCAGTCACAATGCTCCTGCTGCCAGTCAATCGCCTTCGTCATCAAACACTCAAACTTCTCCAGTAATGCAAGAATCTTCAGATAATAATTCTTTGGAAGTTAATCCTTTTTCTCCTGTTGAAGAGGTTCCTTTTGAAAACATATTTGCTCCTGAACATTCATCAGACACATCCTTACTTGAAGATCACAGCACTGCTTCGTCTGTTCACAACCATCAACCTCACGACCATCTCAGGAAATGGACCAGTGATCATCCAATCGACAACATCATAGGCAATCCCTCACGTCCAGTATCCACACGTAATCAACTAGCCACTGATGCACTATGGTGCTTCTTCAATTCCGTACTGTCTAAAGTCGAACCAAAAGATGCCAAAGAAGCAATGACTAAAGATTGCTGGTTCCAGGCTATGCAGGATGAAATCCATGAATTTGATCGACTTGAAGTATGGGAATTAGTGCCTCCTCCGGAGCGTGCAATGATCATTGCTTTAAAGTGGATCTTCAAAGTGAAGCTTGACGAGTATGGTGATGTCTTAAAGAACAAGGCACGGCTAGTTGCTAAAGGGTTTAGACAAGAAGAGGGCATTGATTTTGAAGAATCGTTTGCTCCGGTTGCTAGAATTGAAGCTATAAGAATCTTCCTAGCTAATGCGGCTAGTCGTAATATGATAGTCTACCAGATGGATGTCAAAACGGCATTCTTGAATGGTGACTTAAAGGAAGAAGTTTATGTGAGTCAACCTGAAGGATTCGTGGATGCTGAACACCCTACTCATGTTTACCGCTTGAAGAAGGCTCTTTATGGGCTAAAACAGGCGCCAAGGGCATGGTACGATACATTGTCCAAGTTCCTCCTAGCAAACAGATTCTCCAAAGGTGTTGTTGATCCCACACTATTCACCAGGAAGTCAAGAAACCATCTACTGCTAGTTCAGATATATGTAGATGATATCATCTTTGCTTCAACAGATCCTAGTGAATGTGATAGTTTCTCAAAGGAGATGAATTCCAAATTCCAAATGTCCATGATGGGACAAATGTCATTCTTCTTAGGACTACAAGTATCTCAAAGTCCCGGAGGCATATTCATCAATCAATCCAAATACGCCAACGAGATCTTGAAAAAGTTTGGATTCTATTCAAGTGAATCTGTTGACACTCCCATGGTTGATAGAACGAAGCTGGATGAAGATCCTTCAGGGATTCCAGTGGATATAACGCAATATCGAAGCATGATTGGATCTTTGATGTACATCACGGCTAGCAGACCAGATCTTCTGTTTGCTGTGTGTATGTGTGCTCGGTATCAATCCAGACCAACCAAGAAGCATGTTGAAGCAGTAAAACGGATCTTCCGATATCTTCAAGGCACGGTTCATATGGGTCTTTGGTATCCTAAGGACACTGCAATGGAGTTAACGGCTTATGCAGATGCAGATCATGCGGGATGTCAAGACACTCGTCGAAGTACTTCAGGAGGAGCTCAATTTTTAGGGGAAAAGTTGGTTAGTTGGTCTTCTAAGAAGCAGATGAGTACTTCCATATCATCTACTGAAGCTGAGTACATTGCTATGTCTGCATGTTGTGCACAAATCCTTTGGATGCGATCACAGCTTTCGGACTATGGATTCTCATACAACAAAATTCCCCTATATTGTGACAACAAAAGCTCCATTGCTCTTTGTTGTAACAATGTTCAGCACTCCAGGTCAAAACACATTGACATCAGGCATCACTTCATCAGGGAACAGGTGGAAAAAGGAATTGTGGAACTATACTTCGTGAGGACAGAGTTTCAGTTAGCTGACATCTTCACCAAGGCCCTCCCAAGAGAAAGGTTTCAGTTTATTCTCCCACGCCTTGGCATGAAAAGCATGACTCCTGAAACCCTCAAGTGTCTTCAGGAAGAAAAGGAGGAGTAAAGGATTGTCTTCTTATATCCTTGTACATAGTTGTATATATCTTAAATCAAAAAGAAAAATACAAAAATATAAAACCTATAAAAACCATAAAAATCGAAAAATCAGAAAATACCAAAAATAGTTCTACCTAGGCATGTCTTCTGTTTATCGATAACATTTACGTATCTAGAAATGTCATTCAACAATGGCACGGATTCTTAAATGAAGCTCGAGCAGAAGTTATACTAATCAATTAAAACATGTCTTAATGGCTTGCAGTTACTTCATACTGCAACCCGCACTGTACAATGGGGAAAGCATGTCGCCAAAAAGACAGCTGTTCCTCCAACCGGGTGATGTTCACCTGGGCATGGATTACTTTATATCCATGTTCTCCCGACTTGATGTACGTTTCAGTGCGTCATTTCGTGTATTAGAAGAGAAGTCTTCTTTACATCAGACTCTTTATCTTGTTTGATTCTTCAAGAGAGTCTTGATGTTACACAAGGTGGTCAATTGACTTAAATTTTCAAATTTCTGACACCATACCAAATTTGTGCAACATCAGCAGTGACACTCTCTCGTTGATTCAGGGGGAGCATCGTATGCTCCTAAATCAGAATTCATTTAAACCTGACCACATTTTCTCCCAAATTTTTCTAAACGTATTTAAATCAATTGGGATCACAAATCTCAAATGGTTTGAAATTTTTGATCGGGGGAGAGAATGTGATTTAAATAGGAAATTCTGATAAAATGTGATGATTTGGAAATTAATGTAAGCTCTCCCGTATGTGCTAAACCATTTTGCATATCAAGGCACATATTGAGGGGGAGCAAAATGTTTTGGTCATAAAAGCAAGCTCTTCCATATGTGCTAAAATCTTTCGTATATCGATGCACACATTGAGGGGGAGCAAATGGTTTTTACAAAACAAAGGATTCTGGCATCTCACGTGTGCAAGGCTCAGACTTCACCAAAGAATTGACGAAACTTGAATTGTCATCAATCGAAAGGATACGTCTTGGCCGGGTAATAATTTCAAGCTGGTCTAACCAGTGATGTAAGCGTGTCTCGAAAAAGATGTATCTGAGTAGAGTGTACCATTTCGAGAAACTTTCTATGGACTTGACCAGGACGGGTAATAATTTCAAGCTGGTCTAACCAGTGATGTAAGCGTGTCTCGAATCGGTCATGTTCACTGAAAGTGGATCAATTCAAAAAATGCGAGCTCTACCTAACATGTGCAAATTTATAAAACAATCAACCGAGCACATGTTGAGGGGGAGCATTTGAAAAATATAAAACTCTCAAGTGTTTGCAAAAATGTGTTTCAGAATCATGAACACTTTGAGAGATTTTTCAAAGATTTGGTTTATGGCAATCGTGGAAGTACACCAAAGACCGACCATTTTAATTAATGCATGGAGTTATAAGGATGGTTAGGTTAGGCTCGAGTTCCCACGATCCCGCCAGAGCCGGAGGGATCTACCCAGGGACAATTCACTAGTTAGTGTAGAAGTCCTTAGGTATGATTAAAAAGGAGAAAAGTGAATGAGGGAATAGTGCTGACTGAGATGGAGCTAACACTGGAACAAACCCAACAAGGTGTTAGTTATGAAGTCTCGGTAAGCACTGAAGGGGTTGAAGAATGAAAAAGAATTGTAAAGAGAAAGGGTGAAAAGAAATAGCCCTCCTTACAACTTAGGCAGAAACCGGGTCAATACATATGCTGTCAGAATCACTTAGTTGATTGCTGGCATTGAAGACAAAGTATCATGGACCCAGTGATACGCTGCACAACCCTCCCTAGCCACTCAAGGTCCCTCAAAGGATTCTTGTTTCAATTGTCACGGAGTTCAATACATTCCTATCGTCTCTCTCACTCTGAGTTAGATGATATTGAATAGGTGGCAGTTCTCTCCAGCCTCCGCTCACTAAATCAAAACGCACTATAGAGTCTAGAGCCACGAGATGCATAAAAAGATCTCATAGGGACACGAATTATTTCTACACTGGTTGTTCAACTTTAAGGACACCAGTTGTAAACTCATGAGTCCTACGCAGATCTTAGCAATCTGCCGGAACATTTATGAGAGAATTTACTTATGTAATTCTCAATGATTGAATGGAAATTCCTGCCAGGGTCAACATCAAGCAGCCCTGAACGCAGGTCACTTCGGTAATTCCTCGTGGATTACGCTTAGTGGTCGCGGCGGTTTCAACCGGTCTACAGTCGTGGAGTGATCTCCAGCGACTCACCTAATCGTTGATTTACTACGGTAAAATCTTAAAAAGCCCTCTGTGGGTTTTCGATTAGGAACGGTCTTGGTAAGGATTAGAGAGAGTCTTCACACTATGCTGTTGACTATCTCGAAGTCCAAACTTGTTAGTACCGGTCGAATTATTGCTAACTGTCGTATGCAGGAATATCTGGCGGTTGTTGCTGTGGAACGCTGTAGCTGGTTGCTGTTGTAGCTGGTTGCAGAAAAGATGCCAATCCATCACCACATGTTCACACCACATCATCATCAAAGAAGTCATGATCACCCTAAAAGACCTTCAACACAGCTTCTGCTAACTCTGATGCTGAAGATCATGACTCCATATCGTGTGAGCATGTCGACTCTAAGTATATTTCATCACATGGAGATTTACTACTGAAAGATGACTTGGAGACTCAAGTGGGATGATAACTCCAAAGAATCAACAAAGATCATCCAAGACAAAAGAAAAAGTCATCTTAAGATTTGCTGCTGCACAATGATCAAGGAAAATGAAGAATCAATGAGTACGAGCTATGAAATCAAGATCCAAGGATGAAGTGCTAGAATTCAGAACATGACTTCCGGGGTGACCTCCCTTAGGGGGAGATTGTTAGGAATATGAATATTCAGCTGAAGACTCGGTCACCCCGAGTACTTATTAGCACATCATAGCTCGTAGGATTATCTGTAATATTATTAGTAGCTTAGTTATTATTATTAGTATTGTGGAGTGGGTCGGGTCTTTACCCTCTGTCAGCTCACTCTACAGCCCGCTAGGGGCATAATATATTGTAAGTATAAATACCCCTTCCCACACATGGGAAGGGTTGGACCTTTCAAGCTAATAGATTACTAGTTCCTTTCTCTCTCTAAAAGGCTCCCAAAACTCTCCTACTTCTCTCTAGAATTCTTACATATTCGATCCAAGCAAGCCTCAAACTAGTAATTCTTGTATTGTGAATACACTACAAGCCGGGACTTTGAATATTGAGGACAATATTCAGTTCTAAGTGTGGGGGGGAAATTCTGGCAAATTTGATCATATATGTACCCTTTTAGTCCCTTTTTCCCCAAAAATGGCCAAATTTAAAAAAAAAAATTTAGTGGAAGTACTATGTACTAAACACAACAAATGGTAATCAGTCCACCATGTCTAACCCACATAAGGATTGGCTAATCCGAGGGCAAACGGCTCTTGGTAAAGATAACTCAAATCCGTTTATGGCTTGCAATTTGCGAAAAATTGTATGGTATTCGACTCACCATATCCTTAAAAGTGAAGAGTTGGCTAGCCCGCAAGGTTATGGCTTGTGGTAAAGGCAGTGGAAAAACCATAATTGGTAATCAGCTCACCAAAGATAATAGTAATAATTTATCTAAGAATTGGCTAGTCCAGAAGCAAACGACTTTTGGTAAAGACAAATCAAATCCGTTGACAGCTTATGATTTGCTCAAAATCATTTGGTTATCATTGTACCAAAGTATCACATACTAAAACAATTGGCTACTCCAGAAGTAATGGCTTTTGGTAAAGAGATTAAAATCCATTAAATTTTCATAAAAGATTGCTAGGGACTAGCAATAGTTTAGTGTGGGGGATTTGATATGTGTCTAAATACACATATATTTTATATTGTTTAACCCCACAAAAATGACCAAAAACACACAAATGACCATATAAATGTTACAAATAGCATTGAAATGTGTTTTTATGTGATTCAGGTACAAAGAGATTGAAAACAAGTGAAAAATGATCAAAGTTCACACAATTGTCAATTTCAGTCCCTGAAGTTTCACAAATTGGCAGATTTAGTCCCTAAAGGTTTAAAATGAATGAAAAGTCAACTTTAGTCCTTGGATAATCAAACTTGTTCAAAATAGTCCCTGGATGAAAGTTTTCTACAAATGGCAACTTTTGCCCCTCAAAATCCAAAATTGACATAAAAGGTCCTTGGAAGTTTTAAAATGGAAATTTACAATTATGGTCCTTGTACTAATGTTAATTAGCAGGTGTGATCCCTGGAATGAAGTTTGGAAGTTTGTCACATCAGGCCCCTCAAGTTTCAGAAATTACAACTTTAGTCCTTGGGCTTATCCATTATAAAAACCAAATGGATCCCTTTATACTTCATAAACCCAAAACCATATCCAGCCCAACACCTAACCCATCCCAACTTGTATAAATAATAAAACCAGGGTCAAACCCAGTCAAACAGTCAAACCCACTTCCTTTCCCCCTTTTCCCTCCTTCTTCCTCACACATCACTGCAACACCAAACCACCATCACTGCTCCATACCAGCCCACAATATTCACTCCACCTCACCCCCAGCTGTCTCTTACACCAATACATCCCTCCAAAATTCTTTAATTGCAAAAATTACGGCTGCAAGTTATCTTTGAGACTTTTGGCGCCAAAAGTAACTTTGATGGCTAGGATGAGTTTCAGTCAATCAATGGACAAGATTAAAGGTGGGATTTGACCAGAAAACCAAGTGGAACTCAGAATGTTATAAAAGAGAAGAGGAGGCAAGAGAAGAAGGCACCTTGGGCTAGCCTTGGTCACGTAGTGTAACTTTAAAATGCTTTCTTTAATTTAAATGTCTTTTAATGTTTCAAATGTTGTAATTCTTCTTAAAATAGTGTAATGGAACATCAATTGCAGTTTAATTTCAAGTTTCTTTTAAGTTTCAAGTTTTTACTTAATTGCCTTTAATTTTCCAAGTTATTTAATTTCATGTTAACTAGTTGTTTAGTGGACTCTTTAAGCTCACATAAGCTCCTGACAAAGCTTTAAAGCTTTTAGAAAACTTAAAACAGCTTTAGTCTTTAGATTTCATAAAACACTAAAAAATCAAGAAAATCCATGAAATACCAAAAATCCAGTGATCATGATGGAAACTGCTTGGAGCAAGGTAAATCTTGGAATGCCTTTGGTTTAGAAGCTTTGTGGAAAGCCTTAGGTAGTGAGTAATCCCTTGGTTCATTGATTTTCAGCAGGATTCATGTGTAAGCCCTTTTTATCCTTTTTTGCATTTTACTGTTTCAGTGTTTTAGATGCTTTAATTTTTATGTTTCTATGTTTATTTGCTGTTTGTTAGTGCTATTATAGCTTAATCTTAGGTAGTTATGTTTTGGATTTGACTGTGGTTGGAAATTGCATCTTGACTATCTATGAGCATGTTTTTGACATTCCTAGGCTTGAACCTGTGTGACTACTTGTTTATGCTTAAAAAAGGTCCATTTTGACACTTTGGTTCCTCTGGATTGGAAAGAATTGGTTTACACAGTCATTTGCTTTGAAAACCTCAGTTTGATCCAATTTAAGGATTGTTTGGATTTAATAATGAAACTGTGTTATAGGTTGTGAATGGTGTTGTTCTTGTTTGATGTACACTATTTGTAGCCTAAATGACTCAGTGGAATACTAATCAAGTGGTGTAGCATGAGAGAAAGTCAAATTGACACTTGATGATTTCTAAATGAGCACTGTGAGATTGTTAGAACTAATAATCCTGCATATGTGTTTAAATGTTGTTAGGTTAGCTTTATTTCATGTTTTTATTGCTTAATACAACATATTAAGTCAGTAGATTAAGTTTTAAATTCACTTTAGTCAACTTTTTAGTTCTTAGTAAAAAGTCAAATTTTCATTTTTCTGTTTTTGAATAAACTGTTGAATTTCATTGTGCCTTTGTTTTTAAGTTTCAGTTTAAATACTTTTAGGGTTTTATAGTTTTGTTGCTAATCTTGCTTAGTCTATTTTTGTTAATTTTTATCTTGAATGTTTAAGTGCTTATTTTGTAGCTTCTTTGTGACTGTTTTTGCCCTGCACCCAAGCTTGGCTGTCAAAACCATAAGTTTGCATAAGCTTATGGAGTTGACCCTAGCCTGGGCACTTGGCATATTTGTGTAGTCCATGTGGCTTAATTGTTATGTCTATTCTTGTTTTTCCATTTGTAGCTTAATTAGATCACTTAATCAACCCACTTATTTTGTTACAATCTCACTCACTTCACTGAAGCAAACAGTGAAGTGAGTGATTTTTCCTAAGTTCATATTAAGCCCTCATTGGAGCCTGAGCTTGTGATAATTAGCTTTTTGTGAGGCTAACCAATCATACTCAGTGTTTAAATGCTTGTGTAGCTTGTATGAGCTTATTTGATAAGTCAATTCAGAGCTTGTTGTTTGCCCACTCATAACAATTCACTGAGAACTCAGTGAATTTACACCATTACCAACAGCTCTAAAAAGCTCATTAGTGATCATTAGCTTGTGTATCTTGGCTCAATGTGAAGCTCATCTACCCAACTCTATGATCCTATGCCTAATTTTCCCCTAGCAGCTCATTTACTAGGGCTGCTAGTTGCTTTTTGACTTGTCCACTTTTCTAAGTACACTGAGGAATCAGTGTAATCATAGCATTTTCATAAGCTCACAAAAAGCTTATTCCTGGGCCATAGCTGGTGAGATTGAGTTCCCTGTGGAGCTTATCCACTAGACTTTAAGGTCCAATGCTTTAAATCCATGTTCTAGCTTATTTGCTAGGGCTGCATACAGCTTTTTGTTTGTCCCATGTTCTCAGTATATACTGAGAGTCAGGGGAATCATGCATACTTCATAAGCTTCTCAAAAGCTCATCTGTGGACCAATAAGGTTGAGCTTTGGCTTTTTAGAAAGCCAACCAGACCATCTTGCTACTTCAATTCTCATTTTGGCTTTTATAGCTTATTCTCTTAGCTTAAATTGCAAACCTAGAAATAAGCAAAAAGTTGCAGGCCTGTTTGGAACTGTGTGGAATTTGGAATTGCTTATTAGCTTATTACAAGCTTATGAGTGGAATCCACTGCACATGATTGTTTATACTTGTCCATATCACTAGTACATATATTATTTTTCCTTTAGTTTCCTGTGTGGAGCTTATTCCAAGCTTATTCAAGCTTTCACTCAATCCAAGTTTAGCCAAAAAGCTAAACTGTCTAAACCATAAGCTCACACATTGTGCACTTTCTCAGTCCATATTCTTGTTCGTAGTTGTCCATTGGACTTATGTGCATCTTATTTTGCCTTTTGTTTCTTGTACAAAGCTTTTTCCAAGCTTATTCTAGGCTTTATGTCCACTGTTAAGCCAAAAGCTTAACTGTGTGACTCATAAGCCCAAGATTTGCTTATTTCTAGGTTTGTATAGTCTTGTCTTCATTAAACTTGTTTAATATCAGTATTTAGTTAGTCCAGAAAAAGAAAAAACCAAAAAGCTCCACCATAAAGCTAAGTGATAGCTTCTATTTAAGAAGCTTATTGCTTATTTGCTTATTTTCATTAAGCACATAGTGTTTTTATATTTTTCCTAGGTTCTTATATTTATTTTAAAATTATGTAAAAAGTTTCAGATTTTTCTTTATTCATTTAATATTTATAATAAATCATTAATAGTTTTTAGTAATTAATAATAGTAAATAATTAATAATAAATAGAATAATTGTGTACTAAATATATTTTTAGTTTTAAAATTCATTTTATAATATTTTAGATTTTTCATATTCTTTATTTCATTTATTTAGGTTAATTTTAGATTTTCTTATTATTTAATTCATTATTAAATACATTTAATTAGTTTTTAATTTATAATAATTAAGTAAATAGTGTAAAATTTTATTTTTATTTTCTAATAATTTTCTTATCCTTTTAGGATTCCAAAAATATAATTTTCACATTTGTGGGGGTTGTATTTGACAGAATTCACTTTTTATTTTGGTACATTTACGTAATTGTTACGTAAACATACGCGTTTTAGGTTTTTAGGTTTTCTTAACTTTTATATAAAGTTTGTAAATTATAAATAAATATTTTAAGTTTGTTTAATTTGCATTTAAGCCCCTAAGGCATGCAAATCCTTACTGTAGTTATAACCGTTTTGTTTTTGTACGTTTACGTTTTCTTGGACCTAAACGTACGTTTGTATATCCTTTTCGCGTTTTCAGGTTTTTGATTGCACGTTTTTACTGATATAGCTGTGGCAGAGCTATCACTATTCACATTCCTAGTGTTAGTCAATCAGATTTCTGTTTTTATATATGCCATATCATTTCAGCACACACATTCGTTGTATTACAATTTACACACCTCGTTGGGACATAACGACCCGGGGATATCACACTATACTCCCATGGATTTAAATTGCATTTTCTCCCTGCCTGGTTTGACTTTTACTGTTGACCATTCACGAGTGGTTTACCGTATTAATTATAACTAGAAAGGGAGAGATCAGTTATCATAACAAAAGTAGGGTGGAGTAGATTGTTAAGGATCACATTTCAATTACGGTAGTCTTATGGTAGCTCTTACGAAGAGCCAACCAATCAATAATCAAAAGGTCTCCAAAATTAGGTATATCAAAAGTAACTGGATTCGTGAATTGAATACGGTCTTCAAGCGAGACGGTAGTTCATATGTCAAAGTCAAGTACATGATTCATCATTGGGTTGAGATATATAGGCAAACAATTCAAGGTGTTGAAATCTTATTAGCTGTTTAACACAAGTGGCAGGTAGGTTGCGAATAATCGGAAAATATTAACTGTTTATCAAACGGATTGGAAGTGAAAGTCAAAATCAGGTAGCGGTAGCAAGATTTAACAATCGGTAATCATGGTAAGGGTTTCAAAATTGTTTTAAACGTCAAAGGTGAGACATAAGAGGATAGTCGTCAATATTAGATGATCAGTCAATCAATCCTTATAAGAGCACTAGACGTCTTATGGAAACAGGGATGGTTAAGACTAAATTAAATAGTGTCAAAAGTTTCATAGATGATCATCGAAAGCAAGAAACAACTGACGGAATGTATCAAGTACATCATTGTCAAGGGAATTTTCAGAATGCCCGAATAGGCATCAGGATGATTAACAAAAGGTTCGGAGGTTGGAGTCGGAATCTGAAAGCAAGGATCAAATAGTGTCGGATGACTATTATGCAATTTTCAGTGCTTCAGGTTTTATTTAGGTTCAATTCTTAGGTGGTGCAAGGCATAAGCTCTAAATTTTCAAGTGTGATTTCAATAGGCTTTAACCAAAAGCAAGGCACGAATCAAAGTGATGCAGAAGCAATACTACTTAAACAAAATGCCTTATAATCTATTCATTCCTCACTGGTCAGGATTTAAGTTCCTATAGGGAAATCCTAAAGCAAATTCTCAAAGGTTGTCCTACGAGCGCCTACAGTGGAAACTTAGTGGTCCAGGATTCACAGGTCAAGGGTAAATGTATTACGAGTCGCAGCCTGTTAGCTCTGATACCATAAATTGTAACACCCCGAACCGACAAGGGTAAAGATATCACAACAATGGATCCATATCAGATCAAAACAAGGCATACTAATACAGTAATACAAAAATTTAAGGATTACAAGTGAAATATTGAATCTAAATGGTTACAATTAAAACTTCCAAAACTAATTCTAAAACATAATGTCTTCAATCCAACTCTAACCCAACATAGCTATCCACTCTTCTAAGTCCAAGGTACACTCTTCACACATTCCCAGCTTCCTACTAATACCTGCCGCGTGAAAAAGAAAACGCGGCTGAGCTACGAGAGCTCAGTGAACAGATATATGGATAACTAGAAACGATAATGGATAACAGTACAAGAGAAATCAGGAATGCAGATCATACCGATACAAAATCAAAATGAAAGGAATGTGAAATGGATCATGAATAAAAGAAAAGCACAAATGTGAATAAGATTTAAGAAAAACAGGAACACAGGAATCTATCACGAGCCCAGACGACCGATAATACCATAGCATACTAATATAATAAAACAAACCTGTGTAGAGTGATCAGCTCTCAGACAAAGTGAAAGACGTGTATCGCACACACAATCAGTCACCAGATATAATAACTATAACATATAACATATACAGATAACAGGTCAAATCTAGAGTGCACCCATACGCCCCACAGACAAATCAATAATCATAATTATAATGGCGATAGCAAATAATAAATAAGGGACGGAACAGGTCATCACTCTCCTGCCCTAGAGTCATGTCAAAGGTGCGTCAATGACATGGACATGAAACCCTCATGCCTAGTGATTGGCTCGTAATATCAAACTGTAGGTCAAAGTCAAATGTACTAGCATAATAATCAAAAGTCATATCTTAAGGGTACATGGCAAAAAGGTTCATGTCAAATAGTTTAGAAATAAATGTCAAAGGTTCAAATCAAAGTTTATCAATTAAGTTTATATCAAAGTTTAAGTTCAGATTAAAAGGACTATATCGAATGGTTCAAGAGAGTATAATAAAGATTCATAATCAAAGTTTCATAGCAACATTTATTTAAAAAGGCTTCTATTTAAAAGTCCATTTAAACAATTCTTCAAAGATGGTTTTCATAACAACTGATCTTACGAAATAGTTTTCTTCAAAATGGCCTTCCAAAACTTTTAGTAACTTTCATTAAAAGTGGTTTCGTTCCTTTTTAAAATAGCTTTTCCAAAACAGTTTCATATGTGGTTTAATAATAGTTCAAAATCATTTAGGTTCAAATAAGGATTTAACAGATTAAAGTTTATATCAAAATAAATCAAGTATATCGGATTAAGTTTCAAAACAAGATTTACAGATCAGGATTCAGGACAATAGGTCAAAACAAAGAGATTCAAGAAGTTTCAGAACAACGGAAAACACATCAAGGATTCATAAATAAAAGATCACATGAATGGTGCACAAACAGGAGGGAACATAGCAATGGTATAGGGAATCCTAACGAATCAAAATACGAAATCAAAAGAAAACGAAGGCACCTTACTAGAGAAGGGCAGAATATCTGTACCTTATTATGAATGCAAGAACACAGAGATAAACGCTGATAGAGATTAGATTTCTCCTTCCTCGAACCTAAGGGAGTAGAAGACAAAATGACAAGTGGGTTTTAGTTATCTTTTCATTTTAAGTAACTTTCTATTTTTTTTGGTAACTTTTCAGATTTAGTAACTTCCAATTTTTAGCAGGTTACAAAAGTTTAGGGTTTATTATGACAGATTTTCATAGTTCAGGGTTTTAATCCTTATAATATTCATATTTTCCAAACAAGTACCTTATTTTACAAAGTTACAAAACATAACCTCAGACTTATATGAATTACAAAATTAGATCTCTCAGAATTTATTAATTACACATTTGGTCCCTTAACTTTACAAAACTTATAATTAAATCATAATTTTATAACAATTTCATATTAAGCCCATAAATACTCAAAATTTCACAAAACACTCTTAATATCATTATTTACTCAAAATGACTTTAAGTTTCCAAAATTTACACTTTTAGTCCCTCTCTTTTTATTAAATTCAATTCGTATCATTTAAAATACCATTAATTCATTATATTGTAATATTTACACTTAGGACCCCAAATTTATATTTTTCCCACATTCCTACACATGTATATGACATTAAAAAAGTATCCCAGAAGTTTTCAAACTTGGCAAAACAGGTCCTTTTACTTTTAATTTTCAATCGAATTACACTTTTTAAACAAAATTACAAACCCTACTAATAACCAATCATTGTCCCATCATTAATTAAACCTTGAAACACTCTTAATGATCAGATTATGTACCCAAAAGACCTAACCCTAGAAATCACGATTTGATTTTATTTGTTTACTTTATATTTACAAAACCCGGTTTTAACAAAAATTCACCACGCTTAATCTAAGCTTCCAAAACTCGAACCCGTATTTTTACCAGCTTATATGATGTATAAAGAACCCATGAAAAATATATAACATGCCCAGAAAAATCGTGTAGCATATATTAGATTTTTACGTACGTTTTTTATATCAAAATTACCACGACCTGATCTAGGCTTCCATAAATCGTTCCTACATTTTTTCCAGATCTAATACTTCATATGAGGTCTAAATAAAATACTTATCACACCCAGAAGTTCGGATTACATATATTTGTAATTTACGTGTGTTATGATCATATATTTTTCATACGCATGGTTTCTCTTGCATGATTCGATTAACATAATTTATATGAGTTATATAGGGTGTAAAGATCACAGGAAAATTACTAGATAAATTTTAGAACGTATAATTTAGGCGTACGAATTTGTACCTTGCGTATGACAAAACTCGACAGAAAAATGTATTACTAACGAACCAGCGAATCCACAAGCCAACCCTTATTTTTCCTAGCTTGCTTGCACCTCCAAGAACTCCAGAAAAATGGTTGATCATGTCCATAAGTGGTGTGTGAATTTTGTGTGTGTTTTTGATAATATCGGCTAAGAATTTTAGAAAAATAAATGGGATATCGATATTAAAAGAGAATGCCGAGACTTTAGGAGGGGGAAATCCTCTCACACGTTTTTCCTAGCTGGCCCAAGATCAAAAATAATTTTCGTGATCTTTTTCCTAATTTAAGTGGTGATTATCTCTTTATTTAATTTACTTTTAATTTAAAATGAATAAGTAAAAGTATTTATTCGGTTTATACATATATTTGTTTAAGTGTAATAATTTTTTGACATATAATAATAATAAAATATTGTCCCAGAAATTTATTTGATTCATATATAGTTCATTTTTCAGAAGTTTGGAATCAATTCGGAACTTTTATATGTGATTTAATTATGTTTTATGGTTTCAGGGGTAATTTAGTCATTTTAAAGGTTATCTGAATTTCAGGTATTACAGCTTGCTATGTATTAAATAGAGTTTCAGTAACTAAACCTCAGATGAAAACACCTTATGAGTTACTAATGGGAAAGAAACCAAACATTCGTTTTCTAAAACCTTTTGGCTGTTCTCTGACTATTCTAAATACCATTGATTCTCTGGGAAAATTTGATGGTAAGTCAGATGAAGGATATCTATTCGGTTATTGTACAAATAGCAAAGGTTTTAGAGTCTATAACAGGAGTACCAAAAAGGTTCAAGATTGTCTTCATGTTGAATTTTTGGAAGATAAAGAAACTCAGAAAGGTAAAGGTCCTGATTGGATGTTTGATCTTGATCTCAAGTTCACTCCATCTATGAATTATGTGCCTGTTAGAGAAGAGAATCAGGCTAATCACAAAGAAGATGATTCACAATACATTGTTCATGGAGTCAATGTTAGACCAGAAGATGTTCCTGACAAAGAACCTGAAGTTACTGATACGGAACAAAGTACTGCTCAACCAACCATCACAATATCTGATGAAGATCAAGCCATACAAGATGAACTTAATAGGATGCTTTTTCAAGAAACTATAGCAAAATCCTATGAAGATGAACAAAGGAGAGCTTATGAAGCTGCAAAGAAAAAGGGTAAATTTCAAGATACTGCCCACAGTACTTTTGATCAAAGTACTGATGACCCTTTTGACAGTACTTCTGGTATGTTAGAACCATCAAGTTGGAACAATACTGATGATTCCAATGTTGATGATGATGATTTGGATAATGCTAACATTCCTGGATTAGAAGAAATTGATGATGAGCTTAATCAAGAAGGTATTTTCTCAACTACCAATGAAGGGATTGATTTTACTAATTTGGAATCTGATCTTCCAGTTCCACCAACTCCTACATTGAGAGTTCATAAAGCTCATCCTCAAAGCAACATTATTGGATCACCCTCTTCAGGAGTGGTTACAAGAAACAAAGTTAAAGGTCTTTCTAAGCAACATATTGCTTTACTTAGCTTTGTTTACAAACAAAACAGGATGAATCACAAGGATGAAAAAACATGCCTGTTTGCTTGTTTTCTATCTCAAGATGAACCCAAGAAGGTAGCTCAAGCTTTAGCTGATGAAAGTTGGTTGAAGCCATGCAAGAGGAGCTTCTACAATTCAAGCTTCAAGAAGTCTGGATATTATGTGATCTACCAGATGGCAAAAGAGTCATTGGTACAAGATGGGTTTTCAGAATCAAAAGAGATGAAAGAGAGAATGTTATCAAAAATAAAGCTAGATTGGTTGCACAAGGATATCGCCAAGAAGAAGGAGTAGATTATGATGAAGTGTTTGCTCCTGTTGCAAGGATATACGCAATAAGGTTATTTCTTGCCTTTGCATCATATATGGGATTTCCTGTCTACCAAATGGATGTAAAAAGTGCTTTCCTTTATGGCACAATTTCTGAGGAAGTTTATGTTAAACAACCTCCTGATTTTGAAGATCCTGCACATCCAAACAAAGTCTACAAGGTGATCAAGGCACTGTATGGCCTTCATCAAGCTCCCAGAGCTTGGTATGAGAGACTCTCAAAATTTCTATTACAACATGGTTACAGGAGAGGAGCAATTGATAAGACTTTGTTTATCAAAAGGGATAAGAAAGACATTATGTTAGTCCAAGTCTATGTGGATGATGTTATATTTGGAGCCACAAAGAAGTCCATAATGAAAGAATTTGAAGAACTTATGCAGAAGGAGTTTCAAATGAGTTCTATGGGAGAATTAACTTTCTTTTTGGGGCTTCAAGTTAGACAAACAAGAGATGGAATCTTCATTAATCAAGAAAAGTATGTTGCAGACATACTTAAAAGATTTGACCTTCCAAATCTCAGACCTGCCACCACACCCATTGATAACAATAAACCATTGGGCAAGGATGAAGATGGACAAGCTGTGGATGTCAAGCTTTACAGATCTATGATTGGTTGTCTTATGTACTTAACTGCATCAAGACCTGACATCATGTTTGCTGTCTGCTTGTGTGCAAGATATCAGGTTACACCCAAGGTTTCACATATGTATGCAGTCAAGAGGATTTTTCGATATCTCAAGTATCAACCAAAGTTAGGATTATGGTATCCTAAGGAGTCACCTTTTCACTTGGAAGCTTTTTCAGATAGTGATTATGCAGGAGATAACTATGATAGAAGATCAACCACAGGAGGATGTCAATATATTGGAAGAAGATTAGTCTCCTGGCAATGTAAGAAGCAAACCATTGCTGCAACCTCCTCTACTGAAGCAGAATATGTTGCTGCTGCAAGCTGTTGTGGACAAGTTTTGTGGATGTAAAATCAACTCTTGGATTATGGATTCAACTTCAAAAACACTCCTATCAACATTGATAATGAGAGTACCATCTGTATTGTGAAGAATCCAGTTTATCACTCCAAGACCAAGCATATTCAGATTAGGCATCACTTTATTCGGGATTGTTATGAGCACAGGCTTATAAATGTGGTCAAGGTTCACACAGATGATAATGTAGCTGATCTACTCACAAAGGGATTTGATGTTTCAAGATTCACCCACTTAGTTGTGAGCATTGGGATGATTAACTACTAGGCTATATTTGAGGGGAGGCTTTAGTATTAGTTAGTATACTTTCTTTCACTTCTTAATGAAAGTATTGGTTTTTAGTAGTTAGTTTCGAACATATGTTGTATTTGAGGGGTGGCAACATAGTTATTAGTTAGAACTTTTGCATGCGTCAATTACAAGTTCTTGGTTTCGTTTGGGATATGGGTTGTGGATAAGAAGATGGAACATACTGCTTTGTTACTTAAAGTACTGGCTCAGCAACGTACTGCTTCAACGTACTGCTTACGTGGACGTACTGTTCCAACGGTCAAAAAGTGTGGGGCTACGGTTAATTAATTCCTTATGGCGGAGATAATAAGTCCATCAAAATGGTAACTTTATTATTTTGAGTTTGATTTGTTTCAATCCTATTTAAAGAAACTCTCACCTATTCTCCGCCTTTTAACTTAATCCGAGATCCCTCATTCACTCTTCCTCCACAATCTTTTTAATGAAACACACATTCAAAACGTATCCTTCTCTACGATTCATCATGGCTAATCGATTCACAGTTAGCAAACACAACATGATCGCTAATTTAGACAAGACAGGGGACAATATTGATTTTCATGCGATCATCGATTTCTTGACTGGGTCTTCCATCAACTACTCTATTTTAGTTGATCCTGACGTTATTGGTCCATGGATACAAGAATTTTGGGCTACTGCAACGGTTGAAGATGATTCTTTAATTAGGGCTGCGGTTGCTGGACGAACTATTCGGATTTATGAAGCCACAGTTAGGGATGCTTTGATGTTTAATGATGAAGGAGGGGCTGTTCGTTTTGACAAACAAGTGCTTTGGGACACTTTAAGCGATATAGGCTATGAGGGAGATCTTACGAAACTTACTTTTCAGAAGCCTTTGTTTTGTTCTCATTGGAAGTACCTAATTCATGTCATACTTCACTGCTTAAGTCCCAAGAGTACTTTTGTTGAACCTAAGACCTTGATAGATCTTTGAGCACTCTTGGATCGTTAGAAATGTTTATGTAATCACAAACACACTAATAGAAAGTCTCTAACACTTGTATCTTAAAGCGGAAATAAACACAAGCAAGAACACAAATAACTAAGAACACTTTGATCCTCTATGGATCGTTTATTAAACTAAAACTTGTTTTTCTTAACTCGTACCTATTACATAATAACATGTTCGTTTTATAGATAAGGAACCCTAACTAGGTTTCACTAGAAACCCTAAACCGTTTCACAAGAAACGTATATTCTAAAAACTAAACAAGATATGCATTATCACTTTCTAAATAAACTCATGCATATCCTAACTAATAACAAAATACGCGGAAACTATCCATCAGCAGAAACACACTCCGCAGAATCTCTACTTCCGCAGAAACATTCTTCAGCATAATCCAACCCTTCAGCAGATTCCATCAGCAGTAACCATCAGTAGAATTCTTCCTTAGCAGAATTCCCAACAATCCTCCCCTAATCTTGAATTTGACATGGTTAAGTTCAAGATTCTTTATAGATCTCTCACACTTCAGAATAAGAGGATTGAATTCGAACATCATCAGCAAAGAATCAAAGGAACCACATCTCTATGAATGGCAAAACGTTAAACTTCAGGTCTTTGTAGCAACAAATGACAAAATGTACATCAAAACATGTAAGTTTTATACTATTCTCATCACATCCAGGTGTGTTAACTCCTGTGAGAGGTGAATCATTGAAAATAATGGATTTGATGTCTCTTTACCAATAGCCATTACTACTGGAGTAGCCAAATGTTTAAGTTCGAAAACTATGGTACACTGATAACCATATGATTTTTAGCAAATCATCAGCTATAAACGGATTTGAGATGTCTTTACCTGTAGCCGTTTGCTCAGGACTAGCCAATTCTTTGGTTTCAACTGAACCTTGGTGAATTGAATACCAAATATGGATATCAAATGTCTTTACCACAAACCATACTTTTGTGGACTAGCCAATTCTTTGGATCCCATAAAGGGTTACATCCATGGTGAATTGAGAACCATTTCAACTCTCAGCAATGAAGCATGGGTGAGTTGAAGTACCCTATAGCTTTGAGCAAGCTATTACAGCTATCAACAAATTTGATGTGTCTTTACCAAAGCTATACCCTTTGGACTAGCCAACTCTTTGATGGACACAAGTCACATCTGGTGAGTTGATAACCATCAACAGAGTTAGATACAACAAACCTGCAGAAAAGTTAGTACACAAAGATACAAGTTTTTTTTTTTTTTTTTTTTATTTTTTTTTATTTTTTTTTTTTTTTAACTAAGAAATAAGAATGAAATAAGAAATAAATGAAATAAAGAAAGATAAGATACAAAAATAATACATAATACCAGAATCAAGTAGAAGCTTGGTGTTGCATAAGCTTGGACTTGATTAACCCCACTAATTGTGCAGCATGAGTCTCATCATTAGCCACTGGATCAGGAGGAACTTCCAATTTGGTTTGAAGCATACGTTTCAGCAGATTAATAGACCAAGGATAATGCTGATCCGAAAACATACACACCCTAATGCCAGACTTTGTTTCAACAACATGCACATTAGGCATAGGGTAAAACCTCCAAGTATCAACCTCCCATGTATGTGAATTCTCCCAAAGTGAGTAGCCTTTTCCATTAGGTGAGTGAGAATCAAACAGAACTTGCAGATCTCCCAATAAGTATAAACCAGCACCCTGTGGTGGATGAGAGGTATAATACTCAGTAACCATTCCATAGAGAGTATGCAAATCTTGCCTATCCACCAAGTGAAGGATTTCTTGCAAGAAAGTAAACTCCATATACGATTGATCTTGCCTATAAATGGTGTTTATCTACCCATCTGTCAATGTCCATTTGACCAACACATTGTATGAACCCTCAGGAAATGTCTCAAAGAACCCACGTTAATAAAGGTTGAATCAGCAGCATTGAGATCTATATGCTTAGAAGAACTCTCCTTATTAGACTTATGTGCCCTAGAAATCTGCTCTCTAGCTATCCTCACAGATCTTCTGATAGCAATTTGTCTGCTGTGAGCCATCCTTTTCTTTCTTCTCCCAGGTATGTATATCCCCAAAGGATTAACATTATCAGATGCACCAGAAGCATCTTCAGCAGGAATGGAAGAAGAGGGAATAGAAACACCTTCTGCAATCAACTTCTCAGTATCTTCTCTTGTCTTTCTAGATTCAGCAGCTTCTAGTTCAGCTTTCCTTACCAACTCGGCATTGTAGTTGGAGATAAGTGATTCCTCTTGTTCAGCAGATGCAGAAGAAGGAATGTTAGCATCCTTAGTAGAGGTGTCAGCAGATTGATTGCCTGCAGGAGTTGTTTCAGCAGAAATAGCTTGAGGAAGCACTTGGTCTTGATTACCAGAAGATGAAGTACCAAGCTCAGCTGTTTTGGTTCTTTTAGCTTCAGAAGCATCTATACTTGCACTAGGCCTCTTCAATGGTGTTTGAGATGAGTGAATAGCCTTCATAATTTGATTATATGTTTGATGCAAATCAGAATCAGATAAGGCCCATACTTGCTTCTTGGACAAAGAAGAATTATATACAGAAGTATATTGATGATAAACCACATTCCTCATATAATTCTTGGTTTGTGCCTCAGTCTGAGGTTTAGCTCTCTTAGCTTTTGCCTTCTGTGCAGCAATGGCCTTTCTCCTTTCTGCTGCAACTTTCTTCCTCTGTTGACCAAGAGCTACCATTTGTTCAGCAAAGTTGTGACTATCAAAAGCAGCTCCTAAGATGCTTTGGGCCAAAGTAGGATTGGAAGCAGCTTGTTGAGTATAAGAATCCCACTGTGCATCAGTAAAATGAACTGATTGCTCATCTAGTTCTCTTTGCCTTTCAGGAGGCAAATCTGAAGTAAATTGAGCTCTCATCTTTTGTGCTAGAGCTTGACTCTTCATCATATCTTCATACTCTTTAACCAGTCTAGCTTGCTCCTTCCTTTCTTTTTCACTCACAAGATCTGTACCAAGATCTTCATCAATCATCACTCCTTGCTCACTACCAGAAATGTCAACACTAGGAACTTAAGTAGCATGCTTATCAGAAGAATCATTCCTAGAGATATCAACAATAGGAACTCTGTCAATATTCTCAGAAGAAACACCAATAGAAGCATCAGCAGAAACATGTTGAGTAGAAGATTCAACATGTGGAGTAGAAACCTCAGCATTAGTATTCAAAACAAAGGATCTCCCAGCAACAAACACTTCAGCAGAAACTTCAGAAGGTCTGACATCAGAATAAGCCACATTAGTCATAGATTTATCTTGTTCTTGAGCAACATTCAAACTTGGCATTGTAGATTCCTTGCTCAAATATTGTCTTCTCCTCTTTCTATAGAACTGGATGTGCTCTTTTTGTTGTGAGGATTCAGCAGCTTTGGGTGAAGAAGTATGAGTCTGCTGAGCAGCTTCAGCCAATAAAACAAGATGATCCATATAACTATCCTCCTGCTCTTCATCAGATGCAAACATAAACTTCCTATTCTTTTTCTGCCCAAGTTGATCTTCTAATTCCTGAACCCTCCTTTTCAACACTACAATCTCATCACCAAGTGAGGATTTAGTATCTGCAAGCTCCTTCTTCAACTTCTCAATTTCTTGATTATTCCTGTTGAGCAAATTATACAGAGAAGTGAGAGTAATAGGGTCCTCAGCTCCACCAGCAGATGTCTCAGTGGTAAAAGGAGCTTCATTGGGCCTTTCAGAAGAAACATGTATATTCTCAAAAGTAGGAGTGCTTTCATCTATTGGGTCTCTAAAAGGGCTAGGTGTGGATAGTCTTGTAGACTCATCTTCAAGAGGTGTAGTCACATGAGTATCAAGAGACTTAATTGTCTCCACCACCTCAGGAACAAGCTCATCAGGAGCTTCATGAGTTTGTGTTGGAATAGGACTGGGTGAAACATGTACAAGTGAAGATGTAGGTTGGTCAGTAGAAACAATGGGTACTTCAGCAGTTATGGATGGTCCCTCATCCCTTTCTACTGATGGATTACCATCAGCAGTATTGCTTGGGATTGATGGAGTACCATCATTAGCAGCATTGGGAGATGGTAGAGCATCAGCAGCATTACCCTCATCAGCATCATCATTGCCATGTGGCAACATAGCTGGTAGCAGAGGGTGATGTTCCCCAACATAATGAGTTTTCATGGAAGCAAACAACTTAGCACTGAGGGCTCCTATGGGATAATGGCCTCTATCTTGGGTATTTATGTCTAAAATTATCTGTAGAAACCTAGGGTACATTAGAAACTTATGCTTTTTCTTTTGAATATTTTCTACCATATTATCAAAAATAAACTTAGAAAAATTATAAGTTAAACCTTGTGACAGACATACTATACCACAACCCAATTGGGTAGAGAATTGATCCCATCCTCCAGACTTGTTGCTGATGCACTGAAGCAATGTGTGCACCAAAAACCTCCACTTGGGACAAAACTTGTTCTTGAGCCACATAACTGTATCCATACTTTGATAACCAGCAGCTCTCAGCCCAGCAAGAATCTCTTCAGTGTTGGTGTGATAGACACCATCTGCATCATCCAACTGCAATCTTTCCCTAATCAAAGCTTCAGTCACAACATACTCTGCTCCATCAATCTTTGCAACAATCTCTGTATCAGAACGTTTCTCAGCAGATGCCCAAAATTGCTTTACCAAAGATCCGTATACTACATCTAGGTAGTGAGTCAATGCAAAGTGAATCTTGGAACGTTTCAAGAAATCAACCATAGGGTCATACATTTCATGTCCATTCGCTTTTCCTAGAAAAGAAACTTTATTGTGATCCTTCTTAAATTGTAGGGCCTCCATTGACGAACTTATGAGAGAGGGTATGAATCAAGTGAATGGATAATAGGTTTAGATTGCTTGAAAAGGGAATAAGTTGTTTTAGGTGAAGATTATATGAGTAGGTTATAAATAGAAGTTACCCAATTATGGTCAAAATTTATCGGAACTAATTGTTGACCGTATCTGACGTGTAAAGTAACTCTAGCATTCAAAATTTACTCTTCAGCAGAAATGATGGTCAATCTGCTGAAGTATGAAGTCAATCAGCAGAATCAACTCAAGAGTAATAATATCTCAGTAAAGATCTTGAGTTTTACTTCGCTACCCAACTCGCATTAATTACCATCAACACTTGACTTCGCCTATAAAATAACCCCAAATCACAATCCGCACAATTCACTTAACCCTAATTTACCATCAAACCTTCATTCAACCAAGATCACTCATCAACACTATGAATAACCAGCCAGAAGTAGTCGATCTTACTTCTGAGTCATCAGCAGACTCACGAGATAACATTCCTCAATCATCCACACAACCTTCCCATAGAAGGTATGGTCTTACCAAAGAACAAGCCCGCAAAAGAAAGCATGATGTGGGCACATCAAGCAGACCCAACAATCCACCCAAATCTCCATCATCATCATCATCATCTTCTGAGGATAGTCGTCCTTTATTTCGATATCCCTACCAAGATGAGCCTCGAACTTTGAAGTCCCCTTTTCTCCCTTCTTCGGAAGATGATAGTGTGGTGGATCCAAATGATTCACCTAGGGGCTTTGATGACTTCACAGAGCATCTTGAGCCAATCTTCAATAGATTGGTGAGAGAGGAAGAGGAGAGGGAAGCAGCACCAACCAGGGAAGAGAATCCCCAACCTTCACAACCCCAACCAAGGCCACACACCAGAAATCCACCACTTCCAGAGACAAGGGAGGTGGTTATTGGTCTTCCTGCTCCAAGGACTGGTGTTTCATACCACAGAGACACAGGAAAGGGCAAGGGTGCAGAGGTGGCCGGTAAAGGAAAGGGTAAAATGGAGTAGGTGATAATGAGATGTTGCCAGGGACCAAAGATATAAAATTAGGTTCTTCAGCATCTTCATTCCTAGTCCTCCATCTCCAACAACTTTTGAAACCCTGATGATAGGATTTAGAGTCTGTGTAGGTTATCTTGTATAGGAATGGTCTTTTATTACACTTTGAAGTTGTTTGTATGCTGTAATTTCTTTTGGATGAATGAACAACTTCTCTTTTATCTTTCAATGATTGTCACTTGAACTATGCTTCAGCACTTTCAGTCAGCAGAATCAATCTTTAAGCTTACTTGACCAATTCCTATTTAACCAATCTTGGAGAACTTCCACTTAAGATCAGTAACTACACATCAAGGCACTCTGCAAAACAGACACATAAAAACAAACCAAACCAAACAAAACTTAAAGAACATTAGTTGGTTAGCATGTTAGTAAACACAATATACAAAATATTACAAATTTTACAACAACATTCCTCCCCTAGGCATATGCCTCCCCTGAGGCCTATGCCTCCCCTCAAACTTTGCATTTAAGGGTTAACCATCCCAATATGGACAACTAAGTGTTGAAACCTAGATCCATCAAAAGCCTTAGTCAATAAATCTGCCACATTATCATCTGTGTGAATCTTAACCACCTTAATCAAATGTTTTTCATATGCATCTCTGATAAAATGATGCCTGATTTCAATATGTTTTGTTCTATTATGAAATACTGGATTTTTGACAATGCATATGGTACTTTGATTATCAATAAAGATTGTGGTGTTCATAAAATTAAACCCATAATCCAATAATTGATTTTGTATCCAAAGAACCTGTCCACAACAATTGGCAGCAGCAACATACTCTGCTTCAGTAGATGAGGTAGCAACAATAGTTTGTTTCTTGCACTGCCAAGAAATCAATCTTCTTCCAAGAAACTGGCAACCTCCAGTTGTGGATCTCCTATCCAGATTTGCACCAGCATAATCACTATCACTATATGCTTCCAACTTAAAAGGAGACTCTTTTGGGTACCAAAGACCTAAGTTAGGTTGGCCTTTGAGGTACTTGAAGATCTTTTTGACTGCATTCAAATGGGAAGTGAGTGGAGTGACCTGATGTCTAGAACAAGCACTCACAGCAAATGTAATGTCAGGCCTTGAAGCTGTCAAATACATCAATGACCCAATCATGGATCTGTATAGGTGAACATTCACTGCAGGATCTGGTTCAAGATTGTTCTTTGGTTTTGGAGCTTCATAAGGTGTAGTGGCAGTTCTGACATTTTCCATATCAAACTTCTTCAATATATCCTTCACATACTTATCCTGACTGATAAAGATACCATCTTGTTTCTGCTGAACTTGTAGACCCAAAAAGAAAGTAAGCTCCCCCATAGCACTCATCTGAAACTCTCCCTTCATCAATTCCTCAAACTCCCTGCACCAAGCTTCTTTAGTGGAGCCAAAGATAATGTCATCCACATAAACCTGCACAAGAATTATATCCCTGGAATTCTTCTTAATGAAGAGTGTTTTGTCAATGGCACCTCTTCTGTATCCATGCTTCAGCAGAAATGCAGAAAGCCTAGCATACCAAGCTCTGGGTGCCTGATGTAGTCCATAGAGAGCTTTTACAACCTTGTAAACATGTTTTGGATTATCTGGGTCTTCAAAACCTTTGGGTTGAGTGACATATACTTCCTCTTCAATTTCACCATACAGGAAAGCACCTTTCACATCCATCTGATATACCAGAAAACCCATATAAGATGCATAGGCCAAGAAGATTCTAATGGCCTCAACTCTGGCTACTGGAGCAAAGACTTCATTATAATCAACTCCTTCCTCTTGTCTGAACCCCTGAGCCACCAATCTTGCTTTGTTTTTAACCACAATACCCCTTGCATCTCTTTTATTCTTCAAAATCCATTTTGTCCCAATGGCTATCTTCCCTTCAGGTAGTGGTACCAAGATCCAAACCTGGTGATTCTTGAATTGTTTCATCTCATCTTGCATTGCTTCAAGCCAATTTGAATCTTCAAGAGCTTGAGCAACACTTGTTGGCTCCACTTGAGAAAGAAAGCAAGCAAACATACAATGCTTAAAGTCTGTATGATTGTCCCTTTGCTGATTTGAGACATAGGAAAGAAAAGCAACTTGACCATACTTAGAACCCTTCACAGTACTTCTAGTTCTAACAGGTGCTTGAGGATCACCAAGAATATTGGATTGGGGATGAGCAATGTTGATCCTTTTGGTAGCATTAGGGTTGACATCAACTGTGGTGTCAAGATTGTTCACATTGGGTCCAAACTCACTATCATAGGAGGCTGAGTTGAAGATACCAGCTTTGGGTTGGTGATTCCCAAGATCAGAAGGACTTGGAAAACGTGTATATGGCTCTTCAAGGTCTGTGGACACACTAGGAGAAATGGGAGAACCTTCAGGAGAACTGTCAGCAGAATTGGTGATGTCAGGGGAAACAGAAGGCCTATCAGCAGAATCCTGGTTTCCACTGACTGGTTGAGCTAACTCCACACCAACTCTTTCAGCTTCTTGATTGGCTGCATGCTCCTGCTTCTTGAGTCTTGCAAGGTCCTCTGCATAGTGTGACTTGTAACACCCCAACCCGGCAAGGGTAAAGATGCCACGTTAATGGTTTCATATCAGATCAAACAAAGCATACTTCGATGGTAATACAATAAAATGTCAAAGGTTACAAATGAAATACTAGCATTATAAGGTTAAGAATGAAACAAAACTAAATACTAAGTCTGCAAAAGCAATCCTTCTAATGACTTCTACTTCAGAATAATTATCAAGGTCTTCTAAGTGCAAAAGTCTCTTCGCTCATACCCAAACCCGTCGTCCTGCTTATAACCTGCCGCACACGAAAAGAAAACGTGCGGCTGAGCTTAAAAAGCCCAGTGAACAGATATAACGGAAACAAAGCAGTAGTAACGGAATAATAAAGTAAAAGAAATAATCCCAGGAGTAACAAGAGTCAGGAAAAGGAATACAAGAGAGTTATGCAGACATACCAGGAACTAAGAATGGTTACAATGATAGGTGCAAATGAAACCAGAACCCACCACCAGCCCAAGTCGAAATCAAGTCAAGTCCAGTATCATGTTATAGGGTAACATAACCAGAAATCCACCACAAACCCAAGTCAACTCAAGTCAGGTCAAATGTCAGGTCAAGTATCAGGTCATCAGGTTACAAGGTTTCAGGAGAACAGAAATCCTCTACGAGCCCAAACATATCACATCAAATCACATATATCAGGGTGTATGGAGGGGTGACCTCAGCATACCAGGAAACAAGGTGAGGGGATACCTCCAGGGGTTGGAGTCATGAGCTCCCAGGGGTGTGAAAGACGTGTATCGCACACACTCGTCAGTCACCAGGATATAACAGGAAATACAACAAATCAGGACATGTCTAGGATGCATCCATACGCCCAAGGCCACAGGGTCTTCCTCTACGTAACAAATCAAATCAGGTCGGGGACGGGACAGGACATCACTCTCCTGCCCTAGAGTCATGCCACCGGTGCATCAATGACATGGACATGAAACCCTCATGCCTAGTGGGTGGCTCGTAGTCTCAAACTGTGGGTCAAGGTCAGGTATCAAGTCTCAGGTGTCAAGTCTCAGGTGTCAAGTCTCAGGTATCAAATGTTCAGGTATCATATCAGGGTTCATATCAGAAAGGTCAAATACTGGAAGGTTCATAATAGTTTATTATAAGAAATCCTTTTTACATGGTTTTAATAAAATGATCGTTAGAACAGTTTCATAATAAAAGCCTTTTAAGGAAATGTTCAAAAACCTTTTCATATACAACTAAAAGTAGTTCTAAAATCCTATGAACCTTCAAGTACCCAAGGTCTTAATTATCCAGGTTATCAGGGGTGAACAAGTCATGTCAAGTGTCATAGCAGGGTTCAAGTCAAAGGTTCAAGTCAAATGGTTCATATCAAGTGTATCAAGGTTCAAGTTCAGGTTCATGACAGGGTTCAAGACAAAGGTTCAAATCTATGGTTCACAATACAAGGGGAAACATAACAATGAATCAGGAATCAGAAATGAGACGAAGGCTCTTTACAAGAAGAGCAGAATATCTGTACCTTATTCAAATAGCAAGCACAAACACAAGAGTAGCTGACTGGGATCAAGATCACTCCCTCCTTGAACCTAAAGGAGTAGAAGACAGAAATACGAAAGGGGTTCAGTTATTTTCCCATTATAAGTAACTTCTATTTTTAGTAACTTTCTATTTTTAGCAGGTTTCCATAATTAGTAAGTTACCACATTTAGCAAGATTCAAGTGATATAATTCAAGTTAATTCTTTAATTAGCTTATTATGGAAGTAACATTCATTTTAACAAGTTACACAAGTTCAGGGTTAATTATGACAAGTTTTTCATAGTTCAGGGTTATAAGTGTAAATTTGCCAAAGTTCAAGGTCCACATTAAAATTATCATCATTTTACCATTCAAACACTTATACTTTCCAGAATTACACATTTAGCCTTCAAGTTTCATAATTTACGATTTACACCCTTTTAATTAATTAATTACAAATTTAAACCTTATACTTATATAATTTACAAATTAACCTTCACAAGATTCATATTACACATCAAGTCCTTTTATTCCTTCAAATTACAGAAAATAACCCTCAATATTATTATGTTACAAACAGCCCTTAAACTTTTGGTAAATTACATATTTAGTCCTTGTACTTTATTACATTACAAATCGATTTAAATAATTAACCATAATTACATATTAAGCCCTTAATTTCTCAATTTTACACAATGAACACTTATTTCAACATGTTATACGAATACACCCTTAAACATTCACCATTTACACATCAAGCCCCTCTAGTTATCAAAGTTACACATTTAGTCCTTTAAATTACAATTTCAACCTTTAATTATTAACAATTACATATTAAGCCATTAAATTACCAAAATTACACATAACCCCCTGAATATAATTTATTACTCAAAACAGCACCAAGTTTCCAAAAATTACATATTTAGTCCCTCATTTTTATTTATTTTTAATTCGACACAAATATTACCATTAAATCCATATCTTGCCAAAATTACAAATAAGACCCTCATGTTATAATTTTTACACATTCTCCCAGGTCCATACAATATTACAAAAATATCCCACAAGTTTTAATAATTACAAAACACACCCTTAACTATTTATTTACCCAATCGGTTTGCAAAATAATTATCAAAATCAAACCCTAGTGACCCCAATCATTAAGCAATCATTGTATCATCATTATAACTCATTTAATTCCAGATTTCATCACCCAAGAACCCTAGATTGATTTGTTTATTAGGGTTTTCCATAATTCCTCTTTTTATTCCTTAAATCCGGTTTTAAATTAAATTCGACATACATGTTTTTAGGCCTCAAAAATTTGAACTAACATTTTTCTCATGTTATATGATCATCATAGAAGCCACGAAAAATAATAACCTGGCCCAGAAAATTCGCATACAAGATTTTTAGATTTAATTCAATTTTAGGGTTTATAACACATAATTTTCCATACGATTAATATATAGTGCATGGCTCATTTTTATCATTTTTCCCACATTATATATGATTAGGAGAGGCCTAGAAAATTACCAGAAAAATTATAGATCAAGGGATTCACACGCTTTGAATTATTGTTGCTCGGTTTCAATATT
This sequence comes from Artemisia tridentata subsp. tridentata, assembly GCA_021014915.2. Classification (NCBI taxonomy): domain Eukaryota; kingdom Viridiplantae; phylum Streptophyta; class Magnoliopsida; order Asterales; family Asteraceae; genus Artemisia; species Artemisia tridentata. The sequence goes on along the minus strand of CP139501.1, from coordinate 148,314,236 downwards.
TCGACCCAATTAATTCACCACGAACACACGATCGACCCTAGAACCTTGTGGCTATTTTTCCCACCTTCTTGGCACTATGAAGAACTCTAGAAAATTACCTCCTTGCCTCAGAAAATTCGGATGTGGTGTGGGTGATTTTTAGTGTGGCGGCTAAATTGTTTTTTTAGGGTTTTATGGAAGAAATAAAATTATGGGAAGATATAAAATGGGATGGACCGAATTAGGAGGAGGGGGAATTGACTAAGAGCCGGCCTTCAAGGCCCAAGAATCAATTTACCCTTTTTTAATTTATTTCCTTAATTACTTTTATGTTGTAAATGTTTTTAAATAATAATTATTATGTATTATTAATATAGAATTCGGCCCAAGTGAATTTTAAGTGAAATAATACATTTTGTACTTTGTAAAAATAATTAGAGCTTGCCTCAAAATTATCTCGCTTGATTTGTAGTTCGTTTCCAGAGATTCGGGATTAATTCGGAACTTTAATTAAGCTTTAATTTAAATTTTAAAGTTTCAGGGGCATTTTGGTAATTTTTGTATGTTTTAGATTTTCGGGTTTTACATGACTCATCTTCAAGCTCATCAGAAGTTTCTTTGGAGCTATCACCTGCAAATTGGTTAGGAGAAAAAGAAGGTACAACAATTGGTTGTTCATCATGCTCAGACTCACTATCTAAGTCAACATCCAAGGTACCAGCTTTGTTTGTGGGAGACTCTTGAGAACCTGCAGATTGGTTAGCAACATATCTAGTATATCCCAAGTAATCAGTTAAGTAATCTAGGTCAAAATACCAAGCATGACCTTGACCCTGAACATTAGGCTTGTCTTCTAGGTATCTCAGGTTAAGGGTCTCCTCAATCTTTTTAGCATTTAAATTATATACCCTATAAGCCTTACTATGTGCTGAATAACCTACAATATACCCCTCATCAGCTTTTTCATCAAACTTTCCCAGTGGATCACTAGTTTTCAAAATGGTCACTTGACATCCAAAAGGTTTGAGATAATGAATATCAGGAACATTCCCAGTGAGAAGTTCATAAGGTGTCTTGAAATGAGGTCTAGTGATGGATACCCTGTTCAAAACATAACAAGCAGTGCTTACTGCTTCAGTCCAGAACATAGTGGGTAATTTAGAGTCTGCAAGCATGGATCTTGCTGCCTCTATTAAGGTCCTATTCTTTCTTTCAGCAACCCCATTTTGCTGTGGGGTTCTTGGATTGCTATAGTCCCTTTTTATCCCCTTAGACTGACAAAGTTCTATTAAAACAGCATTTTTGAACTCTGTCCTATTATCACACCTAATGCCTTTAATCCTTTTTGTTTAGCTGGTTTTCAACAAGGGTAATAAATTCTTTTAAAATTGGAGATGTTTCATCTTTAGTTTTCAAAAAGAATACCCAACAAAACCTGCTATAGTCATCAGTGATTACCAGGCAGAAGTACTTGAGATCAATACTTCTGATTTGAGTTGGACCAAAGAGATCCATATGCAGCAACTGAAGAGGTTCTGAGATGGTTCTCACAGCAGTAATGGCTTTGTATGAGGCTCTATGTTGCTTTCCTTTGTTGCAGGCAACACAATTGTGCTCATTGTGAAGACTTTGGAGGGAAGTCCATGAACTAGACCAAGTTTAGAAAGCTTGTTTATGGTCTTGAAATTCACATGAGCCATCCTTCTATGCCATTTTGTAGACTCATCCAGGGATGCTTTAGCCACCAAACATGTTAAGTCACCTTCAGGTTGAACATCATTCAAATTGAATGTGTACAAATTGTAAGTTCTGGGAACTCTTAGCAGAATTGGTGTATCTTCTGGAAGTTTGAAGTCTTTAGAGAGCACAAGACATTCATCCTCAGAGAAGAATACTTTGTTCTTGGTGTCACAAATTTGTGATACTGAGAACAAGTTGAAATGTTGCAGTTCCTTCACATAATACACATTCTCAAAGTCCAAATTAGGTGTTCTGATGGTTCCTTTCCCAGTGATTCTACCATCTCCTCCACCAAAAGTCACATTGCCTCCTCCTTCAATGGGTACAAAATCATGCATCATCTCTAAGTTTCCTGACATACTCCTGGAACAACCACTATCTACTATGCCTACTTCTTTACTCTTCAGAGGATGATCCTACAACAACAACAAAAATATACAAAATATAAGTACACTTTGGAGACTCAAGTCATTGCTGACTTGAGCCTGCCTTGTGGATCATAAGAATTAGGCCATGTAGATGTATAAGATCCACCATTGTTCTTGGACCTGCAATGATAATTAGGTCCCTTTTTGGTCCAAAAACAACCTGCTGAGGGCATAACAGCATTATCCCAATTTCCCTTACCCACATATCTTGGGTCAATAAATCCAGGCCAATAACCATTCTGAAAATATGAACTAGTTGCTCTCACATATGGTCTAGCAACACATCTTCTCCAAAAAGGTGGAGAATGTCTTTCAGCAGAATTGCTGGTCTTTTGGGTTGCTTGTGGAAAATATGGTGGTATTTCATTAACATTTTTCCACATTGGTCCAGGTTTATTTTGATCAGCACATACACCCATTCTTTGCTCATGAAAAGTACAATCCTTAATCAAATGAAATTTACTTCCACAAACAAAACATTTCTTCTTTTTAGAAGATTTATTAAAAGTGAAAGATGTTCCATTACATGCAACATTATTCAAACCACTAACATTAACAGGATTGTTTTTGACAGAATTAGAAACATTGTTTTGCAAAGAATTAAAAGACAAGTCTTCAGAAGAAACTGTCTTGGACTTTGATTCCTCAGCAGCAACTCTAATAGACTTGTAGGGAGTCTTGGGTGTAGGCTTTGGTGAGGTCTTGGGTGAGGTCTTGGGAAGGTCTGACTTTTCACTTGAATCACAACTGGTAGTAGACCCTTGGTCTAAGGACATGTCACTAGAAGAACAAGAGACATAGTCAGTAGAATTAGAATCAGGGTCTGGCAAGTCACTTGAATTTTTTCCATAAAGATGGTGTGATCCATCAAAGTCTGAGGTGGTGGTGCTAGATGGCATGTGTTCTCCTCTTATAGGTCCAGGTACAGCATGTAATTTTCCTTCTTTAACAAAGTTTGCTAAGCCTGCTGGTGTAGGTTTACCGACATCAAACCTAGCCTCTAAACCAACATATTTTTTAAAACCTAAACCTATACTAGAGTTTACAGGTTGACTATTATAGAGACAGTTGTTTAACTTATCACCTGACATTAACCAAATTTTATGATTAGCTATTTCCTTCTCTAGTTTCTCTTGTAGTTCTTGGTTCTCTAACTCTAGTTTAGCCTTTTTCTTTTCACAACATTTTAATTCATTTGTAGTACATAGTAAATCTCTCTCTAACACCCCTATCTTTTCTTCATAGGCAGTCTGATTCTTCTGAAACCAAATTTGTTGTCTTTCTTTAGTTTTTAAAGCCTGTTTGTAAGCCTCAACTTCAACATAACATTCATTATATTTAGGTTTCAATTCATCATATGCCTCCTTAAGTTCATTATATCTTTCACTACAACCAAAAACACAATTATGTACCTGAGAGATGCCCATAAAGGCAACTTGATCATGTTGATCCTCTGTAGTACAGCATGCCAGCAATCCACTCTGCCCAGAAGCTTCATCATTCTCAGGTTCATGCACCTTCCAGTTGACATGGTCATCCAGAGTGACCAAAGCTCCAGTTTTCCCAGCTTCCACTTGTTTCTGCTGATAGGTAGTATATCTAACCTCATCACCAGCCTTCCTATCCTTGCATTCTCTTGAGAAGTGACCCATCTGACCACATGTATAGCATTTTACCTTCCTCCTGTCAAATCTAGCAGGGTCTCTTCCCTTGAAACCAAACTTTCTCCCTGACTTGTCTTCAAACCTTTTGATGTTCATTGAGAGCATGGCCACCTGCCACTTCAAGTTCATCTCTTCCATATCCAGAGGATCCACTTGATCAAAATCCTCAAAAGTAAGTTGCTGCTGATGATCATAGTCAGCAACAAAGGAGTGAATTACATCTTCCAATACACCACTAGACTGTGGTTGTAAATTTGGTCTGTTGTTGGGATAGGAAGATGATACTGAGGAGCTTGGGCTTGAAGCTTGATTCATCTGATTGGGGGTGGTGCTAACAAAAGCTGAATAACTGGGAGTGGATGCACGAATGGGACTTCTAACATCAGGCTCAAGAGTCTTAAGCTTGTTGTAGAGATCATCAAAAGATAGCATATCCAGTCCACCTTTAGCTTTGAGTGCAATGCTCACTTGCAGCCAAGATGGAGGTAAAGATCGCAAGAACTTTGCATTGCAATCCTCATTGTCTGGCCTGGCCTTCAGCTGATTCAATTGACTCAAAATCTTATGAAACCTGTCATACCCCTTGTGAATACCTTCCTCCTCAGAGATTTGGAATTCTTGAAACTGCTGTTTCAACATAGATTTCCTCATCCTCTTTGACTCATCGTTCCCACCAAACCTAGCCTTAATGGCCATCCAGATGTCCTTTGCATCCTGCATGTAGTGAAAGTCACCCATATGATCATCTGGAATAGCCTGAAGGAGAATAGTTCTAACTTTTTGCTCTCTCTGTACAGCTAGAAACTCTTCAGCAGTTTTAGGACCAAGAATGGTAATCTTGCCATCAGCATCTTTGGTGTGCCTTTTCAAGCTATTTCCCTTTTTGACAATTTCCCAAAGATTCCAATCAATATTTGTGATCCAGTTCTGCATCTTCATAGCCCACAATTCATACTCTTCCTTCTTGAGGTATGGGAACTTTGCATTGCTGTTGGAGAAAGTGAGTTGTTGCAAGGATGAAGATGTGGTGTTATGCTTGTTGTTGTTAACTTCTGATCCATCGTCTGATCCAGGCATTGTTTTGGTTGTTTTTGGTTGAGAGGGTGTAAAGAAAGGATGTTCTTAGTATCACAGAGACTCTCCCGAGGCTCTGATACCACTTTTTGAACCTAAGACCTTGATAGATCTTTGAGCACTCTTGGATCATTAGCAATGTTTATGTAATCACAAACACACTAATAGAAAGTCTCTAACACTTGTATTTTAAAGCGGAAATAAACACAAGCAAGAACACAAATAACTAAGAACACTTTGATCCTCTATGGATCGTTTATTAAACTAAAACTTGTTTTTCTTAACTCGTACCTATTACATAATAACGTGTTCCTTTTATAGATAAGGAACCCTAACTAGGTTTCACTAGAAACCCTAAACCGTTTCATAAGAAACGTATATTCTAAAAACTAAACAAGATATGCATTATCACTTTCTAAATAAACTCATGCATATCCTAACTAATAACAAAATACGCGGAAACTATCAATCAGCAGAAACACACTCCGCATAATCTCTACTTCCGCAGAAACATTCTTCAGCAAAATCCAACCCTTTAGCAGATTCCATCAGCAGTAACCATCAGTAGAATTCTTCCTTAGCAGAATTCCCAACAATAACCTAAGACCTTGATAGATCTTTGAGCACTCTTGGATCGTTAGCAATGTTTATGTAATCACAAACAAACTAATAGAAAGTCTCTAACACTTGTATTTTAAAGCGGAAATAAACATAAGCAAGAACACAAATAACTAAGAACACTTTGATCCTCTATGGATCGTTTATTAAACTAAAACTTGTTTTTCTTAACTCGTACCTATTACATAATAACGTGTTCCTTTTATAGATAAGGAACCCTAACTAGGTTTCACTAGAAACCCTAAACCGTTTCACAAGAAACGTATATTCTAAAAACTAAACAAGATATGCATTATCACTTTCTAAATAAACTCATGCATATCCTAACTAATAACAAAATACGCGGAAACTATCCATCAGCAGAAACACACTCCGCAGAATCTCTACTTCCGCAGAAACATTCTTCAGCAGAATCCAACCCTTCAGCATATTCCATCAGCAGTAACCATCAGTAGAATTCTTCCTTAGCAGAATTCCCAACAACTTCTTTTGATCAATTTGGTCAAAATATTGCATCTGCTTTAGTGGGTTTGGCTACTGATCAACGATTCAACTTTTCAAGACTAATTCTTGATGGTATGCTTTCACACATTACTAATGGTAAACTATTCTTAATGTATCCTAGGTTTGTTCAGTTATTCTTGAACAATCAACTTGAGGATGTCCCTAAACCTCAAAGTTTTTTACCCACTGTCAAACTTCCACCAAAGGTGTTTACTTTTATATCTAAGAAGAGTATCAAGTTTTCTGGAACAAACACACCTTTGACGGCTCATATATTGGAAGTTGCACAAGTAGTTAGAGATGCAGAGCAAGAGCAAGAGCAAGAAGAAAACTTTGAATCAGCAAGTCAAGAGTCTCCAGTTTCAAGAGAAGATAGTGTTCCTCAACCTACTGCTTCTCAACATACTGGTTTTCCACATACTGCTACTAGGGAAGATGCTGCTCCTATGTCCATTCCTATCCATGAGGAGTCAGACCAAGGTATGAATCAACCACCATCTCCTAATGATTATACTTCCACAAATATGTCTCAGCAATTTGAAGAAGAAGAGGCAGAGATGGATAATTATGCCTTGACAAGGGAGTTAAGGAGGCTGAAAAAGGAGAGTGAGGCTCAAGCTGCTCAGATAGTCAAATTAAAGACTAAGTTTCAAAGATTGAAGAAGTTTGTTTGGCCACTAGTTCAACACCACCGATTATGGGTAAAGTCTCAGAAGAGGAGTGGTCAAAACCCTAAGAAGGCTTCTCAGTCAAAGAAGAAAAAGTCTAAGAAGCAGTCTTCATTCCAATTGGGGAGGAATTTAGAGAATTTGAATGAAGATGTTGGATTTATTGATGATACTCAGATGACACCACCTGAAAATATTCCTCAAGAAACTGCTGAGAGGAAGAGTGATGAAACAGAGCAAATCAATTTGGAAGAAGCTGCTGTTGAAGTAAGAAGTAGTGATACTGAAGAAGTAAATTTGGAAGGAGCTGATGTTAAAAGTACTGCTCTTCAAGGTACTGTGAGGCAAATTCATAGGTCAGAGACAGGTTTCGATCCAGAATTTACACTTTTAGTCCCTCTATTTTAAATAATTACAAAACAACCCTTATAAATACACTTAATTCATTATCTTGAAATATTTACACTTAGGACCCTCAAGTTATATTTTTCCTACATTCCTACAGACTTATATGACATTACAAAAATATCCCAGAAGTTTCAAGGTTGGCAAAACATACCCTTATAATTTTTAAAACCCAATCGTATATACTTTTAATGTGCAAAACCAAACCCTAATACATCTAATCATTAAGCCATCATTCCCTAATCATTGAATGCATTTATTACTCAGATCCAAACCACAAAAACATAACCCTAATTCGTTCTAGGGTTTTTCTCTAGTTTTCCTTATTATTTCACATGATCCGATTTAAACAATAATTAGCATCAATTAATCTAGGCTTCTAAAAATCAATTGGCTATTTTTCCTAGCTTATATTAACGTCAAAGAACATATAGAAAATATGGTTGCACCCCAGAAAATTCATATAGCATGGTTTACGAATTTTGTTGTGTTTTAACTATTTAATTATCATACGCCATATTAAGCTTGCATGATTCATATTTCTTATTTTTCCTGAGTTATATTCGACCTAAGGATCATTAGAAAAATGCTAATTAAATTTTAGAACGTAAAGATTAAGTCGTGGGAATTATACCTCTCGTACGTATAGACCGAACAAAATAATTGTACTACGATCGAACGAAAGCTTCAATACTCCAACTCCTATTTTTCGTGGCTCCTTTACACTCCAAAGAACTCCAGAAAATTGTTAGATCAGGTCTAGAAATCGTGTGGAGGGTTGGGTCGATTTTGAGGTTGTCGACTTTAGGGTTTCGGTTAGGGTTTAATAAAATAATTGGGATTTGTTAACTAAATGAGATATAAGCCGAGAATTTGGAGGGGGATGGGCTTAAGAACCGGCCTAAATTAGATAAAATCAAAAAGATTTGATTTGGTATTGATTTCCTATTTTATTTTGCATTTATCTCTTTATAATGAGTTTACAAAATATAATTAAATTAAATAATTATATATTTCGGATTATACGTATGTACATGTGTGAATTAATAATTTTTGGGACATTCAAAATATTATAATGTTGTCTCAGAATTTATTTTATTTCATATGTAGTTCGTTTTCAGAAGTTTGGAATCGTTTCAGGATTTTTTTTATAAGTGATTTAATTAAGTTTTAAGTTTTCAGGGGTATTTTGGTCATTTACATGCTTTCTAAATTTCAGGTATTACAACTTCTTCCCCACTAACAAAAAAATTTTGTCCTCGAAATTTGCAGGAAGCAGAAAGAAAAGAGAACGGAACACAAAACAAGGACATACCAGGCCTAATAGATGATGATCGGATTCTCTCGGAAGAGATGTAAGAATTACACAGGATTTTGACGGATATGCCGTCCCCAGGATTTGATTTGACGAGTCAGATTAGAACGTACAGGAATAGATTATCGATAACATCAATTGGTAGAAGTTCTATAACAGAACCTAAGATTTTTATCGGGAATCCAGAGGTCAGCAGAATGCGTGACGAGAATCCAGACGTATCAATTCGTATAACGGCGAAAGCTGATTACGCGTAAAGGTAGAATGAACTTAAAGTCTCACTAACACAGATGATCTCAAACAGTTATCAGGATTTCTAAAGCTCTAAGGCACTTCTCGAAATATCCGATGCCCACAACAAGTGCACGTTATATGATGTAAGTATTATCACGTTGGCCAGACGTCATAATACTGGCATCTTATAAATATGTCCTCATGATGGTCATACTTTATCTCAAGTCGTGAACAGAACAACTTATCTTAATCCACCTAGTCTTCCTACGGTCTCAGAGGTCACAAAAATCAAATACCTTAACTAAGAGGAGAACGAATCACTCGAAGGAGTTAACGGAACCGATCTAGAATGTTTATCAGAATTTTGGGCACATCATCAAAAGCATCAGGTCATCAATCATTCGTCAAATTTGACATATCAAAGCCATCGTCCTACATACGCGGAATGAACATGAAGCGGAATTACTAGTAGAGAACCTAAACCATTAAAAGGATTTTATCATCAAGTAACCGAAATTTAAATAGGTCAAACGGAAGTGGACTACGTCATCCATTCAATACATGCTCTTAAATCTCTCTTGATTCCAGGCAGTCTGTCTATGTATGTCCATATGATCATTGGGTGAAAAGGATTTATAACTTGAGTCTGATCCCTCAAGCCTTCGGCACTTCTTCTTGGAAATGTGGTGCGGTAACATGAATCTCTGACCTAGTCGCTGTGTATTACCCATTCACGAGCCTGCTTCTACTCTCAATTCATCTTAGTACAACTAAGATGAATAGAGAAATAAGGCTGTGTGTCTTTGACAGGTCTCCTAGCACAAATCGAAATTCGCCAACTCTGATTGCTGTCGTCACCAGATGCCTGGTAGTATTGTCTGCTACAATCTCTGAAAGCCAAGCAAATTTACTTGTCCAGGGCAAAGGGTCATTCCTTAATACGAAAATGGTTTACATGTTCCTCGTTCGTCTCAGAGCACAAACATGTTGTCATACTATGACAATTGTCCAATTACTCGTGCAAACGTGATTCTTATTAACCAATACTATTGGCATTATTTAAGACTCACAATGGTCACAATGAGTAAGAAAACAGTTTTCATGAATCGTTTCAAGGAAAACTTCATATCTAATTCACATCACCCATCTTTACTAATAAAACTGAAATACTTTACGGAAGTTTCTCTCAGTTAGCCATCTCCTATCTTAGGAGTTCTCGTGGTTGCTTCTTCAGTCCTTCAAACATTAATGAGGTTGTCTGATACAGGGTTTCAAGGTAGAACAATTTAATCAGTGACTCGTAGAATTGAAAAGTGATTATGGTTAAAATTACGGTTAGGTTTACGATAGTTGATATGCAGACGCAAAAATTTTCTCCTTCTTCTTCATAAATTAATAGAGTATTTAAAAGGGAACATCGAGGTGGACAAAAACATATTACATCAGCTTCTTCAATCTCTCAATTTCAACAGTATCATGGTTCGTCAGCTGATATCGGTTCAAAGCCAATTTTACTTCTCAAAAAGGAGAGATACCCAAAAGTTTCATCAGAAGCACCAGAAAATTTGTACAACAAAACTTCCAATGCCAAAAATTTCTAATGGTGGATACTAATAGGTGTCAGGAGAATTTGACGATCAAATGAGATCAGGGTAAGTATTTCCATAGCAGTTTTAAGCTTAACATATCTGAGCGGTTAAAGGTTATCATACCAAAAGTAGGGTTATACTGTCAAAGTGAGACGTATAGAAATATCAGTTATCAGCATCATCATGCTCTTTTAACAATTTCCTACGGAGATAGTATTTGCATCAAATCCTTCCAAAGGAAAACTGATTGGCAAATAAGATTCGTCATTCAAGGAATAAACTTCCTAAATTCATGGTTAATATTCATTAGAGTTCTCATAGGAGTAGTGTGGAAATTTGCAAGACAGAATAGTATCGGATGATACATTTATATCCAGCATGGAAGATGATTTATAGAAGGTGTCAACCACATTAGGGGTAAACGGCCCTCAGAATGGTCGGAAAATATTAACTGTTTATCAAACGGATTGGAAGTGAAAGTCAAAATCAGGTAGCGGTAGCAAGATTTAACAATCAGTAATCATGGTAAGGGTTTCAAAATTGTTTTAAACGCCAAAGGCAAGACATAAGAGGGTAGTCGTCAATATTAGATGATCAGTTAATCAATCCTTATAAGAACACTAGACTTCTTATGGAAACAGGGATGGTTAAGACGAAATTAAATAGTGTCAAAAGTTTCATAGATGATCATCGGAAGCAAGAAACAACTTACGGAATGTATCAAGTACATCATTGTCAAGGGAATTCTCAGAATGCCCGAAGAGGCATCAGGATGATTAACAAAAGGTTCGGAGGTTGGAGTCGGAATCTGAAAGCAAGGATCAAATAGTGTCGGATGACTACTATGCAATTTTCAATGCTTCAGGTGTTATTTAGGTTCAATTCTTAGGTGGTGCAAGGCATAAGCTCTAAATTTCCAAGTGTGATTTCAATAGGCTTTAACCAAAGGCAAGGCACGAATCAGAGTGATGCGGAAGCAATGCTACTTAAACATATGACTTATAGTCTACCCATTCCTCACTGGTCAGAATTTAAGTTCCTATAGGAAAATCCTAAAGAAAATTCTCAAAGGTTGTCCTACGAGCGCCTACAGTGGAAACTTAGTGGTCCAGGATTCACAGGTCAAGGGTAAATGTATTACGACTCGCAGCCTGTTATCTCTGATACCATAAATTGTATTACGGATCATACCGATACGAAATCAAAATGAAAGGAATGAGAAATGGATCATGAATAAAAGAAAAGAACAAAAGTGAATAAGATTTAAGAAAAACAAAAACACAGCAATTCATCACGAGCCCAGACGACCGATAATACCATAGCATACTAATATAATAAAAAACCTGTGTAGAGTGATCAGCTCTCAGACAAAGTGAAAGACGTGTATCGCACAAACCATCAGTCACCAGATATAATAATCATAATCATATAACATATACAGATAACAGGTCAAATCTAGGATGCACCCACACGCCCCACAGACAAATCAATAATCATAATTATAATGGCCATAGCAAATAATAAATAAGGGACGGAACAGGTCATCACTCTCCTGCCCTAGAGTCATGTCAGAGGTGCGTCAATGACATGGACATGAAACCCTCATGCCTAGTGATTGGCTCGTAATATCAAACTGTAGGTCAAAGGTCAGGCGTACTATCAAAATAATCAAAAGTCATATCTTAAGGGTACATGGCAAAGGTTCATGTCAACCAGTTCAGGATTATATATCATAGGTTCAACTTAGAATTTATCAGGTTAAGTTTTATATCAAAGTTTAAGTTCAGATTAAAGAACTATATCAAATGGTTCAAAAGAGTGTAACAAAAGTTTATAATCAAAGTTTCATATCAACAGTTTATCTCTAAAGGTTTCTATTTAAAAGTCCATTTAAACAATCCTTCAAAAATGGTTTTCATAACAACTGATCTTACAAAATAGTGTTCTTCAAAATGGTCTTCCAAAACTTTTAGTAACTTTCATTAAAAGTGATATTACTTATTTTGAAATAGCTTTTCCCAAAACGTTTCATATGTAGTTTGAGAACGGTTCAAGATCAATTAGGTTTAAATAAGGATTTAACAGATTAAGGTTTATATCGAAAATCAATTTAGTTTTATAACAAGTATATTAGATTAAGATTCAAAACAAGGTTCACAGATCAGGGTTCAGGACAAAAGATCAAACACAAGGTTCATGAAGGTTCACAAAACCAAAGATCACATGGAAGGTTCACAAACAACAGGGAACATAGCAATGGTATAGGGAATCCTAATAAGGAAAATGATAACTGAAGGAAAAGAGAAATGAAAGACCCTTACTGAAAGAGGGCAGAATATCTGTACCTTATTATGAATGCAAGAACACAGAGATAAATGCTGATAGAGATTAGATTACTCCTTCCTCGACCCTAAGGGAGTAGAAGACAAAATGACAAGTGGGTTTTAGTTATCTTTCCATCTTAAGTAAATTTCCAGATTTAGTAACTTTCTATTCTTAGCAGGTTTCCAGGATTAGCAGATCTCTATTATTAGTAAGTTAATAATATCACAGATTAGGTTAAGTCATTATTTCAAGATTATTATGGGATTAAGGTACATTTTATCAAGTTACAAAAGTTTAGGGTTAACTATGCCAAGTTTATATAGTTTAGGGTTTTAACTGTAATTTTATCTAATTCAAAGGTTTAACATGAAAATACTTTAAGTTACAGAATTAAATACTCATAATATTCAGAATGACATTTTAATCTCTTTAGTTTCACACTTTACAGTTTATACCTCTCTAGTTATATAATTTACAAAACAAACCCTACATTTACATAATTCATGATTTAATCCCTATTATATCCATATTTACCAAACAAGCATCTTATTTTACAGAATTACAAAATGTCTTATCAGAATTAAGTATATTACAGATTAGACCCCTCAGAATTTGGAATTTACATAATTTGTCCCTTAACTTTACAAACTTACAATTTAGACCATAACTTATTAATAATTACATATCAAGCCCATAAATACTCAAAATTACACATTATTAATATGTCAAGTCAAAGAGGCATCAGTATTCATGAGGTTGAACAACAACATCATACTTTTTCTCAACCTACCCAGGAGTTAGATCCAAAAGATAAAGGTAAAGGGATCATGGTAGAAAAGAAGAAGAAGAAGCTGACATTGGCACAGTTAAGAGAAATTCAGATTGCCAAAGGTGAGGAAGCAGCTAGACTATTGCAAGCTAAGATAAATGCTGGAGAATCTAGGAAGCTTATTGTTCAAACACAAAGGCCAATTAGTAAAGCTAGAGAAAGGAATGATATGATGGCTTATCTGAAAGGTCAAGGATACACAGGTTTGGTAAAATTGACATATACAGAGATGAAGGATCTGTATGATGCTGTTAGGGAAGCTATAGAAAAGGATCTTGCGAGCATTATTTCGTTTGAAGATAAGGAGCTTGAAGATAGAAGAAAGGAAAGAGCTGTTACAAGGAGCTCAAAGAGGAAAAGAACAACTGATGAACAGCCATCAAAGAAGTTCAAGGATGCATTTGAATTAAGAACAGACACAGTTGATGAGCTAAGGAATTATCTTAGAGTTGTTGACTTTGAACATCCAAAATTAAAAGAAGATGCTGATAAGAAGTCCAAGATATCTACTTTTTCAGTTGTAGAATCACAAGAAGGAGATTATCTGATCTTTCATAGACAAGATGGAAGTTTTAGAGTATTCAATTCATTATGGGATATACTACATCTGATTGACAGAGATGATATGCTTCAGTTATATCTCCAAGTGCAAACTTACTTTGAGCATATTCCACCACAAGGAGTAGGTTTGATATTACTAGGAGATCTCACAACCATCTGGGAAATAGAAGAAACAAAGGATAGTACTTTGTGGGAAAATCAAGAAAACTAGGAGATTAACAGATGGAGATTCTTTGAATCTGTTGGAATACACGTTTTGGAGTTAGAGGATGGCACTATGATTCATATGCTAGCAGAACAGAGATATCCACTCACAAGAGATCTGATGATTAGGATGCTAGAGCATGGCATGGAAGTGGAACAAGAGAATGAAGTAGCATTGATGGTCATAAAATTGTTCATCAAGTGGACAACTGAAGTTGAAGATTAATGCATAACTACTGGTATGATTTAATTATTATATAAATCTTTTGAAAAATAAGTACTTTCTTTAAAGTACTGCTAGTCAAACAGTACTTTCTCAAAGTACTGCTTGCAGCATGAAACCAGTAAAGTCTTTTGATAAAATCAGTAATTTTTGATAAGTGCAAAAACATTTTGAAGCACAAAGATTAAACAGCAACAAATGGTTTTGAAAGCAACAACATGGTGTTAGTACTTGTACTACACAACAAACGGTAATCAACTCACCATGTTTAATAAACAAGAAAGAGTTTGACTCATCATGAGGGTACGGCTCTGATGTGATTATCAAATCTGTTTTTAGTTGACAATTTACTAAAAATTGTATGGTTTTCAACTCACCATATCTATGTTAGTGAAGAGTTGGCTAGCCTACAAGATAATGGCTTGTAGTAAATGTTGGGAATTAAATATTCTGAAGTTAGAGTATTAGAATTTACTCTAAGTCAAAGGTACTGCTAGTTCATGAACAAGGTACTGCTAGTACATCAAGGTACTGCTAGAACAAGAAGGTACTGCTAGTTCAAGTAGAAGGTACTGCTGGTAGAGAATGGTACTGCTGATCAGTGAGTCATAGGATAAGATCGAAAAGATATTTATTGTATTTTGGTCAAACATATACGGTAGATAATATCTTACTCCATGTGCTTAGTTAACAAGTTGTATACATAGATACATGTTGTATCTTATGTACTGACACACAATAAGCATAAGTTAACCAAGTAAGTCGGCCAAGACTTTAAGCAATTTGTAAAGATCTCTTGGAATATAAAAGAGATCTTAGACTTGGATACTGTGTACACACACAAAAACACACACTTAAACTAAGAGAATATCTGTTAAGACATAGAACAAACACAAATCACAAGTTATAACATAAGATTCAAGGTTTTATAACCCTAGTGATAAACACAAGATCACTCGTATTATTTTGAATAATATTGAATCGTTTAGTGAAAAACTTTCTTTGTTCATTGTTAAGTAACCAATATAATTCTTCCATTTCCATAACATACATAACCTTCTAAGTGTGGTTAAGTAAATTCCGCGTGCTTAATCATATTAACTCAATATATCTTACACACAAAGTATACAAGGTTTAACCACCTTAACCGTGTGTCTTAGGTCCTCTCAGTTGGTATCAAAGCCAGGTTGATATAATTGAATTAGAAGAAATAGAAATGGATGCACATGATGTTCAAACAAATGTTGCTGCAAAGTTGCCTATGATCAAACCTAATGAGTTTGAGTTATGGAGGATGAGAATTGAGCAATATTTCATGGTCCAAGATTATAATCTTTGGGATATCATTATATATGGTGATTCTTTTTCACCAAGCTATTCAGAGGTTGTCCTAGAAGGCAAAACAAGTAGGAAAAGAAATACTGGACCAGTGTCAAATGAAGAGAAGATACTGAAGAGAAATGATCAGAAAGCAAGAAATTTACTACTTATGACCATTTCTAGTGAGCAGATGCTATCATTTAACAAGTATCTTGATGCAAAAACTCTTTTTGAAGAGATTTGTGCATATTTTGGTGGTAATGAAACTACCAAAAAGAAACAGAAGACATTACTAAAGCAACAATTTGAAAACTTTACTGCTTTTAGTAATGAGTCTCTTGATAAGCTATTCTCAAGATTACACAAGCTTGTCAGTCAGTTGGCTGTGTTGGGTGTTGAGACAGAGAAGGAAGATCTCAACATGAAGTTTTTGAGAAGTATACCTGATGAGTTCCATACTCATGTTATTGTCTTGATGAACAAACCAGACATTGAAACAATGAAGCTTAATGATTTGTACAACAACTTCAAAATTGTTGAACAAAGTCTTAGAAAATCTGGAACTTATGGTACTAGTTCTGGGAACGTGGCACTTTTGTCATCTCCTAGTATTGGTAAGTCTGAAGAGGTAGAAGAAGTTGAAGGTGTTTCTAATGCTACAAATGGTGGTCCTTCTACTAGTGCACAAAAGACTGTTGCAGGACTTGGTGATCCAGCATTCTATGTATTCATATCTAGTCAGTTTAGTGGTTCTCCTCTAAATCATGAAGACCTTGAGCAGGTTGATGGTGATGATTTGGAAGAGATGGACATCAAATGGTACGTTGCTTTGCTCAGTATGAGGGCCAAGAAGCATTGGCAAAGAACTGGGAAGCAAATTACCATAAATGGTAATGATACTGCTGGGTTTGATAAGAAGAAAGTAGAGTGTTTCAACTGTCATAGGTTAGGACACTTTGCTAAGGAGTGTAGATGCCCAAGAAAGTAGGAGAATAGAAACACATGGTATAAGCAAGATAGGAGAAAGGAAGTTACTATTGAAGAGCCAAAGGCTATGTTGGCTATTGATGGTATTGGTTATGATTGGAGCTCTATGGCTATTGAAGAGGAAGCACCACCAAATGCTGCTCTTGTGGCCAATGAATTTGCTCTAATGGCTCATTCTGATTCAGAGGTAAACAATATTACAACTTGTACTGAATCATGTCCTAATCTTAAAGCTTATGAAGACCTTAATAAGAGATTTGAAGCTCATAGAGAAGAGCTACTTAATTCTCTTTTTAATTTGGCTAATCACAAAAGAGGTCTAGGTGTTTTAGAAAAACAAGTCTTACATTTTAAAAGTAATGAATCTCATTTTACTAATGACATCAATATACTAAAAAATGACATTAAGATCAGAGATGAGTGTATTGTTGAGTTGAATGATTCATTAGCTAAACACAAAAATGAAAGAGAAAATGTTAAGGTATCTGTGGATGTTTTGGCACATTCCTCAGAAGGATTCAATAAACTTTGGGAAGCCCAAGTTATTGATAAGGTTAATTCTGGTGTTGGATTTAAGTCTGTACCCCCACCATACAGAGGTGTTCATTCACCTCCAGGTATTGATTTAGCACACACAGGGTTAGCTGAGTTTCAAGAACCAATCATGGAATATGGTTCTAAGGCCACTAAGAGTCCAAAGATAGAAAAGGTAAGTAAAAGTTTAGATAAAACTTTATCTTATCAGGACAAGGTGTCCTTTGTTAAGAAAGAAGATGTTATAGTTGTTGAAGATTGTACAACTGATAGTGATGATGAAGAAGAACAGGTTATGTCTAAACCTGTATTGGTTAAGAAAGTAGGAACAAGTATTCCTAAGATAGTCAATCACAACACTAACAGGCCTAAGTCAAATGTTAAGACTGATAGGAAACCAGTTAGATATTGTGAACAATATAGAACTACAAACAAGCCCAGAGGTAACCAAAGGAATTGGAACAACCTCAAGTCTAACCAATTAGGTGATGACTTTGCATTTTACAACAAAGCCTGTTACACATGTGGTAGTTTTGACCATCTTGCAGCTTTCTGCAACCAAAGGATAACTGGGTATGAAAACAATAGGGTGAACTACAAAAGGCAAACTCCTCAAACTCATTTTCACTCTAACACTCATAGAACAAAACCCAGAACAGTCTCAAACAAGTCTGGACTAAAAGGTCCTGATAGACAAAAAGATCCTGCTAATAAGGACAAAAAGGTACTGCCAGTTCAAATTAAAGGTACTGGTAGATCAAAAGGTACTGTTAGACCTTTGATGACTGTTAACCCAAAATCAACAGCTAAGGATGCAAAAACAACTTTCATACATGCATCCAAAACTGTTCTAAGGCCCATTCAAACAAAAGCAGTGGTCCACAAACAAGTTTGGAGACCAAAGAGTTCAACTACAAAGTTAGCAGACTCTGCTAAGCATGTTATGGCTCTGCTGCTAAGGGTAATAGGGCAAATGCTGTTAAGGCCTCAGCATGTTGGATTCAAAAATCCAATGTTGCATCAACAGTCCTTAAAAGATTAAATTACATTGATGCAAGAGGCAGATCCAAGTCAGTAATGGCTTGGATCCCCAAAGAAAACTGACACTCTTATTTGTGTGCAGGAACATTCTATTGATCATCAAGATCAAGGATACTCAGATAGTGGATGTTCCAATCACATGACAGGCAACATGTCTTATCTTTCAGATTTTCAAGAATTCAATGGAGGATATGTTACCTTTGGAGGTGGTTTTCGTGGCAAAATTTCTGGTAAAGGTAC
This sequence comes from Artemisia tridentata subsp. tridentata, assembly GCA_021014915.2. Lineage (NCBI taxonomy): Eukaryota > Viridiplantae > Streptophyta > Magnoliopsida > Asterales > Asteraceae > Artemisia > Artemisia tridentata. The sequence continues at coordinate 148,295,754 of CP139501.1, read as the reverse complement.
TATTAAAACCGGAAATTTAGATTTTGAAAATGTGTACTATGTACAAGAGCTAAAGTATAATCTTTTTAGTGTTTCATAAATGTGTGACAAAAAGAACAATGTCCTTTTTACTGACACTGAATGTCTTGTTCTATCTAAGGATTTTAAGATGCCTAATGAAAATCAAGTACTTCTTAGAATTCCTAGAAAGGCCAATATGTATAGTGTTGATATGAAGAACATTATTCCTAAAAAGGATTTAACTTGTCTTGTATCAAAGGCCACATTGGATGAATCAATGTTATGGCATAGAAGGCTTGGTCATATAAACTTCAAAACCATAAATAAAATTGTTAAGAATGGTTTGGTAAGAGGTTTACCTCACAAAAGATTTGAAAATGATCAAACATGCATTGCTTGTCTAAAAGGCAAACAACACAAAGCCACTTGTAAGCCCAAGATTTTTAACTCTATCAATCATTCATTGTTTATGCTTCATATGGACTTATTTGGACCTATTTCAGTAAGGAGTATGCAATATAAAAAATATTATCTTGTTATAACTGATGACTATAGCAGATTTACATGGGTTTTCTTTTTAGCCACTAAGGATGAGACATCAAGCATCCTTAAGGACTTCATTACATTGATAGAAAACCAAGTAAGCAAGAAAGTAAAAGTCATTAGGTGTGATAATGGGACAGAATTCAAAAATAGAGTTATGGATGATTTCTGCAAAGAAAAAGGTATTAGGAGAGAATATAGTGTTGCTAGAACACCACAACAGAATGGAGTGGTTGAAAGAAAGAATAGAACACTAATTGAAGCTGCTAGAACAATGTTAGCTGATTCTAAGCTACCTATAATCTTTTGGGCAGAGGCAATTAACACTGCTTGCTATGTTCAAAATAGAGTTTTAGTTGTGCAGCCTCACAATAAGACATCATATGAACTCTTTAATGGTAGAACTCCTGCAATAAGGTTTCTTAAACCTTTTGGATGTCATGTGACAATTCTCAATACCTTAGACCATTTAGGAAAATTCGATGGTAAAGCAGATGAAGGTTTCTTAGTTGGATATTCTCTTGTTAGCAAAGCTTTTAGAGTTTACAACTTAAGAACTGAGAAAGTACAAGAAGAACTACATGTGGAGTTTCTGGAAAACAAGTCCAATGCAGTAGGTCAAGGACCAAAATGGATATTTGATCTTGATTATCTAACAAATTCTATGAATTATATTCCTGTTGTTGCAGAAACTAACAATTTTTCAGGTTCACAAGCAACAAATGAGATGGAGTTAGATAAAGATCAATCTGATGTTATTATGCCATTGTGGTCAAGTACTAGTGTGGATTTAGCTTCAAACAATGATGAATCTTCTTCTGGTAAAGCAAAAGAAGATGTTGAAGCTCAAAAAAAAGATGTTGGAACAGAGGAACAACACAATATGTTAAATATTGATGGTACTGCCGAGACAGAGCAAGGTACTGCTAGTTCTTCTAAAGGTACTGGTAGTTCATTTGAAGAAACTGTTAGTTCAGTTGAAGGTCCTGCTGGTCCTTCACACTCAAAAGATGCAGAGTTCCAAGAAGATGAAGTGGATTTGAGTAATCTTTCACCATCTTATCATGTTCCTACTACCCCACACACAAGGATTCACAAAGTTCACTCCCTAGATAATGTGATAGGAGATATACAATCTGGTGTGAAGACAAGACGACAACTAGTCTCTTCAAACCAAAAAGGGATTCTTGATGCCCTTTATGCTTCAAAACAACATGAGCTTTCAAACTCATGTTTATTTGTATGTTTTCTCTCTCAAAAGGAACCAAAGAATATTCTTACAGCCCTAGATGATTCAAGCTGGTTAGAGGCTATGCAAGAAGAGCTTCTTCAGTTCAAGATTCAAAAGGTTTAGGTGCTAGTTGATTTACCTAGGAATGAAAAGGTAATTGGCACTAGATGGGTTTTTAAGAACAAAAGGGATGAAAGAGGAATTGTGATCAAGAATAAGGCTAGACTAGTAGCACAAGGGTATACACAAGAAGAAGGAATAGATTATGATGAAGTTTATGCTCCAGTAGAAAGGATTGAGGAAATTAGGCTGATTCTAGCTTATGCTTCATTTTTAGGCTTCACAGTCTACCAAATGGATGTCAAAAGTGCTTTTTTATATGGTGAAATTGGAAGAGAGGTGTATGTTTCACAACCTCCTGGTTTCATTGATCCATTACATCTAAACAAAGTGTACAGAGTAGTGAAAGCTCTCTATGGCCTTCATCAGGCACCAAGAGCTAGGTATGCAACACTAGCTTCCTATTTATTATAAAATAGATTTCAAAGAGGAAAGATTGATCAGACACTTTTCATCAAACAGCACAAGAAGGATCTTTTGTTAGTGCAGGTGTATGTGGATGACATTATCTTTGGATCTACAAGGAAGGAAATGTGTTTAGAATTTGAGAAGCTTATGAAAGATAAGTTTCAAATGAGTTCTATGGGAGAACTTACATTCTTTTTGGGTTTACAAGTTAAGCAATCATCTGAAGGCATATTTATTAGTCAAGACAAATATGTTGCAGAGATACTTAGAAAATTTCAATTTGCTGATTCAAAAATAGCAAGCACACCAATGGACTCTGAGAAGCACCTTCTGAAAGATGAAGATGGAGAAAATGTAGATGTTCACAGTTACAGATCTATGATAGGCTCTTTGATGTATCTTACATCATCTAAACCTGATATCATGTTTCCTGTTTGTGTTTGTGCAAGATTTCAAGTTACTCCAAAGGTTTCTCATTTAACTGCAGTCAAGAGAATTTTTAGATATCTCAAAGGTCAACCAAGGTTGGGTATATGGTATTCTAGAGAATCTCCTTTTGACTTGGTAGCATATTCGGATAGTGATTATGCTGGTGCTAGCTTGGACAGAAAGTCAACAACTGGAGGATGTCAATTCCTTGGGTGTAGACTTGTCTCATGGCAGTGTAAGAAGCAAACAAGTGTGGCAAATTCAACAACTGAAGCTGAATATATAGCTGCTGCAAGTTGCTCTAGTCAAGTTCTATGGCTTCAAAACCAACTCCTTGATTATGGGTACAATTTCTTAAACACTGTTATTTATATTGATAATAGTAGTACAATTTGTATTATTAAAAATCCGGTACAACACTCTAAAACAAAACACATTGAAATTAGACATCACTTTATAAGAGACAGCAATGAGAAAAGATTAATTCAAGTTCTTAAAATTGCTTCAGAGCATAATTTTGCAGATCTGCTAACAAAAGCTTTTGATGTTTCAAGGTTTCAGTACTTGGTAGCAAGTATTGGAATGCTTAATCTTTAAATTTTCAATATGATGTGTTTTTGTACATAAATTTTTGTTGGTACTGCTGGATTTATATAAGGTACTGCTAATATATCAAAATTTGAATTGTGTTATTCATACAGTTGGTTCTATGATTATACTAATGCAAGACAAGTACTTTGTACATTGTTCTTTTGGTTTTAGACTAACTATTTCAGGTATGAATATGTGAACACAAAGGATATTTCAAGTGAAATGGGAACAGCAGAATGCTTATCAAATTGCTGACCATAATAGGTTTATGATGGACTAATTTTAGGAATTTAACCTCCTTAAAACTTCTTTCTTGAAATCTAGTTATGATATTTCACATTGAATTGATGACTTAGTTGATCAGATAGTAACTGATGCAACTCACTTTCTATCATTTTATACTTTTAAGTATAATGAGTTAGTCTGAGGACATCTGATAGAAAGAACAGCAAGTGAAAGTGAATCTAACACTTGTGTTGGAGGTAACAATTGCTATGAGCTGGAAACCCTGTCAAGAAAATCTTTTGAATAGATTTATCTTTTCACACGCAGTTATTTTTAACTGAAAAACATTGGTTCTCACACAACCAGAGGTTTCTTTAAACCGAAATGCTAATTAAGTGTCTGTTATACACTTGATTCCTTCAAAATGGTTGAAAGTAGTATGATTTTTCAATTCTAAAATCATGAACATACTACTAAGTTAAATGATTTCTTAAAAGGATTTTCAAGGATTCTCAAAAACCATCCATTGATGGATTATGAATCAAAATGTCCACTGATTCACCTCTCATAGGAGTTAACACACCTAGAAGTGATGAGGACAGCAACTTAAACTTTTAAAGAATTGATGGCTTCATGTACAATATTGTCTGACAACAAAAGTTACACATTGATAGATAAGTCAAAGGTACATAGTGAGATCTTCCAAACAAGGGGAGGAAACAAAAGTTATTTGCTTCAGGGGAGGTTACAATCTCAGAGAAGGAAATAATTGCCCAAGAAAGGAAGAATAAACCAATATATGGAAGGAGAAGACAAGAGCATACAAGATGATGATGTAGAGGTTGAAAATGACAAGAATAGATCAAATATCTAGAAGGGATGAAGCATTTCTAAAGGAGAAAATTCTATCTAGATCAAACGAAGGAAAGTTTCAATTTCAGTTCATTATGTTTGTTTATCACTTGCAAAGGCATGCTGATAGATGATTTCACTTGTTGAAATCATTGCCTCTTACAATTCCTCCATCCAAGGAAATTGCACCATCTTTTGGTATAATGTTTTGATATTGCTGAAGTCAAAGAAGAACAAAGCAGAACAGTTCAGAATAAGAAGAATAGTTCAGATTCATGAAGTGTTTGAAAGATCTTTTCAAGTCCTCATTTAATTCAGAAAAACATGTTTGAAATGATTCACATGTTTAGGGGAGGATTGTTGGGAATTAAATATTCTGAAGTTAGAGTATTAGAATTTACTCTAAGTCAAAGGTACTGCTAGTTCATGATCAAGGTACTGCTAGTACATCAAGGTACTGCTAGAACAAGAAGGTACTGCTAGTTCAAGTAGAAGGTACTGCTGGTAGAGAATGGTACTGCTGATCAGTGAGTCATAGGATAAGATCGAAAAGATATTTATTGTATTTTGGTCAAACATATACGGTAGATAATATCTTACTCCATGTGCTTAGTTAACAAGTTGTATACATAGATACATGTTGTATCTTATGTACTGACACACAATAAGCATAAGTTAACCAAGTAAGTCGGCCAAGACTTTAAGCAATTTGTAAAGATCTCTTGGACTATAAAAGAGATTTTAGACTTGGATATTGTGTACACACACAAAAACACACACTTAAACTAAGAGAATATCTGTTAAGACATAGAACAAACACAAATCACAAGTTATAACATAAGATTCAAGGTTTTGTAACCCTAGTGATAAACACAAGATCACTCGTATTATTTTGAATAATATTGAATCGTTTAGTGAAAAACTTTCTTTGTTCATTGTTAAGTAACCAATATAATTCTTCCATTTCCATAACATACATAACCTTCTAAGTGTGGTTAAGTAAATTCCGCGTGCTTAATCATATTAACTCAATATATCTTACACACAAAGTATACAAGGTTTAACCACCTTAACCGTGTGTCTTAGGTCCTCTCAGTAAAGGCTGTGGAAAACCATTATATGGTAATTAGTTCACCATGGTAGTGATTGTACTAAAAGAACTAGCTAGTCCAAAATCAAACGGCTATTTGGTAAAGACTACTCAAATCCGTTGATAGCTGATGATTTGCTAAAAATCATATGGTTATCAATGTACCATGGTTTCTTAAACCTAAACATTGGCTACTCCAGAGTTAATGGCTTTGGTAAAGAGACATCAAAATCCATTAAGTTTTCAATGATTCACCTCTCACAGGAGTTAACACACCTGGAAGTGATGAGAATAGTATGAAACTTTTAAGATCTGATGTACCTATTGCCAATATGATGCTGAGTTGCTGAAAAGAATTGTTGCTGATGAAGATTGAAGATACTGATTGCATTGATGATAACAAAACAACGAGACAGACTTCAAAGATACAACCTTTCCTTGAAGATAAAGTGTTGAAGTTAAATACAAAGGAACTTGAAATCAAGCAAGTAGAATTCAAGTTAGGGGAGGATTGTTGGGCTATAAAGTTAAAGTACTGCTGGAATATCAAAGTACTGCTGGAAGTCAAAGTACTGCTGTTCGTTGAAGGACTGTTATGCAAATATGTTTAAGGACTAATGTGTAATTCTAGAATGTTCGTATTAGATTAGAGTTATAATTAGAATTACTTGTCGTTCAAGTATTGTAAACCGACTAGGGTTTTCCTTGTGCCTATAAAAGGATCCCTAGGTTGGCATTAGAGATACGGTTTTAGAGAGACAAGTTCATACGAATATTAGAAGCTTATTAGAGTATTAGTGATTAGAGTTTGTTAGTGAATCTGTGTAAAGAGCAGGTTCAAGGTTTTAATAATATTCGAAGTTGTTTATTAATTCTTCTTAGCTTTGTTAAAGTAGATTCCGCATACTTAGCAAAGTATATCAGTGTTTCATCATTAACAGTTTTGAATTTATTCAAGGTTGTTAAACCGTAGACAAGCTACAAGTTAGTTTGGTCAGAGTATGATCCCTAGGTTGGCATTAGAGATACGGTTTTAGAGAGACAAGTTCATACGAATATTAGAAGCTTATTAGAGTATTAGTGATTAGAGTTTGTTAGTGAATCTGTGTAAAGAGCAGGTTCAAGGTTTTAATAATATTCGAAGTTGTTTATTAATTGTTCTTAGCTTTGTTAAAGTAGATTCCGCATACTTAGCAAAGTATATCAGTGTTTCATCATTAACAGTTTTGAATTTATTCAAGGTTGTTAAACCGTAGACAAGCTACAAGTTAGTTTGGTCAGAGTATATCGATCCAACAGTCTCCTTCCCCCTTGCAAGTTTTGATACCTCAGAAACAGCAACACATTTTACGCACATATACTTGAAATCTTGTGAGAAGAACAAAATTGGCTCAAATGTATCAAGTGAAAATCAACCGCTACCGAAACTCTCTTTGACTATCTTTACCAACCCTTAAGTAAGCTATTTGAAGTGATAACTGATGTAGCAAACCCGATATACCAAACTTGAAACTGAAGTAGAATTCCCCGTTCTCGTGACTTAAGCTTGCACTAATGTTGGAAGAATGGTGTAGAGAATTCATGCTCCAAGCAAATCTCTAAGTACTCAATGCCCAACCAAAGTATGAGACATTAACACCTCTTGCGGTTATCCACAACGTCATCGGCATGTGACACTGAGTACTACAACATAACTCCTTTAAGTGATAGTTAACTAGGTCTTCAAACATTTTCCCCGACTGCTGGTAACTAGATAAACTAAGTCTTCAACTTAAATCTTAACCACGAGCAAGTTATCATTGAAAGTCATGCATCCAACCAACCCCGACTTCAAGATAAAATAAGATCACGCCTTTATGAAAGTCAACTTCAATCTCAAATAAGTGATACCTGATCAACTCCGTAGTCTCAATTAGAGTCACATGCCCAACAAGTGAGTGAACATACAATCAAATGTACGTCGATCCACTGTTCACACTTCTCCCCCTCAAAATTTGCATATGAGTTTGCCATTTTTGATTGAACAATTGCATATGAGATTGATCCACTGTTTACACTTCTCCCCCTCAAAAATTGCATTTGAGGTTGCCATTTTTGATCGAGTGAATAAAAATACAATCTAATGAAAGTAGATCCACTTGATGATTGAACGAGCATGGAAAAAGTATGAAGCTTGTTGATGAGAATAGTCAGAAACAAGAAGATTTCTCTTCTTCCGAAGATAAAGCACACTCAAGCGTACGCCTTTCTTTTCTTTGAGGAATGGGGCCTGGAGTGTTTTCAGCAGATGCCATTTTGTTGACATTGAGGACCGAGGCTTGAATTGATGTGTTCAAACGTCATTGTCGATGAAGAACGAGGCTTGAAATAATGTGTTCAAAAGTCATTGTCGATGAAGAACGAGGCTTGAACTAATGTGTTCAAACGTCATTGTCGTTGAAGAACGAGGCTTGAACTGATGTGTTCAAACGTCATTATTCATGATTATCAAAGTTGAGTTTCATGAACCCCTAATTTATGAGATATCAGTCTTTTCGGCAACCAAACTCTGAGTCTTTCCTTAATAGGAGTAAACGATGTACATGCACTTAAGTGAAGACTACCTACACTAACATTAAGAGTTTGTTCGCATTTATATGGGTTAGTGATATCAGCATCTAAACCATTTGGGGTTTCACTGTTGATCCGTTCGGAAGTACGTATAAAAATAATATCGGATACGCGTGATACGCGGGGATCAAAAAGTCAACCTTTTAAGACAAAGGCCAACGTGCAAAACCCGTGAATACGATATGAGATACCGGGCAAGTGATTACCCGGGTCGTGTCCCAGCGAGGTGTGAATCGAGGATTTCGTTTTCGGTTTGGAAGTGCTTGAAGTGTGAATTTTAGATTTTTGAGTTTTTTAATTCTAATTAAATTATGGAAAGCAAATATATAAAGAAAATTACGCAAACATCAAATTACGCTAAAAACGCAAATCGGGAATTCCAAAAACGAGCTTAGAAACTAAAATCTTAAAAAATTAACCCTACGAGAGCAAATTTATTTTTCCTAAGTTCTAATTAATAAAAGAAAATTTTATAAAAAAGAATTATATTTTTTTGACTTTTATTTAATTTACTATGAATTAAAAACTGAATTTAAAAGAAAAATAAATTAAAAATAATAAATGAAAATGGAAAATTATAAAAAAATTACATGAAAGTCCTAAGTTATGTTCTAATCCTAGGAAAAATAAGAGGGGGTCAACAGCTTATTTGAATAAGCTGTAAATAAGCTTAAAAGGGAAATAAGCTTAGGAAACAAAAACTGGGTTAAAAGAATTAAGTGGGAAAGATATATCAGGACAAGTCCCAAGGGCAGTTGGCTAAGGCTGTGTGTGTTGAGGTTGTGAGCAAGAGGTCCCAGGTTCGAACCTGGGGCACCTCTTTTTGAAAAAACTATTTTTTTTTTCTTTTTTAAACTCAATAAGCACTAGATTATAAGCAACTTTTATAAAGGCAACTATTTTTAAAACTACTAATAAGCACATGAATAAGCTGAGAAAAACAGAACAGTGGGCAAATGAGCAAAAGGCAATAAGCTAATGACTGATAAGCTATAATAAGCTAATATAGAAACTGAAAAAGCTAAATATAACTAAGCACAATCCAAATTAACCAACAATCTCATAATAAGCCATAATCTAAAGCAATTAAGCACTGAACTATACTAATAAGCAAAGGGGTCTGCTGATGTGCACAGGGCAAAAATGGGCTTATTTGAGCTAAGTAAAAGCTAATCAAAAGCTATTATGAAAATTCTAAAAAATCACAAATAAGTAGATGAGCAGCCAAACATTATAAGTACTAAATTTGAGCTTAATATAACTTATCATTAACAAATGAAAAATCAAAAACAACTACTGAAAATGCAAAAAACTAATGAGCAGACTGCTATGATTCTGATGTGGACTGATTTCAGCATTTTATGAGCCAAAGGTTTATGAAACTTGATCACCACTGACTTTTAACTTATGGGACTATAATGGACACAAAGACACCAAAAGATAGCATCCAATTGGCTTATAGCTATAATAAGCTGATTTGGTCAGTAACCATATTTTAACTTTCACTATGAACTTGAAATCTATAAAACCCTCAAAACAAGCTCAAATCTCCTAAAGACTACTAACCTAGACTAATTTAAGCTAGATCAATCCTACCCAAATGACCAATGAACAGTGATTCATCAATTTAACCCATTTTCACTACTGATCCAAACACCCCTTTAAGAGGGCTGTTTAAGTTTTAAAACTAGAACAGGACATTTAAAGCTTAGATTTTGATTTACAGCTATTTAACTAAGTTTATGAAGACATAAAAAACATTTTTAAGATTTCTAATAAGCACTACAGATAAGCTGAGATATTAAGCTAATTTTTTTGGATTTTTTGACTTTTTAAGTAAAATTAGAATGACTCTTTCATTAAGCAAAAACTAACATCAAAAGGGCCTAATAAGCACAAATGAGCAGAGAAAAGGCAAATAAGCAGTAAATTAAGCTGATGAACAGTGATTAGCAAAATTAGACTTAGAATGGAAAAACTTACAGTAACCTTGTGTGATTGAATTTAGCTCGGATTGAGCTCAAATAAGCTATTATGAGCTTATTTGAACAAGGCAGAGTAAGTACTTAATGAAGTGCTTATTCAGCTTATTTGAACAGTAAGGTAAAAAAAAGAACAATGGGATTTAAATGATTCTGATCTATTAATAACTTGAAAAGATTGCAAGACTTCAATTAATACAGGAAATAACTTTCATGAAACAATATTAAACTAAATTATACTACGAATGTGGTCTAAAACAGGGACAAAAAAATATGTGTGTAAAGAGGGCTCTGTATTCATAGACATCCAATGCCTTCTCTCATCAATTCTGGACCTTTGGATTCAACAACTCTTCATCATAGCCCTTAATCTTCTTTTTGGCGCCAAAATGGCTGGGTGGATTTCCAGCATGGAAATGGTAGTGGAAATGAGTTGACTTTGCGCAGGGGGGGAATAGGCTGTAGCAGGAAAAGGAGAGGGGACATTGTTGTCCGGGTTTCAGCTTTTCTGGGGAAAGGGGAAAAGTTAGGCGGGAAAGAAGTCAGGGGAAATGGGTTGACCTTTTTTTGGTTTGACCCTGGTTTTATTTAACTAAAACTCTAAAAGGGTGGATTGGGCTTGGTGAGGATTGGGCTTGGGATTGGATTTATTAAAGGTCCGGATTTGGTTTTAGTTTAAAAGTTAATTAGTTTAGGTTTAGGGTAATTAAGTGTAGGGTAAAAAGGTTTAGGGTAATTAGGTGAAATGTGATTTTTGCTTTTAGGTTCGTTTTTCCAAGCTCATTCCAAGGCTAAATCCCGGGGTCGACTTTGACTCTTCTTTTCTTCATTAAATGCTCAAATGGTGTCGAGTCGATCCGGCCGTGTCCGTTTTTGCTCTTTTTCCCATCCAAGCTCGGTTTTGTCCGTTTATGCCCTGTTTTCAATCCTTTTGTACCTGAAATAAATAAAAACACACTCCAAGGATATTTGCAATATAAATTTGTATATTTGGCTATTTTTAGCATTTGTTTATGTACTATATAGGCATAAAATGATGAATAAATAGGCACTCATCAACTGTCAACCTTGGTTGTGCAATCAGTGAACATCTTCCTAGTAGGTATCCATCTAAGACCAGCAATCTTAAAAATTCTACTCGTCGGTATCCACCTAAGACAAGATCTAGGAGTGTTTGGTTTCTCATGCACAGTGGAAGACATGTTGAGAGAAAAATTTTGTCCTATCGTAATCTGCCTACCAGGTTTCTGAGTATAACTCTTTGGTCCTACGGGCTTGTTGTTGTTTCTAGTCTTAGGGAATTGAACCTTAGCACGAGCATTCATTTTCTTCTGGAATTTTGTTACACAATCATCATGATTTGCATTAAAAACACATTTCTGACAAGTCGAGCAAACAAAGTGTTTGGATTCTGAAAAAGATCTAGGATTCTTAGAGTGATCTGCTACGGGAATTGCTTTAATCGACACGCAACAACTCTTAGAAACAGGCAAGTTCCTAGTCTTTTCATGTGTGTTTTTCTTAGCATCCGCTAGGTTTTGATTCTGAACAATGTCTTTATGTCTAACATGTTTCATTGGTGTCACAAATGATACATGCTTTAAACTAATCCTAGAAGAGCTAGAAGCACTCATATGATGGGGTTTTGCACAAGCATATTTCTTTTCATTAGGTCGAGACTGTGAAGTGACTGGTTTTGTCAAAACTTGTTTCGCATCAACTTGGGAGGCAAACCGTGGTTTTGAAAATTTTGGTCGTTCAGATATAAACGCAGTCGGTTGTCTAACAATTGATTGGTTTCTCAGTGGTTGTAACACTGGTTTCCCCAAGATTGATGGTTTTGCAAACTTAGTGTTCACATTATTTCTTGTTAATTTTCTTAACTCGTTTTTTAATGCTGCAATTGTAAAACCCTTTTCCTGAAGTTGAGCTTTGAATTCATCATTTTTGGCAATCAAAGAAGTTGTTTGTTCTATATTCTTAGTTCTCGTTTCTTTGATTGAAGCATGCAGGTCTTTGTAATGCTTTTTCAAAGTCTCATTTTCCTTAAGTAGTTTAGCCACTTTAAGTTCCAATTCGTTGTTTCTTGTTTTAATTGCATCGATATCATTTTTAGCCTTGACTACATAGAATACGTTCTTTCAAATTGTTGATCGTCGAGTTTTTAGCTTGTAGCTGAGCTTTCAAAGTGTTTATTTCAAAAAATTCACGAAATTCAGGAAATTCCAGATTTTTACATGGTTTGTTAGTTTGAAGACTTTCTTCCTTATGTTGTATTGCTATTTCAAGTGAAATGCAATGTTTTTCAAGTTGTAAGAATCTGTTTGAAAGTTCATTATAAACCTCTTTTTCAACCATATCATTCGTTTTGAGAAGCTCAGCCTTAAGCAAAGGACTTTTAACATGATCATGTTCAGCATCCTGGTCAATTTCTCCCCCCTTATGACTCATATTTGTTGATTCAGGAGTGGTATTGCTATCAGCCTTTTCCAACAGATATGTGTCATAAATAGGTTCAAATTGATCAGTATGTTGTTGTTCACTAGCAAGGACATTATGTTGAACAGTTAAATGTACCTCAGCAAATGGCACTTGGTCATTTGCTGGTCTGATATCTGCATCCACACCATGTGTGAGATAATTCTCTGAACTGCTGCTTGTGTCATTGATGAGTGTCTAAATACTCATCATTTTATTCCCATTTAAACTGCAAAAACAGCCAAAAACACTTTGAAAAGTCACATAATGCTACAAATATCCATAGAATGTGTTTTTATATGATTCAGGCACAAAAGGATTGAAAACAGGTGAAAAACAAACAAAGTTTGCATAATTGGCAGTTTCAGTCCCTGAAGTTTCAAAAATGGCAAAACAAGTCCCCCGGTTTTCAACAATGGAAAATTATCTTTTATGGTCCTTGTACTATTGAAACTTGGCATGAATAACCCCTGGAATTAATTTTCACTATTGGCAGCAATGGTCCCTGGATTTTCAGAAGTTGCATGATTGGTCCCTCAAAGTTAAAACAATTTCAACTTCTAATCCTAACTAAAATAAAACCCAACTATTAAACTTACCCAACCCAACCCTTTTACTAAACCCAGTTACATACCCCAGCCCACACAACAATTCCCAAGCCCAATCCCAAAACAACCCAACCCGATCCATCTTTTAACTAAAACAGAAGGTTTGACTTCGGTCAAACCTTCTTCTTCAATACCACCATCCCGCCAATACCAAAACCACCTCAACCCACCGCCTTATCTCTGACAAACCCACCACCCTCCTCCTATCCCACTCACCTAACAAGCCAATATGCATTCAATGCTTCTTCCTCAGTACAAGTTATCAGAGATAGTGGATTTTTCCACTATCTCATTTTTTGCGCCAAAAGTAGTTTCAACTGCTGAGATTGATTCAAAGGCATCCAAAGGTCAAGAATGGATCAGAAGAAGATGAGAAGCTTATCCCACTTTATTTTTGTATAAATAGGTCACAATGTAAGCCTTAATGGCTAAGTAGTTAATTTAGCATAATCGTATTTTAAGTTTCAGTAGCCATAGTTTGTAATTTCAAGTTTCAATAATCAATCCTAGTTAATTCAAGTCTGTTTGTTGTTAATCTTTGTCCAATTTCCATTAGCTAATGATAATTCTGAGTTTTTATATTTCCATGTTGTACTGAGAATTCAAATTAAGATAAGTAGTAATTGAAATTGCTTCTTAGTTGTTTCTATAAGCTTATGCAAGCTTATAATAGCTTGTTGTAAGTTTATACTAGTTTAAATCAGTTCTATTCAAGAATGATGAAGAAAGTCAACAAAAGTCAACCTGGAGGCTAATAAGCACTTCTGGTAAAATAAGCTATTCAGGAAGGCTTATATTTGGTTTCTAGCTTGTAAGTAACAAGCTAGAGTTGTTCTGATCTTGTTCTATCTATTCCATAAGCTCTTTCAGTTGTAAGCCAAATTCCAAGTTTTATTTAATTTTCCAAGTTACTGTACAATAGCTTATTGTTAGCTTATTATTGTTATTTATTGCTTATTACTGGTTTCTAGTTATATTTTATCACTTACATCAGTTTTAAATAGTCATTACTTATTTCTACTTAAAAACCTTTAAAAAGCCAAAAATAGCTAATACTAGTATAGCTTATTCTACTGCTTATTTACCTTTTAAAAGTTGCTTAATATAGTTAATATAAGTTAGTGAATCAGTTATAACCAAGAATCATTGTTAAAATTGGCTTTTCCATTTGAAAAACCACAACAGACCCTCAAAAAGGGGTGTTTGGTTCATAGCTTAAATTGGTCATTCTAGCTTGTTACTGTTCATTGACCATAGGCTCAACTTTGATCTTGCTTTAAATGTATTAGATAAGCTGTTAGTGATAGATTTTAAGCTGCTTTGAAAGTTTTAAGTAGTTTGCATCAGTAGGTGAGTTTTTATAAGCTCAACTGTCCAAATAAGCTCCAATAAGCCACAAGCTCATTTGGCCCTTAACTTTGGCTTCTTTAAAGTCCTTTCAAACTATTTAGTGCATATCAGAAGAGTTGGATTGGATTTGTGCCTTCTGCACAACTTCTGCATACACAGACTCGGTATATACTGAGCAGACTAGCCACTTTTAAGCTACAATTCTCAGCTTGTTATTAGCTTATTCCATTAAGCTGAGACCCTGATTTTTGGTTTATAAGTAGTTCACCTAGCTAGCTTTTAGTTTCTGTGCCTGGATTCCATTTCTGAGCTTATTTAATAGCTTAAAATAAGCCTGCAAATTCCCCATTTTCACTGATTCTGACCCTGCATAGCTTATTCAGTTTTTCACTACCTGATCTAGTGCTTAATTGGAGTTCAATTAGCTTGTTAGAATTGGGGCTTTTTGGTTTTTAGTATACCCAGTAGTGCTAGCAAGGTTTTGCCCCCATATTATTCCACTTATCTGCTTATTTGAATTGCTTATTGTGCTCTGCAAGTTGGTGGTTTTACCACTGTTTCTGCATAATTTTTGATTCTGCTCAAGTGCTTAATTGGCTTATTATGTGGGTTAAGCTGTTTGATTTAAGTTGTTTTGTGCTTATATAAGTTGTTTAAACTAGTCCTGAGCCTTTGGTAAATTTTTGAGCTTATTAGCTTATTTTTGGGCTTATTCCCAAACTGCTTATTAGCCCAACTGCTTATTAGGGTTTAGTTTAACTTTTGATTTTAATTTTCATAGATTTAGAATAATATTTTAGACTTATCTTGAATTTTTCAGATTTTTCCTAAGTCATTTACTATTTTTAATCCTTTTAATTATTTTCTAATAGTTTTTAATTCATATTAAATAAAATATAAATCAGAAAAATATAAATCTTTTTTCTAAAATTTTCTTTTATTATTTAGGATTTAAAAAAAAAATTTACACTTGTAGGATTAGTTTTCTAAAATTTCAGTTTTTATCCCGTTTTAGATTTCTCGTTACGCGTTTTTAGTTTATTTAATTCGCGTTTAATTTTCTTTTGTATATTTGTTTTTCATATATCAAATAGAATTAAAAAAATAAAAAATCTCATATCTAATCATCAGTCACTCTAATCCAAAACTTAAACAATTTGCCCATTCGCACCTCGTTGGGAAACGATCCGGGTAATCACTTACCTGGTTTCACACTATACACAAACGTGAGTTTTTGAAAGTATCCTTTTTCACAAAGGGGTGATTTGTATTTATTCGCGTGTATCCGTCATTGCATAATATTTATATATACGTTTTAGCACGGATCAAATTTTGGCGCCGCTGCCAGGGAGGTTGTGTTGCGACAATATTGTGTAAAGTTTAAGCGATTAGTGATTTGAGACCCTTCCTTGTGAAGTTCCTATTTCCCATAAACCATATAAAATACAAAAATATTTTTCTTTTCTTTTATATATGTAATATCATATAAAAAATAAAAACCCAAAAACATTTTCCGTTTTATTGTAAAATAAAAAGATAAAAGCAAAATTAATATAATATTCCTCAACTTGGGTATTATCATAATAAGTTCCCAAACATCAGATTAAAACTTGCCTTTGTGTCGCTTGCGAATTCGGCTCACCTTTGATTGATAAACAAACTATAACGGAGGTTTAAGGATAGTTTGACATTAAATTGTCGAACTGAAAGAAGCGGGTTTTTAAGGAGCTTTAATTGCCCACCTTTGCTTCTCCGCCACTCTGTGCGTTTTTCAGTCAGAGAGCTACCGTACGCTGGTTGATTTAAGGTTTAAGTTGCTTGTGTTTTGCTTCAATCTTGTTTTAATTGAAATATTTTATTTAGTGCATGCGCACTCGTTCTTCCACGTCGACAAGTCCTTTACGTGAACTCGTAGATATTCCGAGAAGACGTAATCGTAGACGTGCTGCCCGAATAGTCGAACCCGAGATTCGTGCTGTTCCCATTAATAATATGGCAGACGAACGAACAATGGCGGAGATGCTCCAAGCACCCACCGAGGGTTATGGAGATGCCATCGTTTTACCACCCATCGATTCTGATCATTTTAAACTAAAAATGCATTTGATTCAACTCGTGTCTACAAACCAATTCCACGGGTTTGAACGAGAAGATCCGTATGCACACATCCGTTGGTTCAACAAATTGACCTCTACAATCAATTACAAGGATGTGCCGCAAAAAGTTATCAAATTAATGCTATTTCCGTTTTCACTCGAAGGGGCAGCCCGGATTTGGCTGGATAAAGAACCCCCTCGATCCATTGAAACTTGGGAAGATCTTGTAAAGAAATTTGTCAATTATTTATTCCCTCCATCAAAGACGACTAATCTGAAAAATGAAATTTCTGGATTTCGTCAAGGTTTTGATGAAAACTTCGGAGAGGCATGGGACAGATTTAAAGATATCCTAAGAAAATGCCCGCATCACGATTTCACGGAGTTACAACAGATCAATACGTTTTATAATGGGTTGAATGGAAACGATCAAGATTCACTTAACGCAGCCGCTGGTGGCAATATCTTGAATCGTAAACCTAAAGAGGTGATTGAAATTTGTGAAAATAAATCAAAAGTTCCTATTTCTCGAAACAAAGTGAATGTTCCTGTCACTCGTGCTTCTTCATCCGATAACTCATCAGAGTTAGCCTTTCTAACAGACGCAATGCGTTGCATGATGAAGGAAATGAAAGAAATGAAGAGTGAAATTCATAAACCGGAACAAATCAAAGCCATAAACAAAGTGTGTGAAACTTGTGGTAGCCCGCATGCGTATTACGATTGTCAAGCAACCGATGCTTCTCTTTACCCAGCTCCCGTAGCTGCAGTAAACCAAAATCAATACCGACCGCATACTGAAACTCAGTACCGAGCACCAAATGCTATGGTACCACTTGGTTTTCCACCCGTGCCAAATCAAAATAATCAAAATCGCTTTGTTCAAAATCAAGGACAAAATTTCAACAATTCCCAAAATTTCAATCAAAACCGAGGTCAGAATCAGGGGAATTTTAACCAAAAGCCATGGAATGTCCAAAACCAAAATCAGACGTCCTCGGATGAGTTGCTTAAGCAATTCATAAAATCCCAAGAGGAGACAAATAGGACCCAATATGAGACAAACCGGTTATTAGTTACCCAAATAAATGAGATAAAAAAGTCTTTAAATGATCTACCTTCTTCCTCGGGAGGTCTCCCTGGTAACACTGTTGTCAACCCAAGGGGTGAACTCAAAGCTGTCACTACACGTAGTGGTAAAGCTCATGATGGACTCAAGGTGACAAAGGACCCGGTACTTCCCTCTAACAATGGAAGTGCTAAATACGTCCAACCTATGGTTGTCCAAAACTCTACACCCACAATTGCTCCTAAACCGTCAAGAATAGATCCTACTCTTTCACGATTTACGGTTAAAAGTTTGTCAAGCAAACTTAGTGAGCAAAGGACAGCTAGAACTTATTCCAATATCCTCAATGCTGCTCCTATCAGTGCAATTGATGACAGTGATGATGATGAAAGTACCAATTTCATCAAAGCTATCACCACTCGTAGTGGTGCTGCTTATGAGGGACCCTCTGGTCCTATTCCTCCTCCGTTGTATGAAATGGAAAAAGAGACGGAGGTTACAACGGACGAAGTGCAAATTCCAAGCCCACAAAGTACAGCACAAGTCCATCCTCCGGTTGTCCCGAAAAAGAAATCCAAACCAGGAGTTGTCTTTGAATCTGTTGAGACTCCTGAAGTTGCTGCCCCTAAATCCAAACCTTATATTCCTTACCCATCGCGCTTAAATGAGCAAAAGCTCCGTGAAAAGGCTAGTCAACAAATGGATAAATTCTTTCAAATCTTTAAAGAATTACATTTTGACATAAGTTTTGCGGATGCTATCATTCTGATGCCTAAATTTGCATCAACAATCAAACACTTGTTAAGCAACAAGGAAAAACTGATTGAAATGGCTAAAACTCCATTAAATGAGAACTGCTCAGCAGTTATCTTGAAAAAGCTTCCCGAGAAGCTTGGAGATCCTGGAAAGTTTCTAATACCTTGTGTATTTTCGGGAATGGTTGAATGCTATGCCTTGGCCGATCTTGGTGCAAGCATCAACCTGATGCCTCATTCAGTATGGAAGAAACTTTCTCTTCCGGCTCTTACTCCTACCTGCATGACTCTTGAGCTTGCAGATCGAACTATATCACTTCCTCTCGGCATTGCCGAGGATGTGTTTGTGAAAGTAGGGAAGTTCCATTTTCCAGCTGACTTTGTGGTTGTTGAATTCGACGCAGATCAAAAGGTTCCTCTCATTCTTGGAAGAGGATTCCTAAAAACGGGCCATGCTCTTATTGATGTATTTAAGCATGAGATCACATTGCGTGTGGGTAATGAAGCTGTTACCTTTAACCATGATCAAACATCGAGGTAGTCCTCAAATTATGATTCTGAATCGGTTAACCGAATCGATTTCATTGATATTACTTCAAAAGAGTACTCTTAAGAAAGTCTTGGTTATTTTCATAATTCTGTAAGTGGGGATCCCACCACATCTTCTCAACTTATCATAGCCGACTCTTCCCCTTCTCTCACTCTGGTTGAGGGAAGTGATCCCTTTTGGGATGAGGTCGATGCTTTCCTTGCAAGTGATGATTCAATTCCGACAAGAATTGATGATACTTATCTTGATCCTAAGGGGGACATTCTTTTTCTAGAAAGTTTGTTAAACGAAGATTCATCTTCCCCTCTTCCACCAAAACAACTTCATAATGAGGAAATCAAGTCAGTTGAGAAAACTGATAAATTTCCTGAGATCAAGTTTAAGGACTTGCCTCCTCCACTTGAATATGCAATTCTTGAGGAGGAAGTTCTTATCTTAATTGCTATTCAGATCTCTCTTCTTCCCTTCACCTACCAAGTGATTTCCCCTATCCTTCACTCATTCGGGAGTGAGGATATTACCTTTGACCCCGGCATTTTCAATTTACTATTCTTTTGAGCCAGGTATTTATCTCATCGGTGTGGAACTTTCTTACGTTCAATTGGTTATCCAAACATTTTGAATGAAAGTCCGATGGAGATGGTTTCTTCCACTTGCTTCCCCATGAGCCAATGAATTCGGGGTCGAGTCAAGCTAGCGACTCGGTTAATAAAAACAGTAGTAAAACATGGGTTTTCACCCATGTCTCACCCAAGTGTGGGGGAGATGCCCCACATGTTGTATATATGTACATTTCAAGTGTAAAAAAAAAAAATAATAAAAAAAAAAAAAAAAAAAAAAAAAAAAAGGCTATTAGTATTTCCTTCTTACGTTCTTAGTGTTGGTTTAACAACCGGGACTTTGAATATTGAGGGCAATATTCAGTTCTAAGTGTGGGGGGGAATTCTTGCGAATTTGATCATATGTACCATCTAGTACCCCCATTTAAGCCAAAATTTTAAAATTTTTTTTCTCACTTAGAACGCAATAAATGGTTATCAGTCCGCCATGTCTAACCCACATAAGGATTGGCTAATCCGAGAGCAAACGGCTCTTGGTAAAGATGTCTCAAATCCGTTTATGGCTTACAATTTGCCAAAAATTGTATGGTATTCAACTCCCCATATCTTTAAAAGTGAAGAGTTGGCTAGCCCGCAAGGTTATGGCTTGTGGTAAAGGCATTGGAAAACCATATTTGGTAATCAGCTCACCAAGATAATAACTGTATTTTATCTAAGAGTTGGCTAGTCCAGAAGCAAACAGCTTTTGGTAAAGACAAATCAAATCCGTTGACAGCTGATGGTTTGCTCAAAATCATTTGGTTATCATTGTACCAAAGTATCACATACTAAAACATTGGCTACTCCAGAAGTAATGGCTTTTGGTAAAGAGACATAAAATCCATTAAATTTTCATAAATAATTGCTAGGGACTAGCAATAGTTTAGTGTGGGGGATTGATGAGTGTCTAAATACTCATCATTTTATTCCCATTTAAACTGCAAAAACAGCCAAAAACACTTTGAAAAGTCACATAATGCTACAAATATCCATAGAATGTGTTTTTATATGATTCAGGCACAAAAGGATTGAAAACAGGTGAAAAACAAACAAAGTTTGCATAATTGGCAGTTTCAGTCCCTGAAGTTTCAAAAATGGCAAAACAAGTCCCCCGGTTTTCAAAAATGGAAAATTATCTTTTATGGTCCTTGTACTATTGAAACTTGGCATGAATAACCCCTGGAATTAATTTTCACTATTGGCAGCAATGGTCCCTGGATTTTCAGAAGTTGCATGATTGGTCCCTCAAAGTTAAAACAATTTCAACTTCTAATCCTAACTAAAATAAAACCCAACTATTAAACTTACCCAACCCAACCCTTTTACTAAACCCAGTTACATACCCCAGCCCACACAACAATTCCCAAGCCCAATCCCAAAACAACCCAACCCGATCCATCTTTTAACTAAAACAGAAGGTTTGACTTCGGTCAAACCTTCTTCTTCAATACCAACATCCCGCCAATACCAAAACCACCTCAACCCACCGCCTTATCTCTGACAAACCCACCACCCTCCTCCTATCCCACTCACCTAACAAGCCAATATGCATTCAATGCTTCTTCCTCAGTACAAGTTATCAGAGATAGTGGATTTTTCCACTATCTCATTTTTTGCGCCAAAAGTAGTTTCAACTGCTGAGATTGATTCAAAGGCATCCAAAGGTCAAGAATGGATCAGAAGAAGATGAGAAGCTTATCCCACTTTATTTTTGTATAAATAGGTCACAATGTAAGCCTTAATGGCTAAGTAGTTAATTTAGCATAATCGTATTTTAAGTTTCAGTAGCCATAGTTTGTAATTTCAAGTTTCAATAATCAATCCTAGTTAATTCAAGTCTGTTTGTTGTTAATCTTTGTACAATTTCCATTAGCTAATGATAATTCTGAGTTTTTATATTTCCACGTTGTACTGAGAATTCAAATTAAGATAAGTAGTCATTGAAATAGCTTCTTAGTTGTTTCTATAAGCTTATGCAAGCTTATAATAGCTTATTGTAAGTTTATACTAGTTTAAATCAGTTCTATTCAAGAATGATGAAGAAAGTCAACAAAAGTCAACCTGGAGGCTAATAAGCACTTCTGGTAAAATAAGCTATTCAGGAAGGCTTATATTTGGTTTCTAGCTTGTTAGTAACAAGCTAGAGTTGTTTGATCTTGTTCTATCTATTCCATAAGCTCTTTCAGTTGTAAGCCAAATTCCAAGTTTTATTTAATTTTCCAAGTTACTGTACAATAGCTTATTGTTAGCTTATTATTGTTATTTATTGCTTATTACTGGTTTCTAGTTATATTTTATCACTTACATCAGTTTTAAATAGTCATTACTTATTTCTACTTAAAAACCTTTAAAAAGCCAAAAATAGCTAATACTAGTATAGCTTATTATACTGCTTATTTACCTTTTAAAAGTTGCTTAATATAGTTAATATGAGTTAGTGAATCAGTTATAACAAAGAATCATTGTTAAAATTGGCTTTTCCATTTGAAAAACCACAACAGACCCTCAAAAAGGGGTGTTTGGTTCATAGCTTAAATTGGTCATTCTAGCTTGTTACTGTTCGTTGACCATAGGCTCAACTTTGATCTTGCTTTAAATGGATTAGATAAGCTGTTAGTGATAGATTTAAAGCTGCTTTGAAAGTTTTAAGTTGTTTGCATCAGTAGGTGAGTTTTTATAAGCTCAACTGTCCAAATAAGCTCCAATAAGCCACAAGCTCATTTGGCCCTTAACTTTGGCTTCTTTAAAGTCCTTTCAAACTATTTAGTGCATATCAGAAGAGTTAGATTGGATTTGTGCCTTCTGCACAACTTCTGCATACACAGACTTGGTATATACTGAGCAGACTAGCCACTTTTAAGCTACAATTCTCAGCTTGTTATTAGCTTATTCCATTAAGCTGAGACCCTGATTTTTGGTTTATAAGTAGTTCACCTAGCTAGCTTTTAGTTTCTGTGCCTGGATTCCATTTCTGAGCTTATTTAATAGCTTAAAATAAGCCTGCAAATTCCCCATTTTCACTGATTCTGACCCTGCATAGCTTATTCAGTTTTTCACCATCTGATCTTGTGCTTAATTGGAGTTCAATTAGCTTGTTAGAATTGGGGCTTTTTGGTTTTTAGTATACCCAGTAGTGCTAGCAAGGTTTTGCCCCCATATTATTCCACTTATCTGCTTATTTGAATTGCTTATTGTGCTCTGCAAGTTGGTGATTTTACCGCTGTTTTTGCATAATTTTTGATTCTGCTCAAGTGCTTAATTGGCTTATTCTATGGGTTAAGCTGTTTAATTTAAGTTGTTTTGTGCTTATATAAGTTGTTTAAACTAGTCCTGAGCCTTTGGTAAATTTTTGAGCTTTTTAGCTTATTTTTGGGCTTATTCCCAAACTGCTTATTAGGGTTTAGTTAAACTTTTGATTTTAATTTTCCTAGATTTAGAATAATATTTTAGACTTATCTTGAATTTTTCAGATTTTTCCTAAGTCTTTTACTATTTTTAATCCTTTTAATTAGTTTCTAATAGTTTTTAATTCATATTAAATAAAATATAAATCAGAAAAATACAAATCTTTTTTCTAAAATTTTCTTTTATTATTTAGGATTTAAGAAAAATAATTTTACACTTGTAGGATTAGTTTTCTAATATTTCAGTTTTTATCCCGTTTTAGATTTCCCGTTACGCGTTTTTAGTTTATTTAATTCGCGTTTAATTTTCTTTTGTATATTTGTTTTTCATATATCAAATAGAATTAAAAAAATCAAAAATCTCATATCTAATCATCAGTCACTCTAATCCAAAACTTAAACATTTTGCCTATTCGCACCTCGTTGGGAAACGATCCGGGTAATCACTTACCTTGTTTCACACTACACACAAACGTGAGTTTTTGTGAAATACCTAAAATTCAGATAACCTGTAAAAAGACAAAATTACACCTGAAACTATAAAACCTAAATAAATAACTTATAAAATTCTGAAACAATTCCAAACTTCTGAAAACGAACTACATATCAAGTAATTCAATTTCTGGGACAACATTACCTTACTTTGAATATACAAAAATTACAAAATCACATATACATTTATATATGATCCGAAAATTAATTAAATGAACTTAATATATGTTTTATAAAATCATTTTGTTTAAGATAATTACAAAATAAATATAGGAATTATACACCAAATCAAAGTGTGATCTTGAGCCAACTTATTGGGCCGAAAATCTAGAGTATATCCCCCCTCCTAGTTGGTTTCATAAAGCACAAAACACAAACCATTTTATTTTTCACAAACCCTAATTCCGAAAACCCTAGATCGACACACGTAATTCGACCAAGCCTCCATTCGAATTTTTGGAACTGAGCAAGCAATTTTCTGGAGTCCACTGAGGTGTAAGGAAACCAAGAAAAATAGAAGTCGAGTTGTGGAAGCCTTAGTTCGATCGTGGTGTTTTGTTTTGGTTCGATCTTTGCGCTCTATAGGTATAAAAATCCCACACCTAATCCTTACGTTCTATAATTGATCTAGCATTTTTCTAATGATCTATATGTTTTATATAACTCAGTAAAAATGTTAAACATGGATCATGCAAGCTAAACAAAGCGTACAAAATTATAAGAGTTAAAACACACATAATTTCCAAATAATGTCATTCGATTTTTCTGGAGTGTAACTATAATTTTTACATGTCCTATACTGATAATATAAGCCTAGAAAAATAACCATGTGATTTATAGAAGCTCAAAATAATTGATGCGAATTATTGTATGTAATTGGATTTTAAAGAAAATAAAGAAAAATAAGAATAAACCCTAGAATGGATTAGGGTTAGGGTTCATGGGTATAGATCTGATGTAATTAATGTAATTAATGATTGTATAATGATAACATAATGATTGGATAAAACTAGGGCTTGTTTTGGTACAATAAAAGGCTATACGATTTGTAAATAAAAGTATAAGGGCTTGTTTTGCCAACTTTGAAACTTTTGGGATATTTTTGTAATGTCATATAAGTCAGTAGGAATGTGAGAGAAATATTACTTGAGGGTCCTAAGTGTAAATGTGCAAGAAAATGAATTAATTATATTTATAAGTGTCGAATTGTAAATAATTAAAGTAGAAGGACTAAAAGTGTAAATTTGGGAAACTTGGAGTTATTTTGTGTAAATAATGTCATTAAGGGTGTAATGGGTAAAATTGAGTATTTATGGGATTGATATGTAATTTTAAATAAATTATGAGTTAAATTGTAAGTTTCGTAAAGTTAAGGGACCAATTGTGTAATTACTAAATTTTGAATCTAATGAGTTTACAATTAAAACCCTGAACTTTGGGTAACTTGATAAAAGGCACCTTAATTCCATAATGATCTTGAAATAAGGACTTAACCTAATCTGGAATATTAACATCTTACTAAATCTGGAAAGTTACAAAATGGATAAGTAAACTAAAAGTAATAATCTGAGTATGAATAATTCGTAATTCGTCTTCTACTTCTTTAGGTGTGAAGAAGGAGAAACCCTAATCTCTGCTTCGTGTTTTCTTCCTTTCGGTTGAGCTAATAAGTTATAGATATTCCGTCCTTTCAGTAAGGGCTTTTCATTCCCTTTTCTTTCAGAATTCATTTCCTTATTAGGATTCCCTATACCACTGCTATGTTCCCTTTTGTTTGTGAACTTTCGATGTGGTCTTGATTCGAATCTTTTGCCATGTACCCTTAAGATATAATTTTGATTATTTGATAGTACGCCCGACCTTTGATCTACAGTTTGATATTACGAGCCAATCACTAGGCATGAGCGTTTCATGTCCATGTCATTGACGCACCTCTTACATGACTCTAGGGCAGGAGAGTGATGACCTGTTCCGTCCCTTATTTATTACTTGCTATGGCCATTATAATTATGATTATTGATTCGTCTGTGGGGCGTATGGGTGCACTCTAGATTTGACCTGTTATCTGTATATGTTATATGTTATAGTTATTATATCTGGTGACTGATTGTGTGTGCGATACACGTCTTTCACTTTGACTGAGAGCTGATCACTCTACACAGGTTTGTTTTATTTTATTAGTAATGTATGGTATCGTAAGTCGTCTGGGCTCGTGATGAATTGCTGTGTTTTGTTTTCCTTAAATCTTACTCACTTTGTTCTTTTCTTTTATTCATGATTCATTCCTCATTCCTTTCATTTGACTTCGTGTCGGTATGCTTTTGTATTTCCTGATTTGCTTATATATTTGCTACCTGCTATTTGTTCCCGTTATCTATATATCTGTTCACTGGGCTTTTGAAGCTCAGCCGCATTTCTTTTCCTGCGGCAGGTACTTAAGCTAGGAGCTGGGTTTAGCTTTGGGATGAGAGCGATCTATTTCGGAGTTGACCTTAGTTGTTTAGCTCTACCATTTGAACTTCTATTTATTTTGATATGCCATTGTTTAGGCATTTGAATATTGGATTTTGTACTTAAGTCATTTTGTCTTGCATTTTGATTTAAGTCATGTTGACTTATTTTGGATTTAATGTTAAGACTTATGATGTTTTATTTATTGAATGTTCTGTGACTTCTGATATGCCACCATTGTTGTGATATCTTTACCCTTGTCGGGTTGGGGTGTTACAATTTATGGTATCAGAGACAGGTTTTCATGAAACCTTAGAGCTTAGGCTATCGACCTGTGAGGATTTGGGTAGACATTAGGATTCCTTTCGCGCACTCTTTTCCTGTCCTGATCTGCCATGTTTTTCTTTTGCTCTATCATTTCCTGTTTGACCTTTCTAATCATTTGAAAATCCTGTAGATGGTTGTTACTCGTCGTGGTGACTATTCTGAAGGGAGGAGGAGATCCCTAATTTGGAGGAGTTGGTGGCTAATGCTATAGCCAATTTGCTACCTGGGCTTAATGCTAACGAGGTGATCACTCGGATGATCAATGATTTTCGTAATGGAGCCGGTCCCTCTGGTGGCTCGGGTGGTGCTGGTCCCTCTAGTGGTGCTGGTGGTTCTGGTGGTACTGGTGGTGGGGGCCAACCCACTACCATTAATGGTTGGCTTGAGAGTTTCAATAAACTTAAGCCGTTTTCGTTCAGTTCTGCTGCTACTCCTCATGCTGCAGAGGACTGGATAACACACATGGAGAAGCTGTTTGAGGTACTGGGTTGTGAAGACGGGTTTAAGACTCGTCTGGCTGCGTTTAAGCTTGAGGGAGATGCGCTTAACTGGTGGAAGGCGCACAAGGAAGCTAAGGGAGGTGATGCTTATGTTCTTGGTTGTACTTGGGCTAATTTTCGTGCTACGTTCTATAATCGGTACTTCCCTGTGTCTGAACAACAGAGATTTATTCGGGAGTACAACACTATCTCTCAGCTTGAGTCTGAGAATGCAGGGGAATTTCTGGAGCGATTCCAAAGATTGGTTAGCTTTGTGGGCCCGGTTGCTGAGGATGCTGAGCATCAAGCTAAGCATTATAAGTGGGCACTGAAGAGTTGGGTTTTAGATCGTCTTCTTAATCAGGAGTTCGTTGATCCGTCAGCATGTTGCGATGCAGCTCGCAACATCGAGATATTTCATGAGAAGGTGGGTTACAAGCGAAACCGTGATGGCGACAGGATTCAGCCGCAGAGTCAGAATCGGGACAACAAGGGGTTTTCTGGTAAGGGCTTTGAACAGCGGGGTCAGTCAGATCGTGGTCGTGATTATCAGGGTCAGTCAGGTAGGAGCTATGATCAGCGGAGACCAGATTCTAGGGGTCAGGATGCTGGTTCAATTTCTAAGCAGGGTGATAATGGTCAGAAGCAGTGGAAGGATCAGCCTTCTAAGGGTTTTCAGCAGCAGTCTCGTGGTTCTGGATCGAGTTCTCAGAAGGGTTCATCTGGGAACTTACCTCCACCTCCTATCTGTACTACTTGTGGGAAAAGTCATCCAGGAGAGTGTCGTAGAGCATCTGGTGCGTGTTTCCGATGTGGGTCTGCTGAGCATTGGGTGAAGGACTGCCCAAAGCAGAATCCTGCATCTGCTAAGAACTATCTTCTTCCTCCGCCTCCTCCACCTCCGAATACTGGGCGTGTGTTTTCTACTACGCGGGATCAGGCGGCTAAGGCTACAGGTACCATTACCGGCTTTTTGTATATTGGTGATTTTACTGTTTTCGCGTTATTTGACACTGGAGCAACGCATTCTATCATATCTATGAAATTGGCTAAGAAACTGAACATACCTTCAACACCACTAAATAACCCAATTGCTATATCAACCCCCATGAAAAACCACATTCTTATTGACCATGAATATTTGAACTGTCCGTTACGCTTCGATGATCGGATTCGTCCGGCGAATTTACTTCCTCTAGACATGATTGACTTTGATGTCATTTTGGGTATGGATTGGTTGGCTTTCCATCGAGCAACCATTGACTGCCACGCCAGAAATGTGATTTTCGGTGATCTGAATAATCCTGAATTCATTTACCATGAATCTCGCCCTCTTAAAACTGTTAAAATCATTTCCGCCTTGAAAGCTCGAACTTTGATGTCTCATGGTTGCCAAGGTTTTCTAGCCTCGGTTAAGGATTTGTCTGTTGAGAGTCCGGATATTTCTAGTGTTCCCATTGTTCGGGATTTTGCTGACATTTTTCCTGAAGTACTTCCTGGTCTTCCTCCGGCTAGAGAAGTGGAATTTTCTATTGATCTAATTCCCGGTGCCGAACCTATCTCTAAGGCTCCGTACCGGATGGCACCTGTTGAACTGAAAGAATTGAAGGAGCAACTGGAAGAGTTGCTGGACTGTGGATTCATTCGACCTAGTGTTTCGCCATGGGGTGCTCCTGTGCTTTTCGTGAAGAAGAAGGATGGGTCTATGCGTCTGTGTATTGATTATCGTGAGCTTAATCGCATTACCAGTCGAAACCGTTATCCGCTTCCTCGTATTGATGACTTGTTTGATCAATTGCAAGGAGCTAAAGTTTTCTCCAAAATCGACTTGCGATCTGGTTATCACCAATTGCGAGTTAAAGAGCAGGATGTATCTAAGACTGCTTTTCGCACCCGTTATGGACACTATGAGTTCCTGGTTATGCCTTTTGGCTTAACAAATGCTCCTGCTGTGTTTATGGATTTAATGAATCGGGTTTTCCATGAATTTCTTGATAAATTCGTCATCGTTTTCATTGACGATATTCTAGTGTATTCTAAATCGTCCGAGGAGCACGAGCAACATTTGCGTATCATTTTAGGTATCCTGAGGCAGCAGAAGTTATTCGCGAAATTTTCTAAGTGTGAGTTCTGGCTGAACCAAGTAGCTTTCCTAGGTCACATTGTGTCTGCAGATTGTATCACCATGGATCCATCTAAGGTTGAGGCTATCACCAAGTGGCCGAGACCTACCACTGTGACTGAAGTCAGGAGTTTTCTAGGATTAGCTGGCTACTACCGGCGTTTTGTGGAAGGATTTTCTAAGTTGGCTTTGCCATTGACTCAATTGATGCGGAAGGGTGAAAAGTTCGTATGGACTGATGAGCGTGAGCAGAGTTTTGAAGAGTTGAAACGGCGTTTGGTGTCTGCACCTATTCTAACTTTACCATCGGGTCCTGGAGGTTTCCAAATCTATAGTGATGCTTCTAAGAAGGGTTTGGGCTGTGTGCTTATGCAAAACGGCAAGGTGATTGCCTATGCTTCGAGGCAACTGAAACCCTATGAGGAAAATTATCCAACTCATGATCTAGAATTGGCAGCTGTAGTTTTCGCATTGAAGATCTGGAGGCATTACCTGTATGGTGAATCATGTGATATTTTCACTGATCACAAGAGCCTCAAATACATCTTTACTCAAAAGGAGCTTAATATGAGGCAGAGGCGATGGCTGGAGCTTCTGAAAAGATTATGACACGAACATCCAATATCATCCAGGTAAGGCTAATGTGGTTGCAGATGCACTTAGTCGGAAATCTGGAGTGATTGCTAGTTTAGAGATTGATCCGCATGTCCTCAAGGATTTGGAGCGTTTGGATGTTGAGTTATGTTTTCGGCGGGATGTTGGTTACTGGGCTAGTTTAAAGATTGAGTCAAATCTGATGTTGCGTATTAAAGAGGCTCAGAAGGATGATGGTGAGCTCTGGGCTATAGTTCAGAATGTGGAAAAGGGTAAGCAAACTGAGTTTAGAGTTGATGACGATGGAGTTGTCTGGTATGAGGATCGTTTATGCGTGCCTAATGATTCCGACTTGCGTGAGGCTGTGTTGACTGAGGCTCACAGTTCTCCTTTCGCTATCCATCCTGGTTCTACCAAGATGTATCGGGATCTTAAGCAACATTTATGGTGGAATGGTATGAAGCAAGACGTGGCGTTATTTGTCGCTAGATGCATGACCTGCCAGCAAGTTAAGATTGAGCATCAGCGAGCTAGTGGACTGTTGCAACCTTTG
Organism: Artemisia tridentata subsp. tridentata; assembly: GCA_021014915.2. NCBI lineage: Eukaryota > Viridiplantae > Streptophyta > Magnoliopsida > Asterales > Asteraceae > Artemisia > Artemisia tridentata. The sequence goes on along the minus strand of CP139501.1, from coordinate 148,265,746 downwards.
GAAATTCCTACATGGAAATGGGATGAGATTTCCATGGACTTCGTTTGTGGTCTGCCTGTTACTCGTAAAAGACATGATGCGATTTGGGTGGTCGTTGATCGGCTAACTAAATCCGCTCATTTCTTACCTATCCGTATGACCTATAGCGTTAGTAAGTTGGCGGAAGTTTTTCAGCAAGAGATTGTTCGATTGCACGGTATGCCTTCGTCTATTGTTTCAGATCGTGATCCTCGTTTCACTTCGCGTTTTTGGAAGGGACTTCATAAAGCTTGGGGCGCTCGCCTTAAGTTCAGTACTGCATTTCATCCCCAAACTGATGGTCAGTCTGAGAGAACCCTTCAGACTTTGGAAGACATGTTAAGAGCTTGTGCGTTGGAATGGACAGGTAGTTGGGATAAGTACTTGTGTTTGGTAGAGTTTGCGTATAATAACAGTTGGCATGCGAGTATTCGAATGGCTCCCTTCGAGATGTTGTATGGTAGGAAATGTAGGGCTCCTGTTTGTTGGAATGAAGTAGGTGAACGTCTGATTGAAGGACCTGAGATGATTGAGATCACAAATGAAAAGGTAGCTGTTGCTAGAGAGAAACTGAAAGAGTCGCGTGCTCGCCAGAAAAGTTATGCTGATAAGCACCGTCGGCACCTAGAATTTAATGTAGGTGATCGGGTATTCCTGAAAGTATCTCCTTTCCGTGGTGTCAGGCGTTTTGGAATCAAGGGCAAGTTGAGTCCTCGATTTATTGGACCGTTCGAAATCCTGGAGCGTATTGGGGAGGTCTCTTATCGTTTGGCCTTACCTCCTCAGTTATCTGATGTGCATAATGTTTTCCATGTATCTCTCCTGAGAGGATACAATTATCATCCACTGCATGTGGTGTCTTATCCACTTGATCAGATCCGGCCTGATATGTCTTTGTCTGAAGAACCGGAAGCGATTCTGGACCGTCAGGAACGAGTCATGAGAAGTAAAGTTATTTCGTTCGTAAAGATTCTTTGGAAGAATCACCCGGAGCGTGAGGCTACCTGGGAAACTGAAGAGTCAATACGAGCTAGTTATCCGCAGTTCTCGTTTTAATCCGGTATGTCCTTGTTTTGTTTTCCGTTCTCCTTCGTTTGTTTTCCGCTTGCTTTTCTTTTCTTTTCTTTCTACTTCCTGCAAATTTCGAGGACGAAATTTTTTTGTTAGTGGGGAAGAAGTTGTAATACCTGAAATTCAGATAACCTGTAAAAAGACCAAATTACCCCTGAAACTATAAAACCTAAATAAATAACTTATAAAATTCTGAAACAATTCCAAACTTCTGAAAACGAACTACATATCAAGTAATTCAATTTCTGGGACAACATTACATTACTTTGAATATACAAAAATTAAAAAATCACATATACATTTATATATGATCCGAAAATTAATTAAATGAACTTAATATATATTTTATAAAATCATTTTGTTTAAGATAATTACAAAATAAATATAGGAATTATACACCAAATCAAAGTGTGATCTTGAGCCAACTTATTGGGTCGAAAATCTGGAGTATATCCCCCCTCCTAGTCGGTTTCATAAAGCACAAAACACAAACCATTTTATTTTTCACAAACCCTAATTCTGAAAACCCTAGATCGACACACATAATTCGACCAAGCCTCCATTCGACTTTTTGGAACAGAGCAAGCAATTTTTTGGAGTCCACTGAGGTGTAAGGAAACCAAGAAAAATAGAATTCGAGTTGTGGAAGCCTTAGTTCGATCGTGGTGTTTTGTTTTGGTTCGATCTTTGCGCTCGATAGGTATAAAAATCCCACGCCTAATCATTATGTTCTATAATTGATCTAGCATTTTCCTAATGATCTATATGTTGTATATAACTCAATAAAAATGTTAAACATGGATCATGCAAGCTAAACAAAGCGTACGAAATTATAAGAGTTAAAACACACATAATTTCCAAATAATTTCATTCGATTTTTCTGGAGTGTAAATATAATTTTTACATGTCCTATACTGATAATATAAGCCTATAAAAATAATCATGTGATTTATAGAAGCTCAAAATAATTGATGCGAATTATTGTATGTAATCGGATTTTAAAGAAAATAAAGAAAAATAAGAATAAACCCTAGAATGGATTAGGGTTAGGGTTCATGGGTATAGATCTGATGTAATTAATGTAATTAATGATTGTATAATGATAACATAATGATTGGATAAAACTAGGGCTTGTTTTGGTACAATAAAAGGCTATACGATTTGTAAATAAAAGTATAAGGGCTTGTTTTGCCAACTTTGAAACTTTTGGGATATTTTTGTAATTTCATATAAGTCAGTAGGAATGTGAGAGAAATATAACTTGAGGGTCCTAAGTGTAAATGTGCAAGAAAATGAATTAATTATATTTATAAGTGTCGAATTGTAAATAATTAAAGTAGAAGGACTAAAAGTGTAAATTTGGGAAACTTGAAGTTATTTTGAGTAAATAATGTCATTAAGGGTGTAATGGGTAAAATTGAGTATTTATGGGATTGATATGTAATTATAAATAAATTATGATTTAAATTGTAAGTTTCGTAAAGTTAAGGGACCAATTGTGTAATTACTAAATTTTGAATCTAATGAGTTTACAATTAAAACCCTGAACTTTTGTAACTTGATAAAAGGCACCTTAATTCCATAATGATCTTGAAATAAGGACTTAACCTAATCTGGAATATTAACATCTTACTAAATCTGGAAAGTTACAAAATGGATAAGTAAACTAAAAGTAATAATCTGAGTATGAATAATTCGTAATTCGTCTTCTACTTCTTTAGGTGTGAAGAAGGAGAAACCCTAATCTCTGCTTCGTGTTTTCTTCCTTTCGGTTGAGCTAATAAGGTACAGATATTCCGTCCTTTCAGTAAGGGCTTTTCATTCCCTTTTCTTTCAGAATTTATTTCCTTATTAGGATTCCCTATACCACTGCTATGTTCCCTTTTGTTTGTGAACTTTCGATGTGGTCTTGATTTGAATCTTTTGCCATGTACCCTTAAGATATAATTTTGATTATTTGATAGTACGCCCGACCTTTGATCTACAGTTTGATATTACGAGCCAATCACTAGGCATGAGCGTTTTATGTCCATGTCATTGACGCACCTCTTACATGACTCTAGGGCAGGAGAGTGATGACCTGTTCCGTCCCTTATTTATTACTTGCTATGGCCATTATAATTATGATTATTGATTCGTCTGTGGGGCGTATGGGTGCACTCTAGATTTGACCTGTTATCTGTATATGTTATATGTTATAGTTATTATATCTGGTGACTGATTGTGTGTGCGATACACGTCTTTCACTTTGACTGAGAGCTGATCACTCTACACAGGTTTGTTTTATTTTATTAGTAATGCTATGGTATCGTAAGTCGTCTGGGCTCGTGATGAATTGCTGTGTTTTGTTTTCCTTAAATCTTACTCACTTTGTTCTTTTCTTTTATTCATGATTCATTCCTCATTCCTTTCATTTGACTTCGTGTCGGTATGCTTTTGTATTTCCTGATTTGCTTATATATTTGCTACCTGCTATTTGTTCCCGTTATCTATATATCTGTTCACTGGGCTTTTGAAGCTCAGCCGCATTTCTTTTCCTGCGGCAGGTACTTAAGCTAGGAGCTGGGTTTAGCTTTGGGATGAGAGCGATCTATTTCGGAGTTGACCTTAGTTGTTTAGCTCTACCATTTGAACTTCTATTTATTTTGATATGCCATTGTTTAGGCATTTGAATATTGGATTTTGTACTTAAGTCATTTTGTCTTGCATTTTGATTTAAGTCATGTTGACTTATTTTGGATTTAATGTTAAGACTTATGATGTTTTATTTATTGAATGTTCTGTGACTTCTGATATGCCACCATTGTTGTGATATCTTTACCCTTATCGGGTTGGGGTGTTACATTTTGCAAGTATCCTTTTTCACAAAGGGGTGATTTGTATTTATTCGCGTGTATCCGTCATTGCATAATATTTATATATACGTTTTAGCACGGATCAGTCATGCTTATCTGACTTTGTCCCACTGCATTCTGTGACATCTGAACTAGCATCCAATGCTTTACTCGAATCAACCTTAATCTCTCTTCTTTGCATCAGGTTTTCATTCATCTTGATGTCATACTTTCGTTTGTGTTGTACTCTTTCATCAATGCACATCTTAACATTACCCATGTATTGGAGTAATGTTTCTTTGAACAAGTCAACTTCGATTCCAGTGTAATCAGCAAAGCACTTTTCTGTCATTTGACTGTCATAGTCCCAAGTGTATTGCGAATTGATGAACAATTGAAGTTGTTTGTTGATCACGCAAAAAGCAGCCATGGAACCAGATTCATGAAATTCTTCTCTGTCAAGTAGGTGTTCTAGTTGATCCAAGTTCAGGAACATTGTGCCTGTGAAAGTCTGAACATCTTGACCAAAGAGTGACGCAAATGCTCTTTCGAATCCTCCCATGGAACTAGGTCTTTCTGAGAGAAGCTTGAGATGTGAATAAAGTAGTCAAAAGTATTTCATGCAACTTTCCTTTGCATTATCTTGCAATTGTTGTAACTGATGCAACTCTCTCTCTCATGTGAATTAAAGCACAAAGATTCCATTTTAGTAGTATCTGTCTCAAAGACGTTTGTCTGTTGTTCTTTGTTGGGAATCTTATGTTCATCGATCATGTCGTACAATTTGAGTACCTCAACTATGACTGAATCCGAAGTGTTTGACCTGATATGAACGTGCACGGGATTTTACAAGTCTATGATTTAAACAGGGAAATAGAATCTTTCGCGGGATTTTACAAAATCAAGAAGAAACCGTGAAATGATGATTACTTGATTGTGTTATAATAATTGTTGGATTGGTGTAATGATTAGTGATTGTATGTTAAAAGTGATGATCGTTTGATAGACTAGGTGATATGTTGTTTAGTTGTGATTTGGTTTGGTTGATGCAAGTTGTTATGATGAAATTTTGGTCTGAAAACTTAAAACCTCAATAACTTCATTCCGGAAGGGATTTGGGCCTTGAAAAATCCATTTCATCACTTTGTGGTGAAGCGTCACAATATTCAGGCTGTTCCGGTCGTTTTGACAGGTATTTCGCTGAAAACGGAGTTACGGTTCAAAAGTTATGGCCGTTTGAAGTTTTGACGTAAAAAGTCAAATTTAGTCAAACCGCAAGAGACAAACCACAATGGCAAACCACAGGGAGCAAATCACAGTCGTCAAAGGCAAGTCGCAACACTCAAAACGCAATGCCAAATCGCAACTTGTCAAATCGTAACAAGTCAAATCGCAGATAATCAAATCGCAACAAGTCAAATCGCAAGTATCAACTCACAACCTCAAATCGCAACTAATCAAATCGCAACTAGTCAAATCGCAGTCACCCCAAATCAAAACGCAATGCCTTTAAATGTCAACCCGCAATTTCCTTGGAAGCAAACCGCTGTGGGATCAAATCGCAACCTGCCACAAAACGCAAGTAGCAAAACGCAGGTCGCTTTCAGTCAAACCGCAAGGGACAGAAGGTCACTATCACTGAGATTTTTCCTTTTACCCGTTTTAGCTAAAAACCAAAACGCAACTAGCTTTCTTGCCAAACCGCAACCAAAAGTGACCAAAACAATACCAAACCGCAACCAAGAAAAGCTCAAACCGCAACCAAGAAAAACTCAAATCGCAACTAAGAAAAAACTTTTCCAACTTTCGAATAAGCCAAAAATTAGCCCTAGGCTTATGAAATAAGCAAACTAATCACCAAAATAAGCTGTTTGGACCTTTCTAAACACGAAAGTACAACACTTTTTCGAATCAAACCACAAACAAAGCTCAAATCTTGATTTTTCTTTCTTTACTATTCGAACCAAAGAAAAAATAAAAAACCAAGCCATGAATCCAAGTATACACAATCTAGCTAATCAAACCATGGCTCTTGATACCTATTGTAAGTAACACGAAATCATAACACACACTAAAGATCTAAGCTTGGCCGAATTCAAGAGAGTTTAGAGAGAGAAAGAAATGGGAGTTTTCTAGTGAGAGAAAGTTGTGTGGATTAGATTAAGAAAATGAAAAGCTCCAACCCTCTCCCTTGGTGGGAGAGGGTATTTATACAACTTACTTAATGCCCCATATGGGCTATGGAGCAGGCTACAGTGGGTAAAGACCCGACCCGACTCCATGGTGAAACGATATCTAAACTATAACTATAAAGCCTACGAGCTATCAAATGCCAAAAGATACTCGGGGTGACCGAGTCTTTCATATGAATATTTATATTCCTAACATGCTATGAGTTATGTATTTAGAATTTAGACAATTCTAATTTTCCTAACATACCTTTCTCATTCATGAAAAGGAATAGGATTAAGTCTCACGCTTCTCTCATGAAAATGAGACTAGGTTTATCCTTTTAATAAGATTGAATCTAGCCAACAAACCCCCTATGGGTGTAGATCAATTTACTAATAAAAGAATATCCCACGTTTACGGTTTAATGTTGCGTTAATACATTAAAAGAATTTACAAAATACAATTTTAGTATTTTCGATAATACAATCTTTAAGAAAAATTAAATACCCATTGGGTTATATTCATATGAACCATAGAATTTTCTTAAAGCTAGGATCCTAATTGACATAATTCCATTACATCAGTTGATCTGCTAGTATTGAAAGTATTCAACAAGAAAATTGTCGAACAATAATTGGCAAGAAATTTCCAATTCCTAGATCTTTATGGGATTTATATTGGCAAACAATTTCTAATATAAGCATGTTTTATCCCCATCTTATGCCTTGAGTCCAAGCTCTCACTTACAACTCAATTTAAGTTGTCTAATTAAAAAACTGTAAATTACCATAGTCCCATTACATCAGTTGATCTGCTAGTAATGAAAGTATGAAATTTACCTTTCCATTGTAATCTAGTCCAAGCTCTCACATGACTAAATTACAACTTCAAGTGTTCTTTAACTAGATGGCATTGACTTAATTTTAAAGGGTACTAATTTTGATGTGTCAATTAAAATATGTACGAAGAAGCATGCATACATCTTCGTATCATAAGTTTTTCAAAACCTTTTTATTTACAAAATTTAAGCTAAGATTTAAATCAACAAAGTTTTAATAGAGGTATTGGGTTCACCAATCAAAGAATTACCTACAATTATCGCCCACTATATCTTACTACTGCATGAGTCAAAAGACCCAAGTTATTCGGATAATTACCATAATGTGGCACGTGGAATTGAGGTCAATTCATCCTTAAGGTGATTTTGTACATTAAATAGGCGTACTTGGTAGCTCCAATTTGACGTACAAAGGAGCGTAGAAACAAAAGTTAGAGCGAATCTTATTAAAAACCCGTTCCTACTTATACTCCTCTTATAGTTTGTCACAATTGGGTGAGTCGTTCGTACTATTGGTACAAAACTCAACAATCAATTAAAAGTTTATGATTTTAAGTCTTAAAAAAACATGTTATAAATTATAACCTTGCTAGTCTCGCCTGGGAGCAAATTACCGTGCGAAGCGAACCACTATCGGCACATAAGACTTTGCAAGATTCATAATTTATCATATCAAGTTTCACCATTATTTAGTCCATTTATTTTCTATTCAAAAATTACCATTTTTTTGCTTAAAACATGTCATACAATTAAATAAAAAACAAGTAATAATAAAAATAAACAACTAAATAACGTACATAACTTAACAATTAATTTATGTAAACAATTAGCTACATGCAAATTTTATTTGATAAAACCGATTAATAATCATTCTATGTTTAATTATGCATATATTTAACTAAGACTATCACTTACAATGGTAAGTGAGCCACATGCATCGACGTATCGATTGCGTTAGTCATAATTAAATATACACCACATAGCACATAATTGATTACTTAATTTATTGGAGTATTCCCCAATTCGACATCTATCAATTAAATTACATGTGAAAAACAATTAAATCATCACAAACAATGAATCCATGCCAAACATGTACGTTTGTATGGATTCTACCTAACAATTAGCAAATTGCCACAAGATCACTTACAAACGCATAAACATGTTAAACCTAGGGTTTCTAATCAAATTAAATTACCAAACACAAACCCTAAAAAAATAATAATAGGCAATCGACCTAAAAAAATTGGGGTTTGAGTTAGGATAAACCCTAAATCGACAACATGTAAAACACATTCAAGATTCATTTTTTATTATGTGTTTCAGTAATTAATTACATGTTATAACGGCTCATGATGCCACTGTTGGAATGATAATATCATGACATCCATATAAATATAATAAGCATCAAAGAACACATGCGGAAGCGTAGGAAACATAACACATAATTAATTAACCGAATTTAAACGTATGCGTAGCTTAATGATTCTAGCAAAACAAAAATCAATCCAAGCAATAGAAGTGATGAACCCTAATTAGGGTTTATACAGATTACACGAATTGCCCCTTACCGATTTTGCAATTCAATCCAAGAATCAAATAATAGTGTGTTTGATTCACGTTCTTGTACACACGTACTAATACCAAGTAAATGCTTATGCAAGTAAATAACACAAAACAATTTTTGTTTATAAAAGCAAAAAAATCGAAACCCTTATTAGGGGTGTTCGGCCGATTATTGAACAAAAGAAATAAAATACAAAGTTAGGGTTTTAGTATGTGTACAAGAGATGTCAAAACTAAGAACCCTTAATGTGTTTATATAGTATAGTTAATTTGGAGCTCAAGTTGGATTTGGGTTGGGTTTCCCCACCCCAAACCGATCGGCCATAATTCCATAAAGGAATCCGGAAGCTTCTTGATATACCAATTATTAACTCATAATTCTTTCCTTATATTCGTCTAACGGTCATTAGTCATTATCCGTTAAATACTAACGGTCGTTATGTGTTTTGTGCATATAATAATTAAATATAACTTTTTATAAATAATTATTATTCATTTACTCTTCATAGATCTCGAGTTCGATCCTAACATACGACTACTAAAATAATGTCCATGAAACTAACAGTAGCTAGTTGTCACTTAATATGTTTAAGTAAATCACAAACATGTACCAAAGTGATAACAATACATATGTAACCATGCAAAGATCATTCTAGGAAATGAAGTAACTCATAAGTATTAGTTTGGTGACTTACTTGAGTGATTAGTATGATGAAGAGATGAAAAACACTAGCTTAAACCACACCAAATCTCCTCAAGGAACACAAATGAGTCCTAGTACTTTCTTGAACCTATGAAAAATCAATACTCTTGCATCCTCTCTTCCCTTTTGGTTCGAATGGTATGAGTAGTAGTGAGAGTTTTATATATATATTTTTTGTAAGTAACTAAGTGTGTTATGCATATATATATATATATATATATATATATATATATATATATATATATATATATATATATATATATATATATATATATATAGGAATGTTTTCGAAGGGTCAAAGATATTTCTTGGTGTTGGTCTTGGTTTGCGGAAATTTAAGGGAAAGGGGGAGACACATGAGTTGGTCAAGCACACCAATATTTGGTCATTGTCTCTAGGTTGAATTTAGTACACTTAAGGTTAAATTGTTTTAATGTATTTGTTTTGTAAATAAAGGGGAAGGGGCGGCATATATACAAACATGTAAAGTGTATGTTGATCTTTATGTAAAAATGTATTCCAAGTAGGTATTGGGAGTTATAAATATGTATGGGGTATTAAAAATATGTATTAGGTACTGGTTTGGTAGTTAACGGTAAATACGTATATTTAAGTGGGCTTAATAAAAGAATTATAAAAGTGTAAGAAAATAATTTTTTGCACTTTTGTAGTAATTTATGGAATGTGAGAATGCATTAAAAATAATCGTTGGGAGTGTCGGGTACATTGGGTGTTATTTAATTTGTTAAAAGCGTTTATTAAATTAATACTTGCGAGTAAATAAAGATGCAATTCCCCTAGCAATTAAATTATGAATTGGAGTAGTGGCAATGTATTGTAATGTCATAGACTAAATTTAGTCGAGAGTCGCAGTGCACAAGAGAGTTATTCCTTGTTTTACATTTATTTAACTAAAAAGTTATACGTAAATTATATTATAGTGAATTTAAAAAACAATTATGAGTTTTAATCGTCAGTAAAGGTTAGAAAATATCTAATGTGCATTTTCTGATAAAATAAATATTTACTATTCAAATCATAGTACAGAAAAATGCCATTTTTCACAGAATCCAAAACTGCACATAAAGAAATGTCCAAATGCAACTCCACGGGATATACTTCGGGAGGGTATTGTCTTAAGTCTTGCTAAGCCAGTCAATACTCAATCTTCTAAGCAACTTCAATAACACCTGAAAATGGATACTCGAAAACGTCAACACAAAGTTGATGAGCTCGTAGGTTTAAGAGTTAAACCACGAAGCTGTGAATAATATAGCGTAGGACAATAGTGAGCAAGATATACAAATATAAGCACTTAATGAAACCACGAGTTTACAAAAACTGAACCTCACAAATGTCACGTGTTACACGATTTCTCAACGTCCACCGACACTTAGTGTCGGGGCTGGGGTAGCAACCCCGATAGTACTGTCAATCCTTCGGCTCCAAAACGGAGTTAACCAATTGTGCACAATGAACACATATGATAAAACCACACAGTAAGGCACATATTGCAATCAAACGCATTTATTGTCCAAAAACATGAAAACAGTTTAAATATATATATCATTTGAGTACCATTTTCCCCCAAGGAAAAAATAATGAGAAAGGGGCTACGAAAACTCACCTCAAGCAATAAGAAATACGATATGAGAATGTGTGCATGGAAATCGAGGCGCGATAACTCTAACCGCAACCTAAATTAATAATATGCCTTAGGTCGTGCAAAAATGTCGTGGATGCAATTTATAAAATGTTATATCACCCGTACATGTTTGTATAAAAGTTTAGTTTGTAAAAAAAAAGTTATAGTTTCGTCAAGATTTAACGTTAATAGTCGCAATATGTACTTTATGTGACTTAATAAGTATAACTCGTAATTAAGTCATAGTTGCCTCGTTAATATGTATTTTGAAAAGTTTCTGACTCGATTAATAAGTATATATAAAATGTTACCACATTTATTTAGTCCGTTTTAGCTAATTCCGACGTTAAGACTTCTAAAAACGACTTCAAAGTTAAAATTCAGCATATACTAGTTACGTAAAAGCTGTCAAAAAATTTATATGTTTCATCCAAAAATTTCCCGAACCATAACTTCTTCGTTTTCAAAGTTCTACCTATCCCCGCGAAAGTATTTGTATATACTATCATCTTTTAAGGTCTCGGGTACTTGGTTCATCTTTTAAAGTCCGATTTTACCTCGTGAGAAATCCTAACAACAACTAAATAATTTCAGAAAATAGTTTTCGTTATTAAAACTTTAAAACTTCGTAATTTATTCATTTTAAGTCCGTTTTTTATCCATTCAAGCGACCACGTTTTCGTTATAAAATCTATTTTCTATTTCTTTAATTAAATCTTGTTAAATACTAACTTATTTTTTTGTAAAAACGAAATAAGGACAACCCTTAATATATTTATTTCAAAACCTAATTTCAACACTTCCAAATAATCAAATCACTTCCAAATCAACTCCAAAACTATCCTAATCCCTTCCACCAATTTCTCCAATAATTTCTATAGTTCCATAATAGTAATAATAACATAATAAAATCCATAACTTGAAGAAGTAAATATGTAGAAATAATTATAAATCATTATTAAGCACTTTTGTAACTTTAATTTCTATAAATTAACAAAAATGACATGAAACTCATATGTACACATTTTTATCAAGAAAATAACCTTGTCACATATTTATTTACTTGTTTACTTCATAAAAATGTACAAACCTGTATATGGTGATATATTTGTGTGAAATATATGAAATAAGCACTTGTAAATTGTAATAAGACATACATAAGTCGTGTAAAAGTTATGAAAGTAATTTTTATGACTTACTTATGATTAGTAGAAATATGTGATGCCAAGAACGCAAATGTACCCAATCCAATACTCCAAAACACTTGTATACTAATTAATATACCCAAATAAGCACTAATAAGCACCAAAATAAGCAAAACCCCAAATTTCTTCTTCTTTTTCTCCCTTGGCCGATCTTTAATTATGAAGAGAAAAATAGAGTTTTTTGTGTTTTTATTATGTGAAACAAATGAGTTAGTTCCTTCCTTTTATGAAGAAAATGAGGTATGGACTTAAATATATAAAATGTAGCTAGTAAATAAGCATTAATGAGCTAGGACTTTTTTGTCAAATTGGTATAGGTGGGACGGTGTGTATTCGGCTGAAAAAGGGGAGGAGGGGGAGGGATGGGTCTCATTTATTATTTTGTCATAAAATTGTCCATAAATATCTAGGTTATTATATATATAAATATATTTAGGTATTAAGTTAACTAAAAATACATTATAGTGGAACAAAATAGAGTGTATAAATGTTAGAATAAGGTGTAAAATTTTTGTAAATGTATTTTATGTAAGTATCGGGTGTTCAAAATGAGTATCATTTCGTAAATAATTAATTTAATGTAATTATATATAGTTTTACGTATATATAATAAAAGTAGTCAAAACGTAAAGGAAAATAATAATTAACTTTTTGTAGCACTTTATTAAATGTAAGAATGTATAAAAATAATTATTGGGAGTATTGGGTACACTGTGCATGCATACAAACTGTGATAAGTGTTTATTTATTGAAAATTTTTGCGTAAGTAAAAATGCAAATGTGCCAGCAATTAAAATATGAATTAAAGTAGTGGCAATGTACTGAAATTATGTAGACTAAAGTTTTAGTCCAAAGTCGTTGTGCGCAGAATATTGTTACTTGATTTATGCGATTAATTAAATAATTATACGTAAAGGTAAATATGTAAACTTCCAAAATGAATAAATTTTGAGTTTGAGGTTGTATGAGTATATGAAAAATTATGGGTTGTTATATATAGCGTCGTCGCCCTTGATTTTTAACTAAAAGTGGCTGCAGGCAAAAAGAAAAAAAAAACAGCACAAAACTGCAGCATTTTCAGATTTTTTTCGGAATTTTTTCTTAAAAAAAAAATCTACCAAATCTCAACATAAAAATCATCTAAAACAATGACACAAAATTATTCAAGTTCCTCCGTCCATTTATTCATTTCAAAACAACCAAACGAAGTCATAATTTTCAAAAATAACGATAAAAGCTAATACTAATATGTGCAAACAAATAACATAACTATGTCCATACAATTACAAATCACAAACTCAATCCCTACTCATCATCAGAAGCATCATCATAATCACCACCACCATTACCATCTTCATCATCACCTACTATACGGCTAGGTCCGGGAGCAAAGTTTGGGGTGTAATAATTAGAGCCGGGAGGAAACACTTGGGGAGTGTGCATTGGGCGAGGGGGACAATACTCTGGGGGAAGGATATTGATAGCTCCTAATTTATACATGTTTTAGCTATCAAATTCCTACGATAATTACTTCTTTTTGTCTTATTTTTATTGAATATTGTACTTAATTACTCAAAATTTGTGTTTTAGTAATTATCTGGAGAAAAAGGAGATTTCTCTCGGAAAACGCTGGAAATCGAGCTAAATTGCCAAAGTATGATGAAGTGCATTTTTCAGCTAGTTGCATAAGTTGATGTGTCATATTACGTCTAGTTTTAAATTTATACTTTGCCGACTTTCCTATTAGACTAACACTAATGGGTAGTATACCCATTCAATCCTAGCTAGTTTGGTAAGTACGGGTCGTTCATAAAAGTAGATAAACTTAATAGCTAACTGATGAACTCAAATAAGTACATTTTATTACTATCATTTATCCTATTAATTTGACTTGTTTTACTATATTATGTATGAGGATTGATACTTAATTGTTTACTTTTGTAATTCTCAGGTAAAAACAAGCATTTGGTGAAACTTAGCGATTATGGACTAATTATGGAGCAAAACATTGCATAAAGTGGAAGTCTACTGACATGGACAAGATCAAGTCAATTCTGCTCCAGATGCGCCGCATCTCACTCTCAACATGCGCCGCATCTCTATCAAGATATCACCAGATACGATCCAAGATACAAGAGGACATGCGCCGCATCTAATAAAGAGTTACGCCGCATCTTCTGGCGGTGTACGAATATTCCTGAATATTATAATCTTGGACCCCACGCGAAGTTAAGTACATGCGCCGCATCTACTTAAGTAGATGCGCCGCATCTTCCCTCAGACAGAAACTATAAATACCCCGTAGACCAGACGAGTTAAGAGTTCGAAACCCAAAAACCGAAGTTCGGACAGCAGAACAGGAGGACGAATTCAGTCAAGGAGGCAGCACAAGACACACCTAAATCGAAGATACAAGAGCTGTAAGAAGGTGTTGCATGAATTTAATTCATTAAGTAGTTTTGTTTTATTGTGTTAGCAAACTTTAATTCATCAGGATTGGTGGCTTGTGTAATGTGACAACGAAAGATTGCACTCCCTTTAATACTTGCTTTCCCATCAATTAAAGTTTATATGTTGATGTCTTTGGTTACTACTTATTAGTGCATTGATAACCTCTGTGTTTATTAGTGGCTTGCGGGCATCCGACTGCGGGACAAGATGTGGCTCCCACGGTTGTTTCTAAATTGATCACTTAGGAATAACTTTTAGACATAAGTAATCATTAAGGGTTTACTCGCCGATAAGAATAGGACCAACGAGAAAGGGTTAATTACATACACTTCATATAAAGCTATCAATAAAACAAGTGACAATCTACTTAATCATAAGGACAGCCCTCTTATTGTCTCTAGTATCTATCTGTGTACGTGTGTGCTACTTGCTGATTCGTGCCTAGTGGTTTATTTTATCATTTAATTACAACAAATCGTGCCAGTCTCTCAGGCTGAAACCCCCTTGCGTTAGGATATTAAAATACTGATTAGAATAACTAGATAATACGTTCCACTCTTAGTGATCGACACTCTACTTACCATTATCTTCATACTGACCGGGTACACTGCTCGTTAAGTGTGTGTGTTATTGATAAGTCGGCTAAATATAAATTTAAAACTTGAGTAGGCATTAAAACTGCTAAACCGCAACGACACATCACGCGCATCAAGTTTTTGGCGCCGCTGCCGGGGAGTGAATTGTTATTATCTGTTAATTTTATTAGTATTTTAATTAGGTTTTTCTTTTTATTAGATTAATTGCATCATTGTACTATTTTGCATATTTGTTGTATTGTGTGTTATTTGCTTTGTGTTATTTGTTTGCTATTTTTGTGTGTTTTATTTTTGTTTCGTGTGTTTTATTTGTTTTTTATTTTTCGTATTTTTCTGTTCTGCTATCGTTGTACTGTGCTAAATCGAACGATACGGCGCATCTGATCTCTCAGATACGGCGTATTGCGTTCAATTTTTTTATATACAACGCGTTTAATTAATTCGATACGACGCATCTTTTCCCCAAGATACGGCGTATCTGTTTTTAATAAGAAAATTTTTTCTAAGCGATAAAATAATACGACGCATCTGCTTTTGCAGATACGGCGTATCTGTTTTTGATAAAAAATTTTCTAAACGTTGACGCCATACGACGCATCTTCTTTTGAAGATACGGCGTATCTATTATTTTAATTAAAAACAGTTTGCGAATTATTAAACAGATACGACGTATCGATCTCTGTCGATACGGCGCATCTTACTGAATCAAAAATCTTTTATTTTTAAACGTAACGAAAATACGGCGCATTAACTTTCGTTAATACGACGCATTTAATTCTAATTAGATAATTTGATTTTTGATTAATTAATTCGATACGGCGCATTCTTAAATTCTAAAGCGGCGTATCTATTTTCTGAATAAAGTCTGATTAAATTTTAACGATTATAAGATACGGCGTATCCAACTTTTTGGATACGGCGCATCGTCTGCAGATATCAGCTATTTTTTATTCTTATATCCGTTTCTATATTCATTAATTTCTCTTCTAGCGAACAAATACTACTGATGATTTTACCTTGGATGACAGATTTTGCTATGGAAGACATGTCAGTTAACGGATATCTTGCTAAGGAATGCTTGTTTTCAGATTCATTCAATGTACTCATGATCGATGCAGATTTATTCTCCTGGGAGACTCCTCTTGAAGCTGCTTTTAAGGAATTCATGCGTTTGTCCAACATTGACGAGGAGGTGTTCTCTTATGATGTATTTATGAGGTATACTGGAGATGAATTATCGCTCTTATGGCCTAACATTGAGTCCAAAGGATTGAACTGGACTACTATCGAAGAAGATGATGGGAAATTCTCTCTTGCATACATGGACTCAAGCAACAACAACTGTGGTGGAGGCAATACCCAAAACTCTTACATGCCTTATTCCGAGTGGTACTGGGGATTAAATGAGAACTATCAGGATAATGACATGAATTATGCTTTGGCGGAATTACTGTTTCATGGCAGATTGGTAAGATTGATAGACCTCTCCCTCAATGATTGGCTAGAACTCAAATATGGTAGTCCGGAATTTGCCCCTGTAAATGAGGTCAAGGAGATTATGACTTCATGGTTGACTCGGAGTTTTAAGAAGCAATTTAACGAGTTCATGGAGATAAAAAAGAATATGATTGGGAAGGTTTGCTTTGACGTTAACCATGATCCTAACGATGTAGATTTTTCAGAATGGTTAGCTAGTAAGTTTAATAACCATAAGAGCATGGATCGAGCTACTAAGGATGCATTATGGGTATATTGGATGAGAGGAGAAGACGAAGAAGTAGAAAGCGATTATGGGTCGTCACATCATGATTCAACAATCAATGAGGGCATTGAAGAACTTTTCAGAATTGACATTGATTTGTTAGAATATGAGACACCCTTGTGCAAGCAGTTCAAGGAATTTAACTACCTTCTTCAAGTCGACGATGATGTGCTTACTGGAGATCTACCAGGATTTAAGACTTATGACGATTTCAAAAACACCTGGTACTATGAATGGAATGACCAAGTACCATGGGTATCGGATAAACCATGGGAATTTGAGCACATTAATCATACATGTACACCCTTCGTTTTCAAGGACGGGAGTAGTGTTTGGCCGACCTGCGATTATAAAAGTGACGGAACCTGTAATGGGGGAAGTATAATTGGGATGAAACGGGTTGGCAACGATGTAACCTTTGAAGATTATGAATGGTACGATAATATTGAAGACTGCCCACAAAAGGCGGAGGCTTTACAAGAAAAGGGCAGAATTGAACGCTTGAAAGGACTTAAGGGGACATCGGATACTACTTTCTGGGAATGGGTGCATAAACAGTTTGATGATTTCACGAAGCTTAGTCGACGGTTACAATATGATTTGGAAAAAGAATGGGAGGCGATTCAAGACGATAAGTCACTAATTGAAGAACTAGATGATTATTTAATTAAGGATCCTTATTTTAAGTTTGTTGATAAAGACGAGGAGGAATTCACCAAAAGAAAGTGTCAACTACTTGGGATTCCTTACAATGAGCCACCCATGATTATTTCTGAACAATTTAAAATCATCAAATATTCTTTGAGTCCTAATGAAGAATATACTGCGGTGAAGACAAAGAGCTATGCTAGACTAAGTCGAACGGAAGAAAACGTCGCAGAAATATACGGGAAAATCTTTCGGATGAAGGACGAAGGATGGACCGTGACAAGGACTTATTGCTGAGCTGAACGTGAGTCTAACTTGAAGACTCTGGAATAAAGACAAGTGCTTACCGGGAGACAACCCGGATTTATCTTTTATTATTCTGTTTTCTGTGTCGAGTCAGTCAAGGCCGCACGAAGATACGGCGCATCTCAGTCCTGAGATGCGACGCATCCTCTGCAATGGTCATATCTTATTTTATTTTTCTGCATTTTTATTTTTCGACTTTAAAACTATTTATCAGTTTATTTTAATGCGGCGCATCCCTGGTTAAGGATGCGGCGCATCTTTATTCTGATCCGTATTTATTCCAGGCTCGATACGGCGTATCTTCTTCAATAAGATACGGCGCATCGACTGACCTGATGATTTTCAGTTTTAATTTTTAAGTTTTATTTTTCCTAACTACTAATGTGTTATGCAAGTTGAACCTTTCTTATCTTAGGTGTGTTTTAAAGTGTTGGTGGTATTATAGTTTCCTGGATTTCCTGTGGATAAATCAAGTATGAAGCTTTAACGTTCTAATCCACAAGAAAGATGATTTTTGCTCTTATACTAATGGAGGATCATACCGAGCAAATCTCAGGGGAGTTTTTCCGTTCTAATTCTTTTATTTCCAGTTTTTAACCTTTTATACAAACAACGAGGACGTTGTTTAACTTAAGTGGGGGGATAGGAGAATTAGAACACTTAACACTTACTTGTCCTAAACTTTTTCAAAAATTATGCTTAAAATGTGCTTAATATATCAAACTTAAAAATTTTTTAGCATGTTTTTGTTTAAGATCTAAGTTGCATAACTGCACACAAGACGTTATTTTCAAAAATTGTGATTTTTCAAAATTCACAAATCTATGAGTGTGCCGGTGACTTGTAAACTTTAGAACTTGGCTTGTATACTATTCGAGACCACCATAATGAGTATTATTTATATAATTGGAATGACTTGTCTAACTTGGTAAAATTCTAGGATTACACCCAAATAGCCTTTATATGTTATGTGTTATTAGCTAACTACACTGGTTAGTTAACCCCCGTATAAACCCTTTTGTTACTCTCATTTTTAGAGTAAGATACCCCTAGAAAAACCCTCAGAGCCATTCCTTTCGTTTCTTACACCTATGTTTAAAATGTTTCGTTACACCTTAAACCTTAGCCTACCCTGTAGATTAGAATCCGTGGTTGGTTAATCGCTATAGGCAGAGTGTGTTTCCTTACATTACCTGTGTTCGCGTGCGTAATTCATTATCTATGGTTAGGTCGGGAAATTGCACAATGCAATTGGAGTGAAAGTAAATATTGTATATTTTTGAGTTTATTTTTCGTGTGTTTACTACTTTCACTATTACCGTTATTTCTGAAAGTATGAAAAGTATGAAAAAAATTATCCGGAAAGAAAGTTGTAGTGATGTGGTGAAATTTTACACATCTATGTTTATGTTTCAAGTAAAAAAAAAAAAAAAAAAAAAAAAAAAAAAAAAAAAAAAAAAAAAAAAAAAATCGAAAAAAAAAAAGAAAAGAAAAAGAAAGAAAAAAGAGTTGGATGTTTATTTTAAGCCAACGATGTAGAGTTATATAAGTGGTCGATATCACCACTATTTGTTGTATTATATCTATGGATTGAATGGGAATTGGCAGTTATGGGAATGCCGATTAAGGTTTATTCTTTGATTAAGATTTTGTTGAGTATAATTCGTGTCTACCTAAAGCATGTGTTTCAAGTGTTAAAGCGTGAGTTATTCAATGATATGAGTCTTATTCATGGGATGGTTGGGATAGTGATTAACCACACTTAGGATTTTAATTTATTTGTTTTGTTTTGTTTATTTTTATTTTTACACCAATTTATATCCCAAATATTATCCATACCCTGTATTGTTCTTTATCCAACCGAACCTTTGATTTATTGAGATTAGGGATTTGAGCAATCTTAAGTATCGTAGTCGTGGGTTCGGCTATGTATTTATGATTTTGTCGCCCTTTTTGATATATTATTATTGGTGAAGTTTGGACCTATCTTTAGCCTATTCGAGTTAAGGATTTGAGCAATTGCAAGTATCGTGTTCGTGGATTCGATCATGTATTTGTGATTTTGTCGCCTTTTCTGGAATTTGAGATCGATAGTGTAAATAAGAATAATTAACCCTTAAGCCTAAAAACCCTTTTTACCGCTTTAGACTTGTTATTCCTTAGCTTTAGTGGTGGAGATGTGTATACTTGCCAAGCTTATGATAGAATATTCGTCGCGACTGGACAGTTAAACGATTAGATTTGCTTTTATCGACTTATTTTATTTTACTTCTAATTCGTTAAGTGTTTAGTTGTGTGATTATGAAATAAATGAATACATGCTTAAATATAAAAATAAATCCTAATACATCTTTTAGGATACATTTTCATAAATGAAATTCTAAGGTTTACTTGGGGACAAGTAAAGTTCAAGTGGGGGGATATTTGATGAACTCAAATAAGTACATTTTATTACTATCATTTATCCTATTAATTTGACTTGTTTTACTATATTATGTATGAGGATTGATACTTAATTGTTTACTTTTGTAATTCTCAGGTAAAAACAAGCATTTGGTGAAACTTAGCGATTATGGACTAATTATGGAGCAAAACATGCATAAAGTGGAAGTCTACTGACATGGACAAGATCAAGTCAATTCTGCTCCAGATGCGCCGCATCTCACTCTCAACATGCGCCGCATCTCTATCAAGATATCACCAGATACGATCCAAGATACAAGAGGACATGCGCCGCATCTAATAAAGAGTTACGCCGCATCTTCTGGCGGTGTACGAATATTCCTGAATATTATAATCTTGGACCCCACGCGAAGTTAAGTACATGCGCCGCATCTACTTAAGTAGATGCGCCGCATCTTCCCTCAGACAGAAACTATAAATACCCCGTAGACCAGACGAGTTAAGAGTTCGAAACCCAAAAACCGAAGTTCGGACAGCAGAACAGGAGGACGAATTCAGTCAAGGAGGCAGCACAAGACACACCTAAATCGAAGATACAAGAGCTGTAAGAAGGTGCTGCATGAATTTAATTCATTAAGTAGTTTTGTTTTATTGTGTTAGCAAACTTTAATTCATCAGGATTGGTGGCTTGTGTAATGTGACAACGAAAGATTGCACTCCCTTTAATACTTGCTTTCCCATCAATTAAAGTTTATATGTTGATGTCTTTGGTTACTACTTATTAGTGCATTGATAACCTCTGTGTTTATTAGTGGCTTGCGGGCATCCGACTGCGGGACAAGATGTGGCTCCCACGGTTGTTTCTAAATTGATCACTTAGGAATAACTTTTAGACATAAGTAATCATTAAGGGTTTACTCGCCGATAAGAATAGGACCAACGAGAAAGGGTTAATTACATACACTTCATATAAAGCTATCAATAAAACAAGTGACAATCTACTTAATCATAAGGACAGCCCTCTTATTGTCTCTAGTATCTATCTGTGTACGTGTGTGCTACTTGCTGATTCGTGCCTAGTGGTTTATTTTATCATTTAATTACAACAAATCGTGCCAGTCTCTCAGGCTGAAACCCCCTTGCGTTAGGATATTAAAATACTGATTAGAATAACTAGATAATACGTTCCACTCTTAGTGATCGACACTCTACTTACCATTATCTTCATACTGACCGGGTACACTGCTCGTTAAGTGTGTGTGTTATTGATAAGTCGGCTAAATATAAATTTAAAACTTGAGTAGGCATTAAAACTGCTAAACCGCAACGACACATCACGCGCATCACTAACCTATAGAATTTCTACATTTTTAAAGGGGGTTTTGATTTGAGATTAATTAAACTACTAAAGCAATAAAATAAAGTAAACCGATTAAACTATGGTTGTGATCAAGTTAAGAAGAAAGTGCTAGCCATATTAATCCAACTACATTTTCATTTATTCGTTTACAAGTGCAATGACCTAATGACTTATGTTGGTGGAATCAGGAACTGTAGAAAACATATCCTATCTATCGTAAACTAAACTGAGGGCTATGTGTGAAAGTATTTCAGCTGTTATTTCTTTTTCGAGATGAATTAAATGAACTTTTATTTTATGAGCTACCAGTTCTGTTTCATTTTCTAAAATCTTTTCAACTTCCTGGTGAATTTCCGAATTCCAGTTTTCATGGGTTACGGCCATTTTTGCACTCACTGTTCGTTGTAGTAAATCAATTTGCTATTTTAAAAGGTTGAAATACTCCCTGCTCTTACTCTGAGGAGTACGTAATTGCGTCGGAGGTAGTTCTTCCACTTTTGAAACGGGTTCTACTATACCCACGGGGTTGACCCCACATGTCTCCCGTCCTTTTCCCCTTGTCCCCCACTTTCTTTCAGTACAACACAGTTTCTTGTCAGTTTCTGTTCCGTATTTCTGACAGTTTTAAGTGTTTGCCTTATTAAACTTTATATTTTATGTTCCGCATTTTCAGGTTTATAGCTTTTTGATATAAACAAAATTATAAAAATAAAAAAAAATAAAAAAAATATATAAAAAAGGGGGGGGTGGGGCTAAAATTTCAGGCCCCGTACTTATAACCCATCCCTTTGAAACACTTTTTGGAGTAAAAGTTGTTTTGAAAGCATTTGGACAATACTTTTTTCTTTTGACTTTTTCTTTTGAGGTACAAAATCATCGTAAAGTTTATTCAACTTTGTATATTCAACTTTTTTGAATTATGTATCCTTTGTTTTCAATCGACTTTCAACAACAAGTTGATAGTTACATCAGAATTAGGAACACATACATTTACATCATCACATGTAATTAAATCAGGCATTATACATACATATTTTGTTCTCAAGAGCTTCCTTGAGAAAACAAGGGTTTTTGTAACCAAGAGCAAATTTTCCATCATAATACACACTCGGCTCAGGTGTGAACATATGTATCGTTTGAATCGATTGGCCCGTTTTAAGAATGATGTTGTCAAATTCTTTTATTTTCTTTGAAAGATCGATGTTTTCATCTTCTAGACTCGAATATTCCTTTTTCAACTTTTCCCGTTCCTTTTCAAGATTGGAAATTGTCTTTAAATGTTTTGTGATTTGAGTCGGAAGGTCAGAAATCATTTCATTAAGAACATTAACATTTTTAGTGTTTTCACGAGCTTGTTAATCGAATTTTGTTTTCAAAAGTTTTTCTCGATGAATAGCTTCTGAATAACCATGCTCAACGGCATCTTTTCTTTCCAAATCAGTTTGATAACATTTTTCATTGGCCTTGTATCTCTCAAGCTCTCGTGTCAATAAGTCATTCAATCGTTGAACTTCACGATTCACATTATTACGCTTATCAATCTCAGTTTGTGAATTTACGACTAAGGAAGCAATTAATTTATGCTCTTGATCCTGATCCACGTTGTCATGTTCAAACGTACCTCCCTTAGGATCCATATATGGAGTCTTAGGAGTGATATTGCTATCATCTAGATCCACCATATATGTGTCATTAATGGACTCGGGTTGCTCATGATGTTGTCTCTTATGAGCATACAAGTTATATTCAAACACATCAGTATTGTTTACCTCAGCCATAGTGTCTGTGTCTCATGAACAAACAAGTTACATGGCAACCACATGTACAAATTGATCCCACCTTGGTTCTCCACAACAGTTGGCTATGATACCAACTTTTTTTTTTTTTTTTTTTTTTTTTTTTTTTTTTTTTTTAACTTAGCTATAATACCAACTTGGTTGCCTTATTTTCCTCACTCTTGTGCTTACACTGTGTTGATATAAAACCTAATTCCATGTTGATCATGCAGACGTACGATTGACAAGTGGTCATTAACGGCTTAAAATATGTCACTTGACTCTAAACACAAAATCAACTAGCAACTTGTACAACTTTCAAGGCACAATTTGTTTTATGAGAAAATTCCCAAAATAGGCCAATTATTTTCACCCATTTCAAGAGGAAGCCACAAACCACACCTTTTTCCCATTTTTTCCACGATCGACTGCTCGACTCCATAAAATTGCCGACACGTGTCATTCCTTTATTATTTTATTAATATATATTAGGCCTACAATAGTACAAATGAGATATTGACAGAATCCAAGTTACTGTACACCTTTTGTACTTAATTCAAAGTCAACGCTCGACTGACGGCGCTCGACCGGGGGCTGCTCGACCGACGGCGTACTTTTTGTCCTTGGAAAAGTAAAAAGATGTCAGAAAATCTTGTACTTTAGATCTAGTATGTACTTTTCAAATCTTTTGGATAGATTTGGTTTGTACTCTTTTTTTTTTTCATTTGACTAGTCTCATTTTTTTCAAAAAAAACACACACTCACCGAGACAAAGAATACTATCAGGCAACCTAACTTCCATTGGGATACGTGCATTGTTTATGAAGCAACCGATCAAGCAAATCTATCAAGCAACCGATCACCGAAAATTATCAAGCAACCCAACGTGATGGATAATATTCAAGTAAGTAAATCGATCTATTTACTGTTTAGGGTTGCGTATTACGGATTTAGTGTTTGCTTAATTGTCAAAATGTTGTTGTTGCCGTTGTGGTTTATGGGGTTTTTCTTATTTTTTGTGGTTTTGGTAATGCCGACCCATTTAAACTTTTGAAGTGCTTATTAATGTGTGGGATTGCTTATTACTGTTTAGGGTTTGGTTTATTTTATGTTTGATTTCGGATTTGATCACTTGAAAGTATACTGCGAATCACAAGACCATCTGTCAATCATTCGTACCAAATCTTGTTGGAATGAATATAACATGATATACAAAGTCAATGAAATATGTGTACTGAAAATATGCTATATGTTATATGCTGTTGTATATGAAAAGTGCCCAGATTTGAATATGGTTCAGTAGCAACTTGGCTAAGAGGAAGCAAAGTGACATTTTTTATGCTTTTCATAAGACCCATTGACTCCTCAATGAGGGATTAAAATTCCATTTTAATTTTATTATCAATCATGGTCCAACTATGATGGTAAATGAGGATAAATATAAACAGAATATATTCTCCAAATATGTAGATAGAGATGCTAAATGGCTTGTGGATGAGCATACAAGTTGTCCAAAACTGTTTCTTCTTGCCTATAAATAGAGATTTTGAATGTTGATCGAGTACTTACAGATCAGAGATGAATATTAAGGCTCCAAGTGACTTAACTTGGCATGATGGTATATATATCGTTAACAAATAGAAGCCTTATTTATGCTAAATTAGTTGCCATAATGCATTGAGGCTCCAAGTGACTTAACTTGGCATGATGGTATATGCTTGAATGAATAATAACTTAAGTGCTCGTAATAGATTAAGGAGTAATTAACTTTTTGTTGGTCTATTCTGTATTTGCCATGAGATATAACCTGTACCATGTATTCTTACTTGATGGAACCATGTATTCTGTAATAGATGTTAAGTTATATAATAAAGTTTGATTTATAATCACATTTTGTTTGTTTGTTTGTTTGTGTTTATAGTTGTATCATGCGAAGGTCAGTGTGAGAACAAAGCTGCACTTGCTAAAAAACATAAAGCAAAAGTTGAGTGCAAAGCCGGAACGTCTTGCCCTGTTTAAAAGCACGGTTTTTGGCAATTGGTTAAACATAAAAACACAAGAGCATGACAATCAGTTGCTGCATTATTTACTTCAACATCAACGTGAAGTTCAGAACCATGATATAAATACTCCGTTTTATTTTGATATTGGGCAACACAGTTTAGAATTTGGTCGGCAGGATATGTGCTTAATTTTAGGATTTCGATTTGGTGATGTTTCTTTGGCTCATTGTCACAAGCGTGAATCTGGATTCGGTAAGCGTATTATGGCGTTACTTAGAGAAAAGCGATGTGAGAAAACAAATATTATAAAGGCCGAGCATCTTGTAAATATTCTTAATGATCCATTTGATTTTGCTGAGCTAACGGTTGATGATGCTGTACGCCTTTGCTTGTTGCTAATTTTAGAGAATATTTTCATGGGCAAACAGGAAAGAAACATGATCTCCAATGATATCCTGGTTCTAGTAGACGACTTTTATGCATGGAATGCGTTTCCATGGGGGGAGTATATTTGGGTTGAGTTTCACAACAAGATTTACAATGCTGTTTCAAAGGTTAGGGAACGACATTTGACAGAAATTGCTAGTTGGGGTCCTAGTTACACAGCAACATATACTTTGTGTGGATTTGCGTTTGCTTTGAAGGTTAGTGTAATTTATTAATCATACTTTTTCTGAATTGTATCTTATACTGTTTAGACTAACAGTAATAAATAATTTTAACGCTAACAGATTTGGCTTTTGGAAACCTTCCCCAATGCTACAAATTGGTGGGTGAAAGATGACAATGTGATCCCTAGAGCACTTGCATGGGATGACGGACAGAAGTTTGAAAAGAATGATTGTGATCTTCTCTTTCGTACTAATCAAATTATTCGCCTCATGCCGACAGGTGATAATTTTACACGAAGTATCTTTTATTTTTTTTGTTTCTAAAGGCATGGTGTGGATAATCTTTTTATTTTTAATATACAGTTGATGAGGAAAATCAACTTTGGTGGAGAGCGAGTTTAGACTATATCCGGAAGTCTATGCCAGCACGGTCGTTTGATGATGTACCACCCAGTCCCGCCATTCATACACCAACAGCGAATACATCAGGTGTACGTGCCAAGTTGACAGCACGTAAAAGTTGTTCTGTTGTTCATACAGATGTTCATCGGTCAGCACAAATCCGTATAGACGTGCATTTTTCTGTGGAGCGAGTCATGCGGCAAGTGTCTGAGATGCCATCCAGCGCAACAATTGTAGCTCAAATGGCTGGTATGCAACAACAGATTAATCAACTTTGTCAACTTGTGGCACATTTGAAGCCTGATGGGGTTACTGACATGCCGGATATGGGTGAAGACATGCCACCTAATGCATCACTTGTATCTCAGATGGTAGAAATGCAAAAACAGATTGATGGACTTCAAAAATTTCTCCAACGTTTCAAGACTGATGGCGTTATTGAGGAGAATGCTGGTTCAGCCGACACTGCAAGAGCGTTTGTTGAGAAGGTAATATAACTTTATAATCCTTTTTAAACTTATTTTTTGTAAGATGTACTAGCATCTGCTATTAGGTCCTATATGAATTTCCTTATTTATTTCATTACCAAACTCCATCTTATGTATTTATGAAGCTAGTCACATCAACCTAAAGTAAAAGCCTTTAGTACTTTCCTATGTTCTAACTTCCTACTATTATTTATACCAAGTAGAAGCCTTTAGTACTCACCTCATTTCCAACTTCCCATTATTTACACCAAGTAAAAGTCTTTAGTACTCACCTCGTTAAAAAAATGTCGGACAACATACCTTTTGAAATTCAAACCAAAATCATTAATAAACTTCCTGTCCAGGCTTTACTTCAGTTTAGAACTGTTTCAAAAACATGGAAGTCTTACATTGACAGCTCTAATTTCCATGTCAGTTTCGGTGTTCGCCCGACTCAGCCTTGTTGTTTCCTTATAATCTACAAGCAAGGTTTCGTTGAGTCAAGATTTATATGTTTTGAAGATGATGCTATAAATTTGTCCCCACAACGTACCTTTCTTCCAACTCTTCCTCAAATAATTCGTAATACAAAAGTCAGTTCTTTTAATCTTATTCCAATTGGCACCTCTCACGGGTTGATATGTTTTTCTGATTCTTTTAAGATGGCTGTTCTTTGGAACCCATCAATAAGAAAATCAGTTGCTATAGTACTCCCTGATTGGTTAAGTCAGTATGAATCAGATAAAGTTGTTGTGGGTTTTGGTGTTAATCCCGTCACTTTTGACCCTACCATTCTACAGATTTCCTATCCGGTCCATGGACATGGAGCGTGGAATGTTTTGTTATTTACATTGAACTCCCAGCACTGGAAGAATTTAGAAAATGAATATCTGCCTCGTCAAACAATCCGACTTAAACGTTCAAGTCAAGCAGTTATAGGTAGTTATATTTATTGGGCGGCTTCTGAAAGGATTGTTGGTGCTGCTGGTTTTTCTTCTCAAAAACGTTATATGATTGTATCATTTGATTTGGTTAACCACAAATTTTATGTCATAGATATACCTGACAGCTTACTAAGTCGGCTTCCTGTACCTTTCTATATTTCAAAGATAAGAGGCTCTCTTGTTATTTTTGGGAACACGATAGGCGATCAGTACCATACGTTCTATATATGGGAGCTAAATTTGAATCGTGTTAACAAAATAAAGTCCTTTAAAACATTATTCAACATTTTCACTCCTCATTTATTAAAGTTACTTGGATTTACGAATAACGTAGATCCAGTTTTTGAATCTGATAAGCCCTATCAAATGGATCACACACTTGAAGTCTTCCAAGTTTCGTCACAAGAACTTAATAATCTATGTGTTGAAGCAGATGCAGGGTCGTTCTTCATGAGCTCCTTAAATGATTCACTACTACTGCTTACTCATCCAGATTGTTTTGTATATTAATTTGCACCAATGTAGGGTTGTTAGATAGTTGTTTGTATGTTTTCGAACATGTATGTTTTTCTAGCTATTATGTATAATAGAACCAATTATGCAACATTTATGTTATTTTATTTTATTTTATCTTTTTAAATCTTTATTTTTTTTATTTTTCTTATTTAACTAATTTAGTTGACTTGTTTCTGTAGTCAGTCACCGCAATTAATTGAACAAATTCCTAATTAACTAATTTAATTGAGTTTTTTTTTTTCAGAAATCAACTCAAAATGATGATAATATGGATGTAGATCACGATTCAAAGGTGCGTTCTTTACAATGGTATTTGTATCATATACTATATGGTTTATGAAACGGCTTACTTTCATGTACTTGTATTTTTTTAATTTTGTAGACAACTGGCACTGATGTGCAAGAGGATATTTTCTCTTCCGGTAATGATCTATCTGCACAAGAGGTGCAAGAAGTAGTGGATAACCTTGTTGGCTCACCTGAATATCTGACAGATTGTCAGGTAATATATACAGGTTTTTTTGTTTATTTTTTTACTTACATTTCTCATCCAGAAAATTTGGCCGGTTTACACGTCCATTTTATCAGGATGAGAAACATTTTGAAGTTGAGGAAGATGTGCATGTGAAGGAAGATGTGCCTGTGAAGGATGTGCCTTTGATGAACGATGAGCAAAATGTGTCTGTGAATGAAGTGAGGAATGATGACCAACATGTGGCAGAAGATGAAAAAATTAATGATCCACGTTATTCAGATTCCCCTTTTAACATGGTAAATATACGTTTTATGTGGGTAATCTAATCAAACTATAACCAATACGCACATTCACGCCAAGTTAACTGCTATTCAGGATTTTCTTTCATTTGAGGATGTGCCGGTGAATGACCGGATTACTGAGCCACAAAATTTAGATCCTACCTCCAGTCCGGTAAATACCCGTTGAACATGTTAATTTAATCTAAGCACAAATAATAGGCACATTCCCGCAACGTAAAACTTCCTTTGTGTTTGTACAGGCGCGCTTTAATCCCTTCGCCTAAACTGCGATTTGCGCGCTCAACTAAGCCATTGGTTTGTGGATGTTTTACTGATGCGAAGTGTTGTGTGATATGCAACTCTGCGCACCAGTCTTTGAATGGGTTATCGCGAAATTGTTTTCCATTGTCCGAAACAATCTCCCCAGGTAATCCAAAGCGGCATACAATATTTTCCCAAACAAAGCGTTTTACTTGATTACCTGTGATCGTCGCTACTGCCTTTGCTTCAATCCATTTAGTGAAGTAGTCTATTGCGACGATAAGGAATTTAAGTCCTCCTGCTGCGACAGGGAAGGGACCTGCGATGTCGATACCCCACTTATAGAATGGCCATGGAGAAGTGATAGGTGTTAGCTCTTGTTGTGGTCTGCGCGGGATGGGTCTATGAACTTGGCAGTCGTTGCATTTCTTTATCACATCGCGCGCATCACGGTGCATAGTAGGCCAATAGTATCCTGAGCGCAATACTCGCGCTATGACGGACCGTGGTCCTGAATGCATACTGCATGAACCAGCGTGGATCTCTCGGAGTACGTAATCTGCCTGAAGAGGTCCAACGCATCGAAGCCATGGTTGTAGGAATGAGCGTCGATATAGAATACCATCTCTAAGTTCGAACCTCTGTGCCGCGCGCCGTATCCGTCTAGCGTCCTTCTGCTCAGCGGGCAAGTTACCCTTGCTTATAAAGTCGATAATAGGAGTCATCCATGTAGGATTCTCTTCCTCTATTACCGTGGATATCTCCATCTCCGAGATGGATTTATTCTTTAGGATCTCCACTAAAACTTGTTTTGACAGGTGCGCGAAGCTGGTGGATGCAATCTTACTTAGCGCATCCGCTTTTTTATTCTCGCCTCTAGGAACTTGCTTAATTGTAAACCTGTCGAAGCCTTGTATTAGCGATTTGGTTTTGTCGAGGTATTGGACCATGTTATCCTCTTTAGCCACATACTCGCCCAACACATGGTTGGCTACCAATCGGAAGTCCACGTTTGCTTCTAGGTTACGTACACCCATTCGGTTTGCAATGCGTAATCCAGCGATTAGGGCTTCATATTCTGCCTCGTTGTTCGTGGCTGTGAATTCAAAACGCAGTGCGTAAGTGAATTCCATTCCTTCTGGATTAGTGAGGATAAGGCCAGCGCCCGATCCATCCACGCATGAAGATCCATCTGTGAACAAGACCCATGGTTCTTGTAATTCTACCTTGCCCGGTGGGGGTGCGTCATCGGTATCTGGTTTTTCGATGATGAAGTATGCTAGTATTTGCCCTTTAACCGCGGTGCGTGGCCTGTAAGAGATGTTATACTCTCCTAATAGCACACTCCATTTTTGTAATCGACCCGATGCGTCAGGTTTAGAGATAACTTGTTTGATAGGTTGGTCGGTAATTACTGCTATTGGGTGCGCTTGAAAGTATCGGCGCAGTCTTTTGGCAGCAAATACTAATGCCAAAACCAACTTCTCCATTGAGCTGTAGTTGATCTCTGTCTTTTTGAGTGCTTTACATACAAAATACACTGGTGTTTGCACAGAATTCCTATCCGTCAGTAGCACTGCGCTGATCGCTCCTTGGGTGGCGGATAAGTAGATGATTAACTCCTCCCCTGGTCGGGGTGCGACTAGCTTAGGGAGCGCTGCTATGTGTTGCTTAAGCTTGGTGAAGGCTTCTTCCGCTTTCGCAGTCCACCGGAAGTCTCCCTTTTTAGTGCACTTCTTGAGTGTTTTGAATAAAGGAAGTGACTTATCTGCCGATTTGGACAGGAATCTGTTCAAACCGGCTAGCTTTCCATTTAGAGATTGAACTTCTTTCAACGTGCGCGGTGAAGGAAGTTGGAGGACAGCGTCTGTCTTTTCTGGGCATGGCTTAATGCCATCTGGTTCTATCAGATATCCCAAGAACATTCCTTCTGTAGCACCGAAAGTGCACTTCTTGGGATTTAACTTCATGTTGATCGCCCGTAGTGTTCTGAATGTTTCTTCTATATCGCGCACCACTTCGTCCTCAGTATGGCTTTTTATGACAAGATCATCCACATAAACTTCTAAGTTGCGGCCCACTTGCTTTTCGAATGCATTATCTACCAATCGCTGGTCGGTGGCGCCCGCATTCTTCAGGCCAAAAGGCATCTTTGTGTAACAGTAGACCCCTTGGCTTGTGTGGAAAGCTGTTTTTTCCTCGTCTTCCTTGGCCATTTGGATTTGGTGGTACCCTTTGTATGCGTCCAAGAAACACTTAAAGGGATATCCACACAACGATTCCACTTTCCAGTCTATCTCTGGTAGTGGGTAGCAGTCCTGTGGACATGCTTTATTAAGGTCAGTGAAGTCCACACACATTCGCCAACTGCCATCGCTCTTTTTGACCATCACTGGGTTGGAGAGCCAATCGTTGTGATAGACTTCCCGCATGATGCCAGCGTCCACCAGTTTGTGTACTTCTTCTAGTATGGCTTTTGCGCGCTCTGGAGCCTGGCCGCGCTTTTTCTGCCTTACTGGTGAATATCCTTGTCGGATTTGTAACTTGTGTCCTGCTATCGATCGTGGTACGCCAGTCATGTGTTTTGGTTCCCAGGCAAAGATATCCAGATTCCTCTGTAGGAGTGTGCACACAGCTGCTCTGCCTTTGTCAGACAGCGATCCTCCGATTGATACTTCTTGCTCTGGGTAATCAGGGTGAATTGCGACCTTCAAATTTGGAACTTTAGCTGCGCTTTGTTCTGGGACGTGCGTCGTCTCACATGTAATCGTGTTACATTCTTCTGGTGGTGCAGCGTTGTTGTAAATGGTGACAATGCCACCTTCTACTGGGAATTTGAGCATCCCATGCGCTGTGGATGGTACCACGCGCAACGCTGAGATTCCTGACCTTCCAATGATGCCATTGTATGGCGAAGGGGATTTGATCACCATAAAGTTCATCCAGGCTGTCGTGGAGTGTTCCTTGTTACCGACAGCAACTAGTAAGCGCAGTTGCCCCATAGGCCATATCTTCTCTCCTGTAAAGCCAGTAAGTGGAGTCGTGGCTGGACTTAATTGTCTTTGTATCTCAGGACGTAATCTCTTGAAGCAATGTTCATACATTATATCCGCTGATGCGCCCCCATCGACATACATGCGGTGGATGTCGTGACCCCCCGCATTTATTTCAATGGTAAGTGGTTCTGTCACTGCGTTGTCCGCAGTTAAGGTGGGGAAGGAGATTTTGCTTCCATGAGAGAATTTCTGGCTCACCTTTTGCCTAGTCTTTCGCTGCCATGATTGTATCATGTAGATGGTATCAGCTTTTTTCTTAGGCGCTTCTTTCTTGCCTCCGGTTCTCTGCTTGTCTTTCCCCTCCTTAATATTTTTAACGAGGTGGTCCAACCTGCCTTCTTTCACTAGTTTCTCGATTAGTTGGCGTAACTGGACACATTCATTAGTGGTATGGCCCTTCTGTGCGTGATACTCGTAGTATCCATTCCCTACGCGCCGATCCTCAGGGGTGCGCATAGGTGGGGGTCTTGGAAAGTTCGCACCTTCCGTCGCGAATATCTCCTTTGGAGTTTTTGTTAATGGGGTGTACTTGTCGTTTCCCCTTCGGCTTCCTTGGTTGCGATAACTTTTGTTACGATTGCCACTCTGGTCATTGGATTGTCTCCTTGACTCTTCTTGTGACCTATGGTTCGAGTAGCCTTTCTTGCTATCCGCAGCGGCTGCTTCTCCTTGGACGAAGGACCTTGTGCGCTTCATGAGTTCGTCAAAGGTTAGGGGAACCTTATCATTTAACTTTTTTATCAAATCTGGGTTATTGATTGCATTCATAAAACCCGATATTTTTAGTATCTCTGGGCACGCCTTGACTTGCATGCATTCATCCTTAAAGCGTTCCATGAAAGCGCTTGTGGATTCCCCTTGTCGCTGTTTAACCCTAGCGAGTTCGACAGGGTTTTTGGCGCACTTCTTCCTTTGAGTAAAGTTTAAACGAAACGCCTTGCGCAACTCTTCAAACCCATCCGATGCTTCTGCGTGGAAGCTTACTAAACCAGTTGCGCGCATTCCCTACTAATGTAGAGTTGAAACATATGGCACCACACAGGTTGTGGCCAATTTTCGATAGTGGCTGCTGATTCAAAAATTTTTAGGTGATCATCAGGATCACCTGTCCCATCATATGTTTTGACGTTAGCAGGCATGCGCCTTTCTTATTCTCTGAAAAATCGCTGATGCGCCTAGTAAACGCATCAACTTTTTGGCGACGCCAGGGAAGAGACATGTCTTCGTCTTCCTGGTCGCGGTATTTCCCTCTTGATTTCCAGTGTCCAGTTTCTTTGTCCTCGTTGTCCGAGGAATCACTTGAAGATGAGCGTACTCTTTTGCGACGCTTGCGTCGACTATCATCAGAATCTGAGCTTGCTCCTCTGTGGCGCTTGCGCCGACTATCCTCAGAATCGGAGCTTGAAGGGCTTTCACTTGGGGAGCACCGTCGCCCAAGCCTATCCTGAACCCTGCGACTGCCAAGCCTAGCGTGGACATTAGCGCGCCGTTCCCCATCTTCATGCTCCTCCAAATGCTGAAAGTCGGCTGCTTCATCATCCACAACCTTCCTTCCAATCCTGGTAAACACTGGTTGCTTGCGGTTATCCTTCTCGGTCTTTCTTCGTAGCGCGTGGGGATGCTTCGTACTCAGGGTCGAAGTTGAGCCTGGCGTGCAGACTTTGGCTTGACCTCTTCTTTGCCTCCTCTTGCATGAGCGTGGCCAAGGCTTCGTAGTTTTGAGATACGAAGTCACTTGGCGCTAGTTCAGGCGTGACTCCTTCTAGCGCGATAGAGTCCGTTTCCAAAACAAGATCCTTGTTTCGGATAGGCGCATTTGGTGGCTCAGTGAAGTTCACTTCTGGCATGGCAAGGGGAGTGCGCTGTGGGTCTACCGCGCTAGTACTTGTTGTAGTAGCATTGGTAGTCATAGTGGGCGGTTCTACTGGAGTAAGGAGCAGATCTGAGTACGCTCCAAAGCTTCTAGGCACACTGGTTGTTCCAGAGGTCTGCTTGGAGGCCGCATCAGTTTGCTGTTTCTTCCCTAGTAAATCGTCATGCGTTTTCTTCGCATGCGGAGTCCGCTCCTTTCCGTGCTTCGTCATTCCAGTTCTTAGCAAAGCTCTTAGTGTGGGGTCCCACGGATGGCGCCACTTGTTGATACAAAAGTTGGGCGTTCCTTGATTCCGTACCAATTCGATCTTAATGCTTGAGACCTGCGCACTAAGAAAACAGAAAAACACCGTTAGGCTTATCGTGGGATTGTCTCCCACGATTATCCTCCGGCGTGAGAGTAAGTAATCGGTTTTAGGGTTTGTAGAAGAGTTAGGGTTTTTCAGTCGTACCTTTGTGAGGGTTGAGATGCCCTCTATATATGGACACGAAATCCTTATTGGTTTCGTGTTCCCCAATCTTCGGTCTATCCCGCGTAGGGCGGTTAGGCAATATATATCCCATAAATAAAAGATATATTATCGCAGCCATAAATAACGTTGGGTTTGGGCCATCGTAAGCCCAAACCATTATCGCAATAGCCCATATCGTGACGGGCTAGAGTCCATTCGAGATGGACTTAAGTATGGGCCGGGTTCGTGACCCGAATACGGACTATACGTCATCAGTGCCTTTTGAACATGAAAGGAAGGCGAGCAAGGTCTACCAAGACCCATATATGCAGCAACAGTCTACTACTCCAAGAGTTTTAAGAAGGCGTCTAATGAGACATGTTCCGAACGTTACTCCTAAGATCGTTGGACCCGATGGTAAAGAAATCTCACTTAGACCCTGGAAAGAGGTACATGTGAAACATCCTTGCTCCTTCTTAATGTACAATCCCCACCATTTAGCTTGTTATGTGTTTTTAACCCATAATTTTTTGAATGCAACAATTCAGAATCTGAAACGTAATCCTAACGCTACACTGTTTAAAGCGTTTGTCCACCCGGAAATAATGTGTTGGATTGAAGCTCAGAAGAAGATTACGCGAGAAGAGGACCGTCAGTTATTTCGTTTCCCTTGGGGCAGCGGAGGTACGACTGCTAATCTCGATTTCTGGCTGGGATTATTGGGCAGGGACGCCAAGTATAGAGGTTGGCTGTCTGATGCGGTATGTAATTCTTGCAAGCCTACAATTTATGTGTTAACTGCGGCGAATCATATCTAATTTAAATTTTGTTTGTATTCTTAAATGACAGCATCTTGGAGTATGTGTTGATTTTATGATGCATTTTAGACCTGCCAATGCTGATTGGGTCATGGTTGGCCCATTTTTCTGCTCCCAGATCCTTAAGTATGATGTACCGACATACTATGCTTACGGAGTAACGAATGGTATCCCGTGGTTTAGTGAAGGGGTCAAGAAGGTGTGTATTTTAAAACTTCAAGTAATATATCTTATCATATATTAACAGTTTACACATGCAACTCTTACAATTGCCATAATTCAAATATTGTAGGTCTTCTTTCCGATTAATGAACCTGACGTACACTGGAGCTTGGGGGAATTATCAATTTCAACTGGTGTTATTACATTGTATGATAGCCTTAGGAGCCGAATAGATGCTTATCTCTCAGAATGGAGTCGACAATTCAGGCAAATTTTTCAAACTCAACTGCCCAAATTACTTACCGAGAGTGAGGTGATGGAGAGGAAGAACTTGGATCCCAATTCATATTCTGTATCCTTTCGGTATGCACCTAACATCCCTAAACAAGGTGGCAAGTATGGGGATTGTGGTGTTTGGGTCATTATATTTTTACACAGGTTGTCACAGAACCTACCATTGAAGATAAAGCATCCAGTTCAAGCCGCTCTAGCATATCGTGAGCATTTGTCCGAGTATTTGTGGAAATACAAGATTCCAATTACTCCAGTGCTTACCCAATAAACATTTGTATTTGTGTGGATGTCTAACGGCTGGGTGTTGGTGAAAACTCAAAACATTTGCATTCTATTGTCTCATGTGTAATGGTGAAACACATATCATGACCAGATTTGTACACTAGGCCTATCAAGTATCCTTGTTAATATTTTGAACATATGTATTATGCATGTGTTATATGGCCGTAAAATTTTGTATATCTTATGTGTAATGGCTTCCTGTTTTAATGCATGTGTTATATTCAGCACCAAATGATGAATTCACCAACAAATGATGAATGGGAACAATTATATGGCCGTAAACTTTTGTATATCTTATGTGATCTGCTGGGCTTCCTGTTTTAATGCGAAGTTGTGCAAACTTGCGACTTTCAACACACTTTCATTACAAGTGAAAGTGTTCCAGGATCATACGTAGGACTATTAATTGATATCGATATGCCTTGGTCGAAGACACAATTTTCTTTACTCACCATAATATAAATATGACACCATAAAATATAAATATGACACCATAATATAAATATGACCGCTCGACTGGTGGTTGGGGAGATGGTGGATTTAATGTGATGAGATGGATGATAAATATAAATATGACACCACACCATAACATATGGAATTCACACCAAAACCATTTAAGTATATTTAGTCTTGAAACTTGCCACCACCTAAACAAGATAAACGTCGAAAATGAATTCACCACCAAATGATGAATGGGAACAACTACTTGATATAGACGACTCCAATTTGCGACTATCCGGCACCACACAGAAGAAAATGAATTCACCACCAATTGATGAATGGGAAAAATTACATGATATAGACGACGCCGATCTTAGACTATCCGCCACCACCCTGAACATAGTCCCTAAAGTTGATAATTATGATGAAAAGCTTGTTAGGAAAATACCTGGTCCTGCAGGTATTGTTCAAGCTGCGAAGATCCGCAAAACTGCGGATATTCAAGAAGGTGTGGGGTGCTGTAATGATGACACAGGAATACATTAAGAAAGTTTGTGATGAGGTCGAGGATTCCGATTTTCAGAGTGCGCCATGGGTTAGAGCAGTCGAGTCTTTTCATGTTGATGGCGGGGTCATCGTTGGTGTTTTTGCCGATATCCAAAAATTTATCAAAAATGGGAAAGTTGAGAAAGTTGTTGGGATAATCAAGTCTTGTACCAAGAATGTTTTGGGTGATCTCACAGTAACATTAAAAGATGTTTCAGGTTTAATCTTAGGCACAATTCATCACAAAGTCCTTAAGGATGAGAATCTTGCAAAGGCGCTTACCGTTGGAACTGTTTTGATACTTAAAAATGTTTCTGTGTTTTCACCGAAACAATCTGGCCGCCATTACCTTAACATTACAATAAGAAATGTGTTGAAAGTTTTCTCCAATGATGCAGTGTTGACGGTGACAGTTTAAATAGGTTTAACTAATTTGTGTTTGGTTGCTTGTATTCCTTCCTTTATTTTCAATCGCTAAGTTTAACTAATGTAATGTCTTTTTTAGATATATTGTTTTAATGAACTTTTTTTATGCACTTTTTTTACTTACATTATCTCATAATATAAACCGGTCGAGCAGTACCGGTCGAGCAGTACCAGTCGAGCGTCGTCGGTCGAGCATAATAGTTAAAATAAACAACTTTTAAACATTCAACATTAAAGAAGTAAAAGTCATAATAATTTAAAAACATTAAACATTAAAGCTTAATAATTAAAATTTTAAACATTAAAGCATACTAATTAATCTACCCTTAATTTTCCCAAGTTCTCATAAAGATTGTGAAGTAGTGCAGCTGAAGCATCCGTGTGGTTTTCTGGATTCTTGTACATCTGGAGTGTTGCCTTTAGTACCATTATCTCATTAGCCAACAACTTGCAGTTTGAGCACTCCCCGTTTCCAGAACTTGATGTTGATGATACTGCAGAACAGCATGGAGGTGTTGACGGTCCTGCAGAGCTTGGTGTTGACGGTCCTCTCGAACCGGTCATTAGACGGATTCGTTCCTCCTTCCACATGAAAAATTGACATCCATATTCTTCTGTCCAAGGCTGTTAACGCGTAAAAAAATAAATATATCTTTAACAAATAACAAAAATTATTTGTATATTACACAAATAACAAACCTTTGATACAGGACATGCGTAGAACAATTGACCACGTGTACGCGGTTTATTTGATTCTCGTAGAACCACATTTCCTTGTCCACAAGGGCATGGAAAAGCTTCATGTTC
This sequence comes from Artemisia tridentata subsp. tridentata, assembly GCA_021014915.2. Lineage (NCBI taxonomy): Eukaryota > Viridiplantae > Streptophyta > Magnoliopsida > Asterales > Asteraceae > Artemisia > Artemisia tridentata. The sequence continues at coordinate 148,227,277 of CP139501.1, read as the reverse complement.
TGCCATCCTCATGAAAGTCACTAGCTAAAAAAAATATGGGTTACTTATGCTTTTATTGTAAAAAAATATAATTTTTGGCGGGAATTTTAGACGGGAGAATTTGGCGCCATTTTTTCTCCTTGTGTAGTTGTGTGTGTGCCTCATCACCTTATTTAAAGTCTCTAACCGCTAACTCATTGAAAAAGTAAACGCTCGACCGACGGCGCTCGACTAGCAATGCTCGACCGACGGTGTACCTTATAATATAATTAATAAATGTGATTGGTTGGTTTGGTAGACAGAAAAATTAATGTGAGTTAATGCATAGTATGTAATTTATAGGTGTTATATTTAATGTGATGGGTAGATAGAAAAATTGATGTGAATTTAATTCCACATTAATTTTTCAATCTACCCATCACATTAAATATTACACCTATAAATTACCTACCCTTAGTCACATCACATTTATTAAGTCGAGCGCCGTTCGGTCGAGCATTTCTAGTCGAGCGCCGTCGGTCGAGCATTTATTTTTACAATGTGAGTTAATGCGAGTTACTGACAAAAAATGCTCAACTGATCGACTAGGTGTACACACACACACACACACACATCATATATATATATATATATATATATATATATATATATATATATATATATATATATATATATATATATATATATATTCTTGCCTAAAAAAACTTTTGGAAGGTAATAAAAAAAATGAGTGTTTCGGACACCAAATTCCGTTTATATCTGGTTTTCGAAGATGGCTCCAGTTATGGTGTTTCACTAATGAGAGATATTACATACGATGGGTTAGTTTCCTTTGTTAATAAAAAGTTCAAACTTAACAACGGTTACGTTTTAAGTTTTTCTTACAAAATGGCACACGGACTGGTCCACATAGTTGATGACGACGATTTTCAATTTTTCGCTAATGAAGTTTGTAGGCCGAAAGCTGCATTTGCTAAACTTTTAGTTAAAATGGTTGTCAAAAACGTAAAGGTAAAACCATCTTCTTCCAAGTCATTAGATATTGACCTTAATGAATCTTTATTTCCTAATGATTTTGAACCACACGCTTTTTACAATGATTTTCAAATGCCAAAAAATGAACAATTTGATAGCTACAACGAATTTAATCATGAATTTGTAAATAATTCTAACCAACCAACATCCCTTTTGGAAAATAATTTGGCGCCATTACATTTAAATGAACAATTTGTGCATAAATGGGAAACAAATTATTTTGAAAATATGCCTCCTATTCCCGATGAACCAATGCCCAACATTAAGGCCCCGAATAACATGAAATACAACAGTAGCTATCGTGTCTTTAAAACGGGTGGCGTATTTGATGATAAAGAGAGTTGCATGTATGAAATTGGTAAGAAAGCTCTAATAGATGGATATCAATTTAAGCAAAGAAAATCAAATAAGTCTAGGTACGATGTAATTTGTTATCATCCGGGTTGCGATTGGAAAATAGTGACGTCAAAGATAAGAAATAGTGTTAAATGGAAGGTAGGAACAGTCCACGATGTTCACACTTGTCCCAAAACACAAATTCTTCCTAATCACCGTAATGCTACTGTGAAACTTTTGGGACGTTTACTCGCACCAAAACTGAAAGACAGCAGTCGAATCTACACGCCAAGGGACATAAAAGAAGATCTTGCTGAAGAATTCAATATCGATGTTTCTTATAAAAAAGCATGGGATGGAAAAAACCGAGCATTGGAGTATCTCTCTGGTTGTCCTACGAAATCGTTTTCGCAGTTTCCGTATTATTTTCATAATTTAAAGAAGGCAAATGATGGTACGGTAACTCATATTGATACAGATGATGAAGGACACTTTAAGATGTGTTTTTTCGGCTTTGGTGTTGCGGTAAGCATGTGTATACTATATATCCATTGCACAATAAATTTGTTTTTTGATACTATTATTTTATCCTTCGTTTAACTAATGTTTTGTACATTAAACAGATTCAGGTTTTCTTACAGTATTTACGACCACTGATAATAATTGATGGAGTGCATCTTAAAGGGAAGTATCTTGGAAAAAATTTGCTTGTCGTTGGAATGGACGGTAACAACCAGATTGTACCAATTGCTACCGGTGTTTCTCAAGGTGAGACTGGGGAGTCGTGGACATGGTTTTTGTCCAAGTTGAAAGAACGCATCGGGGAAGTTCCAAATTTGGCTATCATTTCTGATAGACATTATGCAATTGGACTAGCATGTAAATCAATCTTCCCAAATGCATTTCATGGATATTGTTGTAGACATCTAATGATGAATTGTGCTTTGGGAGGTAGTAGGAAGATTAGGGCTTTGTATTGGAAGACATGCAAAACTTACACCAAGGAGGATTTTTGGGTCGCAATTTCTGCTATCTAAGGATTTAAACCAGAAGCTTACGAAAAACTTCTTGAAGCCGGCATTGAAAGATGGTCTAGGGCATACTGCCCGGCTAATCGATACAACTATATGACATCCAACAGCGCAGAGTCGGTAAATTCATTAACAAGACATGTTAGAAAAGAACCAATATCAAGGCTAATATAGTGGTATAGAGGGCTTGTACAAGAGTGGTTTTGTAATCATCGAGACAAATATGAAGGTAAACTTAATTTTTTTTAATTTATTTTTATTTATTTATATGGGTTTATTTATTTTGTAAAAGTTGATAATTATTTTATACTATGAAAATAACTTTAGATGCGGTAGAGGGGGAAATTAGTGATTGGGCTGCTGCAAAATTAAAGGGCAGGATGTTAAAAAGCGCCAATTGGATTTTCAAAGGCATTCAAGCTAACGTACTTTATGAGGTTGTTGATGGTCGAAAACCGCATACTGTGGATTATAGTGAAAAGACATGTACTTGTTGTCAATGGCAATTTTTCGGTATACCATGCGGTCATGCGATAGCGGTTAGTAGATTTCTTAAACAGACTGATTGTAATCATTTGGTTTTGTTTTGGTTTAAAACAACAACGCTAAAAGGGACATACTAAGGATTGGTTTACCCTATAGGAGAAGTCTCCAATTGGGAAAAACCTGATGGCTTGCAAAATGTGAAGCCACCAAGTGTGGTTAAGCTCCAATCAGGAAGACCGAAAAGCAAAAATCGTATTAAATCTCAAGGAGAGGTACCAAGTCCTGTAACATGTACAAGGTGCTGGAAGGTTGGACACAAACGTGGAGCATGTAAGGAACCATTGCCAAAGAAAAAGGTAATTGAATTGTATTTTTATTCAACAAATATTTTTGGACATTAGAGTCACAAAGAATAATGTTAAATGTATAAGCTTGTTAAATTGCTTTAAATTCCCAGAAAAACGTGGGAACCTCATGTTGGCGACAACCATCAATGGCGGGAACTTCAAGTTGGGTACAACCATCAATGGCGGGAACTTCAAGTTGGGAACAAGCATCAATGGCGGGAACCTCAACCCCCACACAAGACAATGAAATGGATAGGAGCTACGAACATTTCAACTTAGATGACCCGTAATTGGTGCAAAAGGTACCAAAGACATGGGAGTGTTTTTATTGTAATTTGTAGTACGGAATAATTACATAAAATTTATGCTTGTAAGCGGCGGGACTGCTAAATGTTTTGTGGAACATGCCAGGAAACCTTCAAGGAAATTCTTGTCTTCTTGATAACACAATTAAACAACTAACATAGAGTTAAACACACGCACAAACATAATAATATTACAACGTTATTCTACTAGCTAAATACAACTGATCACCAAACTTAACCGGTAGACCCACAGCAAATACCGGGTGGATCCCAAAAGAAGGCAACACACTAGAATAAAACCAAACCCTTTCCCCTTCAGTCAGTCATTTGGTTATAGACCTTTTCCATATAGCGACGCCTCTGACGAGCAGCACGCTGCGCAGTCAACAGCATTGTCTTCAAAAGATTCTCCTATTCCTCTTCAACCCCCACCATTTCCTTCAAATAAGTAACAGCGTTCGCAGCTGCAATGCCACTTACTGCCTCAAATTCTGTAATATAAGCTTTCTTTTTACGGATTTTCTCCGCCGCATGCGCACAACGCATCTCTAGATCAACCACAGCCTGTTCCGCCTCCAATGTCTCCCTATGAAATAACACATACAGTTGTTTGCTTATCAAATGAGAATCTGCAGCATTTGCAAGTTCTTCCAGTAACATTGAAGGGCCATCCATTTGTATACTATCCTTTTTAATTGAATTCTCATATATGGAGCAAAATAAGGAGAACCAACTCTTAAATAGGAAATAGAGAAGCCTACATTTACAACAATAAAGTGTGTAATAAATGTCAATCTACTCCCATCACATTAATTATCCATCTCCCCAACCACCAGTCGATCAGTCGACCATGTTCCCAAAGTTAAGATTCAGTCAATAGGCATAAAAGCGAGAGTCGACCATATTCCCAAAGTTAAGATTCAGTCAACATGTCATAAAAGCGGGGATACATACAAAATGTTGGGTATGCATAAACCCAAAGTTATCTCGGAGGAATAACTAACCTGCAACTACATGCTACTTCCCATGTGATTCCATCACTAACATGGTTTGCAAAAGGACCATACAAATGTTTACAAAATAAGATTGACGCTAAAGACAAATTCAAGCAGTGGGACTGCTAAATGTTTTGCGGAACATGCAAGGCAACCTTCAAGGAACATGTAATTTATGCTTGTAATAAAACTTTATCAACCTCTCTCGATATGCCAGCGCTGTTTGAATAGGGTTTTCAATCTCCAAAAGCCTACCGTTTCCCAACCTGTAACATTGATAACAAGTTGTTTGAATAGGTAGGCAGATAACTTTCTAGTCATTTTAAACATACTAAATGACCAAAACATAACAAACAACCCATGCTTCTTTCATCACTAAATGACCAAAACATAACAAACAACCCATACTAAATGACATACCTGTATAAGAAGATGCAGAGCCACACCCCACAGTCGTCAAACAACCCACCCTGCTTGGGAACATTTTCAGCATTCATAAACGTAATCCTATAGGATAGAGGATCGATTCCCTTCTGCTCAAACACACATGCTTCTTTCATCACTTCCGGAAGCCTTGTCTCTAAACAATTCATCATTCTCAGATAAAAATCACGCGTTTCAATCTCAGGATAGCCTTGGGTATCATAGAATGTAACGTTACCAGTCCGGATGTGAAACACCGCAAGAGACCAATGTATTTTAGGTTCATTTATGGGGATAAAAACCCGTTCAACATCAGCCCATCCAAGAGGGTATTTTTCTTTGTTTGCATAAAACAAAGGCATCGATCCATTCATCAGTAGTGGTAGAAAAAAGCAGCTAACCATCGACCAATCCATATCGTCTGGTCTAGTATGCCACATGTAAGCAATCCATAGATCAATGTGTTGTAAGAAGAAAAAAGCAAAAAGAAGAAACAAAAATATTCAGTAAGTTATATAAAACAACGCGCTTTTGATTTTCTCTACCTCCCTACGGATTTCAAAGAAAATGTTTTTATTTAACATCAACATACTTACGGATCAAGAAAGGTAAAAAATAAAAGGTGTGGCCTTATCATAGAAAAACATACTTCAAGTTTATCGCAGTCAACACGTTTCGTACCACGACACACTTTGGTACTTTGAGCCTCCAGCCGAATTCCCATTACCATGTCGACGAAATATGTGCAAAGGTTTGCGCCAAACCCATTGCTATGACAATGACAGAGGAATAGGTTTTCGTGGGGAAGCTCAAAGTACCAAGGAGTGCCGAACAAAAAATTGTCGATTCTTGAAAAGCTCAAAGGACTCGTGTTGAATGGGATAATGAAGGAGTGTGGCCTGTCATGAACAATACACACTATATCATTATCACAATCAACACGCCTTAATTATCAGAGCCCATCTTTCAAACGATGTATATGAGTTCCATTGCTTAATTTGACGGAGTTCCATAAAACCATTGGTGTGCTTGATATTGATCACATTTTTCGTTACAAAAAGAACCAAAACTTGGGATCAAGATCAAGCACAGAAATGGTTTTAGGGAACTCAGTCAATTTAAGCGGTGGAACCCAGCTACATGGTTAGATAGATGTGCCCTAATAATTGAGGTTTTCAAAGTGTTATAGAATCCACAACTATAATGTTGAACTCACTTTTACAAACTCACTTCATTATATGATAAAACCACAATCATTTATCAAATAAAACAAGTTATGAAGGATTTACGGAGACTAAAATGCCTAAAGTGATTAAAGTGTACACCGAAAAATATGGATTCTGCTAACAAATATGCACTTTGTCTCATATAAAAGTCACTTGAAATCAGTTGGCAAGTACAGACAACCAAAAGCACATTTTATATAAAACTGAGTAAAGTAAATAAAAGATATTTTTACTTTACCTCGTCACGCAGCCATCCTTTGCGTTTATCGTCAAGGCCGATTAAAGAATCCCAGAAATAACGATCCACAGTTATTTCACCGCACCAAGAAAACTTACAATTACGTCACCCATCCCTAGTGAGAAAATGATCAATTTCGTAGCCAACATAAATTCTGTCGAGGTTTTGATATGGTCGATGAAGAATCGGTAATCATAAATGACCATTACCAAAAAGATTACAAAATAATAAAAACAATAACAATTTAACGTGCTTATATTAATATAGAGGATCTTAAACTAACTGTTAGGTTCAAGGTACACTAACGTGCTTATATTAATAACCCTGAGCCCAACTCTACAGGGTTAAGAAAACTAAAGCCAAGAGACGACAGGCAAGGTTTTTTAAACGTAATGGCTGTCTAATTCTTAAGCGAAAAGAATCTACTAATACTGGTATAGTTGATAAAACCATACTTTTCACCTCCAATGAGTTAGAGAAAGCCACTGACCATTTTAACAAGAACAGGATACTTGACCGAGGAGGTCAAGGTACAGTGTATAAAGGCATGTTAGTAGATGGAAGAATTGTAGCAGTCAAGAAATCAAATGTTGTTGATGAGAGTCAATTAGAGCAGTTCATCAATGAGGTTGTCATTCTTTCATAATTTAATCATAGGAATGTGGTCAAACTATTGGGATGTTGTCTAGAGACAGAGGTTCCTCTACTTGTCTCTGAATTTATTTCAAACGGTACATTGTTTGACCTTATTCAAGATGATACCGGTGAATTTCCAATGTCTTTAGACATGAGACTACAAATTGCTACAGAGGTTGCGGGAGCACTTTCTTACTTACATTCATCATCTTCCATTCCGATATACCAAAGATATTTTCTTACTTACAATCTAACGTGCTTAACTTGCCATTTTCATTATTAAAGCAAAGCAAAATAATACTAAAGATATTCTATTACAGAAGTCGTGTAATCCATGAGACACTTTTACTTACCATCTGAAGTATACAGCATAACTTGAAATAAAACACTTTTACATAATAACAACTCTTATTACAGCTAATGAGTGAGGCATAATGTTTACAGTCTAAACTACATAATTAAGCTACATAATTAAGCTTATATTAATAACAATCTAACGTGCTTACATTTGCACCATAGTCAGGTTCAAGGTACACTAACTGTTAGTGGAAAATTAAAGTTCACAAAATTTTTCTAAAGATTTTACAAGATTGTGTGTACCGCCGATGCACTAAGTCTTCGCGAGATCACAAGCTATCAAAACAGTTGCCCGTGTAGTTTGAACCTGATCGGGAGTACAGACTACCTCCGCCGTGTCTTAATCACAAGCAGGATGAATAATCTGAGGCCCGATATCTGAGCCCAACTCTACAGGGTTAAGTAAACCGACTATCTATGGTTCAAGGTCGCCCGGAATCACCCCTTGATCCGTTTACCCTAGTTGTTTCCCATAGAATAGCCGATTACCACTGTGATGATACAACACTTAGATCCATCGCAAAGACAAAAGCAAAGGTTTCCAACACTCGCACTTGAAAATTGTTTGGTAAAATTGTGTGAACTTTGATTTTCCAAAAACACATTGATCACCCTAAATTAAACATTGTACCACCAAAACTGAAACAATAACCTAAACGACACCTATTAAACTTCAACCCCTAAGCGCTTTTATAATCCATCATACCTATTAAAATAATCAAACACTCTAAACGCTAACAAGTAACCTTTCTAATACACTATCCATATCAACATAGATAACTAAACACTCTACGGCTATATATAAAACTATTAAACTCGAGGCCATAAATGCTTTATAATACAATATAAATAGCTAAACATAGTTAAAACAATTGGCCTAGATTAAAACTATTTTATAATACAACATAGCTAAGTAGCTAACTATTAAAATGAAATGTGCAGATAGATAGTCGTAAACCTTATAAATATGCTTTCAACTAGATTAGCAGCCCAATAATTAAACATCGTACCTCTACCCAAGGTCTGACTTCCCGTAACATTTCAACCATAATCGGATCAAGAATGTTCTTTCGATTTCTCAATTCATCTACGCTAGGAACTTTTGAAGGTTTTACTTCAATAAACGGCGGCCTAATAACTTCTTCGAACCTCCTCTTCTGAATCCCGTAACGCTCATGAGGAAGTTTGAAGAATATAACCATCTTGATTATGTGGATGATTCGAGTGGTCTTGGGTTATGGAAGATTAGATCCATTGTTAGAGAGATGAACTAGAGAGAGAGTTGGGAGAAACTTGTAATAGATTAGCTTTTGTGTGAAAATGTTACAAGAGTTCCAACCCTTCCCAAGTGTGGGAAGGGCTTTATATAGTTACTAATATTGTGCCCCTAGTGGGCTGTAGAGTGAGCTGACAGTGGGGAAAGCCCCGACCCACTCTACAAATATAAATACGACTAAACTAATAATACTAATAATACTAATATTACTAAGCTAATATTAATAAGCCTACGAGCTATGTGAATGCTAAATAGATGCTCGGGGTGACCGAGCCTTCATCTGAATATTTATATTCCTAACAATCTCCCCCTAAGGGAGGTCACCCCGGAAATAATAATTTGAATTCTAGCATTCTTTCTTCTGAACTTGTCTTTATAGCTCGTAGTCTTTGATTCTTCAAAGTCTTGTATCTTTGTGCATTGTGCATCCAGCTATAATCATTTGATGACTGATTGATTGTCTTGGATGATCTTTGAGTATTCTTCGACTTTATCATCCAACATATGTTTCCAAGTCATCTTACAGCAGTATGTCTCCACGTGATGTGATAGTCTTCGAGCCGACATGCTCACACTATTTGGCGTCATGATCTTCAGCATCAGAGTTTGCAGAAGCTATGTTGAAGGTCTTTTGGGTGATCATGACTTTGTTGAATAACAATGATGATGTAGTGTGAAAATGTGGTAGAGGATTGGCATCTTTTCTGCAGCCAGCTACAACAGCAACCAGCTACAGCATTCCACAGCTACAACCGCCAGAAGTTCCTGCATAAGACAGTTAGCAACAAATCGACCGGTACTTACAGGTTTGGACTTCGAGATTGTTAACAGCATAGTGTGGAAACTCTCTCTAATCCTTACCAAGACCGTTCCTAATCGAAAACCCACAGAGGGCTTTTTAAGACTATGTCGTAGCATTTCAACGATTAGGTGAGTCGCTGGAGATCACTCCACGACTATAGACAGTTTGAATCCGCCGCGACCACTAAGCGTAATCCACGAGGAATTACCGAAGTGACCTGCTTTCAGGGATGCTTGATGTTGACCCTGGCAGGAATTTCCATTCAATCATTGAGAATTACATTTGTAATGTCTCTCATGAATGTTTTGGCAGATTGCTAAGATCTGCGTAGGAATCATAAGTTTACAACTGGTGTCCTTAATGATGAACAACCAGTGTAGAAATAATCTGTGTTCCTATGAGATCTTATTATGAATCTCGTGGCTCTAGACTCTATAGTGCGTTTTGATTTAGTGAGCGGAGGCTGGAGAGAACTGCCACCTTTTCAATATCATCTAACTCGGAGTGAGAGAGACGATAGAAATGTATTGTACTCCGTGACAATTGAAACAAGAGTCCTTTGAGGGACCTTGAGTGGCTAGGGAGGGTTGTGCAGCGTATCACTGGGTCCATGATACTTTGTCTTCAATTCCAGCAATCAACTAAGTGATTCTGACAACATATGAATTGACCCGGTTTCTGCCTAAGTTGTAAGGAGGGCTTCTTTCTTTTCACCCTTATCTTTACAATTCTTTTTCATTCTTCAACCCCTTCAGTGCTTACCGAGACTTCATTACTAGTACCTCATTGGGTTTGTTCCAGTACTAGCTCCATCTCAGTCGGCACTTTTCCCTTATCCACTTTTCTCCTTTTTTAATCATACCTAAGGAATTCTACACTAACTAGTGGATTGTCCCTGGGTAGATCCCTCCGGCTCTGGCGGGATCGTGGGAACTTGAGCCTAACCTAACCATCCTTATAACTCCATGCATTAATTAAAATGATCGGTCTCTGGTATTCATCCACGATTGCCAAACCAAATCTTTGAAAAATCTCTCAAAGTGTTCATGATTCTGAAAAACATTTTTGCAAACACTTGAGAGTTTTATATTTTTCAAATGCTCCCCCTCAACATGTGCTCAAATGATTATTTTATAAATTTGCACATGTCAGGTGAAGCTCGCACTTTTGAATTGATTGATTTTCCAAGAACATGATCATCGCGAGATACACTTACATCACTAGTAAACTAGCTTGAAATTATTACCCGTCTAGATCACATTCAAGGAAACTCGCTCGAAATCAGTACATTCTACTCAGACACGTCCTTTGCGAGACACGCTTACATCACCAGATAAACTGGCTTGAAATTATTACCCGTCCAGGACATGTCCTTTCGACTACTGACTTTAGCTATCGTCAATTCATTGGTTAAGTCTAAGTCACGATCACATGCAATGCATGCCAAATCCTTTTTCATCCATTTGCTCCCCCTTAATATGTGCATCGATATACTAAAGAGTTTAGCACATATGGGAGAGCCTACACTTAAATCCAAAAACATCACATTTTCATCAGGTTTCATATTTAAATCACATTCTCTCCCCCGATCAAAAATTTCAAACCATTAGAGATTTGTGATCCCAATTGATTTAAATAATTTAGAAAAACATGGGAGAAAATGTGGTCAGGTTTAACATGTTCTGATGATGAAACATACTTTGCTCCCCCTTAATCTAAGAGGGAGATTCACTGCTTATTTTGCACAAATTGATTATTATGACGCATATGATTTTGACCTTTTTTCGCAGACGATGTAATCACCCGCTTTTCTGAGTGAGTCAGTGGTCAACATCAATCATCCATCCACCAACAAATCTTTCGCAAATGTAGTTGATCCCCACTTGGCGAGACCAAAATAGATGAATGGTGGTGGTGGTGGTGAAAGTGTTGTTGTTGTTTTTGTTGCCGACGTTGTTGCTGTGGTGAATTCCGAGCCAATCAATAGAGTTTGAACGTCTGATCAAATGGTTAGAATGGGAACTGGCACATTCATTTTGGCTATGGAATCTGCATAAGAATATCAACACAGATATACATACATACAGATACACTGTTCCTTAATAGCTACCCTTCAGCAGCTTGCCACATTATAATACCAAGTTCATCTTATAATCAAACCACAATCAGGAAGTATGTTAAACCACTATCTAGCATGAAGAGCAATTAGCAATCATGAACATGGCAATTCACACAGATTTCAATATTCAATTCAGGATCTTAGGAACATGATTCTAACATAATAGCAATATACCTAAGCGAATCCTGAGAACATATGCTCTATTTCAACAACAATTAAGCAGCAATCGACTAACAAGAGTCAAACAACAGTTGAAACTCATTCATTCAGATCATACACATGTCATAGGAGTATTCAATAACATCAACTGCAACTGGTTTTCTTACTTCTTTTAGGTTTTGAGTCTTAAAGTATTTAGGGGATTAAACGAGGATACCAAAGAAACACAAATGAACCTTCTAGATACATAAAGCTATGAAACTATAAGCAAATTGCACATAATGACCTAAACTTTCTAGCAACTAACACATTTGTCCATTTGATATAAAGTTTTAGCAAGATCCTCTTCAACTAATACCCCATTAACTACAAAAACCTTTTCAAAGCGTTATGAATTAAACAAGAAACCCGTTTGATGATATAAAATTTGAATTCACTCTCCCCCTCAATCAATGACCTAGTTAAAGATTTGTAGTCGTTGATTGAGTGACAAATTTTATGCATAATCCAAGTATAAACAAATTTCATACAACACATATCCACCAAGTGTCTCACAAATAATTTTCAGAAGAATCATAGAATGAAAACTATTTGTATGCAAAGAAGATTTCTCTTCTTTTTCAAGAAATGATGCACTGAGACGTACATCAGATCGAATAAACATGGATATAAAGTAATCCATGCCCAGGTGAACATCACCCAGTTGGAGGAACAGCCGTCTTTTTGGCGACGTGCTTTCCCCAGTTTGAAGCGCGGTTGCTATCTAAAGTAATAGCAAGCCATTTAGACATGTTTTAACAATCCATTTTAACTTCTGCTCGAGCTTCATTTAAAGACCCGTGCCATTATTGAATGACATTTCTAAGTCCGTAAATGTTATCGATAAACAGAAGACATGCCTAGGTGAAACAATTTTTGGTATTTTCTATTTTTCAATTTTTTATGGTTTTTCTGGTTTTACGCATCTCTATTTACAATTTGCAGGTTTTCTATATATCTATTTACAAAATGGTATAAGATATGAACAAGTATATATATACAAGGATACGAACCAGAAACCATTACTCCTCAGCATCCTGAATCTTCTCCGCATTCATCACTTGACTTGCTGAAGAGCAATGTGAGCACTTTTAATCAGGGATTGATTCTGGCTTTTCACTCTCCCCTAATTAGTGCTCTCCCCCAATCTGACAATCTTTCTGATGAACACCCATAATAGAAAGGAGCTTTGGATGAACGCCCATAGTATGAAGAAGTCTTTTGATAACCAAATGCATGCCGTCTTTAGTCTTCTAACACATAGCGGAGAATGTAGAATAGACTGTAGACTCGACCTTCTTCAAGATTGCCCAATTTGGAGGAACAGAATACCAACCATCTTCATCTCACCAAATGCCTTCCAGTAACCTTACATATAACCCATCAGCCCGCAGCATACACATGAGATGATAACACACAACAGAGAATGTAGAATAGACTGACGACTCGACCTTCTTCAGTCTTTAGTATAACACCAAAGTAACAAGTTGAACCACTGATCATCTATAGTATGTATCCATCCTTGGATATTAAGCCCTGATCACGTGAACCTGTTGTGCGTCCTTGATGTACACATTCTCTCTCTCCTGATGGTTACGATTAATCAGTCCATGACGTAACAGTGAAACGTTAATACCAAGGTAACAAGTTGAACCACTGATCATCTCTACGGTTATCAACACCGGAATAAATTATTAAGCCCGATCACGTAAACCTGTTGTACGTCCTTGGTGTACACATTTCTCTCCCCCATGATGGTTACGATTAATCGGAATCATCATCATGATGTGTACATGTAGCCTAATGACGTGTACATGAAGCATTGACTATAACCCCTTTGTTACTGATTGTACCAGCCCGTGAGACGATATCGATTAGCATTCCATGACCATGTTCTTCAACGCCTTGAAAGACGGAGGAAGATGTAGTGTTAGAGAAACATGGTTTGCAGGACTTCCTGAACTGACGTATTCAGGAGTCGTATGACCATTTCTCAATCATCAATCAACATGTAGAATAATATTCACCCTTTCCTCCCCTCAAAAATTGCATATGCCTGCCAACTGAAATTTTTGATGATTGAACTAGTGAATATGAATACCATCAATGGTAAGTAGCTCCACTTGACGGTACTTGAAGACTGACATGTTGTTTATTCACCCTTTCCCCCCCTCAAAAATTGCATATGCCTATCAACTGCAATTTTTGGTTGAATAAGTGAATAATAGTATACTCCAAAATGCGTCGATCCACTTGAAGACTGAATAAGCACGGAAAGAGCATGAAACTTGATGATGAGAATGGCCATAAGTAAGAAGATTCCTCTTCTTTTGAAGATAAAGTGCACTCAAGCGTACACTTTTCTTTTCTTTGATGAACGAGGCCTGCACTGAAGTGTACAGACGTCATTACTCTCTCTTTACTACTTCTCTCATCTAACTCGTTACCAACCCCATTATCATTTTATCGTCTTGATGTCGAGACCACTGATGGAGAAAAACCCAATATGATGAACTTGAGACTGAAGTAACATAACCCGACCTTGTGACTTAAACTTGTACTAATGCGTGACAAAGAGCGGTGTAGAGACTTCGTGCAACATTGAATCCCTAAGTACTCTATACTCTTCAACCAACCAACCATCAAGTATAAGACGTACATCACCTCTTGGATATCCACAACTTCGTGTGACACTGAGCACTACAACGTAACTCCTTAAAGTGATAGTTATTTTGTAATAGAGAGAAAGAAAAAATAACTAGATATCCAAGTCCTCGTCATTGTAAAAGATGAAAGCTCGAACAAGGATCTCGAAGAATCTTCATCCAACCTCCCCGATATCTTCAGATACTAAGTACACGCACCCATGAAATTTCACTTCAGCCTCAAATAAATAATAATGAATTAACGTCGTAGTCACATCTTGTCGATTAAATGCCCCGATCTAGCCATTTATGATATATCGACTGAACTTTGATAATGGTTTTAACCCAAACATGGTTAAGAGTGCATAGTCCATCATCACGGGATTTTACAACTCTATGATTTAAACCGAGAAATAAGTTCTTTCGCGGGATTTTACAAAATCAAGAAGAAACCGTGAGATAGTAACAGATTGTATGTGGCATGACTGATTTGATTTTGGAGAACATCAGTTTGGGATAAGAATATCTCGTAAGAATTACAGATCACATCACAATTTTTTAAGACCTTTGGCCAACTAACCAACCTTGTACACAGATTAGTGACCACTTGATGAAGGAAACCCGATATACCAATATTGAAAACAGAAGCAGAAGTCCCCAAATTTGTTACTTAAGCTTGCACTAATGTTGGAAGAACGGTGTAGAGAATTAAAGCTCCAAGCAAATCTCTAAGTGCTCAATACCCAACCAAAGTATGAGACATTAACACCTCTTGCGATTATCGACATCGTCATTGACGTGTGACACTGAGTACTCCAATAACTCTTAAGTGATAGTTACCCCGACAACTGGTAACTAGATAACCCAAGTCTTCAACTTAAATTTTAAGCACGAGCAAGTTATCATTGAAGGTCATGCATCCAACCAACCCCGACTTCAAGATAAAATAAGTAGACACCTTCGTGAAATTCAACTTCAATCTCAAATAAAGAATACCAAATTAACTTCGTGATCATTTTGTGCGGTTGAATAGTCAAAGGGAGAAGAAACATGCGCTCATTCTTAGCAGTGCCCATGACTCATAGTCAGTCCAATCAAACAAAGCTGTCTGACCCAGCTACTTGGATGTTATCAGGTGCAGTGTATGGAATAGTTGTCGTACTGTGTACAGGATTTTACAGTTCTTGAAATTTATCTGAGAAATAAATTCAAGAACAAACTGCACAACAGTAAGTATCAAACTGCTGAAATCTTAGGCAATTTGCTAAGACCCAAACCACTGAAAGCTAAACCACTGAAATTAATTTCACGGGAAATTAATATTTAAACTGGAGCCGCTAATATTCAAACTGCTAGAGACTGAACCACTGAATCCGGAATCGCTACGATCTGACCCGCTGAAACCGGAACTGCTAAGATTCAAACCGCTGGAGACTAAACCGATACGATCTAACCCGCTGTAACCGGAGCCGCTAAAATTCACATCGCTGGAGACGGAACTGCTAGGAAACACGCCTAATTCTCCCCCTCAAAAAGGGCATGAAATGACCTTTTTGCCAAAGTTAAGAGTCTGTGATGATCGTGAATTTGACAGGCACAAAACATGGAAAGAGACAAATGAAACTACTGCAACGAAGATGGTGATTAAGACTCTCTTGTAATAACCCATTGCTTTCCTCCTCATCAATGGTTTAGCAGATTAACAATTCATTGAAGCTCGTAATATGCCAAAACCGCTTGATGAAATGCGTATAACTTTAAAGTGAGTAAAAGGTTAAAACACGTCTCTAAACAAATCACCTCTTGTCTTTAAGTCTGACTACCTCTTGAGAAGATCTTGTACTACAATCCCATTAGAAGCTTGAGAAACAACAATCACTTGATGAAGCTTGATAAAGAACAAGTCTGCGAATTAAACTTGCACTAAATTGTGATTTAGAACCTATATTGATCACAACAACGTAACTCCTTTAAGTATAGGTAGTGATATATACCCAACCTTCCATCCTTTATTGTATATATCCACTTCTTGAACACCCAAGTCTAATCACCTTAAATACGCTCGAGCAAGGGTCATCAAACATCGTGCATCCATCCACCCCGAGATGTTTGTGACACTAAGTACACCAACCCGTGAATTAACAAACCAACCAAGCTACCATAATTTCCCAATTCCTACTGATCTCGAAGCACAAACTTATGCCGAAAAAGTAGTCAAACCCCGTAAGTTTTATTATGTCTACATCCAAGTCCAGCCTACTTGTCCAATATTAATTTCACGGGATTTTACAGCTCTTGAGATTTAAACCGAGAAATCAAATCTTTCGCGGGATTTTCTAAAATCTACAAGAGAAACCGAGAAATCAACAAGAATATCCTAGAGTGAAGTGCAATACTAATCTTCGAAATTCAAGTCACAGAAGTCAAATCACAACTTGATCAAATCGCAACAAGTCAAGTCACAGATTGTCAATTTGCAACAAGTCAGATTGCAATCAACCAAATCGCAATTAGTCAAATCGCAAGTGTAAACTCGCAACGTCAAATCGCAACTGGTCAAATCGCAATCAGTCAAATAGCAACTTGTCAATTCGCAATTAACCAAATCGCAATTTGTCAACTATAACTCAAATTGCAAGGATCAAATTGCAGGCTCACTCAAATCACAGGCATTAATAGGACGACGCTGCCTAATCCACTACTCCGTAATCACGTTGATATTCATACACCCAATTAATAGCTGTGACATGTGTGTCCTCGTGTAATTTTGTGGAACCAACCATACCAACCTTCATACCAAATATATCAAAATTATATCATCATGGCTATAATATTGATAAAATTCGGATATCACTTTGCAAGACCAATTTTGCCAACCCATGTCATAAGTATTTGGATTGAAAGGAAAAACAAACAAGCCCAGTCTCCATTTTTTCATTACAGCCCAAATTTTAGAATAACAATTCAAGGCCCAATCCGGATTGAAACAAACAACTTCACTCGGCCCATGTCATAAATTTATACCCGATCCAAATCTCATTTTACCCTAATATTTCAGGTACTTAACTCCCACTTAACACATAAGTCAAACCCTAATCTCATTTTATCATAACCTCCGCCCCCCTCTTTTCTAATCTGCTCTCACCAAATCAGTATCAATCCGAATTAAATCTTCAACTCCGCATCATCTTCAAAATTGATTAACAATCCCATCGATTTGACTTAACACAAGCACGAAATCAAATCCAATCCGTATCACTTTTTGCTTATCTTCAAGGTGTTTTCAAGATCTCAGGTAGGTTTATCTTCATGCGCTTTCTTATAATAATGAACATAAGAAGGATGAAAAACTGATGTTTTTGTTCTCTCTTTTGAGTTCGAATATTAACAGATCGATGGTTCTTGTGTTTTCTTGTAACCGAATCAAAAGCAAAATCAAAGCATGAATGTTTTGATATTTCTTTTAAGTGTTCGGATATTTAAACGAAGCTAGGCTTCAACACACAATGGTCGATGAAGATTATAATTTTCGTGTGTATGACCTTTAATGGTCTTGATAAATCTAAGATTACCACGAAAAAAAATGAGCTGAGATCTCGTTATAGTTTCCGTGTCTTGTTTGATTGAGAGTTGAAGAGTGATGTGAGATTAAGTTTGAGTCTAGATGTAAGTTTGTTATGGTTACAGTTGTTGTTTTTCGTTGTTGACTAAACCTTGGATTAGAGGATGGGGTTTAGATTAAGTGTGTTGTTGTTGGCAAATGATGGTTATGGAACTGAGGTCAACGGTCAGTGGTTGGTATATTGTTGTGGTCTTAGTGGTCTTCTCTCTTCATCTTAATCATCTGTTTGTTGTAATTGTTGACTGATGATGTGTAAGCTGAAGTCGTTTGATAGGTATTTGGTTGTAGTCAACGTGGTCAAATAGTCTCATCTTCATCTTAATGCTTTATCTCTTGAGTCATAGACGAATTGCTACTTTCATAGAAATTTTGGCAGCATGACGTTTCAATTTGTTTAGGTTAGACAAACCGCAACCATGAACAGGTAGACAAAATGCAACCTTGAACAGGTAGACAAGCCGCATCCATGAACATATAGACAAACCGCATCCATGAACATATAGACAAACCGCATTCATGAACATATAGACAAACCGCATCCATGAACATATAGACAAACCGCAACTTTGACCAGTCAAAGCTGTCACTTTCACCCAGTTTTGTCTTATACCCCTTTTTGCAGCTACACTCCAAACACCAATCCCAACATGACACAAACCGCAACAATGAACACTACCTTTTGACACAAACAGCAACCAAGAACAATCCACAAAACTACACTTATAACCTTCAAATAATCCACAAAAACTGCAATAAGCAAGATAAGAAGAGCAACTAGTGGTGTTACATCTTCGAACGTATGAAACACTAAACACCACACATGTTTTCGGCAAAGACCATAGAAATCGTTCACAGAAAAATCTTTCTCAAACCAAGCCATACGTTCAAACAAAAAATTAATTTTCACATAACACGACACAAAGAATTAATCGTCTCTTAACTGGGCTAGGTTCAAGTCCAAAAACATTTAAAGCCCAACATTAATACTACACTGTACGAACCCAAAGAGAATCTTGAACATGGTATTCGGACCAAAAAAATAAGAGCACACTGTTTAAGCAACATATCATTTTAAGAAGGAACACTTGTTAAACATAAGAGCAAACTGTTAAGCAACATGGTTCGAACCAAACAATAAAACCGACACACAATCAAATCAATCGAACCTAACCATGGCTCTTGATACCAATTGAAGAATATAACCATCTTGATTATGTGGATAATTCGGGTGGTCTTGGGTTATGGAAGATTAGATCCATTGTTAGAGATATGAACTAGAGAGAGAGTTGGGAGAAACTTGTAATAGATTAGCTTGTGTGTGAAAATGTTACAAGAGTTCCAACCCTTCCCAAGTGTGGGAAGGGCTTTATATAGTTACTAATATTGTGCCCCTAGTGGGCTGTGGAGTGAGCTGACAGTGGGGAAAGCCCCGACCCACTCCACAAATATAAATACGACTAAACTAATAATACTAATATTACTAAGCTAATATTAATAAGCCTACGAGCTATGTGAATGCTAAATAGATGCTCGGGGTGACTGAGCCTTCATCTGAATATTTATATTCTTAACATAGTTTCTTGTGAGTTGAAATTTTGAAGTTTGCTTCCTTAGGTTGACATAAATCCTCTTGCTTTTCAGCTTTTACAACATTTTCCTGTGTGTGGAAACTTATTTTAGAGCTACTAACATCTACTAAAATAAGTTACGAGATCATTTATGGACTCTAGGTTGTTACACCTTTGATCTAGGATTTTGTCTATGACTAGCATGATGATAATATTGGCGGAATATTCAAACAAAGAATACAATACTATCACAACAAGGTTTTGTGGAATTCACCGTTTGTTATTACTCTTAGCCCCAATGTTACATGATCAATTATAACACGATTACACTCTAATCAGGGATCAAAGATCCTTGAGGCTAAACAAACCTAACAACATTAGACCCCATGTCCAATGTTCATCAGACCCCATGTCTGATGTTCCCACACACACTCTTTAAGTGCTTTACATTTTAACACAACTTTGTGTTGTTGTAATTTGAGAGTACTAAGCACTTTGGTGATCACTAATCACATAGTGACACACTTTTGATGTTCACTTTGTTTCACTGTGAAGCATACTTTTATCTAAGGGTGTGATCTCCTTTTTATAGTATAAAGGAGATCATTACAAAGTTTGATAAGTCTTAGTTTACTACTTGCTTTATGTGTCAGTCATTAAGATACAACATGTATCTTGTTTTACAACTTTGTTGACTGAGAACATATCTAGATATTATCTACTTGATATACTTGACTCAAATACAAAATATCTTTTTCATCCTTATCCATCCAGCAGCAGTAATGACTCACTGATCTGCAGCAGCTCGTTTGCACTATCGGCAGGAACAATACACTATCGGCAGGAACAGTACACTATCGGCAGGAACAGTTACACTATCGGCAGGAACAGACCAGCAGGAACAGATACACTATCGGCAGGAACAGACCTGTTATCAGAATATGTTTTGTACCAGCAGTAGTATCTACTCAGCGTATTTTGCTTATCATTTCAGTATTTCTTCATGTTTCATTCTTCTTGTTTTGTACCATCAAATCTATGAAAATATAATTCCCAACACTGTGGTAGTCCATCTTCCTCGGATGAT
This sequence comes from Artemisia tridentata subsp. tridentata, assembly GCA_021014915.2. Classification (NCBI taxonomy): domain Eukaryota; kingdom Viridiplantae; phylum Streptophyta; class Magnoliopsida; order Asterales; family Asteraceae; genus Artemisia; species Artemisia tridentata. The sequence goes on along the minus strand of CP139501.1, from coordinate 148,206,566 downwards.
TCAAGATAAACAAATTGCGACTGAAACATATTAATAAAATCATTGGGTTCACTGCAATACTCATCACCAAGATCAAGGTCCTGCGAATGATATCAAAAAAGTTAGCCAAAAAAAATAAGAATCACAAATTTGGCTTGCTGTTCTGGTTTAATCCCACACGATATTCAGAAAATTACGTTTTCACCATCAGGTGTGGTAAGTTTGGCTTGCTGTTCTGGTTTATAAGTATAAAACTGCATACACAAAGAATTTACCACATACTATTAGACACACATATTTACAAGTATAAAACTGTTCAAAAGTAAATAAATAACCTTTTCATAAGTCTCCATGTTCCGCTTGTCTTCCTGTTCTCTTTTACAAGTATAAACCTGCATACCAAATTGTTTACCACATATTAGTATAACATTTTAATTAAATCACAAATACATGATTAAAATGAATGAATTACCTTTTCATAACAATCTTTCTCCACTTTCTGTCTTTTACTGGTAAGTACCTGCAAATGAAAGTATTGTGGAACAAAACTAGCCTATTAGTGTATACCATGATAAGTTTCTCAAAAGAAAATATCTTGGAAAAAAATTGGAAAAGGTAAAACATTAACCTGAATTATAGTCTCGAGTTTGAATGTTCGGGCTTCCAAAGCATTGACAACAGCCTCAAGAGCAACCATATCCACATCTTTACATCTCTCCACTGAAGAATCATCTTGACTGATGTGTACTTCCTGACTCATTTTCTGCTTACCTCTCGCCACTTTCTTCCAGTAATGATCATAAGGTCTACCTTTTACAACTGGCCGCACTCTCGGGGTATACCACCTAAAAAATTCTAATGATTCTGTATACCATTGAGATTGACCCTCAGCAATGGTTGGGTAGAGAGCGAATTTTGGTGTCGATTCCTAGCAAAAATATAGAAATTAGTTTTGTATCCACCAATCAATTACAAAAAAATTATATTTACCTTAGCAAAAAGTTGGTGGAAATCATCAGATTTCCCAAATGATTTGTGTTTCGACCATGAAACTGCTCTTGGGATTACCCCTTCATCCTTGGTCCACCAGCGATGACTTCTATCGGAAGTCTCAATAATCCATATCTACAAAAAAGTAAACAAAACCATTATGAGTTACAAGGACTAGGTTCTAAAAAGTAGGCAAATAGTTGCAAGTAATAACCTTGAATGCACAAACAAATCCAGACAAGCAATAGGTCGGAACATCCTTGGATTTTGTGTTGCCCAATGTTCCACTGTCAACAGGTCGATGCTTTGAAGTAACATTTCTGATTGAATCATACAGCTGCCTCCAAACGTGCTCTCCCCATGGGAATGCATTCCATTCATCAAGATCCTCGACCATCCTCAGTAACATATCATCAATGACAGACCCCAATTCCTTACCCATGAATATAACCTCTAGGGTTAGCAACAGACACACCCTTACGGCATCTTCATCCAACAGATTTAACAAAACAGCTTCATCTTCAATAACAGATAGAAGATCGATGTTTTTCACATACTGGCCAACCTTATCCGGAAAAACACGATCACGAAAAGGGATATCACCACTTCTCCATTTACGAAAGCTGAGAAGACCAAATCTAAATCCAGTTATCAAGCAGAATTCGCGTCGACTGATGCGTGTGCGTATTGCTCTGATTTTTATACCCACGGTATGTCGTTGTGGTTTTAGCACTATTCAAGTTTTAAATTTATATTTAGCCGACTTATCAATAAAACACACACTTTAACGAGCAGTGTACCCGATCAGTATGAATATAATGGTAAGTAGAGTGTCGATCACTAAGAGTGGAACGTATTATCTAGTTATTCTAATCAGTATTTTAATATCTTAAGTTAGCTATACAACCTAATCTAACGCAAGGGGGTTTCAGCCTGAGAGACTGGCACGGTTTGGTTATGATTAAACATAAACTAAACTAATAGGCACGAATCAGCGATTAGCACACACGTACACAGATAGATACTTGAGACAATAAGAAGACATGTCCTGATAGTTAAGTAGCTTGTCACTTGTTTTATTGCTAGTTTTATATGAAGTGTATGTAATTAACCCTTTCTCGTTGGCTCTAATCTTATCGGCGAGTAAACCCTTAATGATTACTTATGTCTATCCTACTTACCCTTTCTTCCTACTTTTCTACAGACGATAGAATACATAGGCGATAGAATAAATAGGCGAGGACAGAGGCATGGCGACCCGATCAATGCTCAGCTAGACACAGAGGTTATCAATGCACTAATAAAAGTCACCAAAGACATCAACATATAAACTTTAATTAATGGGAAAGCAATTTTAAGGGGAGTTGAAGTGCATGATTAAATCAATGACACAAGCCCATCAATCCTGATAAATTAAAGTGTACTAATACAATAAAACAAAACTACTTAATGAATTGAATACATGCAGGACCTTCTTACAGCTCTTGTATCTTCGTTTAGGGTGTGTCTTGTGCTGCTACTTCGTCTGAATTCGGCTTTAGGGTTTCTTCGGTCTCGGTCTTGTTGTGTTGCACGACCCCATAAATTCGTCTGACTTTGGGGTATTTATAGTTTCTGTCTGAGGGTTAGATGCGGCGCATTGAAAGTAGTATTGATAAGAGTGCGGCGCATTGACTTAACTTCGCGTGGGGTCCAAGATTAATATATTCAGGAATATTCGAACACCGCCAGAAGATGCGGCGTAACTCCATTCTTGTATGCGGCGCATGTCCTTTGCCGTCTTAGATTATAACTTGTGAAATCTTGATAGTGATGCGCCGTATATAATAAGTAGGATGCGGCGTATCTGGAGCAGAATGGTCTTGATCTTGTACATTTCAGTAGACTCTTAACTCCTTGCTTGTTTTGCTCCATAATTAGTCCAAAATCGCCAAGTTTCACATAGTACTTGTTTTTACCTGAGAATTAAAAAAGTAAACATTAACGTATCAATTCTCACAGATAATATAATAAAACAAGTCAAATAAATAGGATAAATGATGGTAATAAAATGTACTTATTTGAGTTCATCAAATATCCCCCCACTTGAACTTTACTTGTCCCCAAGTAAACCTTAGAATAATTCTTATGAAAATGTATCCTAAAAGATATTAGGATTTATTTTTATATTTAAGCATGTATTCGTTTTGTCATAATCACACAACCAAACACTTAACGAATTAGAAATAAAATAAAATATTTTGATAAAAGCAAATCTAATCGTTTAATTGTCCAGTCGTGACGAATATTCTATCATAAGCTTGGCAAGTATACGCATCTCCCCCACTAAAGCCAAGGAATAACAAGTCTAAAGCGGTAAAAAGGGTTTGTTGGTTAAGGGTTAATCATTCTTCTTAATCTCTATCGATCTCAAATTCCAGAAAAGGCGACAAAATCACAAATACATGATCGAATCCACGAACACGATACTTGCAATTGCTCAAATCCTTAACTCGAATAGGCTAAAGATAGGACCAAGTAATCTTTACCAATAATATTATATCAAAAAGGGCGACAAAATCATAAATACATAGCCGAATCCATGACTACGATACTTAAGATTGCTCAAATCCCTAATCTCAATAAATCAAAGGTTTGGATAAAGAATAATATAGGGTATGGATAATATTGGGATATAAATTGGTGTAAAATGAAAAATAAACAAAACAGATAAATTAAAATCCTAAGTGTGGTAAATTGCTATCCCAACCATCCCATGAATAAGACTCATATCATTGAATAACTCACGCTTTAACACTTGAAACACACGCTTTAGGTAGACACGAATTATACTCAACAAGATCTCAATCAAAGAATAACCTTAGTTGGCGTTCCCATAACGGCCAACTCCCATTCAATCCATAAATATAATATACAACAACTAGTGGTGATATCGACCACTTAATACAAAACTTTACATAAGTTGTTTAAACAAACATCCAACTTTTTCTTTCTTTTTCTTTTCTATTTTTTTCGATTTTTTTTTTTTTTTTTTTTTTTTTTTTTTTTTTTTAACTTGAAACATAAACATAGATGTGTAAAATTTCACCACATCACTATAACAATAACTCTGGATAATTTTTCCATACTTTTCATGACTTCAGAAATAACGGTAATAGTGAAAGTAGTAAACACACGAAAAATAAACTCAAAGATATACAATATTTACTTTCACTCCAATTGCATTGTTCAATTTCCCGACCTAACCATAGATAATGAATTACGCACGCGAACACAGGTAATGTAAGGAAACACACTTTGCCTAAAGCAATTAACCAACCACGGATTTTAATCTACAGGGTAGGCTAAGGTGTAAGGGTGTAACGAAACATTATAACAAAGGTGTAAGAAACGAAAGGAATGGCTCTGAGTGTTTTTCTAGGGGTGTCTTACTCTAAAAGTGAGAGTAACAAAAGGTTTATACGGGGGTTAACTAACCAGTGTAGTTAGTTAATATCACATAACATATAAAGGCTATTTGGGTGTAATCCTAGAAATTTACCAATTTAGACAAGTCATTCCAATTATGTAAATAATACTTATTATGGTGGTCTCGAATAGTATACAAGCCAAGTTCTAAAGTTTACAAGTCACCGGCACAGTCATAGATTTGTGAATTTTGAAAAGTTCACAATTTTTGAAAATAACGTCATGTGTGCAGCTATGTAATTTAGACTTTAAACAAAAACATGCTAAAAATTTTTAATTTTGATATATTAAGCGCATTTTAAGCATATTTTAAAAAAGTTTAGGACAAGTAAGTGTTCTAATTCTCCAATCCCCCCACTTAAGTTAAACAACGTCCTCGTTGTTTGTATAAAAGATTAAAAAGTGGAAAATAAAAGAATTAGAACAGAAAAACTCCCCTGAGATTTGCTCGGTATGATCCTCCATTATTTGTATAAGAGCAAAAATCAACTTTCTTTTTGATGAGAACGTTTAAGCTTTATATTTGATGTATCCACAGGAAATGTAGGAATCTATAATACCATCAAGACTTAAACACACCTAAGTTAAGAAAATTCAAACTTGCATAATACATTAGTAGTTAGTAAAAATTAAACTTAAAAAATTAAACTTAAAATCATCAGGTCAGTCGATACGCCGTATCTTATGCAAGAAGATACGCCGTATCGAGCCTGGAATAAATACGAATCATAATAAAAGATGCGTCGCATCCTTAACCAGGGATGCGCCGCATTAAAATACTGACAGAAAGTTTTAAAGTCAAAAATAAAAAATGCAGAAAATAAAGTAAGATATGACCAGTGCAGGAGATGCGTCGCATCTAAGGATTGAGATGCGCCGTATCTTCTGCGGGCCTGACTGACTCAATACAAAATCAGAAAATAAAATAAAAGATAAGCATGGGTTGCCTCCCACGAAGCGCTTGTTTTTGTTCGAGTCACGAGCCTGACTCCACCCTTATTTACTGTGTAATAGGGTGTTGTTCCCCCCACTTGGGATCAAGTGCGGGTGATAGTAGCAATAAACACGAAAAGAGTGTAAATTTGCTAGTAAAGATGGAAGAAATAAATAAAGATCATACCTTGGCAATATATGTACATATTTCCTATCCTTACCCGGTTTGGTTGATAAATTGAATGACTTGACCATTCTATCTGAAAGAGTAGTGTGTTGAGGAAAAATGAGTCTCCTTTCTTCTTGATTAGTCTCTTTGGTATTAAGGCGTCCCTTGACTTCCGCAGAAGATGAGAAAGGGTCTTTGGCAAGTAAAAGTTTGAGTTCCTCAATAACCTTCATAGGGTCAAAATCATCATCTTCATCACTCATAGCAATGTTTAAGAGCTCATCACCAAATTCTTCCTCGAGCTCCACCAAAAACGGGTTGATCACAGGTGCTTCATGTGCTTCAATAGGTAGTGTAATAAATTTGACCTCATCATTCTTTTGTTTTGCAACCTGTTTAGGAAAACTAGCAAGATTATTAGTAACGGGATTAATAATATTAAATAAATTTGTACCACTTTGTGTCGTAAGTGACTCCAATTCATCTTGTGAATCTCCATCTTTAACTAGTGGTCTTGCAATTTCAGCATCCTCCCGAATTTCATCCTTAAATAAGTAATCCCAGATTTCTTCAAAATCCCTCGTTGGGTCAAAATCTGGCTTATCCGTTCCACACCTAAATGCTTCCGTTTGTTGTGGTAATTGCGGTATGCTATCGTACGCAATAGCATCAAACTCTTCAATATCAGAATACTCATTGTCTTCATCCGAGGGGATATTATCATGGTGTTTTTGATATGATGAGTATATATCTTCCATCTCGGGTGGAAAATCACAAGTAATAGCACTATACACCATTGTCCCACATTCGTCTTCATTTTCATCATAAGCAGTTTCGGATGAAGAAGCTTCTTTGAAAACAATTGCCGGATTTTCATTCAAATCAAACACTTGTGACTCTTCTTCAACTTGTGCAATTTCCGGAGAAATAACATCATCAATAACTATTGCCGGAATCCTAATTGAATCAAAATCATATGACTCTTCTTCATCATCATCATTTGATAAAGTCCAAGTGTGTCGAAATGGCAATTTGTTTCTTTCTCTCCCTGACTTTTCCTGCTTCAATAACAAGTATTCTTCCATCGTGGGTTCTTTATTCTCGATGACTTGTGCACCATATCTTGCTCTTTCCCAATCGTAGATCCCATTATTGCACAAGGCTCTTTCCTCTTCAAGTCTGATATATTCTTCCATTGTAATATCCGGATCGTCCATCTTCCTGAAATAAAACTTACTCGTGCAAAAGAAGAGTGAAACAATCAAAGGAAAATAAAATTTGATGATATCTGTGGACGATGCGCCGTATCCAGAAAGTTGGATACGCCGTATCTTATAATCGTTAAAATATGATCAGACTTTTATTCAAAAAATAGATACGCCGCTTATAATCTAGAATGCGCCGTATCAGTTAAATTATCAAAAATCAATTATATTTATCAAAATTGAATGCGTCGTATTAAAAAAAGTTAATGCGTCGTATTTTCGTTACGTTTCAAAATACAATATTTTTGATTCAGAAGATGCGCCGTATCGATAAAAATCGATGCGTCGTATCTGTTTAATAATTCGAAAACTGTTTTTAATTTAAATAATAGATACGCCGTATCTGCAAAAACAGATGCGTCGTATAGCGTTATCGTTTAGAAAATTTTTTATTAAAAACAGAATACGCCGTATCTTGGGGAAAGATGCGCCGTACTCGAATTTATTAAACGCGTTGTATTTTATATAAATTAAACGCAATACGCCGTATCTGTGAAAACAGATGCGCCGTATCGTTTGAATTAGCACAGTACAACGATAACAGTATGCAGAAAAACAGAAAAAAATAAAAACAAAAATAAAAACAAGCAAAAAGAAACAAAAATTAAACACACAAAAACAGAAAATATGCAAATAATACAATAAATGCAAATTAACTAACATACAACGGAGTTAGTGGTTAGAATTAAAAAAAATTAAAACCTAATTAAAATACTAATCAAATTAACAGATAATAACAATTCACTCCTCGGCAACGGCGCCAAAAACTTGATGCGTGTGCGTATTGCTCTAATTTTTATACCCACGGTATGTCGTTGTGGTTTTAGCAGTATTCAAGTTTTAAATTTATATTTAGCCGACTTATCAATAAAACACACACTTTAACGAGCAGTGTACCCGATCAGTATGAATATAATGGTAAGTAGAGTGTCGATCACTAAGAGTGGAACGTATTATCTAGTTATTCTAATCAGTATTTTAATATCTTAAGTTAGCTATACAACCTAATCTAACGCAAGGGGGTTTCAGCCTGAGAGACTGGCACGGTTTGGTTATGATTAAATATAAACTAAACTAATAGGCACGAATCAGCGATTAGCACACACTACACAGATAGATACTTGAGACAATAAGAAGACCTGTCCTGATAGTTAAGTAGCTTGTCACTTGTTTTATTGCTAGTTTTATATGAAGTATATGTAATTAACCCTTTCTCGTTGGCTCTAATCTTATCGGCGAGTAAACCCTTAATGATTACTTATGTCTATCCTACTTACCCTTTCTTCCTACTTTTCTACAGACGATAGAATACATAGGCGATAGAATAAATAGGCGAGGACAGAGGCATGGCGACCCGATCAATGCTCAGCTAGACACAGAGGTTATCAATGCACTAATAAAAGTCACCAAAGACATCAACATATAAACTTTAATTAATGGGAAAGCAATTTTAAGGGGAGTTGAAGTGCATGATTAAATCAATGACACAAGCCCATCAATCCTGATAAATTAAAGTGTCCTAATACAATAAAACAAAACTACTTAATGAATTGAATACATGCAGGACCTTCTTACAGCTCTTGTATCTTCGTTTAGGGTGTGTCTTGTGCTGCTACTTCGTCTGAATTCGGCTTTAGGGTTTCTTCGGTCTCGGTCTTGTTGTGTTGCACGACCCCATAAATTCGTCTGGCTTTGGGGTATTTATAGTTTCTGTCTGAGGGTTAGATGTGGCGCATTGAATAAGTATGTGAAAACGTAGTGGGGGGGGGGGTGAATACGTTTTCCGTTTTAAAACTTAAAACTTGTTGTATCAAATTTCCAATTCGGCTAGTTCTAATATGAACACTGTCTATTGTAGTTTATGTCTACCAAGTTGTCACACAAGTATTATCACATAATCACAACACAAGAAATCACATAATGCAAATATACAAGTAAAGAGATAAGTAAAAGAAAGCGCAAACCGAACACGATGATTTATAGTGGTTCGGTCACGGAGCTCCACTCCGCCCTACTCCACTCCCCGAGTACCCAACTCGAGAGTTACTTCACTAGATCAACAAGCTCCCTTTCTTAGGCGGAGAAAACCTTTACACGTCGCTTACTTCCTTTTCCGGTACTAAACTAAACACCGGGTTCTTTACAAGGGTACAACCACTCCCATCGTCGCTTATACAATTTCCGACACTAAGCTAGATGTCGAGTTCTTTACAAGGGTACAACCACTCCCAACACTCTTTGTATTTTAAGGACTAAAATACTAACCTCACTCTACTGATCTAAATGATACAATGATGGTTACAACAATGATCCATGACATAAGTATATCATGGATATGAATGCCTACACTATATGAACTTCCATTGATCGGAAGCCTTCAATGTATGAAGATCACAAGCTTCCTAAACTTGTTGTGATGGATCTTCATATATGCATCTTCATGGTGGATTAGTAAGTATGCTAAGGATGATGACTTGTGATCTTGAGCTTGCTTCACAGGATCATAACAAGTGTATGCTTACAACATAATGAAAGCTAGTAACATTATGATCATTATGTAATGAGGTGATTAATGTATGAATCTACATGTTTAGCTACTGATCTAAGTGTGTGAAATGAGTGAGGGAATGTGTGTTCTAAGTTAGATGATTCTATGGGTAAAACTAAGAACTATTTATAAGAAAACATGGCATGAAAACTATGGGCAAAACCATGGACTAACATGGTTTCTAGTGGCATGAAAACTATGGGCAAAACTATGGACTACCATGTTTTCTAATGGCATGAGTCTATGGGCAAACAATGGGCTGGTGTTTATAGCCAACAATACTTTTGCCCGGCGGATCCAGCGGATCCCATAAAAGGGATCCGTGCTTGTTATCGTTTGGTTCCGCGGGTATGACAGTTAAGAGATAGCTAAGAGATTTTAGTGTATCTTTCCAAATCTTGCATATCTAGCCAAATCTTCCAAGATCCACAAATGTCAACTATCTAACTTGTGTATCTAAACAAAATATTACACAATCTTACAAAGATTTCACTTGTGATGTATGCCATGATGTCATGGTATTATTTAACTAATAAAGTTTCCATTTTAAGAAATAAACATGTAAACTTGTATATATTATTCCTAGTGAACTTTGTAATGTGTATATGTATGTAACATGTATCCTAGTGATCATGTAAAATAAGGTTCTAAGTAGAATGATTAGCCTTTTTAAAATACTTAATTACCTAACCGTATTTTAAACATTCTAAATGGTTTGTTAAGGGTTTGATCATAATGCTACATAACAAACATGTACGAACCTGTGTTGTATCATACGAGGACTTGAGAGATGTTGAATGTATGTTGAGACAAGATATGATTACAAGTAACTTGTACATTTTACGTTATGTATCAAGTTACATGTTTGTCATCAATCAAAACAAACGAGATTGCTTGCACTAGCAATCTCCCCAACGAGACTGCTTGCACTAACAATCTCCCCCTTTTTGATGATGACAAAATATGTAAACGTGATAGAAAGTAAAATGCAAAAAGTTACTTGTGTCCATAATTACTTACTTTATTCTTGTGTCCGTTTCTCCGTTTACACCTTTCTCCCTTTTCTCCTTGTATCCGTAATTACTCACTTTCTCCGTTTACACCTTTCTCCCCCTTTTGTCGAAGCAAAAAGGGTGTGTCCTTGGAGTTAACTTAATTTCTCTCCAAAATGGCGAGCTTGCATCATCCCTAGTGAAGTTAAATAGACTACTCCAATCTCCTATGGTTGTTAGCGGATCCATGGATCAAATAAAGACTCTTAACCTACATCAAGGTTAGTGATGTGCAATAAAAAGAGTATATATGAAAAATGCATGATAAATGAAAAGCAAACACCCAATGATACGTGGGTAAGCTATGTTGGACTATGTTGACCTATCTCCTCCATTATGTCGAAACACAAAAGTGTGTCGTAGAATGAGAATTCTTAAGAATGCGAGCATGCTCCCCCTTGATTGTAGCTCCCCCTTAATCAATACTCCCTGTTGCTAGGGTACCAACGTATATGATGTAAGGCTTATGAATGCTACAAAACAAGGATTAGTACATGATATGCTCCCCCTTGATCAATACTCCCCGTTGCTAGGGTACCGACGTATATGATCCAAGGATGAAGAATCCTACAAAATAAAGGTTAGTATAAAACAATATTTGTCCTTGGACAAGTATGTGATATACACCAATGCGTGTATATGATGCATCCTAAAAATGCTTGACGAAAGCTCCCCCTTGCTCTAGGGCGTCAAGATGAACCTACAAAACAAAAGATTAGTGCACTAGAAGCTATGTCTTAAGTCATATACGACCAATGTGTATAGACGATGCAATGTGAATGCTAGACTGATAATCCTCCTGGTTTGAGAGCGTTAAGCAACACTTATAAAAGAAAATTAATCGATGCAAACTTCATCCTATGATGAGTATGCTATATACGATCGAGCATATATGATGATGAACCTACAATGAAATGGTTAGTGCAATATATTTTATTTCAAGGAAAAATATTATGCAAATAATCTAATCACAAACACCTTACCAATTGTGATTGTCTAATCAAAGAACAATATGATGCAACACACTTATTGTGATATCAATCATGATTATCTAGTAAACCATGTTATAAAGAGTGTAATCTTCTAATAAGAATTACATTTACAAGAATATAATATGATAAAATCCTACAAAACAATGCCTATGAGGAGGATATGAAGAGGAATTAAATTGAGTGAAGCTAGTGTTGGTGTTAGTTTACTAGTGAATGATAACTTAATGGATGACTAAAGGTTGATGTAAGTAGGTTTTTCGCTAATCCATGGGATTGATGATTAGTGAAAAAAGTGATGGATGGTGGTGATTATAATGAATGCAATGAATTCAGAAACTCTAATGTATAGCAAATGCTATAAGAGTATTTGAAGACTGTTACGGTTATGATGTTATCATCTACCAAAGATGAATCGTGCCATAGTAAATGTTTGAATGAAAATGAGAGGAAGTGACGACAATGATCACTTAGGATTAGAAATTCCATATGCAACAATTAGAAATACTAGATACCTATATGCGGATGAAAATGACATCATATGATGAGAGTGTTGGTTGGAACAATGTGTTGAGAGTGATGGTTCTGTTTGCACTGACAATGACTTGCTTGATACGAATCGAGAATGAAAAGGATGAGATCCTATGATAGTGTTCTAGACACTGAAGATGTTCTAGACAATTAAGTTGTGAGATTAAGATGAAAATTCTAGATTCGTTGGTTACGAGAAGGTTGTTTGGTTTCTGAATGGTTAAAAGCTGATCAGGTACCCGCGGATTAGGCGGAACCAAAATTTTGGTTCCGTCCTTCTTATCGAAGGGTTCCGTGGGACCAAAATCGATTAGGTCATGTTTTTTCGTTTTTGATCAAACGAAGGTTCATGCTAAGGTCTATTCACTTATAACTACTAATTTGGTTTCACTAATCCTAGTCAAATTCTAAGGAGACTTAATGTATCTCATTTAAGAGGTTTGTCAAACACATGATGTGTTTTTCTTTTAATGAGATATTGGTGCAGAGCTGTGATGTTGAGCTAATAAGGTTAGAAACACTTTGTGATTTTGTGAACTGATTTAACTAAGTGATTTGAACCTACTTGTCGGTATTTGGGAATGTAAGAAACATGAGTACATGTTATTTAATGAAAAGACAATTATGTGAATGAATTTCTCTCATCCTTAATTGGTGGACATTCAACATAATCTATGATGCATTAAATGAAGAATAAAGGTAAAGTGTTTAGGATGTTGCAGATTAATGAAAGCGATGAGCTTAGCAATGTTTTAGTGGATATTGGTTAGCATACAAAGAACTTCATCCATGAAGTTACGTAGCTCTTCTCTATCAATGCGAGATGATCGCACGACGAGGCATGTGGTTTTCCTTATGGGAGGTGTATTGTTTTAACTAAAAGATGATGAAGATAATGTTAGGAAAGCGGAAGCAACAATACGATTTGGAGAGAGGTATATTGAAAGATATCCAAACACAAATTTCAAACCTCTAAAACTTAATCCTATTAGCTTTTAAGACTATATGCCAGAAAATGGATCCCATAAACATATTACCAATCTAAGTAGCAATAATGAGATAATTATGCAAAATAAGCATAACAAGGAGAAATAACAAATAATTTGTTATCAATCTACAAGACAAAAGTCCTAATGACAAAAGATGTGAATATTATAGAAATCATAACATCTCATCTACCAGACAAAAAGCTACCACATGGCATCAAGACAAATAATCATATTATAAGATGACATGACATTGTTTTTGATATTACATTGTGAAATTGTTTTGAAGTTAGGCTTAGTTACTTAAGCATACTTACCTATTAATTAACACAATGATCTATGTGATTAATAAAACAAATTCTAAGTGTTTATCATACCAAAAAGCACTTAGACATATAGGTGCACACATGGCAAACAAATAGTGTGACATGGTCACAAAAGTAATGAAACGACAGGTTCATGCAAACAATTCCTACATTTTAGAAACATGCATTATTTAGACTATCCTATGAAAAAGACTCAACGAATGTTAACAAAAGACACGAGCTTTCAAATATAGAAATATCATATAAGAATGACATATCATGAGTTAACAAGTAATACATTAATCTTGCGAAATATCATATAACGAAAGAATGAACATATTATTTAAATCATGTTAACATGAAGCATATAATCATGCAGACAAAAACCTTTTTAAGGTTTACACATTTGACAATCAATCAAATAATTATTATAACATTAAGATATCAAACAAATATCATGTAATCAATACATGTATATGTAATGCAAGTGATTTTATTAATTATTCCTAAGACAAGATAATTTACCAATACATGACTTAATGTGACTCAACTATTTCTATTAAAACTAGTCATGTTATATACGTAAATATGTGTCAACAGATTTTAATCATTGTGTTTGGAATTGAATGATCTAAAGGGTGACATCCTTTGAGTTGAGTTTAAGTATGAGTTATGCAAGTGATCTAAGATCAAGACATGTGTTTGTGTATGGTAATGGGATATGTCATGAACGTTCTGAAGAAAGTTCTTTGGAACAAGAATCTAAATAAAGTTACCAACTTTAATAGGTTTTGTGTATGCTCCAGAGATGTGGATATGCACAAGGTTTGACCAAGGTTTAATGTACGCTTGAAAGGAAATAGATACGTATGGTATCTTTTAACAAGTAAGATTTAACCAGTGCTCAATGAGGAAGATAGTTCATAAAACTAGTGGATGTTTGTTTTAAGATCATTTGCCCGATGAGGTGTAATGAAATCTCTTGTAACATAACCGTTCATGTTGCAAGAAAATAATGATGCATAGGATATACATTATCCTTTTTAACAAGATGAAAAATAAAAACATAATGTTTTTCCGAAACATCATGTTTTCCTAAATGAAGATATGAACCCAAAGTATTTGAATTAGATAGACTTATTCTAAATAAACTAGGTTTTAATATTATGATAACTAGATGATGACAAGATAAACTTACTTGAGTTTCTTATGTATACTCCTCAAGATTCATTGTCATTTGGGATGTATGAGATTGGCTTTGAGATTACATTATAACATAAGTTGTTACAATGTTGACAAAGTATTACCAATACTTTGATGACTTGTGGCACTACTTAATGAATGTGAGCATCATGCTCATTTGATGGTGAAGGTTCTAAATTTATAGGTGGTAAAGTATGGTTGAGTTTTGACGCACATTTGATTTGGTATAAGTGTTGGACTAAGGGCTTTTAGAGCAATGCATTCAATGGATTATGGTGTTGTAGGAGTTTGTTGTACTATGGATGTACTTTTGGGTTTCATGAATGTTGAAGATGACAAGAATGGATACTGATTCTTGTGGTTCACTAGTGGATGAAGTGCTTGGTTATGTTAGTGAATCCTAGGGGCTTAATGTGATGAAGACTGATTCTTATGATCCATTGGTTGGTATTACTAATGTGTGATGTGATCTAAAGCTTAGGGTCTAAGACAGAAAGTACAAGAGTACTTAGGTGATAGGATAAGTGTTTTAACATAGGTTGTTAAAATACTTGGGAGTTGATTCTTTCGGATATGACTTTTAATGACTACATTTGTAAGTCAAAATATACTTGAATACTTCGGATGAAATACTTAAGTTGTCAATCTTACTTTGAGAAAAGGATAGCAAGACTTGATAATTACATCTATAACTTAAGTGTGAGTTATGACTTGATGTAAATCCTCATCGTCTTGAAGGATGACATGTTAACCAAGTGAGGCAACATATGTGAATACAAGATAACATCTACAGACATGAATTGGGTTTGTAATCTGTGATATATTTGCAAACAGTGAGTCTGGATTAGTTTGGAAGTTGTCAATTTACAAATCAAGCTAGTGAATGAGTAAAGGACGGGAGGATGCAGTGAATGTGTGTAATGATCACAAATACTCAGTGGTTTACCGAAAAGGTACCTTGGAGCATTTACATGAAATTTGCAACTGTGATTAGATATGATTATCCTATTTGGTGTTTGGTGAGATGTCCTAATCCTAATTTGAGTGAACATTAGAGATAAGAATCCCAAGAATTAGAATCAATAATCTAAGGATCGGAACTAGTCGGGAATTTTGAAAAAGTTACTGTTGACACCCACGGATCCAATCGACAACAAAGGCGGAGCCAAAGTTTGGGAGCCGTGGAATCCGTGGGTTCTGGACTGGCGGATCCAAAATGAGGGATCCGTCGGATCCGTTGAACAAAAGTACTAAAAACAAACAGAGAGATATGCAAAATTCGCGTTTTTCGACCAAGACCTGAAAATTCTCCTGGAACATATCTATTAGCTAATATGTAATGCAAAACTACTAAAAATGTTTATTCTAACACACATACACACATAGTTTAATCCGATCATATTAACTTACCTTAAATGAGAGTTAAGCCAAACAGTGGCTTAAACCCGGAAACTTGATAACATCAAAGTGTTATCGTCCTGCATGATATGGTTAGTACACATGAAGGTTTAACAACAAGATAATATCCTAAAGGCATAACAACTCAACACATCATTGTTTCAAATTGTTTGTACCAAACACTCTTTTTCAAAGATACTACATGTTTACTCATTATAACACTTGAGCAATTAAGTGAGAGTTTGTGCAAGTCAATACTTTTCAAGACATTTCACTTAGTACACATTTCTAAGTAAGTTATGCAAGATTTTCACATAATATAATCAAACAATAGTATCTAAGTCTAAAAGTAAAACAGACACAGTTTATCAATGTATTACACAATATCTAGCAAATGTTCTATTATGCATAAAACAAGCAATTGATAAACAAGCAAGTAAGTATCATGGCAAGACACTTATGTATTACAAATAAACAAGTACAATCACACTTATCAACAAGCATATCACATATATGCAAATAATATAGAACAGTTAGCCACATAGCATAGCATAGATGAAAGTATACTTTTTGTCACTTTGCGTTTAAATATGACGATGTATGCCAAGCTTAATTTGTTTCCTTTATATTACCAAATTCTTTAGTTTCAAAATAAATCATATTTATGAGCAAAGGATACCAATTTACATTACTCGACTCAAAAGTTTAACTTACTGTGTCAAAATAAAACTTAATATTTTGAACAGGTTATAGTATTTGATTTGTTTTACCTACTTCAATTTAGATCTAGGCCATGAGACTATTTTTAAATGAAAATAGACTTAATTCCCTTCAAAATGATAGATGGCGCGACTCCTACGGACTTACGGTTAATTAGTTATGAATTTTTAAAATTTGACAAAAACTTAGTACTGCACCGACGGATCTGACGGATCCTTTTAGAGGGATCCGCCCTTTATGTGATTTGGATCCGCCGATACCTGTGACAGATTATCCTAAACTCATATTTTGACATAGCGAAAGTGTGTGGGACTTGCTACACTTAATCTTAGGCATATATTACAAATATTAACAACATTTCTACCTATGTGACTTATCTAAATATTACGGAGGTGATTTTTCAACTAACTTAATGATTATTCCAAACACTCCCTTCAAAATGGTATTTTTTGTAAATTAGTTCTGAGCACATAATTTGACACTTACAAATTCTTTTGAGAAATATTTTTCTTTTATTTTTCAAGAACACCTTCAAGCTTGTATATAAAGTGATATTTAACAACAAAATTTCAAAGTATACTTAGCGAAACATTTTTCATATTATGTTCTGCTTCAGAGGCAATTTGATACATGGATCTTACTCTATTTTAAAAACCATTTGTTTTGAAAATGAGAGCCAACCCGCTCTGATACCAATTGTGAAAACGTAGAGGGGGGGGGGGGTGAATACGTTTACCGTTTTAAAACTTAAAACTTGTTGTATCAAATTTCCAATTCGGCTAGTTCTAATATGAACACTGTCTGTTGTAGTTTATGTCTACCAAGTTGTCACACAAGTATTATCACATAATCACAACACAAGCAATCACATAATGCAAATATAAAAGTAAAGAGATAAGTAAAAGAAAGCGCAAACCGAACACGATGATTTATAGTGGTTCGGTCACGGAGCTCCTCTCCGCCCTACTCCACTCCCCGAGTACCCAACTCGAGAGTTACTTCACTATATCAACAAGCTCCCTTTCTTAGGCGGAGAAAACCTTTACACGTCGCTTACTTCCTTTTCCGGTACTAAGCTAAACACCAGGTTCTTTACAAGGGTACAACCACTCCCATCGTCGCTTATACAATTTCCGACACTAAGCTAGATGTCGAGTTCTTTACAAGGGTACAACCACTCCCAACACTCTTTGTATTTTAAGGACTAAAATACTAACCTCACTCTACTGATCTAAATGATACAATGATGGTTACAACAATGATCCATGACATAAGTATATCATGGATATGAATGCCTACACTATATGAACTTCCATTGATCGGAAGCCTTCAATGTATGAAGATCACAAGCCCCCTAAACTTGTTGTGATGGATCTTCATATATGCATCTTCATGGAGGATTAGTAAGTATGCTATGGATGATGACTTGTGATCTTGAGCTTGCTTCACAGGATCATAACAAGTGTATGCTTACAACATAATGAAAGTTAGTAACATTATGATCATTATGTAATGAGGTGATTAATGTATGAATCTACATGTTTAGCTACTGATCTAAGTGTGTGAAATGAGTGAGGGAATGTGTGTTCTAAGTTAGATGATTCTATGGGTAAAACTAAGAACTATTTATAAGAAAACATGGCATGAAAACTATGGGCAAAACCATGGACTAACATGGTTTCTAGTGGCATGAAAACTATGGGCAAAACTATGGACTACCATGTTTTCTAATGGCATGAGTCTATGGGCAAACAATGGGCTGGTGTTTATAGCCAACAATACTTTTGCCCGGCGGATCCAGCGGATCCCATAAAAGGGATCCGTGCTTGTTATCGTTTGGTTCCGCGGGTATGACAGTTAAGAGATAGCTAAGAGATTTTAGTGTATCTTTCCAAATCTTGCATATCTAGCCAAATCTTCCAAGATCCACAAATGTCAACTATCTAACTTGTGTATCTAAACAAAATATTACACAATCTTACAAAGATTTCACTTGTGATGTATGCCATGATGTCATGGTATTATTTAACTAATAAAGTTTCCATTTTAAGAAATAAACATGTAAACTTGTATATATTATTCCTAGTGAACTTTGTAATGTGTATATGTATGTAACATGTATCCTAGTGATCATGTAAAATAAGGTTCTAAGTAGAATGATTAGCCTTTTTAAAATACTTAATTACCTAACCGTATTTTAAACATTCTAAATGGTTTGTTAAGGGTTTGATCATAATGCTACATAACAAACATGTACGAACCTGTGTTGTATCATACGAGGACTTGAGAGATGTTGAATGTATGTTGAGACAAGATATGATTACAAGTAACTTGTACATTTTACGTTATGTATCAAGTTACATGTTTGTCATCAATCAAAACAAACGAGATTGCTTGCACTAGCAATCTCCCCAACGAGACTGCTTGCACTAACAAAGTAGATGCGGCGCATTGACTTAACTTCGCGTGGGGTCCAAGATTAATATATTCAGGAATATTCGTACACCGCCAGAAGATGCGGCGTAACTCCATTCTTGTATGCGGCGCATGTCCTTTGCCGTCTTGGATTATAACTTGTGAAATCTTGATAGTGATGCGCCGTATATAATAAGTAGGATGCGGCGTATCTGGAGCAGAATGGTCTTGATCTTGTACATTTCAGTAGACTCTTAACTCCTTGCTTTTTTTGCTCCATAATTAGTCCAAAATCGCCAAGTTTCACATAGTACTTGTTTTTACCTGAGAATTACAAAAGTAAACATTAACGTATCAATTCTCACAGATAATATAATAAAACAAGTCAAATAAATAGGATAAATGATGGTAATAAAATGTACTTATTTGAGTTCATCATCGACCAAAGCACTTGTTATGTCCATTCACACAATATACAATTGGAAGATCATAGCTATCATCAGATTGGTGGACCTGTTTCTGAAGCATATACTGCACCAGAGATTCTTCATTATCAAGATAGGTAAGATCCAACCACGGTCCAAAACATGTGGCCTTAAACATTGTCTGTCGCGGCTGATCTAAACTATTTTTCATGAGTAAGAAGTAACGCATTTTACTTCTCACGATAAGTGTTGAATCATAGTCCTATAAAAAAGAAATATTGTTCAACATGTTAGCTTAAGACTTACAGTTAAGAAAAGCTTGAAAACATTATCAACAATAAGAAACATAAGCACTATAATAATAACTGAAAAATGAGCTGTCAAGTAAGGAAAACCCTTAAGTAAGCTAGTTAGCAATCCCATAAGCACTTACAAATAAGCATTAAGCTTAAGTATACTAAAAAAAGACATAATAACAACCACTACATGAGACAAATAAGCTTTTTTTCTAAATGTGCACAAAACAATCCTAACGCCATATAATAAATGTTCATGCTCCAACTTGAAAGCTTATAAGTACAAGGTGGAAGTTTGATACATTTCAAAAGTACTAATTAAGCACTAAAACGATACTTGGATAATGAAAACCCTGGTTACAACTTAACAATAATCAGTAACGAAGGGCATAAGCACTTAAATAAGCAATCAAGAAACCTAATGAACCTGAAAACCCTCACAAACTTGTGAATAAGCAGTAACACACAAAAAAAACAAGATGTGTAAACACTTAATTGTCTTATATCAATCAAGAAAACTAATAAACCTAAAAAAACCTAACAAGCCTATCTTTTCGTGATCTATTTTTATTTATTTATTTATTTTTTATATTTTTTTGGCTTTTTTATAGATCATTGATGCAAATAGTTTCTAACATCATATGTTTATGCCAAAAAAAACCTAATCAAGATTTATGCAAAAAAAAAATAATAATAAAAAAAAAAAAAAAAAAAAACATAAAATGATTTTTGCCTTTTTTTTTGGATTTTTGGCTTTTTTTTATCAATCAAGAAAACTAATAAACCAAAAAAATCCGAACAAGCATATCAATAAGAAGTTTTCAATAAGCACTTTTCTGACCTAAATACTAAAAAACGCTAATAATAACTTAACAATAACTGATGACATAATAAAAAAACTCACCATTTTGGGTTTCGATCAATGACCTAATGATGTATACCAGATCCAAAGTATTTACGTCTCAGCTTCTTGAGTAACCATTTTTATCAGTCTCAAATGCTTTGTAGTAGCTCACCCTTGATGAGGAATGGTGAATTGATGATTTTGTGGTTTTTGCATACCGTGATCCAAAGTATACACTTGATGAGGAACGGTGATCGGTTGCTTGATAGATTTGCTCTAAACAATGCACGTATCCCAAAGGAAGTTAGGTTGCCTGATACTATTCTTTGTATCGGTGTGAAGTGTTAGTAAATTGTGTGTGTGTTTTTTGAAAAAAAAAATGAAATTAGTCAAAGGAAAAAAAAAAAAGTACAAACCAAATCTATCCAAAAGATTTGGAAAGTACATACTAGATCTAAAGTACAAGATTTTCTGACACCTTTTTACTTTTCCAAGGATAAAAAGTACGCCGTCGGTCGAGCAGCCCCCGGTCGAGCGCCGTCAGTCGAGCGTTGACTTTGTATTAAGTACAAAAGGTGTACAGTAACTTGGATTCTGTCAATATCTTATTTATACTATTGTGGGCCTAATATATATTAATAAAAAAATAAAGGAATGACACGTGTCGTCAAGTTTATGGAGTCGAGCGTGGACAAAATAAGAAAAAGATGTGGTTTGTGGCTTCCTCTTGAAATGACTGAAAATAATTGGCCTATTTTGGGAATTTCCTCTTGTTTTATTTCTGTTATTCAAGGATAGCCTCTAAAATTTTACTAAAATGTTACGCCAAATTAAATTTTAAAGTAATTTTTAAGTCGGGTAAATATGAAATTGTCCCTACATCATAAATATATATGTAACAATGTAACACGAGTAAAATAAGTATCTGATACACGGTTACTTATACGAGAAACTTAACAAAAAACAAAAAAATTGTAAACTAGTAATTTGTTGTGTTTGGGTTTGTTGTTCAAATAGTGATTTGGTGTTTGAATTTGGATTGGTCAATATTGGGCTTTCTTTATTTCTGTATATATTAGACTGCTTCATTTTTTTTCAAGTTTTAAACCGCGTAACAACAAAATATTGGCTCACTCGACAATTTGTAATATTTATTCATTTCAAAAGCATATATGCGAACATAGAAAGAGCATAGCATGAGCAGTAGCAGTGAGCAGTAGCTGCAGCAGTAGCTGTGAGCAGTAGCCGTGAGCAGTAGCTATTTTTTAAATAAAAACGTTTGGTAATATAGTTGTAGCTGTATTTATATATATGTAAAATGACGTAAAAGGATATATAGGATTTTTATTAGGGATGGGTAGGGGGTATTTAGTCATTGAATATAAAAAAGCTCTTGTAAATTTCCAAGCTTCAAAGGAAGCATTGGGAAAAAAGCTCTCCTAAAAAATTGCTACAACTCATTTCACTCTTACCAAACGAACATCAAAAATAAAAAAGCTCATTCTCACGCTCATTAACCAAAAAAGCTCCAAAAGCTCCGCGCCAAACATAGCCGAAAACTTATTTTAAGGAAGAAACATTTCTAATTGACTTAAGCTTTTGAGAGTGTCTGTGGCTGTGTTTGGTAAAAGGAGCAGTAGCAGTGAGCAGTAGCAGTGAGCAGTAGCTGCGAGCAGTAGCTGTGAGCAGTAGCCGTGAGCAGTAGCTATTTTTTAAATAAAAACGTTTGGTAATATAGCTGTAGCTGTATTTATATATATGTAAAATGACGTAAAAGGATATATAGATTTTATTAGGGATGGGGTAGGGGTATTTAGTCATTGAATATAAAAAGCTCTTGTAAATTTCCAAAGCTTCAAAAGGAAGCATTGAGAAAAAAGCTCTCCTAAAAAATTGCTACAACTCATTTCACTCTTACCAAACGAACATCAAAATAAAAAAGCTCATTCTCACCGCTCATTAACCAAAAAAGCTCCAAAAAGCTCCGCGCCAAACATAGCCACGGCTGAAGTTTTAGTTTGAAATTGATGTTCTATGAGGGGTGACAATTTTTGATCCGATACGAGATTCGATCTGAAATTGACATAAAAATTAACAGGTTCGGGTTAAGTCTAAATAAATTTTAGGTCGGGTTTGGGTTGACCCATCTAACCCGTTTATTAAGCAGGTCAGATTCAGGTTGGGAATAATTAAGCGAGTCGACCCGCCAACTTGTTTAAGATTTTTTTTATTAAATAAAAAATTATATATATTTTATTATACGGGTTAAATGAGTTAAACGGGTCAACCCGCAAACCCGTTTAACATATTTAACTCGTGTAATGTGCCATCTTTGTATATAAAACGAGTTAAATGGGTCAACCCGAAACCCGTTTAACCTATTCAACTCGTGTAACATATTTAACCTGTCAACCCAAGTATACATACGGATTAAATGGGTCATGTTCGGTTTACGTGTAAACAGGTTAGGGTTGACATAGTTGACCCGATAATTTAAATGAGTCAAGTTTGGGTTGGGGTTTCTGACCCGCCAACCTGTTAACCCGACCCCGCTCCAAATTGCCACATTTTCTTTTGCTGCTGGTTTTTTTTTTTTTTTTTTCTTTTCTTTTAATAAAAATCGCCATGTCTTTCTTCTTTACCGGGCAGACGCCATTAAAAATCCCCACTGCGCCAGTGTGGACCTGGTTCAAACAACATAATCTGAGTATGTGGTAGATAAGGGCCTATCAAAATGGCGGGTGCGACTCTAATCCAAAAAATGAAAGTCACCCTCAAAAAAAATGATAACAACATATGGTCAAAATTATATTAAATTATTTTATTGTGTGTTCAAAATAACAACAATTGGCATACGCAAAGATTCTACGAGTTTCTTAACAAACCGCTAATTGTATTAGTCAAGTGGATACATGTAAGTTTATCATAATGGATGCCTTTAGCAATGGATTATTTCCCTTTTATTATTTTTGTTTATGTTTTTAATTTGTTGCTTTTATGAAAGAAAGATCACTATGTGTGACCCTGAAATTATTTGTACATTTCAAAGCTTATTAAAGTTATTTTTCACTTAACGACCTATATAAAAGAAGTAATTAACCACACTATCTATTTTTCGCCATCCAACTTATTTCAAGAAAAATAATTGTCAGATTAATATAATAGTTTATGAGGTGAATTTGGGGGACCTCGTAATTTAGGGACCGTGTGCTATCGCCCACCTCGTCCACCCTCAAGAACAGCACTGCAATGCATTAACACTAATTACATCTTGCAATTACCCTGTAATTTTGAGATAATTTTCTGAAAATATATCTTGCCACTTTTTTAGTTGTATCCAACAATTTTTAATCAGACTATTAAATAACTAAATTTTTGAATTTCGATTATTTTATGTATTGATTGACGTATTTTTAAGTGTCGAATAAAGTATTTTTGAGAATCGAATTAAGTATTTTAAAAATTAGTACACATAATTATCGAAATTCAAAAAGTTGATTATTTAGTAGTCCATTTAAACGATGCTACATAAGTACATATAACTAAAAATCGAGAAGTAAAATATAGTCAACTTATCATTAAAAATTTACTCGTGGCCATAAAATAAGATTTTTTTTGGAAATGCAAAGCTTTTATAAAGAAGCCTAGGCAAAAAATTGCAAAGGCAAGAATATACCCGAAAAGAGACTCCAAGAAGGAGGCCTAAAAAAAGAAGCCAACAAAGCAAAACATCTAAACACTCGCAAGAAAATCGCCCAAAACACCTAGAGATACAACGAAACAACTAAATATAGCCCGAGGCCGACTCAAAAGAAGCACTAGGAAACGAGACCCATCTAAACCAATCAAATTCAATTCTCGGACATCTATTGGATATCCAAAGAAGAAAGAGACATTGAATGCTCGGAAACACATCAACGTCCCGAATCTTTGGTCTTTCTTCCGCATAAGCATGGACGATGTTGTTTCGCCATCTCCAAATAGCCCACATAACAACCAAGCACACACCATGGAAAATCTTATTTCTCCACTTGTTGTTTAAGAACGTTTTTGAACCTACAATCATGTCTTTAATCGATATAGATGGAGACTGCCATGGAATTTGCCACCACGCAAAGGTTTTTTTCCGACACCTACTACTTTCCGACAGTTGACAAGCACATGGGAGAGGTCCTCAATCTCGTCTTGACATATTGGACACAAGATCGAGGGCACATGTAACACCCCCAAAATCGGGTCGCAGCGGAAGATGATTTCGCTGGGGTGCTACTCAATTGGTATCACAACACAAGTACAAATAACGGTTTTTCACCACAAACATTTAGGCTAAAATTCGTTAACAAAAGTATTTCATTTACATTATTAAATTTTTGGGCGGAATTAGGCCCATAAAATAAGTGAAGCGGTCCCTAAATGAATATCAGAGTATCTTGATCCTATAACCATGCCATGCCATGCCAAAAGCCGCCAAATGTGAGCTAACACTTTAAGAACCTGAAAATACATGCTAAAACGGGTCAACACGAGGTTGGTGAGTTCATAGGATTTAGTAAACAACAAGTATCATATGGACCACAAGAAATCAAAGACCAATATATATTCCAAATATAGAAAGGGTTATTGTCGTATTAAGTTCATGACACCAAAGCCTTAAAATTTCTAGTTTGAGCATCCGTTTGACATACCGGTCAAGTGGGGAAACCACCCGGACACCCAAAGTTTCTGGTAGATGTCCACCTAGGACATCCAAGGTTTCTCAAATGATTATGCGTCCATTTGACATGCCAGTCAAGTGGGGAAACACCACCCGGACGGGGAGTTCAATCCCAATAGATCTATTCACAACATTCGCGCTTAACGATTCATAACATAGGCAATATTTAATAGTTTAATGCACTTGTGTCCATAAGAAAAATAATCAAG
The DNA here is from genome assembly GCA_021014915.2 of Artemisia tridentata subsp. tridentata. Classification (NCBI taxonomy): domain Eukaryota; kingdom Viridiplantae; phylum Streptophyta; class Magnoliopsida; order Asterales; family Asteraceae; genus Artemisia; species Artemisia tridentata. Next base: position 148,181,127 of record CP139501.1, on the reverse strand, counting down.
TGTGTAACAGGTAAACACATAATACTTTCGAGTAACAAATCAAGGGTTCCAACCAATTAGTAATGTTTGAGAAAACAATTCACGTTTCAAGTAAAACAAGCATGGAGTTTAAATATAAACGAGCATGTATTCTCCCCCAAAACAGTTATAAAATAAGTAAAAGTAGGGGTCATGAACTCACCTGGATCAACCGATATGATAACAAAAGGAAAGTGTACGGAATTGAGGCTCGGAAACTACTCGTAACCTAATATGAATGATATATCTTAGGTTCGGCAAAAAGGTCATGGAATGATGTCGTGTTATGCAATTTGTGAAAACTATATCACCCGTACATGTTTGTTTGTGAGTTTAATTACAAAATAAAGTTACTTTGCTATTTCCGGTCTTTAGTTAAAGATATAACATTTTTGGACTTTAGCAGGTACGTATCGTTATTATGATATGTATGTTTCTATAATGTATATTTTGAAAATGTCACAACTCGTCTAAAACAAGTAACCAAAACTCTACAACTTCCGTTTAAGTTATTTTATCCAAAACCACACCCAAAGTGTCTAAAATCCATTTCTAAAAATAAAATCTGGTTATTATTCTCTATTAGAAAAGCTGTCAATAGTAAAAATAAATATATTTTCAGCATAACGTATTTTGACCATAGTTTCCTCGTTATTTGGTGTTCTAGAAATCTTCTAACGCGCCTAATAAGTGTATATAATGTTTTACCATTTTCGTTAATGTCATTTTAGCCAAAATACACTCTAAAGGGTCTAAAATCCACTTCAAATAATTCTAACAGCTTTTCTAATAGCAAGAAAATAAGCTGTCAACGTATATGTCGTCGTAAACTTTCTTTAGGCCATAACTTTTTCGTCGTAGCTCCGTTTCTTAAGTTTTACCTATCCGCGCGAAGGTATTTAAGTATACTATCGGATTTTTAAGGTATCGGCTAGTCTAGTTACCATTTATCATCAGTTTTCATCACTCAAAATTCCTAACAGCTTCAAAAAATTTCTGAAAATTTAGTTTTCGTTGTATAAATTGAAACTAGCGTATCTTTTTCGTTATAAGCCCGTTTTAAGCCATTCAAGCGCCCACGTTTTCGTTATAAAGTCTATTTTCCATAATTTTAGCCAAATCTTACTGTCAGGTCGTGGGTTTTTCTGTAAAAAAGGTAAGTTGGACAGCGTTTAATTATATATCCCAAAACTCACTTTTAATACCTTCAACTAATAAATCTACCTCAAATCAACTCCCAAAAACTATCCTATTCTTCCACCACTTCTTCAACCATTTTTATATTGTCAAAGCAAAAATAACAACATAATAAAAATCTCTTAATATCAAAAAACAAATAATCAAGGTGTAGGAATAATTATAAAGCATATATTATCTCTTTTAAACCTTAACTTGTATATTTCAAACAAATATGAAATGGGACTTGTATGTACACATTTTTATCATGAAAATAGTCTAGTCAAGTATATATTTACTTGTTTGAAACATGAAAATTCACAAACATATATATAGGGTGATAAGTGTAAGTGATGAGTTTAAATAAACATTTAAACATCACAAATGCATAATTGGACATGTCAAGTGCCTAAAATATATATGAAAGAGTATGAAAATAGTTTTTAGGCTTACTTGAAGAAGATGAAAATAGGATGTGAGCAAGAACAATAGAACCCCAATGGTTACTCCAAATCGATTTATAGTTAGTGCAAGGCTCGTGAGTGATCGTTAAACACTTGAAATAAACGAAAACCGGATCTCTTTCTTCTTTTAAAATTTGGCCGAACCACAAGGAGAGCTAGAGAGGTTTCTAGATGAAAATTTTGCAAAAGGAAATGAGCTTGGGCACATCTCTATTTATAGTGCAAAAAGGGGCGATTTGGTAATTTAATAAAAAGGGTATTTTGGTAATTTCATTGCTTGGTCAATGGTCTTTGGTCTTCCTTTGACCAAAATTTATGGAGGGGGGGGGGGAGACAAGGTGGCTAGTCAAGCCCCCCAACATTTATTCCATGTTTCATGTATTATGTCTAGTAATTAATACAACTAAGAAAGTTTGTCTAGAACTTATTATGGAAATGGCGGCGGCGGCGGCGGCAATGTGTTCCCTAGTAGAAGAATCATGTAAATTTTGTACCAAAATGTATATATTGTATGTATTGGGTATTGGTTTGGTAGCTAACGGTAAATACATATCTTTAAATAATGTTTGTAAAAGAATTAGGAAAATGTTTGAGAATGATTTTTGGCACTCTTGAAATAATTTAAGGAGTATGGAAAAGCATGAAAAAAATAATTGTTAGGAGTGTCAGGTGCGTTGTTCAATTAAATCGCGAAAAGCGTTTGTTTAAAGTAACAATCGTAAATAAAGAAAGGAATTGTCTTTGGGATTAAAATTTCGAACCGGAGTAGGAGCAATGTATTTGGGATGATGTGGACTAGATATAGTCCAAATTCATAGTGTTCAAGAGGGTTGTTCCTAGTTTTATGGTTATTTAACCGAATAGTTATACGTAAAAAGTGTTCTTGTAAAATCTCAAAGTCGTAAATTGGAGTTTGAAAATAAATGTTGACGTTGAAAATTATGGGTTGCTACAGCACATCCAAGCCTCGATTATTGAGATTAGACAAATGAGGCAGTCGATCGCGAGTTATCCTCCACCCTAACACATTCACCTTCCTCGGCACCCAAGAATTCCACCTAAATACGGGCTCATCATTGCTTGGATTTAAGATCAAAGGGTCTATAAGTTTTGACAACGTATTAACCGAAAAACAACTCTTAGCGTCTAAATCCCACTTCCAACAATCTGGCAACTCGGAATTGAGTTGAAGGTTATGAAGAATAGAATAGAGATCATTTAGCTCATCCGTACATCTTCCACGAGGAAAACAACGCCAATCCCAAACACCATCCCAGTGACCAGTAACACACTTCCATCTATCCGCAAGCTTGCAATCTTTATTATTTTCTAAAGCAAATAAGCGAGGGAAATCAATCATAAAACATCGTCCCGAGCTATGCCATGAATCTTTCCAAAAGAGAATATTTTCCCCATTTCCCCCGGATTTGGAAAAAGAATTACGGAATTGAATTCCAGCCTTTTCGATATCAAGAGCGACTTTTAAAATGTCTCGCCAGGGGCCATAAAATAAGATGACATGACTTTTAGAGTCGTTATACCCATTCAACTAGTGTCGATTCATATATTTACTTTTACTATATAAGAATAGACAAAAAAAAGGTGATAGAGACTGAATGGTAAAATATTATTCTTTGTTGTTTACAAGTTATAATCACCTTTGTTTCTATAACATAAAAATGACATAACTCTGATGTCAAAGATTAATGTGACGAGGTAGACTAAAATTTAATGACAATACTACTAATTTGTATTTCTGATGAATAAGACTACTTGTTACTATTGTATTTCAAGGCTACTAATTTGTATTTCTGATGAATAACACTACTTGTTACTATTGTATTTAAAGGCTACTAATTTGTATTTATGCTAATCTATATTTGCATCGGCCTTTAGTATTCATGTTGTTTTCGTTTATAGAACTAAATGGACCTTTTCTTAACTTTTCTTGGTAATATGAAAACATTCAAGATCAAAATTTAGTGTTTAATAGGACTAAAACGCGATAAAATCAACTTCTCTGAGGCTAATGTGCAATTTTAAAATATTTGTAACCTACTCTAGACGAAATGTAAACATATTTTAAGAGCAGTTGCTAAATTGCACTTTATAATATAGTACGGACAAAGCATAAGAAACTAAAGTTGTTCATTTACCTTTTCTTTGGGGAGAAAATTTTTAAATGAACTCTTTATAGTATGGCAGTATATCACTAAAATAAACCGCGAAGATATGTTTTATTAAAATGAACTTTCGATCAATCCTGCGTCAGATATATTACACCTGGCTCATCCAATCCTTCACGTGTCAAAATTAGTGCGCATAATTAACTAGGGGTGCTTCATTTATTTAGAGTTCCTTCTACGGCGCATCAAACACACCAGCGCGCATCAAATGTTCACGCGCATACTAGTTACGCATTCAATTACCCATGCGCGCCCAAGCCATGGGCGGAGCCAGGATTTATAGTTAAGGGGGGCCAGTCGTTCTTAACGCAAAAATTCATAATGATAAATATCGCTTTAAAAGTTAATCTATAGTGTTGTTTTTTGTTTATGGTATTTGTTTCTAAATTTTGTAGACATGTTTATAGAATAAGGAGGGCTAGATGTAAAAACTAATAAAAAAAATGGCTTGTAATCTAAATAAGTAATAAATAAAGTGACTTGAATAAGGGTGACTCAGCACCCACTAATCACCCTACTAACTCTACCTATGGCTCATACTCCATGCACACTTTAGAAAAGACAAAACAAAATAAGTAGGTAAAATTTCAGCCCATGAGCACTGAGAATGAGAATGAGACCAAAGACATAAAAGACAAAATGTAGCGCATTAAAAATTTGAGCCCATGGGCGCCTCTTTCTTCATAGATTCCTTTTATTGCTGTGCGGGTAGCAGAAACACCAAGAAAATAATTAAGAGAGCCAAGATCCGTCATTGCAAACTCACCATGAAGAGCAATGATAACACGCTGTAAAAATGCAGTAGAAGAAGCGGTCAATATAATATCATCCACATACAGTAACAAGTAGGCTGTGTCAGATCCACGATGACACACAAAAAGCGACGCATCAGTTTTGCTATGCTGAAAACCAATGCGAGTAATAAATCCTGCAAACCGCTGAAACCAAGCTCTAGGGGCTTGCTTAAGCCCATACAATGAACGATGCAAATGACAAACATAATCTAGATGAGCAGAATCTACAAACCTAGGCGGCTGATGCATGTAAACTGTCTCAGATAAGTGACCGTGAAGAAATGCATTCTTTACATCAAGCTGATGAATAGGCCAATTACGAGACACTGCTAGACTAAGTACAGTGCGAATAGTAGTTGGTTTGACGACAGGACTAAAAGTCTCATCACAATCAATCCCCTGCTGCTGACTGCGACCATTTGTAACAAGTCGCGCCTTATACCTGTTTAAAGTACCATCTGCATGAAACTTGTGCCTGAAAAGCCACATAGAACGAACAATATTCACATTAGCTGGATGGGGCACAAGTACCCACGTACCATTAGTAATTAATGCATTATATTCATCTAACATAGCCTGTTTCCACTCAGGATCACGAAGAGCATGAACATGTGAACGAGGAAGGGGAGACACGGCGGTGACATAACAATTCATACGCTCGAGAGGTTTAGAAATATCGGCTTTAGCACGTGTGACCATTGGATGGGTGTTGATGTTTGGAGTGGGCATATTGGGCTGCTGTATTGGTTGGGTCGGGGTGGTAGGCGGCTTGTGAGTATCGGGTTGTATAATGGGTTGGATCGGGGAAGGTGGATAGGGCTGGTTGATGGGCACTTGAGTAGCGGGCTGCTCAGGAATTGATGGATTGGGCTGGTTGATAGGCTCTTGAGTAGCGTGTGTGTCAGGCTGGTTGCGAGGCACTTGTGTGGCGGGATGGATTGGTAAGGGTATAGACGGTAGTGTATCCAAGAAGTCATAGTGTGGAGAGGTGTACTCAAGGAGTGATGCGAAAGGGAAAATAGCCTCATCAAACTGAACATGTCTAGATAAGATTATTTTGTTTGAGGATAAGTCAAGACACCTATAGCCACGGTGATTGGCGGGGTAACCAAGAAACACACAAGGAGTGGATCGTAGTTGAAGTTTATGCACAACAGTGATATAAGGATAACATAGGCACCCGAAGACACGTAAATTGTCATAAAGTGGAGGGCGGTTGTAAAGTTTAGTGAATGGTACTTCATTTTGAATGGCAGTGGAAGGAAGAATGTTTAAAAGGTAAGCAGCCATGTTGAGTGCTTCCACCCAATAGGAGGGAGGTATATGAGTTTGAAAAAGCAATGTGCGGATAAGGTTATTGATGGTGCGTAACATGTGTTCAGATTTTCCATTTTGTTGTGATGTATGTGGGCAAGAAAATCGAAATTGAATTCCGATTTTGCGAAACAAATCATGAAATCAGGCATTGTCATATTCTCCCCCATGATCAAATTGTAAAGCCTTTATATCTACACCAAATTGTTTTTTTACATAAGCACGAAAAGAAACAAAATGATCATACAAGTCAGACTTTTTAAGTAACGGATAAACCCAAACAAAATGCGAAAAGTGATCCAAGAATATAGCATAATATTTAATACCACTCTCACTCGGAATAGGGGATGTCCATATATCCGAGTGGACAATTTCAAAAATAGATTCAACATTCGACTCCGAAGTAGAAAATGGAAGTTTTATTTGTTTACCTAGTTGAAACGCATGACACAAAGCTGACGACTTTGACCTATTACAAGAAATGAAATTACTAGACTCTAAACGACGAAGCACATATTCACCGGGATGCCCGAGGCGTCTGTGCCACGTAGTATGACTGAACGAAAGCAAAGCATAAGGATAGTGCGCGGATGACGGCTGCGTAACCGGGTAAAGGTCCCCAGTGCTATCACAACGGAGAAAAAGTCTGCCCATCTGGTAATCCTTCACAGAAAAACCATAAGCATCAAACTCAACAGAAACATCATTATCACGTGTAACTTTGCGAACAAAAATTAATTTTTTAATTATATGAGGTGTGACAAGTATATGATTAAGCTATAGTGGTTTATGAGAAGTGTACAATAGGCTATGTCCAGTATGTGTAACAGGTATAGATTGGCCGTTTCCAACATACACAGATGGATAAATGCATGAATCACTAACAGAAGTGAGAATACCTGCGCTGTCAACCAAGTAAGAGGAAGCACCAGTGTCTATGTTCCAGGCGGGATCCGGAAGAGTCGTCGTCTAAAAAGCCTGAGGAAGCATAGTAGCCTGCGACTGAAGAGAGCTAGGAACCGTGTAAGTATAGTTGCCTGGATAAAAAAATGTTACCTCCTGGATGTATCTGATGTGTACCGAGAGTGGGCTGGCCAATCAGTGGGGCCTGTTGGGCCAAAGGAACACTATTAGTGGCTAAATGGGCTTGGGGCATCTGTTGGGCTAAGTTGTGCGGACCAGAAGGAACAAGACCAGTAGTTTGTTGGCCACTATAAAAAGACCTGGCTGAGCCATAGGAACAAAAGACATTCCCATGTTCGGCTGTTGCATACAAAACCCAGGAGACATGCCAGGCTGATTAAAAAAATAAGGGTTTACATATTGCATACCAGTCATTCCAAAGAACGAATGAGGGACAACAGGTGCTATATTTAGCGCTTCAGACTTGGATGAAGGTACGCGAACAGCGGGCTGGGAGACGCGAGCAGTGGGCTGACCAGTCGTACCATTGTTGTTGGACCGAGACCTACCATCATTAGACCCATGAATAAACTTGCAACGTGACCTATATGTACAGGATCCCCGTTGAAAGTTGCGGTATAGTTCACCCCCGGAGGTTGTGTTAGGACCAGTCTTGGGAGTGTTGGTTGTGGTAGCCACAAGTACTGTCGGCGAAGTGGAAGACAGGTAAGTCGAAGATAAGGCATGAGTGAGTTGTGCCATATCACTTTCTTCCAAAAGAATCATAGACCGTACTTTGTTCAAATGTTAGGAGAGGCTCTTTATGGCGTATAATGCGAACAAGTTCTTGAAACCTTGCACGTAGACCATTAATGGTGTAGGTAACGAGGCTCGAGTCACTCACCTTAGAGTTGAGATTAGCAAGACGATTAGCTTTCAACTTGACTTCTTGAAAGTAATCCGTAACTGACATATTATCGATGACCATGTTACGTATCTCGTTTTCAAGCTGTATGATGCGAGCGGATTTGTCGTCGTGAAAAAGGGACTTTAACCGATCCCATACCTCATGTGCTAAAGTAGTATCATCAATTACCATGTCAACCAACTTAGGAGAGATTGTGGAATACATCCACATGACCACAAGGCTGTCGTTAGTTGCATGATGTGGATCATTATTTGAAGTGCTAGCAGCAGCAGGTTTGGCAAGATGATGAACTACATCATAGGTCCGACAAAAACATTTAAAAAGGTTGCTCCATGAATTGTAGTTTAGTTTGTTGAGATCAAGGGTTGAGGGGATACACGCCTTGATGCTCGAGATTGAATAAGCTTTATCAATCGGTTGTTTTGGTGGTGGTGTGGTATCACCCGTCATGATGCTATGACAAGAAGAAAGCAAAGCAATGCAAGATTAACGCAAAGAAAAAAATAAGCAGCAGTAATAAAGATGAAGCAGGCGTAAAAAATTTCTAGGGTTTAGGTGGAGGATCTTGAGGCTTTGATACCATATTAGATTAGGTTTAATCCCCTTAATCGGTTCATTAGCATTCCTTGTCAATATATAATGTACAATACCGAAACTTACATAAACCCTTAATGGGTTGGGCTAATAACATTAGACATAATAATAATGGACTAATACTAATACTCGACTAATAATACTCAGCTAATAAATGGATCTCTTTTTTTTATCTCTACTTACTATAGGTTTTAATGAAGTTATAGTTGTTCCAAATAAAAAATAAAACTAAACTAGATTCAAGGTCGCCACTACTATACATTACTGAATGATATAAGGTAATAAATATGAAAACCAATGTGAAATAAGTATTGTGACTCTGAAGTCTTGACCCCTAAGATAAAATCAAATATCGTACCACATGAAAACTTCAGCGTCCTGCCTACAACAGATCATATAACATTTATTTGCTTCCCTATCTAGGGAAACAAAAATTCTAATTAAACATCTTACAAAGTATCAAAACAATATATATTACAAAGATATAATTGAGCATAAAAAGTGATCGAAGTATCTCTTCATACAATCAAAGCAGCCTGTAACCTACCAACATATGTGTATTGATAGTATAGGTGAGTTAGATTGATTACCATGTGTTAAAAACTACTGTAACATGTTTAAAGGGCATAAACCCATATGACCAAATTTCAAGCTATGGATCAGAACAAATTGAAGCACAAAAGAAAAAAAATTAGATTAACTAAAACAATAAACTCGCCATATGCTAAAGTAATTTGTTTCTCATTTGTAGACTTAATTGCTTAATGCTTTTTAACGTCTTCTTGATGAGCTTTTTCAATAAATTTCCATTGCTGGAAATGCTTGCACTTTTTTTGTCACATGTAGATTTCACCTGAGCTGTGACATTGAGAATATCATTGGCATAACCATTTAAATTGGCAGCCAACACTGTTACCCCATGATCGACCGCTTCATCCGTGCTAATGCTATTGCAAAGTTTTTTCCCATCAAAATAATCCATTAACATTTGTTGTACCTTGGGAATCCGAGTCGAGCCACGAACAATAACAACATCATCAATATCCTTCTTGTGCATATTCCCTTCTCTCAAACAATCCTCCACGTGCTCAATGCACTTCCTGAAGTAACAAGCATTTATGTCCTCAAATCTCGCCCTGGTGATTTTCATCAAAAAATCAATTCCCTCATACAAAGAATCAATTTCAATTGATGTTTCAGTTGTTGACGATAAATCCCTTTTTGCTTTCTCAGATGCAAATTTTAACCTCATCATGGCTATTGCATTCTCAATGACAACCTTCTTTTATGTCTTCTCAAACACCGTGACACAGTAATTTACCATCGCCTTGTCAAAATCTTCACCACTTAAATGCATTTCACCTCCCACTACTTTAAGCGTAATGTTACCAGCTTTGCTGATGTACAGAAGAGGCACGTCAAATGTTCCTCCACCCATATCAAAGATTAAAATATGTTTTTGTTTCTGGCAAAATAAATCCACACTTGTGTCAAAACTATATGCAATTGCTGCTGATGTTGGCTCGTTAATCAAGCACCTGACATTAAGGCCCACCAATACACCGGCATCCTTGGTGGCCTGTAGTTTCTTGTCGATAAAATATGCAGGAACATATATTACTGCATCTTTAACTGTTGTTCCCAAGTATGTTTCAGCATACTCTTTCAAATGTTTTAGAATTATGGAAGATATTTCCTCACATGAAAACTTCTTTTCCCCAGATTCATGTTCAAATACAATCATTGACTTCTCCCCGGACCCTTCAATTAATGTCCTTTTGAACTTTGTCATCACTGAATCTGCTTCCAATTAACCGTTTAACATCTAAAAAGGATCAGCAAAAATTCCAATAAAGTTTAGGACACTAACGATGATGTAAAGCAAAAAAAAAAAAAATTACTTTAATTTGATATAACAACCATAAACATATATACTCATCTATACTATTATATAAAGCATTTAAGTTGCGAGCTTCACCAAAAATTAAGATAAGGAGTTTAAATCATGAAGTGACATGTGTCATTTCTCAACTAAAAAATCACCTTTATTTTCAAATTGAAATATCTTTTTATCTATTTATTTTTTTATGATTTAATCTATACTATTATATAAATCATTTAAGTTGTGGGCTCTATCAAAAATTAAGATAAGAAGCTCCAATCATTGAGTGACATGAGTCACTTATCAACTAAAAAATCACTTTTATTTTCAAATTGAAATATCTTTTTATCTTTTTTTTTATCTTTTTTTTTTTTTTTTTTTTTTTTTTTTTTTTTTTTTTGTGATCTAATTTCACCATATTTTCTAAAATTTTATGCTCTTTAATTCAACATCCATTTTAATATATATTTATGACATTTTTAGTGGGTTTATTTTATTTTGATTCAATTTTTTTTATAACTTTAACCTTTATTTTAATCAATACAATATGGATTCGTCAAAATCATATACTTTTGGGGGGAGTGTTTGACGGGTAAGAGATTGCGAGTGTCTTTCTGAATGCGGGAATAATAATGTCACGGGAAAGCTACGGAAAACCCAAAAAAACACATACAACTAACACATATACATTCGGAGTGTTGTGAAACGAATTCACTAAACGGGTAGGGAATTGCGAGGAGAGTTGGGTTAGCCATTCATTTACTATATTTATAATATAACTATATTTATCGTCGCCGTTGTACGCGGGTATCCAACTAAACTACTTAGTTTTATATAACCATAAATATTTTATCCATCAATTATTGTACTTTGACATATAAAAACCTATTTTATTAAAACCTTACTATGAAATAACAAATAATAGCTACAGCTTACAAAAGAGATTTTACCAGGGTTCAAGTCTCGCAAGAGACAAAAAATCCAGGTTTTTCTCCTAGTGCGAAGCCATGAGTTCTAGGGTTTTCTCTTCGCGGGTCTCTCCTAGTGGTTCGGGCCCGGGGGCTTGCCTGTTTGGATGGTTTAACTCGAGGGTAGGATTTCAAGTGTGGTGCCGTTCTAAAAAAAAAAAAAAAGGCTTAGAATACAAAATAAATTGCTAGCTACTCAAGATTCATGTTGAGCATTAAAAAAAAAAAAAAAAAAAAAAAAAAAAAAAAAAAAAAAAAAAAAAAAAAGGGCCCACATTTAGGATACTTAATTAATGCATAGTACAATACAAAAGTTGTTGATCAAATGTACATTCAAGTGGCTAGATACTGGACAAAGTAGAGAAATTTATGTGATGAATTGCAAAAATCGTCCTTGTGGTTTGGCCAAATTGCACGTTTCGTCCTTGTGGTTCATTAAGTGCAAATATCGTTCTTATTTTGCACTATTACGTACACTTTTGGTCCTCTATCATTGCAAAAATCGTCCTTATGGTTTGCCAAATTTAACTGTTGAAAGAACAAAAGTGCACATGATAGTGCAAAATAAGGACGATCTTTGCACTTATTGAACCAAAAGGACGAAACGTGCAATTTGGCCAAACCACAAGGACGATTTTTGCAATTTACTCTGAAAACGTTGTATTGTTTCTTAAAAAGGAAACTTACTTTTCCATATATACTCGAAGCTCGCTGATCATGAATTCGATCCCAAATAAAATCGCCCTACATACTTTAGCACTAGTAACTATACGACACACATAGATACTTAGGATGGACACGTTACACACATACACACTGGGTTAATTATCAGATCAAACACATAGTTGAGTAATTAAGGTGAACTATACAAAATCTTACGAGTATAAATCATGGGCATGGTTAGGTAAATTATTAAACTGAACCAAAATTTCACTAAACCTCCGTCCCAAAATAAATGTCACCTTTGACTTTTTCGAGCATTTTTTATTCAACTTTGACCTTAAATATTTTTATTTGTGTTACATAATATTTGATGCGAAATATATGAATGGATTGAGTTTCAAATGTATTTTCATTGGTATAATTTTCATCAAGTATTATATAACACAAATAAAAATATTTAAGGTCAAAGTTGAATAAAAAATACCCGAAAAAGTCAAAGGTGACATTTATTTTGGGACGGAGGGAGTATCTAGGAATCTAGGATGAATTAAACATTAGCTAGGAGTTCTTATTGGTACGGCCGAGTAAGAAGTTAAGTAAAAAATAAATGAAGAGTAAAAGTTGGTAACAAAATGGACTCACCAAAAGTAGTGTTTTTAGGGTTTCTGATTATTTGATCTTGGGCAGCCTCGCCAACCAAGAGGTGCGTGCCATCCTAAGAAACGCATGATGGAGTAATCTTATTACCTTGTGCATTAGGTATGATCTCAACACGGTTATTCTTTTTAGACCAAATGGCCACACATGAGTATGTTGTTCCAAGATCAATACCAACCGTAGTTCGGCCAACTTCCCTAACCATCTTGAGGTGTTGTGTGGATTTTCGAGTACTTTTTTAAAGGATTCTGTTGTTCTCAGGGGGGGTCTCTTCGGTAGTATAATATCTGCCAAACACATAATAGCCTCTCTGTGACATCTTGAAAGTCGATCGTAATTGTAAGCAAAGGACGAACAATATGAATGTATCGCCGAAGAGACTGGTATACTATATGCGACTGCGTTTGAGATCGAGTATTTTTGTATATATAGATGGAAAACAAGTCGGCTAATTTATATTGATATTTAATTATATGCTACCGCGTTTGAGATTGAGTAATTCTATATCTAGCTGGAAAACAACTCGTATATATATAGGAGACACTTCCGGGATTTGTGATGTTGTATCTATATTACTAGTGGAGTCTTAAGGCTGTGTTAAACACAGCCCAGCCCAATACATAAAAAACTAAATGCAAAATTTTCTCCAAAGTATTTCATAGAATATTCATGTCCTTGTTACATCTTGTTAATATTTACGATTTGTTTTTTAGTTTATCCTCAACAAAATTGTAAAAAGCCGGTTTCATCATTTTGTAAATTTTTTTAATGAAAAGTTATCAATAAGAGTTGGCTTGCTTTGGAATGGCTGATATACAGTGGCGGATCCAAGAATTGACAACGGGGAATGCACAATTACGATTTTTAGGAGAGGAGATTATAAAATTGGTTTTTCACACCGGGTCTTTCGGGTCGGGTTTTCCTGTATTTAGATTTAGCGCTCTACGTTTATGGTCCAAGTTATTAAAGTTGATTTGGCTTGTCAAGTTTGGTTTAAGCTATTGGTTAGTCAGATTCAAATATTTTATCAGAAGTTGATTTGGTAATTTTGTTAATCAAAATATAATAAAAGATAAAGCTTAACTCATATTAGGTAACGTTCATTTTTTTGACACTCACACTTTTACATCTAAAAGTCTCCATAATGACAAAATTTTAGAATAAATGAGAATTCTATTGTAAATATAAAGAACAAGAGGAGAAAGAGAGATTTTTTATTTTGAGTTAATCATCCAAGTGGTTACAAGTATGTAGTATTTATAATGTAAATGAATACATGTAAACCTTAACGGGCCGGTTGTGATAAGGGTGAATATACATAAGTCCATTATTAATGTTTACAACACTCCTCCTTGTATATTCACCATTTATCATACGCTATAGACTGCCTCATTAAAAACCTTATCAAGAAAAACCTTGTGGGATAAAAAAAACTTGATGAAGGGGAAAAGAGTGCAGTGCACATAATGCTCCTCCTCAATTTAATGTATATCTTTCAAACCTCGAATGTCAATCTTCCGAAGCAGTTGATCAGACATTTTTTACGGCAAAGATTTTGTAATAAAGTCCACCGAATAATTGATGTTAAGAATATGTCCTATAAAGATGACAAATATACGTTTAACTTCCAACCAATATCAAATGCATTGGTTGGAAAACATACATTGCTAATACAAATATTAAAAGAGGAAAAATACACTCCCATGATGCATATTAATTATTAAAGCCTCAATTGCACTTATGTATGGTACTTGAGGACCAATCATTTTATAGAGACATGTGCAAAAGCAATTCATATAATATGCATCCAAATGATTTTTATCCATATAAAGATTTATTCAATTTGATCAAGTAGAGTTCTTAAGAACTTTGTTAATTGCTTCAAAAAGTTAAAGTTGCTAGACATGCTTGAGGCATTGTAGATCCTTCATGGAATATGATAGCAATAATAAAACTTATTTAGAGTGAATCAAATACCTCTAGATTGTTTGTCTCATAAAATATCAATAAGATATTTACATCCACCTCGAGACAATTTGTCTTTTAATAATCAGCTTCGTGTTTTTGTGAATTCATTTATTCATAATTCATGTCTCAAAGAACATAACTTTAGAGCTCTTATTTTTCATTCACACAAAGACTGATGTATATCTAATACATTTACACATTTATGTGTATGGACTTCATGACCCAATACTTCTCGTATTTTCTTGAGATTGCGTCTTTTCATGTTGGCTAATCCCTTCGTTGAGCGCACTTTTAAATAATAATTGATTTATGATCCTCATTATGCATAATAGCAAGCGCTATATTGTATGTAAACAAATTTACCGATGTCGTTTTTATTTCGATTCCATATGATTTTAGATATCATAGAATTTATTGAGATCTCATTAGCTATCTGAGGTTCCTTTGGAACCTTCATGTCTAGTGTCTCTTTATTAGACTATTATGGGGTCTTTTATACCTCGAACAACCATCTTGTTTTCATGCTCCATATTTTTACCGAGGATTTTTGTTTGGAATCGATTAGTATACCATGCTTGAGGCATGTCATAATAAAATAGTGTCCTTGAGGGACAACGTATAATCGGAGCATTAGTAGCTAAAATTTTGTTTTTGGCCAATGTATATGTATGGCTATCAGATTATTCATTGAATATGAATTCATAAAATTTCTTTTGAGGATCAATAGAATATGATAATTCATTCTGAATTTGCAGCTACGTCTTCTCTCCTCCTAAAGGAATTATCCTTCTTCTATATCTCATATATGTGCATTTAGGTGGAGTAATTTGAGTATGTGTTGCACAAAAGAAATTGAAATGGGAGATACTTGGTTTCTAACCAAAACCAATTATACAGGGGAGGATTTATAATGACAGTTTGACATGATGCTAATTTTGTTGTTGTGTATATTATATCACGACTCCATACACCAACATATAGTTTTTCTCTCATCATTATTGAAAGTCTGGAAGAAATTCACCATATTTTCATAAAGAAACACATAATATGGAATGTATTGCTCACATTTTAATTAGTTGATCTATTAATCATGCAAACTTGAGGTTGCGATTTTGATGACCATTTAGACGATGCATCGATTTGAAAATCTAAATGGTGCACATAGTGAATGTGTATGCCTACATATATCCACTTGTTTTCTTTCCAGATGATTGAGGGATTAAGCCCCCAATCTTATTTTATGGGTGAATAATTAACTTCCTTTGAGAGATAAAAACATTAGATTGAATAATCTAATTATTTTAAAGTTTTCGCATCATTAATGACTCGTGATGTTATAATCGGCCATGCCAAAAATATTATAATTGTGGCCCATAAATTTATGTTATGGCTAGTGATTATCTTCCACAATATATGTATAATGCATGTTGTAACACCCCCAATTTCGCGATACGCAACGGAATTCAAACTGGGTGTTACTTCATGGCATAACAGTTACAATGATAGAAAACGATCTCTATTTGAGTCGTTTTAAAAGATTTATCATTCGAATATCAGAGTTTACAAAATGAGGTCCCAGTAGTGTTATAGTTTGTTAAATAGGTTTTCGAATGATAATAAAATTTATAGCCTTCTTGATGTATCTGTGCTCCTCCGTGCCATCCTCGTTCATTATGGACCTGAGATAAACATGCTAAAAGTGTCAAAACAAAGGTTGGTGAGTTCATAGAGTTTGTAAGTAAAACAGTTGATTCCAATAGTTTTAAGTGTGAAATGATAATTGTAATAAATACAAATATTGATGAAATAAGTAGTGGGTTATGTTGTTATATACCCATAGTTCGTTTGGTAGCCCTAACCGGGTCAACACAAAAGTAGTTCGTTGCCCTAACCGGGTCAACACAAAAGTAGTAAAGTTGGACCAATAAGTTTACAAGTTAACATTATAATGTGCATAATGTTATACGAAAGGCTACTACGCTGCGCTAAGTTCCATGTTACCGAAGCTACGACAGTGTACATGAGATGAGTTCATGTAATAATAAGGCCCGGAAAGTGTTCTATCCCGTGACACTTGTAATTCGACATGATATACATCCGTTTGTCCTATCTGGACTGTTGTTTCTCCAACACGGATGGAGGTGTCACCCTCAATAGATCTATTTATATCACTCGTGCTTCCCAGCAGGAACTAACGGTACATGAGTATGGGCATGAATTTGGGATACAGTACTTAGGCTAGCACGTAATAGTTTGTCAAATAAAAGCAGTGTTTAAATGGTCCATAAAAGTAAGCATGTTTGATACGTGCCAAACAGTCAACTATTTTCAACCACGGATGTGGTCAAATAAAGTCAAACCAATTGGGCACGATCTCCCTGAGTATAGTGTTTTCCCGGGTCGTTATATCCCAGCGAAGCGTGAAATTGTGTTTAAAGACGAATTGTGATCAAGTGCTATTGAATGGAAAAGGGTTTTTGAATTATTGGACTAAGAAAATAAAAGGAAATAACTTTGAACAAGCTATAGGAATAAATACAAGAAACCAAATTACTAAAAAACGTTTAGAAACCTAGAAACGTACGTTTAAATTTAAATAAACGTAAACGTACAAAATAAAAAGTGAAAATGAAGAAATATTAATCCTAAAAATATGAAAATGACTTTTTTACAAACCTAAAGATAAAAGAAAATTATTAGAAAAATAAAATTATTTATTTAACTTTTTAATTAATTATTATTAATTAATAACTATTTATTAATTATTAAAATGCACTAAATTAAAAGAAAATAGGAAATTAACCTAGAAAATTAAAATTTTAACTTAGATAAATCTAAAATAACCTAAAACTTATTTTAAAACTGAAAATATATTTTTTACACTTTTTATCTAATTATTATTAATTATTTATTATTTAATAATTATTTAAAACTAATTTAAATTATAATAAATACTAAATAAACAAAGAAAAATCTAAAACTTTTTCTATAAATATTATTAAGTGACAAGAAGCTAAGAAAATTATAAAAATGAAAAATGCTTAATTAAAATTTAAAAAGATAAATTCTATTAAATAGAAGCTATCACTATTTTTCTGTTTTTGTTTTTCTTAAGGTCTAATAATATAATTATATTTTTCCTAGATTATAAATGACAAAAGAAAATTATGTAAAAAAGATTTATATTTTTCTGATTAAAATTCTATTTATTATGATTTAATTACTATTTTAAACTAATTAAAAAGATTAAAAATATCAAATGACTTAGGAAAAATCTGAAAAATTTAGGTTAAGTCTAAATTAATATTTAAAAGCTAGGAAAATTAAAATCAAAAGTTTAATAAGCCCTGATAAGCAGATGGGCAGATAAGCAGTTGGGCTAATAAGCTAAAAATAAGCTAATAAGCTCAAAACTTAACCAAAAGCTCAGAACAGGCTTAATATACTACTATAAGCATAAAACAACTTAATTCAAACAGCTAATCCCACAAAATAAGCAAATTCAACACTTGAGCAGTTGCAAAATTCACACAGAAACTCAGGAAAATGACTAATTTGCAGGGCAGATTAAGCAATTAAGTTAAGCTGATAAGTTGAATATTAAGGGGGAAAAAGTGAGCTAGTACTACTGGGTATTCAGAAAACCAAAAAACAAGGCTTTAACTTATCTAGATAAGCCACAAAGGAGATGAGATCAGCAGCCTCAGCAACTCAGTATATACTGAGTTGCTATGTGCAGAGCTGTGCAGAAGAGCACAAGTCAAAGGACTTCAAACCACCTTTTGTAGCTACTCTAAATGGATCACAAGGGACTCAGAAAAGCCAAGAACAAGGGCCAAAAGAGCTTATGGCTAATATTGGCTTATTTGGACCTTTTTGAGGTCTGATGTGATCACAGGGTGTGTAAAATGGCCAAATCTATCCATAAGGCTAACAATGACATGAAATCTGCTTAATATGGCTTATTTAGGCTAGATTAAAGTTGGACAATTGGCAAAGTAACAGTAAAAGCTGAATTAACCTATTTGACTAAGTTGTGCCAAACAGCCCTTAATGGGTCTGTTTTGGTTATTTTCAACTGAAAATGGATTTTTAAGCTAAGATATCTAATAAAATAACTCTAGTTAACTTATTGAAGTATTAAAAAGTATTTATCAAATGGACTGAGCTTATTATTAAGCTATTGCTATAAAAGGCTTAATTATGGTTAATTAAGTGTTTATTAAGCAAAATAAAGAGAAACTATTAAAGACTGACAAATAAAAATGGAATATATTCAAGAACTATTATTAAGCAGAAAAATACTGGAAATAAGCTACAATAAGCAGTGTAACAGTAAGTTATTAAAATAGTACAAAAATGACTGAAAAAGCTTACAACTTTCTGAGCTTATTGAACAAAGGAACAAGGAACCAGAACACAACTAGCTTGTCAATGACAAGCTAGAAAACCCAATTAACACTCCTGAAACAACTTATTCACCAAAACAGCTTATTTTGAGCTTCTTTGACCATGGTTGACTTTTCTCCATATTTGAAATTCAGATCAGCCTATATCTATATAAGCTTATAGAAAGCTATATTAAGCTTGTATAAACTTATAGTAAAGGTAATTGAACTTTTTGTGAGGATTAATAAGGACTTATGGCTTATTTGTCTTAACAGATAACATGAAACTTTGGTAAAACTGAAATTCAATACAAAGTATATTGAAATTGGAACATTACAACTGAAATAAACGTGAATTACAACTGATAACTTGGAATTATAAAATTACACTGACTGAAATAAAAATATGATTAAGCTAAAATTAACTAACTACTTTTTATTTCTATTACATTGACCTATATATACTAAAAACAACTGGGAAATCCCTTGTCGACATCTCTGATCACTTCTACACCTTTGGATTGCTTCCAATTAATCCCAATCGTTGAAAATGATTTTGGCGCCAAAAAGTCCACAAGTTGTTCGAGCAGGTTTTTGTAATTAAAGGAATTTGGAGAGATGTGGAGGTGGAGGGGAGAGGTTAGACAGCTGTGGTGATGAGGTGGGGGGTTGAGGTGTAAAGGTGATGGTGGTTTTGGAGCAGTGATGGTTTTGGCGGGTTTGTGTGAGGGAGACGGGTTTGACTGAGGTCAAACCCTGGTTTTAAATACTGGGTTTAGTAAAAAAGGAATGGCCCGGGTTATATTTTTGGATTGGGCTGGGTTTAATATAGATAGGATTAGGTTTGGGTTGGTTTTATTTAAAATAGGGTCCGGATAGTTTGTAGTTTAATCACAAGGACCATTTTTGTATTTTCTGAAAATTGGAGGACCAAAGTTGTACATCTTCCAAAATAAGCCAAGGGTGATTCCTGCCATGTTCCAATAATCCAGGGACCATACATGATATTTCCAACAATAAAATTTTCCCAGGGACCATTTTTGCAAATTCTGAAAGTGCAGGGACCAAACTTGTAAATTATTGAAACTTTTCACCAAAGGACTAAATATGACAACTTATGATTTCAAAAGGACCTTTGGTGACTTTTCTTACAAAACAAATGCCTAGGGACTAAATTTGACAAGTTTTGAAAGTTGAGGGACTGAAACTGCCAATATTGCAAACTTTGTTCGTTTTTAAATTGTTTTCAAACATTTTGCATTTGAAACATATAAAACACAATCCCTGGGATATTTTCAGTATTTTGATGCATTTCTGAGTGTTTTTGGATGTTTTGGCAGTTCAGATACGACAAAAATGATGAGTATTTACACACTCATCAATGTTTCTCACCCCAAGTTTGCAAAGGAAATACGAGTTAAATGTGGGGCTACGAACTTACGGTAATTCGTAAAAGTTTATAGTACTTGTGTAAGTGAAAGCAAGAATTATGTTTCAATAAATGAATAAAGTGTGTCATCAACTGAGTATGATGTTTAAGATAAACGAGTAAATTTGTAAGTAGAACGAGCATGCATCTCCCCCAAAGAGTTCAAAATAAGTGAAAGAAGGGGCTATGACTCACCTTGGAATGTAGTGGCGTGAGTAACACAACGGTGGCAAGGAGTATGGCAGAACAGTGTAAAAAAGTATAGCTCAAAGAATACGGAATCGTCATAACCTAATGAATATAAGCTTGTCTCAAAATATGACACGCGAAAAGTAATCGATGCGCATGAGTTTCAAAAGATAGAGCGTTTTAGTTTTCGTGGAATATTCGTATCAATGTTTGTAAAAAGTTTAGTATCTTATTCGTGTGGTGGTATGAAGTCATAGACTCAGACAAAACGCATGCCAAAGCATAAAACATATAGCACAAGTATAAAAGGAAAATAAACATGTAAGAATCAATTAAGCAAATAGGCAAAAGATATGAAGGTGGTTAAGTTTATTAAAGTCCAACGATGTCAAATAAGAAGCTTAATAATCCCAAGTCCAATATTAATAGTTCGATAGTCCAGTATATGTCCAAATCCATTAAGTGTCCATTATAATGTAGTCCAATATTTACCAATATGTCTTAGTCCATAATTGTTATATAATCGGTACAACAATCCAAGTCACATTCAATATTTCTTAATCCATTAACCGTTACATATATAGTCCGTTAGCTCGACAATCCGCAAACAATTATCATATAAAAATAACTTAACACATAATACATAAGTGGGTTTTGAACCCTTGACCCTTTGGTCGGGTTTTTCCCCTTTGTCGAGACTAAACACAAACACCCTCTCGGTGTTATCGACAATCCATGAGTAACACAAACAAGCTCAAAACAATTAAGCCGCGTCATAAATTCAACAACCAAACACCCCATGTATGCAACAAATAAACAAACAAAACGCACCCCTTTAGGGGCTGAAATTAGTGGGTATAAACGCCCATGGTGGGGGCTGCGTTGCAGCAAACAAACACCCCTTTTTAGTGCAGAAAATCAGCAAACAAACACCCCTTTTTAGTGCAGAAAATCCAGCAGCAACATACCCCATTTGGGGCTGTTTTGCAGCCACCAAACGCCCTCGGTTGGGGCTGTTTTGGGGCTGTTCTGCAGTAGGTAACAAGCACCCTCTTGGGGCTGTTTTGCAAGCAGAAACAAATGCCCCTATGTGGGCTATGAGACGCAAAACCAGACGCATTTTATATGGGTAGAACTAAGCAACCCAGACAACAAGAATAAGCATATACGTTTATTAAATCAAATAAGCTAACTCTAAATAAAATAAGCTCAAATAAGCTATGGCAAATAAGTCACCCATAAATATATAGCCGAGCCATAGGCTCGTCCCACAACCTTTTGGGTTACCATACTTGTGTCGAAAACTAAACAACTCCAAATAAGCCATACGAGTTTATATAAGACCAAATAAGCTATGAGTTACAAAATAAGCCACGCAAATAAGCAATAACCACAACCCACAACCACATGGGTTATGGCCTGAAACACATACAGGTTGACTTTGGACCCGAGACCAAATTTACACCAAACAAACTCTTATTTATTTATATACCACACGAATTCAATATCAGAAACGATTTTAATCCCGTTTTATATCTACGAAAATTAAATAAATAGATTTTAGAATAACAAGGAATTAACAAGTTCGATTGTATGTGTCGACTTACAATTTAACGAGAGGAGGAGGGAGGTGATGAATGAGATACGGCGGTGGTGGTATCACGATCCAGAACCAAATCCGAAAACCCAATTACGAGCCTCCTTGATCTTTGTATATCTCCAGTAAAGATGGAAGGATGGTGGTGATGACTTATGGTGGCTTAGAGGTGGTGGCAGAGGCGATGGTGGTGGTGTTGTTCACTGGTAAAACCATGGAGGGAAAGAGGAGATAATATATCTTCTCTTTTCCTGTTGTTGTAGTGTGTTTATATCAGAAAGAGAAAGAACATATAAGGAATATTTTATAAGATAAGATAAGATATAGGATAAGGAGAATATATAGAGAGGATAAGGTTTTGATCATTTAGTGTATTGTGTATACCCCGTGTCCCGTTGAGTTAAAGTATAAACACGGTACTTTGGTTAGGTATTTGTGAGAAATATATTCTTGGAGACGTTTTTATAAAAATAATATAAAAACGAAACTATTGATGTCTAATAATGACTATCGAATGTAAACCATTATTATTGCGGTGACAGTACGCAAGAAAAGCAAAATAACCTCTCGTTAAATAGACAAAGGTGAACGAAAACATTCAAAGAGTAATAATTCGAATCAGAGCGGGTTATTTAACTTGGGAAGTTACCGGTTAACTACCGATTACCGTATTTGCTTTTACGTTAAAGTAAAAGTCAAATAGTCAAGAAGTCAAAGTCAACTTTAAAAAAGTCAAAGGGTAAAATAGTCATTTTGATGTATGAAAATTTACGGGTTGCTACACATGTCGAGGAAGATACAAAAGAATATAATGCATTCTTAGTATTAAAGTTTGTTCCTCACGACAATTTTATATTTTCTTTTACGGAGCAATCATGTAAACCTCAAAATGTATCAGCATAGATTCTTACATCTATGGAAATAGTGTGTAATTTAAACTTTGTGTAACACCCCCAAAATTAGGATTTGCGGAAGCATACATATTTGGGTTCTACTAAATCGATAATCACAACACAAAGATATAGAGAACGGATTAAAAATCCGTTTTAAAATAGTTTACATTTCCAAAGTTAATTGTCATACATCAAGTTCAATTCAATTAAAACAAGACCCATTTAACAAATCTATCCCAAATTCAGAGTTCAACGCATAAGCAAAAACATTTCTAGAAAACTTATGACCACTGTGCGGCGTTCTCAGCAACTCTGCCTTGTGCGGCTCTTGCCGGGGCGGCATTCTCAGCAGTCCTGCCTTGCACTGCTCTTGCTGGGGCAGGTGTGTTAGCAGTTTGTCCTCGTGTGACTTTGGTTGACTTTCGCTCGGGTGCCATTTATATGCATCACAAGAAGATGACGATAAATGAGATCTCGGTTATAGAGTGAAGGTGTCACATGAGTATATGAACATCACAGACAGAATGCAAGGATAAAGTCAACCACAGAGGAAACGAACAATCATAATAGATAAACCAATCTTGTTATATATAAATCGAAATAAATAGAGGTACACAAAACCAAGAGCAAGGCTAATAGTCCATCACTAACTGATATCTCATCAATTTAGTAGAATACATCATCTACTGAAACTAGTCTAGGCTCGGTCACGCTCAAGGTGTAACTGCTCGAATGTTGCAGTCATCCCTCCAATAGCAGCCTTCAAGTGGTCCACACGGTGTCTCAGCTCCTGGTTCTCTCTCATCACAGCACCGATCGTATACTCAGCAGTCATGATCCTCTGCCACTGAGCGCGATCAGTACCTCGAGCTCTCCTCAACATTCCCTGAATCCTGGTCTGGCCTCTGCCCAAACCGATAGCCCTAAAGTCCAAATCCCTGAGCTCACTACCGTGTAACCTCTCAAATGCATCTAATCTGGCTCTCAGGCCAATCATCACACGTCTGTCTGAATACATCTCCTCAAACAACACACAGGCAGCCCTGTCAACTGTCCAAATCCTCCTCTCAACACTCTGAATGCGGTCAGGCTGCTCTAACCTCTCGATCTGATCTGAGTGCACATCGAGCAAGCTGACATGGTTCGCCATCTGAATCCATACCTGCTCCATGACAGTGGGCTCCTCGAGCTCGGCTGGTGAGGTTGGTAGAAGCGGAGAAGCCACTGGTGATGGAAGCGGATAAGGTATCGGATATGGAGGTGGCACAAACGAAGGAGATGATGGAGTGTACTCCGGACTAGCTGCACGCACACCCGTGCTGGTATCACAAGTAATAACAATCCACTGGGTATCACTCAAATCCTGTATTTGGGCAGCCCTAGAGCTCTGCCCTACCTCAAATACCCCTTGTACATCCTCCATGATCCCCTTGCCATCCCGTGGCACCATCACCTAATCTAGATCTATCGGTACCCCTCTGTCCCTGTCAACACACGTACAAACAGGAGCGTGCTCGACGGGTGCTATCACTGCTGGTGTGGGCTCTACCTGAACCTGCTCTGGATCCTTCACTGGATCCTCATCCTCATCAGAGTAAGACTGAATAGACCTCCGCAATATCTGACGGGGAGGGGAATGGATCTGGAGATGACATAGGTGACTGAGATGATTGTGAAGTAGAGGTACCCGGGTAACCATAACGGGTCCTCATGGGTGGTGAGGATAGCACAAATGATAGCTGGATGCGACGTTCACGGACTCTCCTATAAGAAGCCCGACGTCTGGTGGGTGGGGTAGTCTGAGTATGCTGGGTGAGGGTGTAAAGCTAAGCTAGAGATGAACGGTGAGCTGTGTCATAGCGGGGTAGGTATGGTGAGGTAGATGCTGGAGTGGTGTGTGTAAGCTGAGCAGGAATGTGTGGCTGAGCAGCTGCTCTGACAACCTCCATCAACGGGTCATCCGGAAATTGAACTGGTCATCGCAATGGGGAAGTGTGTCCAACAGCAAGTACCTCATTATGTGCATCGGAAGGGAGAGACATGGTCTGTGACAAATATGGTGTGGCATGTGTAAGTATATAGAAAATACTTATATCATATATGTTAAGTAAAATACTCAAACAGCATAGTATAACACTTAATCATATAATGCGAAATAGCGATCAAATCATGGCAAGCTAGGCAGGCATGCATCTGGCTGTCATAAGGAAACGTTTTTCATAAACTGGTTATAGTTTAGGGTTTTTATAAACCTAGTTCTCTATAACCTAGGCTCTGAATACCAATCTGTAACACCCCAAAATCAGGATTTGCGGAAGCATACATATTTGGGTGCTACTAAATCGATAATCATAACACAAAGATATAGAGAACGGATTAAAAATCCGTTTTAAAATAGTTTACATTTCCAAAGTTAATTGTCATACATCAAGTTCAATTCAATTAAAACAAGGCCCATTTAACAAATCTGTCCCAAATTCAGAGTTCAACACATAAGCAAAAACATTTCTAGATAACTTATGATCACTGCCATGCCCTGCCTTCAATGAATACAATCTCAAACACATGAGAAAAACATGCTAAAAGTCAGCAAATGCTGGCGTGTTCATAGGTTTAAAGTAAATAATCACATATGGACCATAGCAAATAATTCAGCAATCACACTCATTCGGTATGCTAACACTAAGCTCATCCAACCGAAACTAGACAAGCGATATGCCTAACCGGCATAGTAAACAAGGGTGCCCGCGAGTGTTAATCCCCAGACATTTGGCAAAATCCGACATGGTATACGTTCGCGTTGACCTACCGGGCCAACCGAACGGGGGAGTCACCCACAATAGATCTATTTATATCATACGCGCTTCCCAGCAGGAATTGACGGTTGATGATAGTGGGCGCAATGGGATTCAAACGTACTTAAGTTATTCGCATACAAGTGTGTATAAAAACAAAGTTCAATTTGGTCCATGAAAACAGTTTTGCATGTTTTTCACCCCAAGGTTTATAAAAACAATACGTATAAAAATGGGGCTATAAACTCACCTTAATAACAACAGCAATCTGCTAGTCAACAACAACAAAGTGCAACCGCTCTGACACGCGACCTAGAACAGTATGGTAAGTCTTAGCGAAATATTCATGTTTTAAATGTTTTAACTCAATTGAAAGGTTTAAGTGTGTCAAGTGCTTGTGTATTTCTTGCTTGCTCTGTGGTAAAGTACAATTCAAAATAGTTCATCGTTTAAGACTCTTTGGTGATGGCTCATGGTGAAAGTGTACGGTGAAAATACGTGCGACGGAACTTCCGTGCTCAGTGCTTGTCATCGTAAAATGCGTAAGTAATATATATATATATATATATATATATATATATATATATATATATATATATATATATATATATATATATATATTATATATATATATATAAATATATATAATAATTAATATGATAATGGTGATAGTGGGGTATTATTATATTATAAATATTATAATTATTTATAATATAATAATAATTATAAAAGAATTTATAATAAGTATTTAATTTTGAGAAATCAAATAAATGTAAGTGTATAAACATCTAAAATTGGTTTATGAGTCTTATAAAGTCTAAAAATATTAATTTAGAAGAATTAATATTTTTAATAATAAAAATAATCCGTTTCGTTTTTTAGTCGGTTTTCATCCGAAAATATTGTAAGTGTCGAAATTTTAGAAAAATCTGGCATGACCCATTCATTTATTCAAAGTTTTACATTTTTCCCAAGTGTTGCAATTTCCTCAAATAATCCCTTACGTTAACTATATTTGCAAGACTAGTCCAAAATGTATATTTATCATTATAACTATATTTATCGTTACGTTTACTTCTTAATTATGGTTTTCGATACAAAAGTCAACGTATAGTCATAATACTTTCAAAAGTCAACAAAAAGTCAACAACTACGACTTTGGGCCGAAAAGCCCATTTATTTGTCTTATTTGACTTAAGGTGTCAAAACGAGTCCAAAACGGTTTTAATCGATATATAACGTTTTAATAAGTCAAAATATTTATAAAAGGTTGAAAAGTGTTCGAAAACTCATTTTAGTCATCCGAAATATTTATTGGGCCGAAAAGTTCATAATGGGTCCAATAGTCCAAGTGTAGCCCAAAAGTCATTTAACCTTTTTAAGTTACGATATATGTATCATTAAGTTTCTAAAAATCAATTTAGCACATCAAATAAGCCGTTTGGTAAAAATCAAACTACATGGGCTCGGCCCATTTTGTGTCGAGATCATCTTAAGCCCAAAAATAGTTTTAAACCTTTAAGCCCTTTTAGTCCGAATAGTTTTCGTAACGATTTTTAAATAAGTCAAATAAGCACTTATAATTAAGCCATTAAGTCAAATAGTCAACCAAGGCCAAAACATATTGGGCTCAACCCCAAACTTGACCCAAAACAAGTCAAACACAAAAAGCTATAGCTTATTCAATAAGCTACCCAAAATAATCTATTAAGCACTAATTTCACAATTTCACCACTTGAGCCAAAATTTTATGTTTTTCAAAACCCCAATAATTATTTATTTTAAAAGTAAGCCGATTTGTATATAAGCTCAAATTAGCACTTATATCACTTAAACTCGCGTAATTAGTTCAAAACTCATTTGTATCATCAAACTAGTACCACAAGTAACAAGATTTACCACACAAACAAGAAATAACATAACTTGTATAAAAACTACTAAAAAGTCGAGCAACCATAATCTATATATCAAACCCTAGCTTTTTCATTTTAGCAAAACATACACAATAAGCAATTGGTAACACTTTTAAACATCACAAGAACATGAAATGGACAAGATTGAACAAGTTTTGTAGATTCTTACAAAGTTTTGAAAAAAGTCGAGAGGTAGGAGACCCAAGAACACTCCAAATTGCACCAAATTTACCCATAATACGTTCCGATTAACCCAAAACACTTGAAAGTACACCCCGATTAGTTCAAACTTCACTTGATTTTTGTAGATCTTGAATTTTTATGTTGGGTCGAGAGTTTTAGAGGAGAGAAATAATTTTGGTAAGTTAGATGAGATAAAATGAGTGTGTGTAGTATTATGTGTATACTTAGGGTATAAAAATAAGTATACATGTGTCATCCTCCACTAAGTAGGATATTAGTATAAAAATCTTTGTCTCCTTGTGGAGAGATGGGCGGCAAACCGAGCTAGGCTATGGGGGGCGAAAAGATTTTTGCTCCTCGTTGGTGTATCGTGTGTCGGTTTAAGCTTAAATGTTACTGTAAAGTCCCGGTTTGACATTTTTGGACACGTACATGCAAAATAGAGTTTTTATTGACGTTTCCGTCAGAATAATAATAAAATATTATTATTTGCTCAAAAATGCATTTATTTGACTGCTACCATATATACTGTGTTGTCGGTTCGCGTGTGGGGTTGCTTCTCAGTAAATACGAGAAAGCTTCTCAGTTAATTACGAAACTTGTCAGTAACTATCAGAAATAGAATAATTTACGCTTACTGACAAAAATAAACTTTTTCAGCAGTGACTGAAAACTACAGTATGCTGGACAGCTCCCAAAAATGTTCAGAAATGCTCAGAAACATGCAATTATGCATAGAAATGCTCGGCTTAACAATAATAAATAAATATTTATTATTATCAATATATTAAAAAGGCAGAATAATAATATAATAATGATGCTACAGTGAAAAACAGTGTTGCTGCAGTACAACACAGTAAAATGAACAGTGTTTTTGCAGTTTAGCCCCTAAGGTGAAAATGTCTTTGCAAGGTAGGTCCTTCGGGGACTAACGATGTAACGCGGCAAGAACTTTAGGAATTTTTACGTAAAACAAAAATAATTTTTAGAAAAATTAATTTTTTCTTTCGAATTTATTTTTTTTATAAATTTCGAAATTGATAATCTGTAAAATTACCAAATTGCCCCTGAAATCATAAAACGTAAATAAATCACTTATTAAATTCTGAAACGATTCCAAACTTCTGAAAACGAACTATATATTAAACAAATAAATTTCTGGGACAACATAAGATTATTTCTGAATGTACAAAAATTATTAAATTCACATATGCATTTAAGTGTAATCCGAAAATTAATTAATTTAATTTAATTATATTTATTAAATCATTTTAATTAAGATAAACACTAAAATAAATAAGGAAAAGATACAAAAATACAAATTCTAATTTGTGTATAATTATAACTCTGAAAATCTGGAATTTATTCTCCACATAGGTCGGTTTATAAAATATAAAAACAAAACAAATTCTTTTATTCTATCCCTAACAAATACCGATAACCTAAATCACCCAAAACAATTCGATAAAACTTTTCCCACGACTCCTGGATCTGATCGAAGAATTTTCTGGTGTTCTTTGAGTTATTAAGGAGTTAAGAAAAATAAGAACAAGAATTTAGAGGCCTTCGTTTGTGCTTGGTATTTGTTTTCATTCGAATTTATCATACAAGAGGTAATGATTTTTCATGCTTAATTCTTACGTTTTAAAAATTATCCAGCATTTTTCTAGTGATCTATGGGTCGAAAATAACTTAAGAAAAATAAGAAACACGAATCATGCATGGTTGTTAAGGCATACAAAAATAAAAGGGATAAAACATACGTAATTTGTAAATATATGTGATACGAATTTCTGGGTGTTATGATTATTTTATTTGGACCTCATATGAAGTATATGATCTGGGAAAAATGATGGAACGAATTATAGAGGCCTAAATATGTCACGGTAATTATTGATATCAAAAACATACGTAAAATCTAAAATATGCGATATGATTTTTCTGGGCTTGTTATATAATTTTTACGAGTTCCTTATGCATCATATAACCTAGGAAAAATATTGGTTCGAATTTTGGAAGCTTAAATAAAGTGTGGTTAAATTTTGTACAAACCGGATTTTGGGAAAAATAAAGAAACAAATAAAACCTAATCGAGATAATTAGGGTTAGGGTTTGTGGGGACAGGATCTGGTCATGAAATGTGTTTTAAGGTTTTAATGATGATGGTTCAATGATTGGATTTGATTAGGGTTTGGAATTGTGTTTAAAAAGTGTATTCGATTGGTTTTTTTTAAGTATAAGGACCTGTTTTGCCAACTTTGAAACTTTTGGGATATTTTTATAATGTTATATACATCTGTAGGAATGTGGGAAAAATATAACTTGAGGGTCCTAAGTGTAAATATTGCAAGATAATGAATTAATTGTATTTATAAGGTACGAATGGAAATTAAATAAAATAGAGGGACTAAAAGTGTAAATTCTGAAATCTTGAAGTTATTCTGAGTAAATACTGATATTAAAAGTGTAATGTGTAATTTTGAGGATTTATGGGCTTAATATGTAATTGTTATGAAATTATGATTTAATATATAAGTTTTGTAAACTTAAAGGACCAATTATGTAAATTCTGAATTCTGAGGGATCTGATTTGCAATATACTTAATTCTGATGTTACATTCTGTAATAATGTAAAATAAGGTGCTTGTTTGGTAGATATGAATATTGTAGGGTTTAATTTGTAAATTATGTAAATCTAGGGTTGTTTTGTAAATATGGTAACTAGAGGGGTATAATCTGTAAATTGTGAAACTAAAAGGATTAAGATGTCATTCTGAATAAAATAAGTATTTAAGTCAGTAGTTAAAGTATTTTCATTGTGATACCTTTGAATTTAGAATAATTACAGTTTAAACCCTGAACTATGAAAATCTGTCAAAATTAACCCTAAAGTTTTGTAACTTGATAAAAGATACCTTAATACCATAATATTCTGTAATTAAGGACTTAACTAAACCTGTAATATCAATATCTGGTTAAATATGGAAATCTGTTAATTCTGGAAACCTGCTAAAAATAGAAAGTTACTTAAAATGGAAAGGTAGACTAAAAGTAATAATCCGAGTTAGAATATTTTGTAATTCCGTCTTCTACTCCTTTAGGTGTGAAGAAGGAGAAGCACTGATCTCTGTTCCGTGTTTGCTTATTTATTTGTTTGCACTGCTCATAAGGTACAGATATTCTGCCATTTTTCAGTAAGGGTTTTTCATTCCCTTTTCTTTCAGTTTTTCACTTTCCTTATTAGGATTCCCTATACCATTGCTATGTTCCCTTCTGTTTGTGAACTGTTCATGTGATCTCTTTGTTTTGTGAACCTTCGATGATCTCTTTCATGTTCTGATCTGTTTTACTTCTGAGTTGATGTCCTTATTATAATCCTCTTTGCTTTGAACCTTTTTCATGATTCCCTGTTGTTACGACCCCTGATATAAAAATCTGTTATGCGAAAATCTTTTAATTATGACCTGGAAATGTTTTGAGAAAAATCAGTTATTTTAAAAGAATGATTGTGAATGGTGATACGATACTATTTTATATGACAGTTGTTAACTTTTGTGAAAACTAGTTTTAAAGTATGTTTTTATGAAAA
Organism: Artemisia tridentata subsp. tridentata; assembly: GCA_021014915.2. Taxonomy (NCBI): domain Eukaryota; kingdom Viridiplantae; phylum Streptophyta; class Magnoliopsida; order Asterales; family Asteraceae; genus Artemisia; species Artemisia tridentata. The sequence goes on along the minus strand of CP139501.1, from coordinate 148,149,636 downwards.
ACCGTTTTGAAAGATTATTTTATGAAAACTATTCTGAAAGATCATTTTATTGAAAACCGTTATTAAAGGAATGCTTTCAATGAACTTTTGACAGGAATTTCTAAAATGAACTTTTGCAATGAACTCTTAATTATGAACCTTTGATATAATCTTCTGAACCATTTGATATAATCCTTTTAATCTGAACTTAAACTTTGATATAAAACTTAATCTGATAAACTTTGATTTGAACCTTTGACATTTATTTCTAAACTGTTTGACATGAACCTTTTTGCCATGTACCCTTAAGATATGACTTTTGATTATTTTGATAGTACATCTGACCTTTGACCTACAGTCTGATGTCCGAGCCAATCACTAGGCATGAGGGTTTCATGTCCATGTCATTGACGCACCTTTGACATGACTCTAGGGCAGGAGAGTGATGACCTGTTCCGTCCCTTATTTATTATCTGCTATGGCCATTATGATTATAATTATTGATTTGTCTGCGGGGGCGTATGGGTGCATCCTAGATTTGATCTGTTCTCTTTTTATGTTATATGTTTACTGTTATTATATTTGGTGACTGATGGTGTGTGCGATACACGTCTTTCACATTGTCTGAGAGCTGATCACTCTACACAGGTTTGTTTTATTATATTGGTATGCTATGGTATAATCTGTTATCTGGGCTCGTGGCAGATTTCTGTTTTTCCCTTATTCTATAACTTTATTGTTTCCTTTTCCTTATTTCTTTTCTTTTGTCCTTACTCCGTTCCTTATTCCTTTCGCTTTGATTTGTATCGGTATGATCTGTATTTTTGATTTTATTTGTACTACTCTCTATTACTGCTTTTGTTATCGTTATATATGTTCACTGAGCTCTCGTAGCTCAGCCGCATTTCTTTTCCTGCGGCAGGTTTTAGTAGGAAGCTGGGAATGAGTGGAGAGTATACCTTTGGACTTAGAAGATTGGATAGCTATTCTGGATTAGAGTTGACTAGAAGATATCATAATTTAGAAGTAGTTGTTTTTGGAAGTTCTCAATTGTAACCTTGTAGATTCAGTATTTCATTTGTAATCCTTTGAGATTTTTGTATTACTGAAGATGTATGCTTTGTTTTGATCTGATGTGAATCCATTATTGTGATATCTTTACCCTTGTCGGGTTGGGGTGTTACAATTTATGGTATCAGAGAGACAGGCTGCGACTCGTAATACATTTACCCTTGACCTGTGAATTCTGGACCACTAAGTTTCCACTGTAGGCGCTCGTAGGACAACCTTTGAGAATTTGTTTTAGGATTTCCCTATAGGAACTTAAGTTCTGACCAGTGAGGAATGGTTAGACTAAGGCATTTGCTCAAGTATCTTTGCTTCCGCATCACTCTGATTAGTGTCTTGCTTTTGGTTAAAGATTATTGAAATCACATTTGGAAAAATTTAGAGCTTATGCCTTGCACCACCTAAGAATTTGAAACCTAAATAAAACCTGAAGCATTGAAATTGCATAGTAATTGTTTGACACTATTTGATCCTTGCCTTCAGATTCCGACTCCAACCTCAGAACCTTTTATTAATCATTCTGATGCCTCTTCAGGCATTCTGAGAATCCTTATGGCGACGATATACTTAGTACATGCTGTTCTATGAATCTTTTGACACTATTTGATTTCGTCTTAACCATCCCTGTTCCCATGAGAAGTTTTGTGGTGTTTAACCACGAGTGTAAAATATTTTCCTTCTCATTCTGAACGATAAGATTCTTCCTTGTTGATCCGTCTTTCTTTGATAGTAACCTTGATTTTATTCTTATAAGGATTAATGGACTGATCGTTTAATACTGACGACTATCCTCCTATGTCTCACCTTTGGCATTTGAAACAATTTTTGGAACCCTTGCCATGATTACTGATTGTTAAACTTTTGCTGCCACTACCTGATTTTGACCTTCACTTCCGATCTGTTTGATAAACAGTTTGATATTTTCTCCGATCATTTCGAAGGTCATTTAACCCTAATGTGTTTGACCCATTCTCTAAATTCATTAACCATACTGGATATAAATGTATCACCTGATACTATTCTGTCTTGCAAATCTATTACTACTCCTATTAGAACTCTGGTGATTATTAACCTCGGATATAGAAGTTTATTCCCTCCCTTGAATGATGAATCTTATTTGCCAATCAGTTTTCCTTTGGAAGGATTTGATGCAAATACCATCTCTGTATGGAATTGTTAACTGAGCATGATGATGCTGATAACTGATATTTCATACGCCTCATTTTGACAGTATACGATGTTCGTATTGCCGATAATTCGCAACCTACCATCACTTGTGCTAGATAGCTAAATAAGATCCCAACACCTTGAATTGTTCACCTATATATCTCCACACTATACTGAACCATGTACTTGACTCTGACATATGAACTATCCGTCCGGTTTAGTGACCATATTCGTTCTGCGGATCTGTTTACTATTGATATACTTGATTTTGGAGATCTTTTGGTTATTGATTGGCTGGCTCTTTGTAAAAGCTACCATAAGACTACCGTATTTGAAATGTGATCCTTAACAATCTGCTCCCCCTACTTTTGTTATGAAAACCTTAAACCGCTCAAATCTGATAAGATTAATGTTGCTATGGAAACACTTACCCCGTTCTCATTTGATTTTCATTTTCCCTGACACCTAACAGTATCTACCCCTAGAAAGCGTTGGCATTGAAAGTTTTGTTGTACAAATTTTCCGGTGCTTTCTGATGAAACTCTTGGGTTTTCCTTCCTGTTTGAGAAGTAGAATTGACTCTGAACCGATCTCAGTTGACGAACCATGATGCTATAGAAGTTGAAAGATTGAAGAAGCTGATGAGATATGTTTTTGTCCCCTTCAGTGTTTCCTTTAAATACCCCTATTAATTTATGAGGATGAAAGAGAAAATTTTGCGTCAGCATATCAACTATCGTAAACCTAACCATAATGTTAACCGTAATCACTTTTCATTTCTGCGTATCAATGATTGAATTGTTCTACCTTGAAACTCTGTATCAGAAGGCCTCATTTAATGTTTGGAGGACTGAAGAAGCAACCACAAGAACTCCTAAGATAGAAGATGACTAACTGAGAGCAACTTCAGTAAAGTATTTCAGTTTTATTCGTAAAGATTGGTGATGTGAATTAGATATGAAGTTTTCCCTGAAACGATTCATGAAAACTGTTTTCGTACTCATTGTGACCATCATGAGTTTTAAATAATGCCAATTGTATTGGCTAATACGAATCATGTTTTCACAATTATTTGGACAATTGTCATAGTATGACAGCATGTTTTTGCTCTGAGACGAACGAGGAACATGTAGACCATCTTTGTATTAAATGGAATGACCTTTGTTCTGGAAGAGTAGATTTGATTGGCGTACAGAGATTGTAGCAGACACCACTACCAGGCATCCGGTGACGACAGCAGTCTGAGTTGGCGAATTCCGAACTGTGCTAGTAGACCTGTCCAAGACTCGCAGTCTTGCTTCTCTATTCATTTTAGTTGTACTAAGATGAATTCAGAGCAGAAGCAGACTTGAGAATGGAAATCAAGATCATGATTTTGAATGGAAGAAAATTCTGAAGTGAACGTTTGTGTTTGGAAGAATTAATTATGTGATGGATGAAGCTATGGATGAAGTAATTCAGTTCCTCTTGACCTATTTAAATTTTGTTACCTGATGATAAAATCCTTTGAATGATTTAGGTACTCTATAGTAATTCCGCTCTGTGTTCATTCTGCGTATGTTGGACAATGGTTTTGTTATGTGAAATTTGACAAATGATGGATGATCTGATGTACCAAATTCTGATAGAAATTCTGGGTTTTTCGTTAACTCTTTCGAGTGATTCGTTCTCCTCTTAGTTAGGGTATTTGATTTTGATGACCTCTAAGACCGTAGGAAGACTAGGTGGATTAGGATAAGTTTGTTCTGTTCACGACTTGAGATAAAGTATGACCATCATGAGGGCATATTTATATGATGCCAGTATTATGACGTCTGGCCAACGTGATAATACTTACATCATATAACGTGCACTTGTTGTGGGCATCAGATATTTTGAGAAGTGCCTTAGAGCTTTAGAAATTCCGATAACTGTTTGAGATCATCTGCGTTAGTGAGACTTTAAGTTCATTCTACCTTTACGCGTAATCTGCTTTCGCAGTTATACGAATTGATACATCTGGATTCTAGTCACGCATTCTGCTGACCTCTGGACTCCCGATAAAAATCTTAGGTTCTGTTATAGAACTTCTACCAATTGATGTTATCGATAATTTATTCTTGTGCGTTCTAATCTGACTTGTCAAATCAAATCCTGTGGACGGCATATCCGTCAAAATCCTGTGTAATTCTTACATCTCTTCCGAGAGAATCCGATTATTATCTATTAGGTCTGGTATGTCTTTGTTTAGTACTGTTTTCTTTCTGCTTTCTGCAAATTTCAAGGACGAAATTTTTTTGTTAGTGGGGAAGAAGTTGTAATACCTGAAATTCAGATAATCTGTAAAATTACCAAATTGCCCCTGAAATCATAAAACGTAAATAAATCACTTATTAAATTTTGAAACGATTCCAAACTTCTGAAAACGAACTATATATGAAACAAATAAATTTCTGGGACAACATAAGATTATTTCTGAATGTACAAAAATTATTAAATTCACATATGCATTTAAGTGTAATCCGAAAATTAATTAATTTAATTTAATTATATTTATTAAATCATTTTAATTAAGATAAACACTAAAATAAATAAGGAAAAGATACAAAAATACAAATTCTAATTTGTGTAAAATTATAACTCTGAAAATCTGGAATTTATTCTCCACATAGGTCGGTTTATAAAATATAAAAACAAAACAAATTCTTTTATTCTATCCCTAACAAATACCGATAACCTAAATCACCCAAAACAATTCGACAAAACTTTTCCCACGACTCCTGGATCTGATCTAAGAATTTTCTGGTGTTCTTTGAGTTATTAAGGAGTTAAGAAAAATAAGAACAAGAATTTAGAGGCCTTCGTTTGTGCTTGGTATTTGTGTTCATTCGAATTTATCATACAAGAGGTAATGATTTTTCATGCTTAATTCTTACGTTCTAAAAATTATCCAGCATTTTTCTAGTGATCTATGGGTTGAATATAACTTAATAAAAATAAGAAAAACGAATCATGCATGGTTGTTAAGGCATACAAAAATAAAAGGGATAAAACACACGTAATTTGTAAATATATGTGATACAAATTTCTGGGTGTTATGATTATTTTATTTGGACCTCATATGAAGTATATGATCTGGGAAAAATGATGGAACGAATTATAGAGACCTAAATATGTCGCGGTAATTATTGATATAAAAAACATACATAAAATCTAAAATATGCAATACAATTTTTATGGGCTTGTTATATAATTTTTACGAGTTCCTTATGCATCATATAACCTGGGAAAAATATTGGTTCGAATTTTGGAAGCTTAAATAAAGTGTGGTTAAATTTTGTACAAACCGGATTTTGGGAAAAATAAAGAAACAAATAAAACCTAATCGAGATAATTAGGGTTAGGGTTTGTGGGGACAGGATCTGGTCATGAAATGTGTTTTAAGGTTTTAATGATGATGGTTCAATGATTGGATTTGATTAGGGTTTGGAATTGTGTTTAAAAAGTGTATTCGATTGGTTTTTTTAAAGTATAAGGACCTGTTTTGCCAACTTTGAAACTTCTGGGATATTTTTATAATGTTATATACATCTGTAGGAATGTGGGAAAAATATAACTTGAGGGTCCTAAGTGTAAATATTGCAAGAAAATGAATTAATTGTATTTATAAGGTACGAATGGAAATTAAATAAAATAGAGGGACTAAAAGTGTAAATTCTGAAATCTTGAAGTTATTCTGAGTAAATACTGATATTAAAAGTGTAATGTGTAATTTTGAGGATTTATGGGCTTAATATGTAATTGTTATGAAATTATGATTTAATATATAAGTTTTGTAAACTTAAAGGACCAATTATGTAAATTCTGAATTCTGAGGGATCTGATTTGCAATATACTTAATTCTGATGTTACATTCTGTAATAATGTAAAATAAGATGCTTGTTTGGTAGATATGAATATTGTAGGGTTTAATTTGTAAATTATTTAAATCTAGGGTTGTTTTGTAAATATGGTAACTAGAGGGGGTATAATCTGTAAATTGTGAAACTAAAAGGATTAAGATGTCATTCTGAATAAAATAAGTATTTAAGTCAGTAGTTAAAGTATTTTCATTGTGATACCTTTGAATTTAGAATAATTACAGTTTAAACCCTGAACTATGAAAATCTGTCAAAATTAACCCTAAAGTTTTGTAACTTGATAAAAGATACCTTAATACCATAATATTCTGTAATTAAGGACTTAACTAAACCTGTAATATCAATATCTGGTTAAATATGGAAATCTGTTAATTCTGGAAACCTGCTAAAAATAGAAAGTTACTTAAAATGGAAAGGTAGACTAAAAGTAATAATCCGAGTTAGAATATTTTGTAATTCCGTCTTCTACTCCTTTAGGTGTGAAGAAGGAGAAGCACTGATCTCTGTTCCGTGTTTGCTTATTTATTTGTTTGCACTGCTCATAAGGTACAGATATTCTGCCATTTTTCAGTAAGGGTTTTTCATTCCCTTTTCTTTCAGTTTTTCACTTTCCTTATTAGGATTCCCTATACCATTGCTATGTTCCCTTCTGTTTGTGAACTGTTCATGTGATCTCTTTGTTTTGTGAACCTTCGATGATCTCTTTCATGTTCTGATCTGTTTTACTTCTGAGTTGATGTCCTTATTATAATCCTCTTTGCTTTGAACCTTTTTCATGATTCCCTGTTGTTACGACCCCTGATATAAAAATCTGTTATGCGAAAATCTTTTAATTATGACCTGGAAATGTTTTGAGAAAAATCAGTTATTTTAAAAGAATGATTGTGAATGGTGATACGATACTATTTTATATGACAGTTGTTAACTTTTGTGAAAACTAGTTTTAAAGTATGTTTTTATGAAAAACCGTTTTGAAAGATTATTTTATGAAAACTATTCTGAAAGATCATTTTATTGAAAACCGTTATTAAAGGAATGCTTTCAATGAACTTTTGACAGGAATTTCTAAAATGAACTTTTGCAATGAACTCTTAATTATGAACCTTTGATATAATCTTCTGAACCATTTGATATAATCCTTTTAATCTGAACTTAAACTTTGATATAAAACTTAATCTGATAAACTTTGATTTGAACCTTTGACATTTATTTCTAAACTGTTTGACATGAACCTTTTTGCCATGTACCCTTAAGATATGACTTTTGATTATTTTGATAGTACATCTGACCTTTGACCTACAGTCTGATGTCCGAGCCAATCACTAGGCATGAGGGTTTCATGTCCATGTCATTGACGCACCTTTGACATGACTCTAGGGCAGGAGAGTGATGACCTGTTCCGTCCCTTATTTATTATCTGCTATGGCCATTATGATTATAATTATTGATTTGTCTGCGGGGGCGTATGGGTGCATCTAGATTTGATCTGTTCTCTTTTTATGTTATATGTTTACTGTTATTATATTTGGTGACTGATGGTGTGTGCGATACACGTCTTTCACATTGTCTGAGAGCTGATCACTCTACACAGGTTTGTTTTATTATATTGGTATGCTATGGTATAATCTGTTATCTGGGCTTGTGGCAGATTTCTGTTTTTCCATTATTCTATAACTTTATTGTTTCCTTTTCCTTATTTCTTTTCTTTTGTCCTTACTCCGTTCCTTATTCCTTTCGCTTTGATTTGTATCGGTATGATCTGTATTCTTGATTTTATTTGTACTACTCTCTATTACTGCTTTTGTTATCGTTATATATGTTCACTGAGCTCTCGTAGCTCAGCCGCATTTCTTTTCCTGCGGCAGGTTTTAGTAGGAAGCTGGGAATGAGTGGAGAGTATACCTTTGGACTTAGAAGATTGGATAGCTATTCTGGATTAGAGTTGACTAGAAGATATCATAATTTAGAAGTAGTTGTTTTTGGAAGTTCTCAATTGTAACCTTGTAGATTCAGTATTTCATTTGTAATCCTTTGAGATTTTTGTATTACTGAAGATGTATGCTTTGTTTTGATCTGATGTGAATCCATTATTGTGATATCTTTACCCTTGTCGGGTTGGGGTGTTACACCGTCATTTGGTTCGACGGGTCGTTTAGCATATTATTAATCCATGGTCAGTTGGAATTCATTTTGAAGTATGAAAAAAATGAGAGAAGTAAAGAATAGTATGTTATATAATATATTGGAAGTGTGTGTGAAGTATGAAATAATAAGGGGTCTTTATAGGATTTTTAAAGGGTATATTTTTTTTTATTAATTTTTTTTTTTTTTTTTTTTTTTTTTTTTTTTTTTTTTTTTTTTTTTTGTGTTTAATGGGTTCCAAACGGTCATATACCCGTTGCCAAACGTTCCTTTCTTCTTCCTAACGTTCGGAATTAAGAAAAAATAAATAAATAAATAAATAAAATACATAGTGTGGGCTGCCCACTATGGAGCGAGCAGCCATGGCGCCACCCACGGTACCGTGTGCAGTCGGTTGTTTTTGGCTGGTGACCATGGCGCCACTTAGCAGCCATCGATACCTCCCACCCTAAGCATTGTAATATGAGTGGGCATACTATTGATAGATGTTTTGAGTTGGTGGGTTATCCACCTGGTTTTGTTAAAAAATGAAATATGAGTCAAACCAATGCTAACAATGTGACTGAAAATAAGACTGACACTAGTAAGAGTACCACTCATACTCTTACTAGTGATCAGCATCAGAGGTTAATTTCTTTACTTAGTGGTACATGTGATGCTAGCAAGACTCATGCTAGTGTTGCAGTGTAAAACCCTAAATTCTGAATTCACAATTTTACGTCTAATTTGAAATTTTACCTAAGTTATATAATAGCTAATAACAAACCTAAACTATATGATATATGATATTAATACATTAACCTAAGATATTTAACTTCATAAATTTGTTAAAAATCACACCCTAATCCGAGTCCAAAAAAATCCGGCCACCCCACCCCAATGTCACGTTTTATTTTATTTTTATTTTTAAAAACACAAGAGATAAGAACAAGAATTAAAGTGTATATTCCTATATAATTTGAAGATCTCATTTGTCCACCTCTTAGCCCATCTTCACGACATCCTCTCTTAATTTTGATACGGTCTTTAATAGTTTCCATAATCCTCTCAACAACCACGCTTTTGTCTATCACAAAATATACGGCCTCCCTTCTCTTTCTTTTTCATTCGACACAAACTAAAGAAAAAACACAAGGTTCCTGGTTCTTTTCGTCTCAATACCAAGGTTGAAGACTTGTTTGCTGTGTTTTTCATTCGTGGTGTGCAAGGGTGTGTTGCTGTGGGTATATCGACTTAGGGTTGTTCTTGTTCTCTTTTTTTCTGTCTCGTTCCAGCCAAGAGGTATCATCGCCCTTCTTGTTCCTTAATCCATTCGACACATAAACATATGTATATAATCAGAATATTAACAACATTAAAACCTATTCAGTGGCATGCTTTCTATTCGTGTAGGTCCTTTGTTTTGTTGCTGTTGCGTTGCTCTTTTACACTTGAATAACGTCACATGAAATCACGATAATAACATGCCTAAAACTTGTACTAATCGACCATGGTTTTCTGTTTTGGGTAACCTACATATGTATGACATTAATCTGGTATGTGAACCCTAATTAGACCATTTAATGAACATTTAATGGACCTTGCAAAATCTGGAAACCCTAACACATTAATTAACGAGAGAACTAGGGCTTGTTTTTATGATTTTATGTGATTGTACGTGTGTCGTTATTGTTGTGTTTGTGTGTATGGGTTTGGTGTAGACATGTAGGCTGTAAACATGTGTAATATTGACTAAGTTAAACCTATGAAACATATGTTACAATCAGACCTAAAAGGGAATTAGACATAGGGCTTGGTTTGGTCTCATTATAACACATATATGTCTCGTTATGTGTCTATGTCGGATGTGTGGCTGAATATGTGGTTGAGTGTGTGTTAATTGATGTCTTAAAAACATGTTGTAACCTGAATTATATAGCTTAGAGTCATGGTTGTGGTTTAGTTAAACTTTGGTTTCAATTGAGGTTGTTTTTGTCACGTTAAAGGGTTAGGTGTTAGGGTTGTTTTGGGTGTTACATGCCGTCCAGAAATTAGGTCTAATTGCATGAGGTGAAACTTTATGATACTCACATGTTTTTGCATAATTTTTTAGTCTAAAACTTAGTTTAGGATGCGGGCTATCTGAATATCAAGTTTTGTGGTCATTGGTGGCCGGGAAGATGGTCTTTTGATTTTTACAAGGTTAAGTGTCAAAACTGTATTTTGGATGTCTGAAAATCAGTTAGTGTTTTTGATTTTTAATTTTAAAACCATAAGGAATTAAGAGGTCTCATTTGACAGGAAGAATTTTTAAGATGTATATGACTTACTAGAATTTTTGTGGATTTTTCTGAAGGGTTCAACTGGGTTAATTAAATACAAACTTTCGGGGTATACCTACAGTGCACTTTCTGGACAGGTTTGGGAAAACGATTTTTGAAAGGGTACTTGAACTTAGTAATAAAATATGTAAAAATTAAGGTAGGTTCTTAACTCAGTTGGGAATCACAGATAAAATTGGTGGAACCTCAGAAGACCGTTTGATGTGTTATAAAATTTATAAATTAAGGGACCAGAACATGTTAAAACCTGAAATGTAACATAAGTTAGGGTTTTGGTTAATTCTAACACCATTAAATATGCTTAGACCCTAATTACTTTAGAACATTAAAATGGATACTTTTAAGTGTGTGTTAACCTAATTTCATTATCGAAACCCTAATCACATTAATGAATGGTAATAAGTAATTAAGAATCCGTTATGACATTAAATGAGCTAATAAGTATATTATGAACCCTAATTCTTGTAGATTCGTTGAAGAAGGCGTGACGTTGTTTCTTTTGTTCACTTTCCCGTTTGCTTCCATTTCATTTGCTAAGGTACAAATATTCCGTCATTTTTCAGTAAGGGCATCCATTGATATGATTATCCGTTATTACCTAGATATCCGTTTCGTTATTCGTTCTGATATTTGAATTGCTATCTCATTCTGATATTCGTTGGCTATCCGTTTGATATGATTCAGTTCAGTATTTGATATTATATGCTTCAGTTCAGTATTTGATATGATTGATTTGATATGATTATGATTATGATTGCTTTTGTGTTGCCCAACTTCTGTATCTGTATTCCTAGCCATGGAGGTACCATGGCCATGTCATTGAGGTACCAATGGCATGACACTTTCTGTGGAGGTGTGATTGATCCACGGCGTCCCCTTCTGTTCTGTTATGATATTTGTGCACATTGGCCATTATGATATGTGTATATGCCCGTCATGAGCAGGTGTATATATATGATTTGTTTTGCAGGGGGCGTATGGATGCATCCTAGGGAATCTGTATATGTATCTAGTGATTGGTTGGTGTGTGTTCCTACACCCCATCACATTCTGTTACATTTTGAGCTAGCTACTCCATGTACAACTTTGGAAATGACGGTATATGATTTGTGATATGATTATTTGGCCTATTCATGTATCATGCTTAGGCAGTTGGGCAATGCACTCCGATCCTATATTGATTGATATTTGTTATGCACTGATTCAGTATCTGATTCATATCCGTTTTGTAATCTATTTCATCTGACATTTTCTCAGCAAGCTCTTTCCCTTTCTTTGATTTGACATAATGTGATATGTATTCGTTTCGATTACCTTATTATCATTTATTTGTTTATATCTGCCCACTGAGCGTTAATTCAGCCGCATTTCTTTTCACTGCGGCAGGTAATAAGCAGGGATTCTGGGGAAAAAGTGTGAGAGTAGGAGCTTAGAAGACCTACCATAGACTATTCTCATATGATGGATTTATTTCTTTTTAGACTTAGTATTTGGATTTTATTTCCTTTGTAGACATTGTTGAATTTCTGTTATGACTTTTGTTGTCATGTGTTTTCATGACTTTGGATTATTTATTTAAGACTTTCGCTTTGTGTTTATGTTCTGATTTGTCACCATAATGTAGCATTTTAGCCCTTGTCGGGTTGGGGTGTTACATGCAGGTACTGTTATGACCTCAAATTGTGTCATTAGTTTCCTTACTTGTAGATTCTTTAACTTCAATTCTAATATATGTACTTATAGTACTTATATTGGATGGATTATTGATTCAGGAGCTAGTCAACACATCACCTTTTGTACAACTATTCTTTTTGATATAATGAATGTTTCTCACTTAAACCTTACTGTTGCACATCCCAATGGGACTGTTGCAAAAGTTAAACAAATTGGAAGTTATAAATTTGGAAATAACTTGATTCTTAAAGATGTGTTGGTAGTCCCTGGTTATCATGTCAATTTATTGTCTGTTCATAAACTTTCTAAAGATAATAATGTGATTGTCAGTTTTACTGATAAAATGTGCATAATTCAGGATTTAGCTCAAAAATTCCTGATGGGGACTGGTAGTGAGAAAGCAGATATTTACTTTTTGATGAAGGTAAGAGGGTTAGTAATAGCAATATTAAAAGTTGTGTTATGTCAAATTGTATTTGGCATAATAGACTTGGACATCCCTCTGACCATGTTCTAACTGTGCTAAAAGATAAAATAAAAGACCTTAAGACTACTAGTTCTGGACCTTGTGATATATGTCATAAAGCTAAACAAACTAGAGAACCATTCCCATTAAGTGAACATAAAACTAAAAATCTAGGTGAACTTGTTCATCTAGATGTATGGGGACCTTATAAGGTGACCAGTAGGGATGGGTTTAGGTTCTTTCTTACTGTGGTTGATGATTACACCAGAGCTGTTTGGGTGTTTTTAATGAAAAATAAAAGTGAGGTTTATGATCATCTTTTAAGTTTTTATAACTTGATTAAAAATCAGTTTGAAAAAACTATTAAGGTTTTCAAAAGTGATAATGGAACAGAATTTGTAAACAAAAAGTTTGAAAGTTTTTGTTGATCAATGGTATTTTGCATCAAACTACTTGTCCTTATACATCCCAACAGAATGGTGTATCAGAAAGAAAGCATAGGCATCTGTTAAATACAGCGAGAGCCCTCATGTTTCAGGGGGGCTTACCTTTAAACATGTGGACTGAATCTATTCTAACTGCCACTTACTTAATTAACAGGTTACCTACTGCTATGTTATCTGGTAAAAGTCCCTATGAAATGGTGTATAAAGTTGAACAAAATCTCCTAAGTCTAAGATGTTTTGGCTGCTTATGTTTTTCAACTGTTTTAAATGAGTCTGATAAGTTTGGATCTAGGTATGACAAGTGTGTGTTTGTTGGATATGCTTTTGATAAGAAAGGATATAAATTGTTTAATCTTGATCAAAAGAAATTTATTTTTTCTAGGGATGTTAGGTTTTATGAAACTGTATTTTCTTTTAAAAAAAGTTATTTTACTAAAGATTTTGTGTTTGAAGAAAATGATATAAATGTTTTGAACTTTTTTGATCAAGAAAATGATAGCAGTCAGGATAGTCTTAGATCCAATGAACCCTAATCTGTGTAGATTCGTTGAAGAAGGCGTGACGTTGTTTCCTTGTGTTCACTTTCCCGTTTGCTTTCATTTCATTTGCTAAGGTACAGATATTCCATCCTTTTTCAGTAAGGGCATCCATTGATATGATTATCCGTTATTACCTTGATATCCGTTTTGTTATTCGTTCTGATATTTGAATTGCTATCTCATTCTGATATTCGTTGGTTATCCATTTGATATGATTCAGTTTAGTATTTGATATGATATGCTTCAGTTCAGTATTTAATATGATTGATTTGATATAATTATGATTATAATTGCTCTTGTGTTGCCCAACTTCTGTATCTGTATTCCTAGCCATGGAGGTACCATGGCCATGTCATTGAGGCACCAATGGCATGACACTTTCTATGGAGGTGTGATTGATCCACAGCGTCCCCTTCTGTTCTGTTATGATATTTGTGCACATTCGCAATTATGATATGTGTATTATATATATGATTTGTTTTGCAGGGGGCGTATGGATGCATCCTAGGGAATTTGTATCTGTATCTGGTGATTGGTTGGTGTGTGTTCCTACACCCCATCACATTCTGGTACATTGTGAGCTAGCTACTCCATGTACAACTTTGGAATTGACGGTATTTGATTTGTGATATGATCGTGATATGATTATTTGGCCTATTCATGTATCATGCTTAGGCAGCTGGGCAATGCACTCCGATCCTATATTGATTGATATTTGTTATGCACTCTAATTCAGTATCTGATTCATATTCGTTTTGTATTCTGTTTCATCTGACATTTTCTCAGCAGGCTCTTTCTCTTTCTTTGATTTGACATAATGTGATCCGTATTTGTTTCGATTATCTTATTATCAGTTATTTGTTTATATCTGTCCACTGAGCGTTAGCTCAGCCGCATTTCTTTTCTCTGCGGCAGGTAATAAGCAGGAATTCTATGGGAAAAGTGTGAGAGTAGGAGCTTAAAAGACCTACCATAGACTATTCTCATATGATGGATTTATTTCTTTATAGACTTAGTATTTGGATTTTATTTCCTTTGTAGACATTGTTGGATTTCTGTTATGACTTTTGTTGTCATGTGTTTTCATGACTTTGGATTATTTATTTAAGACTTCCGCTTTGTGTTTATGTTCTGATTTGTCACCATAATGTAGCATTTTAGCCCTTGTCTGGTTGAGGTGTTACAATTATGGTATTAGAGCTCTAGGTTTCGCCCTGTAGAGCTTAGGCTATGACCTGTGAGGATTGGGTAGACATTAGGCTTCGCTTTTGATTCGATCTCTTCCTTTCATATTTTGATCCTTACCTTTGAATTATCTTCGCTGATCCGTTTATGATCTTTTATATGGTTAACACTCGTAATGCCGAAGATTTCAGTTCCGACCCTGCGTTTGTTGCAGCAGTCTAGCGGGCCGTTGTGTGACAAACGGTAATTTTCCCACTAATATTTAAATAATAAATGTTAATTTATTATTACTTAACTGTTAAATTAAGAATTCATGAGCTTTCATAACTATTCGGGAAACAAACCCGCACGCTGTAGCATACAGTAACTCGCAAAACTATTTAACCTTGACAGAAAAAGTGAACTTTTCATTTTCTGAAATTTACAGACTTCAACGTAATAAAAGCGAGAGGTTATCTCACTTTTCCTGAAAAACGAAACCACACGCGTACCGACACCACATTAGTAAAGGTTTAATTTTATAATTTACTTTCGGAGTCGATAAATTTTACTTTTATACCAGTTTTATAAAAACGTCTCCCGAAAGAAATTTATTTTTTTATCCCCTTATCTCTTCTCCTCTGGTATCCTCGCCACATACATCCAATCCCATATTTTAATGCTTCTTCTTTGGATTTCTCTCCAACTCCCCAGACCATCATCCATCCCCATCACTGGATTGGATCTATACATTTTTCTATCCTCCCTAAACTTTGTCGCTCTCACATAACCCTTCCCCAGGGTCAACGGATATAGAAGATATGAGATGACGAGGATTGAGAACGAGATTGGCTTCAAACCGATGCTCCACAACTTCGAGGCTCGAAAGAATGTCGAAGGCTTTCCCTATTATCCTCTTTTTATTGTTATTCGAAGTCCAGGGAATCCACACACTCAAATCTCACTCACAAAAGTCTTCTCGAGATCTAGGCTTCAAAGGGTACTGACTCACAACGGTTGTGTGGATTAGCTGGGGTTCGGATTTGGATTTGCTTGAATCAGATTCGGGGTTTTGATTTCTTGGTTCTTCTTGTTGGTCTGTATCTATTGTAAGGGTTATAATCTCTTTTTCACTCTATACACTTTCGTTAAATTAATTGTTATTCGAAGTTGTGATTAAATTCATTTTTACAAAGTTGTGATGGGATTGTTGTTTTAATTGGTCGATTTCTAAATCTTCGAATGGTTATGTTTTGTTGTTGTTATTGATCTTGTGCGGCTCGTAATGCTTAAACAAAAACCTGAGTATTGACTATGTATTAGAAGTGTCATGTTGGTTTGCTTTTGTTTAGTTTTGCTCAACTCGAATTGTTGGTGATATGGTTAGTAGATTATTAGGATTTTGGCTTATAAGTTTAGAGTAGAACCTGTCTAATTCTTTTTTGAGTCGTGTATGAATTTTGGGTCAAATCACAGTGGTGAGCCATGGTCTTTGATACTCACACGTTTGGCCATGATTATCAGTCGATGAAATGAGTTGCGTTGTGAGGTATTTTTGTTGTGGTCGAACCCCCCCCCCCCCCCCAGTAAAACATTTAAGTGTGTCGTTGAAACTTAAAATTTGTGTAAGTTTAGGTTGCGTTATGTTGTTTTCGGTTCAAGAGAAACCACACCCACAAAGGGTGTACTATGGTTGGCTTTGTTTTGGTTCATTCTCCACTAGGCAGCAACCCATATAGGGTGTGTATGTCTTGGTTCGAGTTTCGTTGGGTTTAACGGGACAACCACGAGTCTTGCTCACTTAGCATCCTAGGCAAAAGATTACCACTTTGTTGTGTTGTGTAAGTGGTTTGAGTCACTCTTGGTTCAAGGACAACCCACATAGGATTGCCTTGGTTCGAATCGCACAAGGACACCACAAAAGGGTGTGTTGTTATGCATGTTTAAAACTCAAAACACCAAGGGGTGTTGAGTTAGTATCCGAGTCGCTACAATATCAAAGGTCTTAGGTCAAGACCTGGCTAAAAGTATTGTTGTCTGTAGTGAGGCTGCGGTGTCGAACCCAGCCAACAGCCATAACGTGAGTCCATGAGGTCACATCGTTGAGCTGGGTCGAGCTCGTCACCCGAGCTAGACATAAACCTTGCGCTATAACTCGTTCTGTGTTAAACGCTAGTTATTATGTCATGGATTTAGTCACAAGTCCTAAGTTGGGCTTGTGTGCGAAAGGCCCAGTTAAGAGTATAGTATTCTTACTGGTCGAATCCCATCAGGCCCAATCGGGTGTATTGATTTTAATGTAACAGCCTAGGCCTTAATCCACATTGTTTTCATAATGGGCCACAACCCAACAAGGGGGTTAAAGGGGGTACGTATGTGTTAAATTAGCTGAATATATATGACTAAATGAAAACTAATATTGTAACCATTGTGTGTATGTGTGTACCGACGTAACCTCGTACTCGACTTATTCCACAACTCAATCATGACTCTTTTTTTTTTCACATGCCACGAGTTTCGCCATAAACCACAACAAGTATATAAAAACATACGTTATAACACGAGTTATTATATATACATACAACTATAAACTCTTTTATGCAATTACAACCTATAAACACTAGTCAAAACTAGACTTGTAAATTTTAAACATGCTTGTTTATTTATATTGCCTATTTGACTTATATACACTCGAGATGATTACATAAAAACCTACGTAAGTTTATAAAAGTTATAAACGGCTATTACTTAAACATATATATTTGTAACACATAGTTACCTCGAGAAACCAACACACATGCACGGGTCATGCCCGACTTCTATCAAAATAAATATGCTTATCATGTTTTTATCAAAATTGACAAACGAAACGTTTTATATACAACATCTATAAACTAGTTTCTCAAATTAAAAATGTTTTAAATAAAGCCATTACCTACAAATAATTATTCATGCACTTCTAAATATATTCTTAGCAAATATTACAAAAATAACTATTTATATATTTTTATAGCTACTATTTTTATATACCTTTAATAATAATGTTCTCATATTCCGACAACGTCTAGTATTATTCATAATTACTCTTTGTATGTCATCTTTCGGTTATTGTCGAACCGGAATCTTATTCGTCTTTGATATTTTTATTATTATACACTTATGCACTTCCAAGAGCCAATACCTACAAATACTTAGAAAACTGTTTTAAACTTAAATGCTGCCACACAAGCAACAATAACGTAAACACTTTAAAACTTTTGAATTAAATTTCGTTGAGTCTTAAATTAAAGTTGTGAACTAAGACATGCCTTACTAATCTAGGTCGCGTGTTGGTGTCATACTCTCTCTGATTCACTTCATTCACTGTTTACTCTATTGAGGTGAGTTTACAGCCCCACTTTACTTATACTTGTTTTACAACTATGGGGTGAGAAACATGCAAAACGTTTTTTGGACCACAATAATGTTTTATTTTCTCAAAACTATTGCGTAGTTAGCATAAGCCCCTGAACCCACTGTTATGCCCACCTTCATGAACCGTTAATTCCCGCTGGGAGGCGCAATTGATATAAATAGATCTATTGGGGTGACTCCCTCGTTCGGTTGGCCAGACGGGTCAATGCGAGCGTATACCAAGTCGGACTACGAGTGTATTGGGTTAAACACTCGCTATGGGCCCCTGATTATTATTTATGTGCTACATTGTAGCGCACTAAACTGTCGAGCTTCGGTTGCATGAAGTTAGTGCTAGCGTGATAGACTATTTTGTATGGCATTATATGTGTTGTAATGTTCGTACATAGAACTATTGGTCCAAACGTATTACTTTACTGCTTCATTCTAAACCTATGAACTCACCAGCTTTTTGCTGACTTTTAGCATGTTTTCCTCAGGTGTTTAATCTGCTTGGTTGTTGCAAGGTATTGGCATGGCAAGGGTCATAGACTATTTCCCGAAGTGTTTTCATGCATAACTATGACTTGTTTGTATGGGACAACTAAACTAATGGGCTTTATTTTCTGAACTTGAAACTCTATTGTAAACTCTATTTACTTGAATGAATGTATTTAAACAGAGTATGTATTCCGTTCTTTATTACCTTGTGTTGTGATTACCCGTTTTAGTAGCACCCCATGACCCGAATGCTTCTGCAATTACCAAATTTTGGAGTGTTACACGTTGACGCACTGTTACCGGGCCTTACCGACCGGATCACGACTACGGTCCGTCAGAATACGGCTAGTGGTAGTGGGGGTGCTAGTGGTGGTGCTCCACCTGTGACTATTCATACTTGGTTAGAGAGGTTTTGTAAGCAAAAGCCTCAATCGTTCAACTCTGCGACTACTCCGGCTGAGGCGGAGAATTGGATCGCGCATATGGAGAAAATCTTTGAAGTTCTGGGATGTGACGACCAGTTCAAAGCAAGGTTGGCCAGCTATAAGTTTGAGGGTGATGCACTTAGTTGGTGGAAAGTGTACAAGCTAGCTAAGGGTGGAGAGGATTTTGTTGCTGCTTTGTCATGGAATGATTTCCGTGATGTTTTCTTTCTACAGTACTTTCCATTGTCTGAGCAGCATAAATATGAGAGAGAGTACCAATCGATCCGACAGATGGAGAGAGAGTCGAGCACTGACTTTATGAAGAGGTTCCTTCGTTTGGCTGGTTTCTTGGGTGCTAGGGCTGGTACTCCGGAGGAGCAAGCGAAAAAATTTAAGTGGGCTTTAAATGATTGGATTCTTGACCGAATTGTGTACTCTGAGTTCACAGATGTGGCACAAGTTGCCAATGCTGCTCACAACATTGAGATTTTGCAAGAAAGAGAGGGCCTGAGTAATAAGAGAAATAGGGACGGTGATAGGATTCGGTCTAGGGATAATCAGCGTGAGTATGATCAGAGGGACTACGATAGGCGTAGCTTTGATCGACGTGGGCCAGAGAGACGAGGTGATGATAGGAGGGATGATAGAGGGGGTTTCAACAACCAGAGGACGGGAAGAGATCAGGCTCAGCATTTCAACCGTGGTACTAATCAGAGGCAGTATCCTGATCAAGCCACAGCCCCACCTTGTGTCACTTGTGGGAAACTCCACCTTGGCAGACCGTGCTACAAGATTTCAGGATCATGTTTCAAATGTGGATCTACGGAGCATAATGTTGGGAATTATATTTTCATAGATTTGATGGTACAAAACAAGAAGAATGAAACATGAAGAAATACTGAAATGATAAGCAAAATACGCTGAGTAGATACTGCTGTTGGTACAAAACATATTCTGTAAACAGATCTGTTCCTGCCGATAGTGTATCTGTTCCTGCTGGTCTGTTCCTGCCGATAGTGTAACTGTTCCTGCCGATAGTGTACTGTTCCTGCCGATAGTGTAACTGTTCCTGCCGATAGTGCAAACGAGCTGCTGCTGATCAGTGAGTCATTACTGCTGCTGGATGGATAAGGATGAAAAAGATATTTTGTATTTGAGTCAAGTATATCAAGTAGATAATATCTAGATATGTTCTCAGTCAACAAAGTTGTAAAACAAGATACATGTTGTATCTTAATGACTGACACATAAAGCAAGTAGTAGACTAAGACTTATCAAACTTTGTAATGATCTCCTTTATACTATAAAAAGGAGATCACACCCTTAGATAAAAGTATGCTTCACAGTGAAATAATGTGAACATCAAAGTGTGTGTGGGAACATCAGACATGGGGTCTGATGAACATTGGACATGGGGTCTGATGTTGTTTAGTTTGTTTAGCCTCAAGGATCTTTGATCCCTGATTAGATAGTAATCGTGTTATAATTGATCATGTAACATTGGGGCTAATGGAATAAACAAACGGTAAACTTGGAAAAACCTTGTTGTGATAGTATTGTATTCTTCATTTGAATATTCCGCCAATATTATCATCGTTCTTGTAATAGCTAAAATCCTAGATCAAGGGTGTAACAACCTAGAGTCCATAAACGATCACGTAACTTGTTTTAGTAGAATCAAGTAGGTCTAAAACAAGTTTCCACACATAAGATTCGGGACTGTCCCAAGAAGGCTGACAATGGGAATGAAGGTCAGCCAGCTGCTAAAGGGCGAGTGTTTGCTATGACCAGGGACTAGGCAGCTAGCATCTTAGGTACCGTTACGGAAACTTCTTTTCATGTTTGATCGTACTATCTTTGGTTTTATTTGATACTGGTACAACACATTCGGTAGTTTCTAATTTATTTGCTAAATAAGTTAACATCCCCACTTCACTATTTGTTTGTGCATCATCCATCCCTATGAGGAATCTTGTGGTTATTATCCGTTACGTTTTGATCCATTCTGCCAATTTGTTCTCTTTAGAAATGTGTGACCTTGATTTTATTCTAAGTATATCATTTACCATGGTTCCCAATCTGGCATGTCCTCTAAAATCATCCTCTTCATGTGGTTTTGTAAGCGTTAGAACAAATCCGTGATGATTTGTCGTTAGCCAAAGAGCCTGAGGATGTTAGTCAGTTATCTTTATTTCTTTTCGTGATTCTATAATCTGTCTACTTCAATTTTCGAGGACGAAAATTTTCTTTTTAGAGGGGAAGAGTTGTAAAACCCTAAATTCCGAATTCACAATTTTACGTCTAATTTGAAATTTTACCTAAGCTATATAATAGCTAATAAAAAACCTAAACTATATGATATATGATATTAATACATTAACCTAAGATATTTAGCTTAATAAATTTGTTACAAATCACACCTTAATCTGAGTCAAAAAAAATCCGGCCACCCCTCCCCTATGTCACGTTTTATTTATTTTTTTTAAAAAACAAGAGATAAGAACAAGAATTAAAGTGTATATTCCTATATAATTTGAAGATCTCATTTGTCCACCTCTTAGCCCATCTTCACGACATCCTCTCTTAATTTTGATACGGTCTTTAATAGTTTCCATAATCCTCTCAACAATCACGCTTTTTTCTATCATAAAATATACGGCCTCCATTCTCTTTCTTTTTCATTCGACACAAACTAAAGAAAAAACACAAGGTTCCTAGTTCTTTTCCTCTCAAGACCAAGGTTGAAGACCTGTTTGCTGTGGTGTTCATTCGTGGTGTGCAAGGGTGTTCATTCGTGGGTATATCGACTTAGGGTTGTTCTTGTTCTCTTGTTTTCTGTCTCGTTCCAGCCAAGAGGTATCATCGCCCTTCTTGTTCCTTAATCCATTCGACACATAAACATATGTATATAATCAGAATATTAACAACATTAAAACCTATTCAGTGGAATGCTTTCTATTCGTGTAGGTCCTTTGTTTTGTTGTTGTTTCGTTGCTCTTTTACACTTGAATAATGTCACATGAAATCACAATAATAACATGCCTAAAACTTGTACTAATCGACCATGGTTTTCTGTTTTGGGTAACCTACATATGTATGACATTAATCTGGTATGTGAACCCTAATTAGACCATTTAATGAACATTTAATGGACCTTGCAAAATCTGGAAACCCTAACACATTAATTGACGAGAGAACTAGGGCTTGTTTTATGATTTTATGTGATTGTATGTGTGTTGTTATTGTTGTGTTTGTGTGTATGGGTTTGGTGTCGACATGTAGGCTGTAAACATGTGTAATATTGACTAAGTTAAACCTATGAAACATATGTTACAATCAGACCTAAAAGGGAATTAGACATAGGGCTTGGTTTGGTCTCATTATAACACATATATGTCTCGTTATGTGTCTATGTCGGATGTGTGGCTGAATATGTGGTTGAGTGTGTGTTAATTGATGTCTTAAAAACATGTTGTAACCTGAATTATATAGCTTAGAGTCATGGTTGTGGTTTAGTTAAACTTTGGTTGCAATTGAGGTTGTTTTTGTCACGTTAAAGGGTTAGGTGTTAGGGTTGTTTTGGGTGTTACATGCTGTCCAGAAATTAGGTCCAATTGCATGAGGTGAAACTTTATGATACTCACAAGTTTTTGCATAATTTTTTAGTCTAAAACTTAGTTTAGGATGTGGTTAGGGTTGTTTTGGGTGTTACATGCTGTCCAGAAATTAGGTCTAATTGCATGAGATGAAACTTTATGATACTCACATGTTTTTGCATAATTTTTTAGTCTAAAACTTAGTTTAGGATGTGGGCTATCTGAATATCAAGTTTTGTGGTCATTGGTGGTCGGGAAGATGGTCTTTTGATTTTTACAAGGTTAAGTGTCAAAACTGTATTTTGGATGTCTGAAAATCAGTTGGTGTTTTTGATTTTTAGTTTTACAACCATAAGGAATTAAGAGGTCTCATTTGACAGGAAGAATTTTTAAGATGTATATGACATACTGAAATTTTGTGGATTTTTCTGAAGGGTTTAACTGGGTTAATTAAATACAAACTTTTGGGGTATACCTGCAGTGCACTTTCTGGACAGGTTTGGGAAATTGATTTTTGAAAGGGTACTTGAACTTAGTAATAAAATCTGTAAAAATTAAGGTAGGTTCTTATCTCAGGTGTGAATCATAGATAAAATTGGTGGAACCTTAGGAG
The DNA here is from genome assembly GCA_021014915.2 of Artemisia tridentata subsp. tridentata. Taxonomy (NCBI): domain Eukaryota; kingdom Viridiplantae; phylum Streptophyta; class Magnoliopsida; order Asterales; family Asteraceae; genus Artemisia; species Artemisia tridentata. The sequence continues at coordinate 148,126,243 of CP139501.1, read as the reverse complement.
ATCATTCGATGTCTCATAAAATTCATAAATTAAGGGACCAGAACATGTTAAAACCTGAAATGTAACATAAGTTAGGGTTTTGGGAAATTCTAACACCATTAAATATGCTTTGACCCTAATTACTTTGGAACATTAAAATGGATACTTTCAAGTGTGTTGTAAGATGTTCATTAACATATAACACACATTTGGTTTGTGATTTGGCCGAATAGTGAAAGAATAAGGTAGAGAGAGAAAGTGATGTTGGTAGCCTTTTAGTGAGAGAAGTAGAATGATATTAGTGAAAATGAAAAGGTCCAACCCTTCCCTTGAGAGGGAAGGGCTATATATAGTACATTAATAGTTGCCCCGGGTGGGCTGTGGAGTGAGCTGACAGTGGGTAAAGATCCGACCCACTCCACGAATACTTTAATACCTAAACTAATACTAATATTACTGATAATCCTACGAGCTAGTTAATGCTAACAGATACTTGGGGTGACCGAGTCTTCAGATGAATATTTATATTCCTAACAATCTCCCCCTAAGGGAGGTCACCCCGGAAATAATATTTTGACTTCTTAGCATTCCATTAGATGAACATGTCTTCCTAGCTCGTAGGTCTTGATTCTTCAAAATCATTGATCTTTGTGCGTTCAGCAGTGAGCTTTTGATGACTGATCTTTTGACTTGGATGATCTTCGAGCGTTTTTTGAGGTTATCATCCAACAACTGTCTTCAAGTCATCTTGCAGCATCGTCTCCTTGTGAGGTTGTGATCTTTGAGTCGACATGCTCACACTTTCTTGAATCATGATTTACAGCATCAGAGTTGCGTAAGCAATGTTGAAGGTCTTTTGGTTTATCATGACTTCTTTGAATACGATGATGGTGTAGTGTGAGTATGGGGTGATGGATCAGCATCTTTTCGGCAATCAGCAGCAATCGCCAGATATTCCTGCATACGACAGTTAGCAATAAAATGTCCGGTACTTACAGGTTCGGACTTCGAGATTGTTAACAGCATAGTGTGAAAACTCTCTCTAATCTTTACCAAGGCCGTTCCTAAATCGAAAACCCACAGAGGGCTTACAAGATCTACCGTAGCAAATCAACGATTAGGTGAGTCGCTGGAGTTCACTCCACGACTGTAGACCGTTTGAAACCGCCGCGACCACTAAGCGTAATCTACAAGGAATTACCGAAGTGACCTGCTTTCAGGGCTGTTTGATGTTGACCCTGGCAGGAATTTCCATTCAATCACTGAAAATTACATTTTTAAATTCCCTCATAAATGTTCTGGCAGATTGCTAAGATCTGCGTAGGACTCATAAGTTTACAACTGGTGTCCTTAATGTTGAACAACCAGTGTAGAAGTACCACGTGTTCCTATGAGATCTTATGATGCATCTCGTGGCTCTAGACTCGATAAGTGCAATTTTGGTATTCGGAGACTAGAGCGGTGTCTCCTGTTTCAATATCAACATAACTCGTAATGAGCGGTCGATAGATTATGCAGGGTTCCCCGTGAGAATGAAACAAGTCCTTTTAAGAGAACTTGAGTGGTTTAGAAGGTTTAGTGCAGTGCGTCACTGGGTCCATGACGTCTTGTCTTCAATACCGGTGTTACCTTAGTAACCACCAGTAGCATATGAATTGAACCGGTTTCTGCCCTAAGGTTGAATAATTGGAGGGCTATTTCTTTTCACCCTTTCTCATTTCATTTCTTTTTAATTCTTCAATCCCTTCTTTCTCCTTTCTCATATTACTCCTTTTTTCATAATCATACCTAAGGACTTTCTAATACTAACTATTCGGTATTGTCCCTGGGTAGATCCCTCCGGCTCTGGCGGATCATAGGACGGTTTTCCTAACCTTAGCCACCTTATAACTTCATGACTATCCTATGTTGCCATTTACCAAATCTTTGAAAAATCTCTCAAAGTGCTCATGATAATGAAACACATTTTGCTAACACTTTGAGAGTTTTGTATTTTTTCAAATGCTCCCCCTTAACATGTGCTCATATGTTTTAATTTAAAATTTGCACATGTTGGGTAGAGCTTGCACTTTTTGAATTGATCCACTTTCAGTGAACATGGCCGATTCGAGACACGCTTACATCACTAGTTAGACTAGCTTGAAATTATTACCCGGCCTGGTCACATCCACAGAAAGTTTCTCGAAACGATACACTCTACTCAAACATATCCTCTTCGAGACACGCTTACATCACTGGTTAGACCAGCTTGAAATTATTACCCGGCCAGGATATGTTCTTTCGATTAATGACAGTTTGTGTTTCGTCAATTCATTGGTAAGGTCTGAGTCACATGAGATGTCGCATCCTTTTTGCTGTAGTGCCATTTGCTCCCCCCTCAATATGTGCATCGATATACGAAAGAGTTTAGCACATATAGGAGAGCTTACATTTAAGACCAAATAATCAAATTTTTATCAGAATTTCATATTTAAATCACATTCTCTCCCCCGATCAAAAATTTCAATCCATTTGAGATTTGTGATCCCAATTGATTTAAATATGTTTAGAAAATTTGGGAGAAAATGTGGTCAGGTTTAAATGTATTCTGATTATGGAGCATACTATGCTCCCCCTTAAACCACGAGAGAGAGTGTCACTGCTGATGTAGCACAATGCTTAAAAAGGTGTCAGAAATTTGAACAAATACTCTCCCCCTTAATTAATGACCTGTTTTCTATTTAAAGAGCTGTAGTCATTCAATTGAGTGTGAAGTATTTGTAAAAATTTAAGTCCAGTTACCACCTTGTGAAACACCAAAACTCTCCTGAAGAATCATAGAACAGAAGGAGTTTGTGGTGTAAAGAAGACTTCTCTTCTTATACAAGAAATGATGCACTAAAACGTACATCAAATCAGGGATGCATGGATATGAAGTAATCCATGCCCGGGTGAACTTCACCCGTTGTTAGGAACATCCGTATTTTTGCCGACGTGTTTTCCTCATTTTGAAACACGGGTTGCTATCTAAAGTAATAGCAAGCCATTTAGACATGTTTTAACCGGTTAGTATAACTTCTGCTCGAGCTTCATTTAAAGACCCGTGTCATTATTGAATGACATTTCTAGGTCCGTAAATGTTATCGATAAACAGAAGACATGCCTAGAAGAACTATTTTTGGTATTTTCTGTTTTTCTGATTTTTAGGGCTTTTACAGGTTTTATATTTTTCTATTTTCTTTTTGGCTTAAAATATATACACATATATACAAGGATATGTGAAGCCAATCCTTTACTCCTCCTTTTCTTCTTGAAGACATTTGAGTGTTTCAGGTGTCAAGCTCTTCATACCAAGACGAGGGAGAATAAACTGAAACCGTTCTCTCGGAAGTGCCTTGGTGAAGATGTCAGCCAACTGAAACTCCGTCCTCATGAAGTATAGTTCAACAATCCTTTTTTCAACATGTTCCCTTATGAAGTGATGCCTGATATCGATGTGCTTTGACCGGGAGTGTTGGACATTGTTACAACAAAGAGCAATAGCGCTTCTGTTGTCACAATACAGAGGAATCTTGTTGTATGCAAAGCCATAGTCCGAAAGTTGCGATCTCATCCATAGGATTTGAGCACAGCAAGCAGACATAGCAATGTACTCGGCCTCTGTAGAAGATATAGAAGTGCTCATCTGCTTTTTAGAAGACCAACTAACCAACTTTTCCCCCAAAAACTGAGCTCCCCCCGAAGTACTTCGACGAGTATCTTGACACCCGGCATGATCAGCATCAGCATAAGCCGTGAGTTCCATTGCAGTGTCCTTAGGATACCAGAGACCCATATGAACAGTGCCTTGTAGATATCTGAAGACTCTTTTCACTGCTTCCAGATGCTTTTTGGTAGGCTTGGATTGGTACCGAGCGCACATACATACTGCGAACAGAAGATCAGGTCTACTAGCAGTGAGATACATCAAGGATCCAATCATACTTCTATACTTTGTTTGATCAACCGGGATCCCAGAGAGGTCTTCATCCAGCTTTGATCTTTCAACCATGGGAGTGTCAACAGAATCACTTGAATCAAATCCAAACTTCTTCAAAATTTCGTTTGCATATTTGGATTGATTAATGAAGATGCCTCCGGGACTTTGAGAGATTTGCAGACCTAAGAAAAATGACATTTGTCCCATCATCGACATCTGGAACTTAGAACTCATCTCCTTTGAAAACCGATCACATTCACTAGGATCAGAAGAGGGAAAAATAATGTCATCTACATATATCTGAACATGAAGTAGATGTTTGCCCGCCTTCCTGGTGAATAGCGTGGGATCAACAACACCCTTGGAAAATCCGTTTGCAAGAAGGAACTTGGACAGCGTGTCATACCACGCCCTAGGTGCCTGCTTTAAGCCATAGAGGGCCTTCTTCAAGCGATAGACATGAGTGGGATGATCAGCATCCACAAATCCTTCTGGTTGACTCACATATACTTCCTCCTTTAAGTCACCATTCAAGAAAGCTGTCTTAACATCCATCTGGTAGACTATCATATTTTGACTAGCAGCATTTGCGAGAAAGATTCTAATGGCTTCAATTCGTGCAACCGGAGCAAAATATTCTTCAAAGTCTATGCCTCTTCTTGTCGATACCCTTTTGCAACTAGCCGTGCCTTGTTCTTTAGAATATCACCATGCTCATCGAGTTTCACCTTGAAGATCCACTTTAGAGCAATGATCATTGCACACTCTGGAGGAGGCACTAATTCCCATACTTCAAGCCGATCAAATTTATGAATTTCATCTTGCATAGCGTTGAACCAGCAGTCTTTGGACATTGCTTCTTTAGCATCTTTTGGCTCGACTTTGGATAGTACGGAATTGAAGAAACACCACAGTGCATCGGTGGCAAGTTGTTTTCGTGTAGATACCGGACGCGAAGGATTACCAATGATGTTGTCAATTGGATGATCATTGGTCCATTTTCTGAGATGATCGTGGGGTTGAGGGTTTTGAACTGATGATGCCGTGTTGTGATCTCCTGAAGAAGATGTATCAGTTGAAGACTCAGGAGCAAATATGTTCTCAAACGGAACATCATCAACAGGAGCAAAAGGATTAACTTCAAAAGAATTGATTTCTGCAGAACCTTGATGTACCGAAGAAGACTGAATATTTGATGATGAGGGCGATTGACTGGCAGGTGGAGCATCTTGACTGATTGATACAGATACAGATGGACCTTTTGAGTTCTGTGGAATTTGAGCATCAGCAACAGGAGGTACAGGAGGAATTTTCGTTGTGGTATTTACTGTTGGTGGCTCAAAATATTTGTCAAACATCGAATCAAATAACTTTTTCAGCTCTTCACTGGTGGGAGGTACATAAGGAACTGTAGGCGTGGGATTCTGTACAAGACCTGAACTAATTGGTCCAGGTGTCAATAGATTAGGTGTGGGTCCATAACTGGTTTGTCCAGGAGCCGTTTGCTCAGTCAGCTCATCGAATGTAACATGAATAGTTTCCATGATTTGTCGGGTTCTCTTGTTGTAGATTCTATACCCCTTGCGATCAGGTGCATATCCAACGAAGAAACCTACGTCTGCTTTAGCTTTTAGCTTTCCCAAATCTTGACCATCATTTGTCGGATAGCACAAAGCACTGAACACTCGAAGAAAGGAAAGATCTGGTTTCTTCCCATGTAACAGCTCGTAAGGAGTTTTGTTGTGAAGAGTATGTATCAAGGAATGATTTTGGGTGTAATACGCAGTAGCAATTGCTTCTGCCCAAAGAAACATCAGAGCCTTAGAATATATTAGCATAGTTCTTGCAGCTTCCACTAAAGTACGATTTCGTCTTTCAACAACACCGTTTTGCTGAGGAGTGCGTGCAACACTTTTCTGATGAGTTATGCCAATATCTTCATAAAATTGACTGAGTTGTTGGTTAACAAACTCAGTTCCATTGTCCGTCCGGATGATTCTGACAGTTTTGTTCAGCCTTACTTGTAACTGCTTGATTAGTTTAATGATAACCTCTGGAGTTTCATCCTTGGTTCTCAAAAACTTTACCCATGTAAACCGAGAGTAGTTGTCGACCACCACCAGAACATACTTCTTTCTATTGATACTCTGCACTCTCATTGGTCCGCACAGATCCATGTGAAGGGTGTAAAGAACTTCCATGATGGTATTGATGGTTTTGGGTTTGTGAGTATGTTTCTTGCTTTTGCCCAATTGACATGCAGAACAAAGATGATCTTTCTCAAATTTTAGTTTGGGCATGCCTCGTACAAGATCCTTGCGAGACAAGTCATTTATGGTACCGAAGTTCAAGTGATTCAAACGACGGTGCCAAAGCCATGATTTAGTCTTCGAGGCCTTTGAAAGCAAGCATATAGGAGAGGACCTCAACATTTCTTCAATTGAGATGGTGTATAAATTGGTATTACGACTGCCTTTAAGAAGATCAACACCATCCAACTCTCTGATGAAACAAGTGTGTTTTCTGAAAGCAACTTCAAGATCGGAGTCACAAAATTGACCAACAGAAAACAGGTTATGTCCTAGTCCTTCCACATAGTATACTCGGGAAATTACACTGCCACCAAACACATAATCTCCGTAACCCATAATTGCCCCAAAATGGTCGTTCCTAAATCTAACTGTCCCGATAAACTTTTTCACGAAATTCTTCAGCCGTGAGCGATCCCCAGTCATATGTTTTGAGCAGCCTGAGTCCAAATACCAAAGGACAATTTGTACGACCTGCATTTGAAAACAGACAAAGATGGATAACTGAAAAATGTGGATCCCCACGTACAGCTGGGGTCCGTTTGGTTAGCACACACAAATTCTGGAACTACAGGTTTCATAGATGCAACTGTATTTACAGTGGAAATTACACTAGAGGAAGCAATTGACCTAGTAATAGGGCATTGTGTCACTAAAGGCAACATTCGACCAGTTGGTCTCCATTCCTTAACCTTCACTACTTTATGGTTATTCAATTTAGTTAAGGGGCACTGATCTCCTAAAGTGAGCTTCCTTCCAGTGGGTCTCCATTGATACCCGACATTTGCAAATGATTGCGTGGTTTTGTAACCTTACAACAGGTTTTACCTCTCGAGGGATCTCAAGAGGCTTACAACCCCACCAGGCAGTGTACCTGACCGATGTAGTATAGTGTAGTGGTAAGTACGGGGGATTGATCGTTCTCCACAGGGAATAGTGTTCGTTAGGTATGAAAGGCTACTCTAATTAGGTCTAAGGGTTGAGGAAGATTCTTTTTATGTTTTTATATTTTTATGAAAGCAAGTAAAATCTCGGTTTTGATAGAGTGGGCGGAATTAGTTGCTAGTCAACTAACCCAAATTACTACGAATGCAAATAAAATAAATAACTGAAAATAAAATGTGGTGAGAAACTTATGTGTAGAGAAATGTGTTTACTTAGATTTCCTTACTCCCTAACTATCTTTTACCGGTTAATTAGTGTGTATTAGTCGCGTGGATGACGGGTGTATTCCTTAATACCATTCGTGGGGTGGCGTACTTACTTCCCCAACTCTACAAGCTCCTACTTCACTCCTATGTCGAGCCGGCTAGGAAGCTCCTAACATGGGATCACTAGAATTCGCTTGTGCATTAAATACAACCATAAAAACCTTTAGTACGCATTTGGTTCATGTTTCTTAAGACGTTCAAGCAAGTTACCGAATAGGAAGTTAGCCAGTTTTCTTAAGCCTAACATAGATAAACAATCATCCAATACAACTAATAACACACTAACAACCAATAATCAATAGCTAGGTTTCATTAGATCTAAGCAAACACAAGATAAATTTAGCCTAACATGTTAAACAAAAGACAAGAATAAGATAGAATCAAACAACACATAGACATATTGAATGATTAATTGATAACTTATCTTTCAATGAAACATGGAAGATCTCAAGGCAAAAAGCCCTGAAAAAGTAGCTAAAATCGTCTTAGGGTTTTCTCCCAAAATTCCACACACTAAGCTCTCCTTAATGACAAAAAATTAGAAAACTATATATAGATTTTTGGATCTGACGGCGTCACCTTATGGAGTGTGACGCCGTCACCTCGCCGCTTTTAGGGTTCCCGGATGACCTTCTTGACGCCGTCCCTATTTAGCTCTTCAAAAATCCATTCTGGCTTATCAAGGCTTGACGCCGTCTAACCATGAACGTGACGCCGTCCCCTTATGATTTAAGCCGTGACGCCCTTGATCAAGTTAAAGCGTGACGCCGTCAGAATTCACATGCTATTTTCACTGGCCCGTCATGAGTAAATTTCACGTCCAACTTTTCTTGCCAAGGCATGACGCCGTCTAGAGTAAATCTTGACGCCGTCAAGAGTAACTTTTAGCCGATTTTTGAGACTTTGCCGTTTTCTTCACTTTAATGCTCCAAAAACGTCCAAAATGCCTCCTTTTCCAGATTTCTCCTCAAAAGTACCTAAAATGACAAAAGGAACGATTTAGGGCGATATTTGATCAAATAAATACGATTTAAGGCTTAAATGACCCCTTAAAAGCGGTACACTTTTCGCTTCATCAAATACCCTTACACTTGAGATTTGCTTGTCCTCAAGCAAATGCGCTTTTATTCTAATCAAAATACAAGTTAGGGGTCATTTAATGCAAACATAAAAGTAATTACAACAAATAATCGTTCTACTTCAATCATAATAAGCACGGAGATTACATACTAGCACCTCACAAGTAGTGTTTAGATACTCACATCTCTCAAGTGTCATCAAAATAAATCTCATAAATGAAAACGGATAATATCTCTCACTACCTGTCATCGCAAATAGATTACCATAGGCTTGGGAAAGGATCGAAAATCTCCTCCACTAGGCGTAAGCACCTAAGATAAACTATCAAAGAGGGCTTTTAAATGGGTTATAACGTTAGGTGTAGGGAAAAGGAAAACACGGTTTTGTTGGATAAAGGATATTTTACTGGTGGCGAGTTAAAGATCTTGATCAATTACATGTACTATACAATGTTGCTAAGCCAAGACTAGACTCGATCTTAAGCTAGAAACGAAATAACAAAATAACAAAAACATAAAATAAACATAAAATAAAACGGGATGGTAGTCCGTATGTTTTTTTTCTATTTTTCTTTTTCTCTTTTTTTTTTTTTTTTTTTTTTTTTTTTTTTTTTGCATACACTTTTACCCTACCATCCAAAATAATACATCATAGGGGCATTGCATCCCCTTACACTTGAATTTTTACATAACTTTACAAATAACTATTCTAATGACTCGAATTAAGATAATTGAAAAACTTGGAGTACTTTTAAAATATTTAGCACATATGGGGGTAATAAATGATGTTCTTCCCCATTACTCCATTATACTAGTACTTTACGCATGAGTCCCAATCGTCCCAAAACAATATGTACAAGGATATGACTCGACTTAGCAACCATGTAATCAACTAGATAATTAACTTGGGTTTAAACAAATGTTGTCACAATAATGCACAAAAAATGAGTGCATACAAGGTAGGCTAAGGCGATTTGGGTGTACATTTTAGTGGGGTGTAACAAATTCTTCCTTCAAGTAAAATGCTTAAAGGTCGAAACGAAAAGATAGGCTCTGAGGGGTGTACTAGGGGTATCGTGTACTATAAATGAGTACAACGCAAAGGGTGTGGGAGAATTACTTGACCAATGTAGCCAATGTAATTATAACAAAAACACAGGTGTAAAACAATGGGTTAATCCTAATGCCTCTTATCATGTAGTAAATCTAACTACACGAATGTAGTCTCACTTGTGGCCTTGGAATGGTCCTAACGCAAGTTCTAGAATCTAAGTGCTACCGGTACACACATCATAGCATAAATGCTTTTCCTACCAATTCTAGGGGCGAACCTCACATATTTGGGGGGAAAATTTTTTAGTGGTACGGTTTTGTGCTAGTCATATAACTCCTATCCATGAGACGCTTATTAGGACTAAAGTTTCACTCCTAAATGTTGTAAAAAATTTTAAATTTGGCACTAAAATTACCCTAACAGGTATTTATCTCAGTTTTATTACACATCTACTATTAAACAAACAAAAATCAAGCGCAATGGTATTCTCTAAAATCGTACTTTTACCCTCCCTTACACTTAAGATGAACATTGTCCCCAATGTTCAAGTAACAAGATGTAAAAGCATAAAGTAAAAGAATGAAATCAAATACTCCCCTGATTCGTTCGGTGGATAGTGAAATTACACGGTTAAATCTTCCTCCAAAGAGAATGTTGAAGCTCCATGACTAATGCATCGCCATAAGCTTGATTCCATAAACATCTCCTTGTCCAAAATAACCTGTTAAACCTGAGAAAACAAACACGAAAACCTGCATAACATCGGCGGGAAAAATCTATATATAAGGATATAATGCTTGTGGACTGATAATTTTGCATATTCCTGGAGATTATAAGTTGGAGATTTAATAAAAACTTTTTATGAAAACAAAACTTTCAAAAATTTCTGGAAATTAAATCTGACGCCGTCAGGTTATAACCCCTGACGCCGTCAGAAATGACCTGACAAAAATTTTCGTTTTAAGTTCCCGGAAAATTTCTGGAAAAACCTTTACCTTACTTCCTGGAAATCCTGCAAAACATCATTATGACTCGATACAAGCATTTGACTCAAACAAATACGAATATGTATGCTAATTTATTATTATTACGATTCATGTTACTTTGTGTTCTAATAAACCGATTTAGATTTCCCTTACACTTAACTTTTGCAAAATACCTTTATATGTAGTTAAGACGAAGTTAAAAACAACATAAAGCATTTTCACAAATTAGTTTTTAACATGAATCAATAAGAATAAAAATTAAACATACATACGGAAACAAATAAAATCAAACAAACAAATTAATAAACAAACACGAAGCAAATAAAACAAATAAAGCTTGGGTTGCCTCCCAAGAAGCGCTTTTCTTTATTAACGAGTCTTGTAGCTAGACTCAAAGTCACGCTACCCTATGTAAGTGAGCTCGTCATCAAGGACGTCTTTAGGGTTAAGCTTGGATTGAAGTTTCCTATTGGTTCGCTTAGTACGATATATCTTTTCAAACTTCTCTCCATCCGGGTCATACAATGTCATCTTAATATGCCATGACCCATCTCCATTTTTGGGTGGTTTATCCCAATTCCACTTATGATCATCTTCCTCACAAATCCACTTATTCATTCCTAGGTTAATTGGCAAAACTCCTAGGAAATCAATCATCTTTCTAAAAACTAGAGAATCTTCAAATGGATCCAATTCGGTGTCCCTAGCCAAGAGTTGCTCCACCGAATGCGTTCGGTTAACAAAGTCCTCTTCTAGGTAAAATGGGCGTTGGGGTCCTATGAAGTCTCTATCAATCCAAGGTCCATATCTAGATGGTCTCCTATTTGATTCTAGCCAATGTGGTGTTGGTTCCTCACTAGTATCATATGCATGTTTCTTAACATCATAGACTGACCAAGTATCTCCTTCTCCTACCGCTATCTTAGATTCCTTACAATCAATCATAGCACTAGCGGTCGCCAAAAATCCTCTACCTATCAACAAGGGGCATGTAGGGTCGCTAACCATATCAAGGACGTGGAAATCGGCTAAAACGGTTAGTTTTCCAATGTGCACTAACACGTCCTTAACTACTCCAACCGGGTAAGCAACACTTCCATCCGCTAAGCCTATTATTACCTCGGTTTCTTCAAGTTTTCCTAGTTTTAGAGAGGTGTAGAGAGGTAACGGAAGTAGGTTAAGGCTTGATCCAAGATCGGCTAATGTGTCATAAGCCTCCGAATTACCGATCTTGCAAGGTAGAACAAATAAGCCCGGATCATCTAACTTCTTAGGTAGCTTGTTTTGAACAAAGGCGGTCCCTTTTTCGCCTAACTTGAGCTTCTTCTCATCCAACTCATCAACAACCGGACTTTCAAGGTGGAGCTCCTTGAATTCTTCGTCAAGGTTTTGAGTGGGAGGTGTTTCAACTATGTTGTTGACCAATTTGGATGTCATAACTTCTTGGTCATTTGGAACGACTTGGGTTTGTTTGAAACACGTGCTCATGGAATTGACCGAATAATATTGTGGACAAGAACTAGGGGACGAAACCGATGAAATAGCGTTGACGTTCAGTTTCGGGTTCTTGACCGTGTTGCTAGGGAGTGCTCCCATTTCTCGGTCATTGAGGGCTTTCAACAAGGTGTCAATCTTATCGGTCATCTCGCTTTGTTTTTGTTTGAAATCGGCTTCAAACTTGGCTAAACGAGCTTCTTGAGATGCCATAAATTGAGACATCAATCCTTCAAAGTATTGGTACTACCATTTCCGGAAGGATTGTTGTTGAAAGTACGGTTCGAGTAGGAACCGCTTGATTGGAAACGATTAGGTGGGTTGGAAGAATTGGTTTGTTGTGAGTTTTGGTTTTGTTTCCACCTAAGGTTCGGGTGATTTTTCCATGAGGGGTTGTATGAATCACCATAATGGTTTGGCTCGGGTTTGAAAGTGTACCACTTGTCTCCCGCTCCGTCGGTACGCGAGGATGCGTAGTCCACAAAAGCTTGTTCGGGGAGTTCCATGCAATCACGAGTGTCGTGGGGACCACTACATAATTCACATGAAGAAGTGATTTTGTTCACTTGGCTTGAAGGTTTAGGAGCCTCGTAGGATTTCATGAGAAACTTGACTTGGTCTTCAAGTTCTATGATCCTACGGTCGGAAGTGCTTGAATTGTTCGAAGGCAAAGATATTGCCTTGACCGTTTTATTCAAATCACGGGGATCACTCCAACTTTCGTTGTCATAAAGAGCAAGATCCTCTAGGAGAGCCCATGATTGTTCCGCACTTAGATCACGTAGCTTGCCACCGGCCGATTGGTCAATGGTTTGCCTCGTGGAGAGATTGATATGGTCATAGAAGATTTGGACTTGGAGCCAAAGTTCTATGCCATGGTGAGGGACTTTTTGGAGTAAGTCCTTGAATCGAGTCCATGCCTCGTAGAGAGTTTCGCCTTGACGTTGTTGGAACATCAAGATATCATTCCTTAGCTTGGTAGTTCTTCCCGGTGGGAAAAACTGAGCAAGGAAACGAGTGGTGAGATCATCCCAAGAGGTGATGGATCCTGCGGGTTGACGTTCTAGCCACTGACTAGCTTGGTCCCGCAGAGAGAATTGGAAGAGACGCAATCGGGTCGTCTCTCGAGTGGCAACATCAAGGTCTATAGAATCAACGATTTTAAGAAAGTCCTTGAGATGTTGATTAGGATCTTCAGAACGAAGTCCATGGAATGCGCATCCGCTTTGCACCAACCGGATGGTGTCGGATCGCAAGGGTGTGATATTGGCTCCTTGAGTGAGCTCAATGGTGTTTCGATAGCCATGGTGGCTAGGACGGGAATACTCTCCTAAAGTACGGGCTCTAGGAGGTGGTGGTGGTTGTTGTGGTGGTGGGTTGTGTGGGTTAAGGATATTACCATCTTCCATGATGTCGGACGGTAATGGTTACGAACAAAGACACGAAGAAAATAGATAGACTAAAGAAAACCTAGAAAAATAAAATAAAAATCTCACTAGAAGGGAATCTAGTGAGTAGACCTAATAGAAATAAAAATTCAACCTAAACAATAACTATTCCCCGGCAGCGGCGCCAAAAACTTGATTGCGTGGTTTTGTAACCTTACAACAGGTTTTACATCTCGAGGGATCTCAAGAGGCTTACAACCCCACCAGGCAGTGTACCTGACCGATGTAGTATAGTGTAGTGGTAAGTACGGGGGATTGATCGTTCTCCACAGGGAATAGTGTTCGTTAGGTATGAAAGGCTACTCTAATTAGGTCTAAGGGTTGAGGAAGATTCTTTTTATGTTTTTATATTTTTATGAAAGCAAGTAAAATCTCGGTTTTGATAGAGTGGGCGGAATTAGTTGCTAGTCAACTAACCCAAATTACTACGAATGCAAATAAAATAAATAACTGAAAATAAAATGTGGTGAGAAACTTATGTGTAGAGAAATGTGTTTACTTAGATTTCCTTACTCCCTAACTATCTTTTACCGGTTAATTAGTGTGTATTAGTCGCGTGGATGACGGGTGTATTCCTTAATACCATTCGTGGGGTGGCGTACTTACTTCCCCAACTCTACAAGCTCCTACTTCACTCCTATGTCGAGCCGGCTAGGAAGCTCCTAACATGGGATCACTAGAATTCGCTTGTGCATTAAATACAACCATAAAAACCTTTAGTACGCATTTGGTTTATGTTTCTTAAGACGTTCAAGCAAGTTACCGAATAGGAAGTTAGCCAGTTTTCTTAAGCCTAACATAGATAAACAATCATCCAATACAACTAATAACACACTAACAACCAATAATCAATAGCTAGGTTTCATTAGATCTAAGCAAACACAAGATAAATTTAGCCTAACATGTTAAACAAAAGACAAGAATAAGATAGAATCAAACAACACATAGACATATTGAATGATTAATTGATAACTTATCTTTCAATGAAACATGGAAGATCTCAAGGCAAAAAGCCCTGAAAAAGTAGCTAAAATCGTCTTAGGGTTTTCTCCCAAAATTCCACACACTAAGCTCTCCTTAATGACAAAAAATTAGAAAACTATATATAGATTTTTGGATCTGACGGCGTCACCTTATGGAGTGTGACGCCGTCACCTCGCCGCTTTTAGGGTTCCCGGATGACCTTCTTGACGCCGTCCCTCTTTAGCTCTTCAAAAATCCATTCTGGCTTATCAAGGCTTGACGCCGTCTAACCATGAACGTGACGCCGTCCCCTTATGATTTAAGCCGTGACGCCCTTGATCAAGTTAAAGCGTGACGCCGTCAGAATTCACATGCTATTTTCACTGGCCCGTCATGAGTAAATTTCACGTCCAACTTTTCTTGCCAAGGCATGACGCCGTCTAGAGTAAATCTTGACGCCGTCAAGAGTAACTTTTAGCCGATTTTTGAGACTTTGCCGTTTTCTTCACTTTAATGCTCCAAAAACGTCCAAAATGCCTCCTTTTCCAGATTTCTCCTCAAAAGTACCTAAAATGACAAAAGGAACGATTTAGGGCGATATTTGATCAAATAAATACGATTTAAGGCTTAAATGACCCCTTAAAAGCGGTACACTTTTCGCTTCATCAACAAACATTTTTCCTGTTGCCTTCCAAACTTTCTTACTTGTTTCAGTTCTCCTAACATTTTTAACATGGGGTTGTATAGGAGACATCAAAAATGACACAACACAATCATCATGATTAGCAGAAATTAAACATTCGTTACATGTTTTACAGACAGCATTAGAATTCGAATTAATTACAGTACTTTTGATACTAGAATCAACACGATTCATTCTACTCATTGCAAACTTATTGTTCCTAAGTTGGGCTTCTACTTTCTTCTCGTGACCACTCTTAGCCGGCGCAGTCCTATCTTTCCTTGCATTGCCTCTAGGCTTTGACCCGCTAGCTTTGGTGTCACATTTTACTCCTGTAGAAGTAATGATGGGAACATTAGTTTGTTTTACTGTCATTTGCTTTCCTGACTTTGATGTGCTGGGTTTTGATGTTCTCAGAGGTAGATCAAAGGTTACTTGCTTGTTTTTAGTCGTAGATGATGATGCAACAAATCTATCTCTTTTGTTATCAATCTTAGGGTCAGTGCCAATGACGTACTCTAAAAATTCCTGAGACCTTTTAGTGAGGAAGTAGGCATCCACAACTGCTTTATCAAGTGGTTTTTCTATCCTATCCTCCTCTACAATCTCACGAAGTATATCCAGGCTATCCTTAAGGTGATTAAGATAAATTTGATGGGCAGACCTATTGTTGGGAATAAAATGCTCAAGTCAAAGAGCCTGCCAGATGAAGTATTAGGTCTGCTAGTACATTTTGAAGAAGTTGAAGATAAACTAACAGTACCTTCTAGGTGAGAAGGTACTGCTAGTTAAAGAAGGTCCTGCCAGATTAAACGTCAAGTTGTTAGATATTTATTTGTTGATATTTTAGTTGTATTATTAGTCTTTGTACAATGTAACACGTTAAGTAAAAGTAGTTCAGTCTTCTATGTCGTGCAGTAGATAATACTGAGTGTTTTACATTGGAAGTTGTAATAGTAGGTTAGAAAGTCTTGTTATCTTATGCAACTTGACAACATGTAAAAAGGGTTCCTTATCCTATAAAAGGAACCCTTAGTCACCACCTTAGAAAATATCTCTTTTAACTAAATACTTAGCAATATCCAAAACACCACAAACTCTCTAGTAACTTAGTTACAAATTCACAAATCCCTTTAACAAATCAAAGATTCAAGGTTACCTTTGTAATCCTGGTGATAGTTTAGATCACCCGTATTATCTCATAAATAATATTGAATCGTTTTGTGTTATTCACGTTGTGTTCATTATTCTAAATAATTCACATTTGCATATTCACCACCTTTGTTCCTTTAAGTGTGGTATAGTAAATTCCGCGTACTAAATCACATTCATTCCTAAATATCCCAAACACATTATTAAGATCAACATCCCAAGTGTTTGTATAATCCTTCACAAGTGGTATCAGAGCTAGGCTGATATTTACGATTTAAAAGAACAATGGACGTTGAACACATTCAAACCAATGTGGCTGCAAAACTTCCATTACTCAAACAGAATGAGTTTGAGATGTGGAGACTGAGGGTAGAGCAATACTTTCAAGTGCAAGACTATGCACTTTGGGAGATTAAGGAAACTCATTTAAACCTACAATCACCACCTCCACAGTAAACGATGAAATAGTAACAAATGTGCAAGTGAACCTAACAACCGCAGAAGAAAGAATCCAAAAGAGAAATGATCTTAAGGCCAGGAGTATGCTTCTCATGACTATTCCAAATGACCAGCTTTTGATCTTCAACAAGTACAAATGTGCTAAAACCCTTTTTCAAGCTATTGTGGCTAGATTTGGTGGAAATGATGCCACCAAGAAAACTCAGAAAACTCTCCTCAAACAACAGTTTGAAAACTTTTCAGCCACAACAAATGAGTCTTTGGACAGCATGTTCAATAGATTACAAAAGCTTTCAAGTCAGTTAGCCATTCATGAAGTGCTGATATCTCAAGAAGACTTAAACTCCAAATTCCTTAGGAGTTTACCCTCTGAATGGGCCATGCATTTCATTGTCTGGAAAAACAAACCAGATATTGATCAAATGAGTCTTAATGATCTTTACAGCAACTTCAAGATAGTAGAGCATGAAGTGAAGAAGTCTACTAGTTCAAGCTCAGGGAATATGGCCTTTGTATCATCTCCCAGCACCTCAAGGATAGTAGATGAAGAAAAAGATGGTAGAGAAGAAGGTACTGCCAACACAAATTTTGGTACTGCCAATACTTCTAGCAATACCAAAATAATTCTAGATGAAACAATTGGTTGTGCTTTCCTGACATCACAACACAATGGTTCCATATTGACTTTTGAAGATATTTAAGAGATCAATGATGATGATCTTGAGGAAATGGACATAAAGTGGCAACTTTCACTTCTTAGCATAAAGGCTAAGAAATTACTGATGAGGACTGAAAAGAAGATTACCATAAATGGTAATGAGCCTGCTGGGTATGACAAGTCTAAAGTGGAGTGCTACAACTGCCACATGAAGGGTCACTACTCAAGAGACTGTAGAAGACCAAAGAAGCAGGATGATAAGGGAAGAGGATATGAGAACAAGAACAAGGGAAGCTTTGAGAACAAGAGCAAAGCTGTGGAAATCACTGAGCCTAAAGCTATGGTAGCTATTGATGGGCTGGGTTTTGATTGGAGCTTTATGGGTGAAGAGGAGTCAACTTCAAATGAAATGGCTTTAATGGCTTTCTCCAATCCTGAGGTACAAATTACTAAATGTTCTAATACTTGTGAAGTTTTTGAAGAATTAGAAACTTTAATAAAACTTTATGATGAACTGAAAGTAGAACAAAGAAAAACTCATCAAGACCTAGTTAATCATAAGTGTGGTATGGCCAAACTTGAGAAGCAGATAATCCACTTTAGGGAAAATGAACTCACTTTTTCTGACACAAAAGGCATTCTTAATAGGGAAATATTTTTGAAAGATGCTGAAATAAATCTGTTAGAGAACTGAGTTTGCTAAATTGAAACTGGCAAAGGATAATATTCAACTAACTGTTACCACATTAGAAAATGCTTCTGACTGTAATAGAAGGATAGTTGAAAATCAAATGAACAAGAGAATCAAATCTGGGATTGGATACAAGACTTGTCCACCTCCTTACAGAGGAATCCCCTGTCCCCCAGGTTTAGATCTTGCAGAATCAGGTTTACATGAATTCACCAATAAACCACTAGATAATGAGAAACCTGTAGAGAAAAGTGAACCTTTTGAGAGTGCTAGTGTTGCTTCACTCTCTAACAAAAAGGTGCTCACTGATAAGAGCTCAGATGCTCCAATTATAGAAGATTGGACATTTGATGATGAGGAAAAAGAGACTGTTTCAAACAAAGGAAACAAAGTAGGACCACCCAGTCCTAAAAGTGTATAGATTAAGACTAAGGCTAAAACTGTTCTGAAAACAGTTGAATGTTGTGCTAAGTGTAATAGCAAACCTAGAGGTAGCCAGAGAAATTGGAACAATCTTAAGTCACACCAACTTGGTGATGATTTTGTTATGTACAATAAGGCCTGCTATTACTGTGGTAGTTTTAATCATACTCATGCTTATTGTAACAATTGGGTGTCTGGGAGTACATCAAGGTCTAAAACAAATGGAACAAACCCCAGAAAAAGTTTTATGAAGTCTAACACACCAAAAGTTAATCATACTGTTAGACCAAATAAGCCTGTTAACTCAAAACCAACTACTAAGGGTGCAAGAAACACTTTCAAACATGCACCAAGAGTTGTGAAAAGTCCCATTGAAAAGAAATATGTGGTTAAAACACAAGATTGGAGACCAAAACCAAAAGGTCCTGCTAGACCAAATGGTTCTGCCAAAATTAGTACTGCCAGACCAAGGACCACAAAATGGGTTAAAAGGGAAAATGCTGTTAAGTCCTCAGCATGTTGGATATGGAGACCACTCCAATCAAAAGTTTCATCAACAGTCCTAAAGAGGTTTGATTACATTGATGCAAGAGGCAAACCCAAGTCAGTTATGGCTTGGGTACCCCAAGGAAACTAATATGTTTATATATGTGCAGGAACATTCAAATGATATTGTTGATCAAGGATATGTAGATAGTGGATGTTCAAGGCACATGACAGGCAACATGTCTTACCTCACAAACTTCAAATCATTTGATGGAGGATATGTTACCTTTGGGGGAGGAATCAAAGGAAAGATTACTGGTAAAGGTACAATCAAAACCAGTAAATTAGATTTTGAAAATGTGTACTTTGTGAAAGAGCTTCAGTTAAATCTCCTCAGTGTCTCACAAATGTGTGACAAAAAGAACAATGTTCCACTAGTACAAAAATGGGATTTAGTCACACATGCTGTTTTTCGAACAGCCACACAGTCGCCTTTTTATGTGACTAAATGTACCAGAATAAAATAAACAGCCACACTTGATCCGACTTGTGTGACCATTTCGGAATTACATCCGAGGCTATAGCCACACATTTGAATATTTTCGTGACTATACGTATCTGGTAAATTTTTTTTTGATTTTTTAGTCACTTATAATTTGGGACGTGTGACGGATACAAATAAGGTTGAAACATTAGTCACACTATATATATACATATGTGACAAATATATGTCACGCAATTGAAAAGTGTGACCAAAATCCATATATGGTCACACGAAGTAATTGTGTATGTGGCTAAATCATATGCTCAAGTTTGTCACACATTATTTAAGCGTGACTGCTAGTTTTTGTTGAAAATTTAGCCACATATGAATTTGAAATGTGTGACAACTGAAAAGTAAGTTTGAAGCATAGTCACGATATGCATTTAAAAGTGACAAATATATGTCACACACTTGAGATGTGTGACCAAATGTCATATATGGTCACACTAAACCATAGGCATACATGATTAAGTGTGACCAAAATTCGATACAAATAGTCACGTAAGTTAATATGTGTGTCTAAAGTTAAGTGTGTGTTTGCCTGCCAATTCCTAATGTGTATGGTCACATTTAATTGTAGCACAATCATGTGACTATAGGCTATACAATAGTAACACCATACCACAAATGTGCATCTAAATTATGTTTATGGCCACATTATAAGGGTATTATATGTGACCAATACATTGAAAATAGTCACACTGAAATATTCATGTGACTAATATGTATAGCAAAATGTGAACTCAGTTATCATTAACCTTGATATTAGTCACATTGAGTGTTTGTGTGACTAAATTCAAGATGTTACATATGGTCACATGAAGTATTTATTTAGGTGTCTAAATCATAGAGTCATATTTTGAGTTCAGACTGTTAGTCATGACTCTTCATTTAATTTGCCCCATTACAATGCTGGGATTTTATAGTCTATCTAGTTTAATGCAGTAGTATGTAAGTATGTTACTTGCCCCTAGCTGGAACCAGATTACTTGACTTTCTAAAGTCAATTTTCAACTTTATAATGAAGTAACATGTTACTAAGTGCCTGCAAGTGCATATACATGATAAATGGAAACTGCAAATACAATAAAGCTTGACTGCAAGTGGACATATACATGATAAATGTCAGACTATACATTCTAGCAGTAATAACTATACATTCTAGCAGTAATAACTATACATACTAGCAGTAATAACTATACATGTTTAAGTCAAACTATACATTGTGGCAGTAATAACTATACATTCTATTTCTTGTCCTTGGGTCCTAGATACTCTTCCATCTTCCTGAGCAGTTCATATGCCATGTCATCATAATTAAGCTGAAGCTTGAGTGTTTTCTTCACACGCAACATCTGATGTAGAATGTCTTTGTGAAACTTTAAAGGGTAATCCTTTTCTACAAGCATGTAGATCACCAACTCATTCACAGTTAAAGCATGTACTCCACATCGTTGAAAAATTTTCCATTCTTTAACAGTATTGTGCGTTAGTCTTCTCCAACATTCATCTTCATGATTTGGTTCAAACATTACCTTTAAATAATTCCAGACTTCTCTATCATAATTAGCTTGTTCTGGTGTCTTATTACCAAATCTTTGTTTGAGTAATTTCCATAGAGCTATCATATCTTGTCTATCAAAATCATGAACCATGTGAAGAAAGCTTACATACCTTCTAGAAGAACCATCATGCCTCTTAATATCGTAATAAACTGTTTCCCCAAAAGATCCAGACTTATAATCAACAATGGGATGTTTGACAGTTAAAGGTTGTGCATCCATGGCTTCTCCTACAGAGGCAACTGCAAGTTCAGTGTGAGCTTGCATTTGTTCTTCAGCAACAGCTTGCTCAGTTTGTTCTTGTTTTCTCTTTTTACTGCTTTCTATTTCCAACTGTTCACCTGCTCTCTTTGAACTGTCATTCAAGAAGAGATCATTGTTTCTCTTGGCAATTGCATATAATTCTTCAATTCTTTTATCATCCAAGAATTTCAAATCCTTTAGTTTCCATCTGTCCACATTCTTCAAATACCTGCACATGAGTAGATGTTTATGATATGATGTACATATTGGGTATTGTTGATATTAATATAAATACCTTTGCAAAAAAAAAAAAAAAAAAAAAAAAAAAAAAAACTACCTGCACATGAGATCTCTTCTTTGTTTTTGAGTGGGTGGCTTGTTCTTCTTAGCTGCATATCTTTGTTCTGCATACAACTTCTTTTTTTCATCAAAAAATTCTTTCAGCATCCTGGCTTTTTCATCTACTGAGTACTTATCTTGCTCTTGTTTATGTAGTTTCTTAGCAAGCTCAGAATCAGCTGCAACCTGAGCCCTTTGCTCATCCCATGAAGCTATTAACTCTGCATCTTTTTCTTCTTGTATTCTCCTTTGTTCCAAAATTGTCTGATGTTCTGCATCATACTTTTCTGAGAATTTCATAGCAAGTTCAGCATCAACTTTTAATTGCTCTTCTTTTGATAATGGTTTCTCCACAGGCTCTTCAGTAAGAATCCCTTTACCTTTGCCTTGTACCTGTGGAGTTGATTGTTTAGCTTTTGGAGAGGATGATGGCTCTTGTATCACAACACCTTTGGTTACTGGTTTTGCTGTCTTCAGCTCAGCAAGTACACTAACAGCATTTGCAAAAACCTCTGGTGTAGCAGTACTAGCTTTTGTAGTACCAACTGTAATTGGCTCAGTAGCACTATCAGCATTTGTAACCTTGCCCAGACGATGATCAATCACCACTTGATTCCCTTGGTTATCCTCCCCTGAAACTTTGCCTTCATTCCCTCCCTGTTTGGGAGCATCCTTAGAAGCTTCAGAAGATTTAACCTTTTGTTTGGGAATTCTTGATCCTTTGACTCCTTCTAAATACCTAACCCTTCTCTTCAAAGCCTTTATCTCCCCACCTTGAGCTTTGATGACTCCATCTTGGGAAGAAGCTATTGCTCGCAGATCACCAATTTGTGCAGACAGCTTGGCACAGGTATCCTTCAATTCATTCAAAAGTTGCATACTATCCTCACCACTTCGGCTTGTGTTACCTAGCCCGAGAGGTGGATCACTGGAAAAGTTAAGTTCAGTCTCACCCCTAGGATGAACATCCGAACCCCCCATTGTTTCCATGTGACTGGGACCTTCACCTGAATCAGTTCCAGAGGAACTTTCTTCATTAGAAGTTGTCTTGGTTCGGGTCTTAATGATGTTACCACTGTCCTGTGCTGCTGCTAAGCTAGACACAGTAGTGGCAGCCCTTGCCAACATGTCACTCTCCCCCCAGTGACATCCTCATCTGCAACAGTTGGTATAGAACCACTAGCCTGAGGTAGCTCAGTGTTCTTGGTGTTAGTCCTACGTTTATAGGTCTTTTGTTGTTGTTCTGTGGGTGTGTGATGGGTACCAGCTGGGATTGCTGAACCTTCACCCATTTGGGTTTGGGCTAGTGCCAACATTGTTGGAAACAAAGGTGTCACTCTCCCTGAAAAATCTTTTCCAACCCTACTCATATTAGCAAAAACCTTTTTGGTAAGGCAGGGAGTGGGATAAACATTTTTGTGACTTTTCTTTTTTTTAAATTGGTTGTCCAAAAAGAGTTGCAAAAACCTTGGATATAGAAAATATTTAGCCAAAGAACCATCCAAGTTCTTAACCATATTATCAAAAATTAATTTTGAGAAATTAAATCTTTGAGTATTTTCAGCCAAACAAATTATAGCAGAAGCTAAATTACTGCTAAATTCATTCCATGCAGTGGTCTTTGGACTTAGACACACTAAGACAGTATGAATTAAGAATTTCCACTGAGGAGAAAAATTACCTTTTTGGAACTTTAAAGCATCTGTATATCTCTCATAGCCCATCAGTGCAAGTTTTTCAAAGATTGTAGTATTTGGAAGATTCTCAACTCCGTTAGCATCATCTAGGAGAAGATCTCTTCGAATAGACGCCTCTGTAATGATAATCATCTGCCCATCTACAAGGGCATGGATTTGTGCTTCCCCATTAATAGTTTTGACCTTAGCAGACGACCAAAACTGGATAATGTTGGAAGTATATATAGTAGGTTTTACTGTTAATGCAAACTTAATATAGCTTGCATTAAGGAAATCAATGATCTCAGTAAAATCTACAGACTTATTGGATTTTTCTAAAAAGGCAACATTATTATGAGGTTCGGTAAAAGTTAGGTTCGACATTATGATTTGATTTGGGGGTTTTGCAATTTGACAATTAAAATTCGATTAGGGAGTGGAAGAGAGAGAGTAATGTGTGCGTGAATGTGATTGTGTGCAGCAATTGGGGGTTTATACACTTTAAGTAAAAAGTGATACAAACTACCCTGCACTCCTAACCACTGCTAAAAGGATACCCAGCAGTACAACGTTTCGATAGCAGTACAATTGTTTACCTAGCAGTACAATAATAATAGCTGTATTCAAATATCATAAACTTGTACATAATAACTGCATTCATATATTAAACCAAGTCAAAATAAGTTTACATTTACATAGGCAAAATATACATAGGCAAAATATATAAAGAAAAGATACATTAAGACACATATTTACTAGCTTCAATACTTCTGTAAACATCAACTATTTTCTCTCTTTCTTCTTCTATTTTTTTGTTCCTCTCCTCAATTTTCTTCTGATGCTCCTCAATGACCTCTAAATCTTTCTTGTTCCTTTCTTCATACATCTTTATACGCTTGTTGTGAATTTCTAACAATGCGTTTTCAACACCATACGGGCCTTTACTACATTTCTCCCAAATATTTTGGGATATGCCCATTTTTTTATAATTTTCAGGCATTGGTGGAGGAGAATCATCCCTTGGGCGTTTGTTTTTGTTGGAAGAAGGAGTTGAAGAGGAGTCGGCCATTGAAATTTGAAATTTATTTTCTAATGAAAATATCAAAGGAGTTGTATATGGTACGGTTGATTAATTATGAACGGTTTTCCATGTCGAGTTGTACAAATAGGCTAGAGAGGTATACGAACGGTTCCCAATACTTTAGGCGGGAAGAGGGACCATCGAGAGGCGCCAAAAGTAAACAGATGGATAATATTGATCGGATTTGGTTTGTGTTTGGTTTGGATTTGACTAGTGTAGTTGATCTAGAAGTGTGTTTGGTGTTGGATTGACTAATTGACTTTTTCATTAGGGTAATTGATATTTTCTATATTATATTAATGATGTTTAATGTAATTTGTGTGCTAACTTTAATGACTAATTGACTTTTTCATTAGGGTAATTGATATTTTCTAGTACATGTTTAATGTAAATACATGCTTTAATATCTATCGCAGTCTGAATGTGTTTGAGAAGTATGGGTATATTTAGGCCACTTCCAACAATAACTCAGCCTTAACAAATTAAAATTAAAATTCAAATTCAAACGTAAGATAAAGTACAACATATTAACGCTGCGTTAACGCAGGTTAGCCCCAACAATTAAAATTCAAAGTCACGTTAATAAAACGTGTGCATTTGTACCCTATAAATACCAATGCTTCTGAAGCACAAGTCACACAGAAACACATTCCAAACTTCTCAAATACTCAAGATCCAAGCATCTCAAATTCAAGATGTCTTCCAGAAAAGATTTCGGGCAACAATTTCCAAGCCCACCTCGCCAAAAGGATTTTGGCCAACAATTTCCAAGCCCACCTCGCCAAAAGGATTTTGGCCAACAGTTTCCAAGCCCACCTAGCGAAAATGAAAAATTCCATACTCCACCCGAGCATATCTTTCCGGTTTTCCAACCGGAAAATTTTCCGGTGAATAATCAACCTGAAAATGAACCAGTTCATAACCAAGACCCAAATCCGTTTGGGTTAACTGAGGAACAACTTAGGCAAGAGGAAGCAGATATGCAAGTCCTCCTGGAAATGGAAGCACTTGAAAGAGAAGAGGAAGCTGATCGTTTGGAGCGGCAAGCCAGGGAGGATGAAGAACGTAGGCAAAGGTGGGAGTCTGGTTTTTTCACACCTTCCGAATCCTCTGAAGATGGTTACCCAGATTCAGATGATAGTTTTTATTAATCGTCCGTTGTTTATGTTAATCGTATGTTGTTTATGTTAATCAATCATTGTTTATGTTAACGTAGTTTTTATTTGACATTTAATGTATTTCTATTTCATGTTTAATGTATTTCTATTTCATGTTTAATGTATTTGTATTTGATACTTTATTTTCAATTTATAAATTGAATTGAATTTGAATTGAATTGATAAATTTTAAATATATCCCGCCTTTTTGTTTAATTTGAATTTGAAATTTTAAAATTTAAATATCCCGCTCGTTATTAATATGTTGTACTGTTACTTTACGTTTGAATTTGAATAATACTCGTACGGTTACTTTTACTTTCAATCTGATTTTTAAAATAGCCTCGAACGGCTAGTTTAACGGCTTTCCACTATCAAAGCCACTTTCACAACACTTCGTTTTCTCACACAACTTCTTATAAAACTCTCTCGCAAGTATCACTAATTTTAACACAAACACTACTGTGGCTAACAAATTAACTAGCAGAGGTGCAAAAGGCTATCCTCACCCGATTACACAATGAACAAGAAAAAGAACTCAAATTGATTAACAATTTGCTAGGTGAGATAACTCGTATTATGCTACAGATGCATAATCGTGCTGATCCAGAGGTCGAAAGGTTGCGTGAGTTGCCTCAAGACCATCCAGCTATCAGGGTTGGTCTAGAAATTAAACTCTTTTAAGAAATGATGAAACAGGGTCGAAAGGTTGCGTGAGTTATTGTTGGGTGTGTTGCTCATGTACAAACATATAATCTCGGCTCATTCGTTAAACATCTCGTATACAACCATATCATCTCGGCTCATTCAATTCGTTAAACATCTCGTGTATAACCATATCATCTCGGCTCATTCGTTAAACATCTCGTATACAACCATATCATCTCGGCTCATTCGTTAAACATCTCGTGTACAACCATATATATCATCTCGGCTCATTCGTTAAACATCTCGTGTATAATCATATCATCTCGGCTCATTCGTTAAACATCTCGTATACAACCATATTATCTCGGCTCATTCGTTAAACATCTCGTATATATACAACCATATCATCTCGGCTCATTCATTAAACATCTCGTATACAACCATATCATCTCGGCTCATTCGTTAAACATCTTGTGTATAACTAAAGCTCAGTTAATTAAGGGTGAGTGTGTTAAAGCTGACGTGGCATTGTGTTAAAGTTTAAAGCTGAGTTATTGTTGGGAGTGGTTAGAGTATTTTCTTTTGTTTTTTCGGTGGATTTTAGCGTGACTTAATCTTAATACCGCCAATTTTGTCCATATAATATTCAACTACGTACGGATAACTAATACCCGCGGGGAAACCCGAAAAACCGATGGATAATATTAATCGGGTATCCGGTGGGATATGGGGCGGGTACGGGTATATTATAAACGGGTTCGGTTATGGGTATACTAAAACCCGCCCCGAACCCGAACCGTTGCCATCCCTATTTACCGGCTATAGCCGGATTTCACCGCCACCTCATCACCATTAGTTTTTTTTTTTTTTTTTTTTTTTTTTTTTTTTTTTTTAAACAAATCTTGCCACGTCAGCTATAGTTAAATCAAACCACAAATTCAATATTCAACCAGCAATTAATCCCTTTACCCGGTCATTTGTAAACACACACAAAAATCAATAAACCCTAATCAACACACACATTCTTATGGCAAACACAAGCACGCAAACAATGAAACCAAATAACAAAAAGGTAATTAGTAATTTGTGTTTTGTAAATGTAATTGGTAAGGGTACAATATGTAGTAATTACGTTTGTACTGTTGATGTGATGGTTGCACAGTATGATACATTATTTGCGATTATTAAGATAGTAAATAAAAAACAAAAATCAAGTTTATGCTTTAATTAACAGGTTCAAAGGGAAAATTTTCAAATAATTCAATTGTTAATTTCAAATTACAACTTGGAGGCAAATTTTTGGATCGAAATTTTTTGAATCACAAACGATTCATATTCTTGGTGTATAGCCTCTTTTCTCTCCTAAAAAAAAGACTGCAAATAAAAAACAAAAATCAAATCTTCTCTCACCATTACTCTCCAAGCTAAGCCATAATCATTTTCTTTTACCCTTTGTTGCTCAAGAGTCATGGAAACTGAACCCATTGTTGATAACCATACTTTGCTTCCTCTTGATCATATTGTACATGATGATAACGCCTTAGAATATGAATCCGAAAAGTCTTCTGATGAAGAAGATATAGATGAGCCTTTAACCAACCAAACACCTGAGATAGTAGCTAAGAGGGGCTCAACCAGGCTAGTAAAGTTTCGCGCGAAGCATGACAAACCTGGTGCAACAAAGCTCAAGGTAACCTTCGATGCACTCGGTAGGGTAACAGGGGAAAACAGAGCAGTGTTTGTGAGTTTTTTAGGAGATGTGGCTCGTGAGCAGATAGGTGTGAAGATTCTACACTGGAAGAAGGTGAATAAAGAAGCAAGAGATAAACTATGGGATGAAATCTTGGTACATATATACTATTTTGTAACCCAATACTACATAAGTTTATGTATGCAGTTACATTATGTGCAACTAATTAACAACATTGTGTTAATCTTTTCAGAAATTTTTTGTTGTTGACGTCCAATACAGAAAATTGATAATGATTAGTCTTGGTAAAATGCTAAGGAATTACAGAAGGAAGCTCAAAGTCAACTACATTTTGCCCAACCTAAATACACCTTCCAAACTGAATGAAGTCCCGGACTTGTATAATACAATAATGAAATCAGAAGACTGGGTCGAGTATGTTAAATACACGACCACCGAAGCATACAAGGTTTTAATTAGTCATCTTTAATTAAGTGTATATGTCATTTTGTTATTTTCAGTTTGCAGCATTACCGCATCTAAACGCCTTATGATTTTGTGTTTTTAGGAGAAATCTGAGAAAGGTAAAATGGCGCGTTCCCAAAATATTTATCAGCATAAAATGGGACGAGGTGGATATGCTTATGTCAAAGAGAAAATGGTAAGATTACACAATGTTTGTTTTACCAATTAAGAGACGATCAGTATGAGAAATGAATCCGTTTACATTGCCCAATTTGCACATTTGCATTAATACCCTCATATTTTCGATTATCTTGGTTTAACTGTACATGTGTAAGCATCCACATATTTTCGTTTATCTTGGTTTAACTTTACATGGGTATGCATTTGATGTTTATTAGATCGAAAATAAAGAGATTGAAGCGGATGAAGAACCCCCCCGTGATGTAATGTGGGTGAAAGGAAGGGTAAACAAAGACGGCGAATACCCAAATGATGATATTAAATCAAAGGGAGATGAACTTGTAAGTTTGACTGCTAATTCTATTATTATGCTTATATAGCAGCAACATTTAACTGTGTACTAGCAGTAGTAGCTTGTGTACTAGCAGTAGTAACAGCATCAAGAAGACTTTTAATCCCAACATTTCCTATATTTTTTGTGCAGAAAGAAGCTGATGACAAGATCAAGGAAGGAACATCGGGTTTTGATGATGGCACTGATGCCATGACATTTGTATTTGGTAAGGAAAAGGGCGGTTATGCCAGGGAAGTGGGAGGTGCAGTAACATACAAAGAGTATTTTGGCCTTCCTCGAAGAAAACAAGAAGCCAATGAAAAAATTGCCTTACTTCAAACTCAACTGGATAATGAGAGACGCGAGCGTGAAGAAAAAGATAAATTGATCAAAAAATTGTCCGCCGAGATGACCGAAAAAGATGTGCAGGTCAATAAATTATCCGGTGAGGTGGAAAACACAAATGTAATGCTTTCTCAAATTCTGCAACAGTTGAATGATAAAGGGATGAATATAACTCTGCCAACTCAACCATCGCCAATAGCCTCAGTTGTAAGCCATTTTTTATGTTGTTAACAATTTCATTTTCTAATGCTAACACCACTGATGCTAATGATACTAGGCATTGAACATAAACTGATGAGTGACTGTATTTCTTAATTTATATTGCAGGTGACTCCAATGGCCATTGACAATATTGCAGGTGACTCCAATGGCACTCAGACAAGTGGTGTTGTAAGTCCTAAAGATGCGGGAATTGAGGAGAAATCCAATGGCCTTGAAACTTCTAAAAAGGTAACGGAAACAATGGTAAGTATAGTAATAAAAGATCGCCCTTTGATTTTTGAATTTTACATACATGATCGACTAATGTACCGTGTTTTATATATACGTATAGGAACCTGCTGCTAAAACTGTCAGGCCTAAGCATAACCTTAAGTCACGACGAAACGGGTCTCCAGATTCCCAATCGCTACAAAATGTGTCGTCTCCAACACAACCACTGCCAACAGTATGTATTTCAACATGTTTCTTGTTACTCTTTTGTTTAAATAATGTAACGTGTTTTATATATACATATAGGAACTTGCTAAAACTGTCGGACCCAATAAGCCAAAGCAAAAGAAGCGACGAAACGGGTCTCCAGATTCCCAATCGCAACAAGATGTGTCTCTAACACAAGCACTGCCAACAGTATGTATTTCAACATGTTTCTTGTTATTCTTTTGTTTAAATAATTTCTGATATATACATGCAATTTTTTTTTTTTTTGTAGACACTTAAGTGCAAATTCTGGCACACAAAGAAATCAAATATCGTTGCTTTTGGTACCGTATACCAGTCTCATGGAAAGCAAATGCTGCATAACCTACCACTCCCAAATGATTGCTACAGAGTGTCAATTGATTCATCGTTAGTTGATGCAGCATGCATACCGGACGTAGCAAATAATGGGTTCAAAACAGTTAAGGAAGTCGAAGGTAGTTTCGTTGCATGGCCAAAGGATCAAGTTATTTTTGAAGAGGTGGTACGTACATGTGTTTTTTCAACCTACATATATAATTATTCATATGTAATTCAATGTTTGATAGAAGCGTCTTTTGTTTACTACAGGTTACACCAACAAACCATGTGACTAAATGTGTACCACAGGCACCAACGAATAAACAATATATATCTGCTAACGACTTAAGGCAAACTGCTAAGGGGGTGAAGGTTCAAAAGTCTTTAGATATTTGATTAATTAAGTACGACATTACAATTGTATATTTTGTCCAGTTATATACATTAGAGTTTAATTCAATTTGAAATTTCTTGTGTTTTTTAATATTGTTTTATATATAATATATATACACATTCCAGCAGCACTAGCATAGTACTAGCAGCAGTAACTCTGCTTCAGCAGGACTACCTTGGACTACCTTAGTACTGCTAGCAGTAGCAACTCTGCTCCAACATTATTGGTCACTCTTTGTTTAATTCGATGTGTGACTAAATAGTACCAAAGGCCACACAAAATAAAAATTCATGTGACCATTGGAAGAACAATGGTCACGCAAAATACACATTTCTTCACTTTAAACAGCATATGGTCACACTTATTAACAACTTTGGCCACTTTATGCTTAATTGTATGTGACTAAATACCCAAAACAAGCATGCTTTGTGTGACTAAATATTATAAAAGGCCACACAAACATAAAATTCAAGTGGCCATTGGATGATCAATAGTCACACAAAATACAAATTTCTTCACTTTAAACAGCATATGGTCACACTTATCAACACTTTTGGCCACTTAATGCTTAATTGTATGTGACTAAATAACCAAAACAAACATGCTTTGTGTGACTAAATATTACAAAAGGCCACACAAACATAAAATTCATGTGGCCATTGGATGATCAATAGTCACACAAAATACACATTTCTTCACTTAAAACAACATATGGTCACACTTATTAACACTTTTGGCCACTTTATGCTTAATTGTATGTGACTAAATACCCAAAACAAACATGCTTTGTGTGACTAAATATTACAAAAGGCCACACAAACTAAGAATTCATGTGACCATTGGATGATCAATAGTCACACAAAATACACATTTCTTCACTTAAAACAGCATATGGTCACACTTATTAACACTTTTGGCCACTTTATGCTTAATTGTATGTGACTAAATACCCAAAACAAACATGCTTTGTGTGACTAAATATTACAAAAGGCCACACAAACTAAGAATTCATGTGACCATTGGATGATCAATAGTCACACAAAATACACATTTCTTCACTTAAAACAGCATATGGTCACACTTATTAACACTTTTGGCCACTTTATGCTTAATTGTATGTGACTAAATACCCAAAACAAACATGCTTTGTGTGACTAAATATTACAAAAGGCCACACAAACTAAGAATTCATGTGACCATTGGATGATCAATAGTCACACAAAATACACATTTCTTCACTTAAAACAGCATATGGTCACACTTATTAACACTTTTGGCCACTTTATGCTTAATTGTATGTGACTAAATACCCAAAGCAAACATGCTTTGTGTGACTAAATATTACAAAAGGCCACACAAACTAAGAATTCATGTGACCATTGGATGATCAATAGTACACATTTCTTCACTTTAAACAGCATATGGTCACACTTATTAACACTTTTGGCCACTGTTTTTTAAATTGTATGTGACTAACTCGAAAAAAACAACACACGATGTGTGACTAAATCATCACAAACGTCACATTTATTATATTTTCGTGTGGCCATAGGATGGGAAATAGTCACACATACTGATGAATCCAACAAAACTTGTGCCTAATTAGTCACACATATTCGGGTTTTGGTCACTCTTTTTCAATGAAAACGGCCACAAAATAAACAATGTGACCATATGATACCTACGGTGGCGCGACTTTTTGTCACACACACCCAAAAAAACGTGTGTGACTATATGCATATAGTCACGCATTTCCAGTGTGACGATAGGCAGAATCTGTACCAGTGTTCTCTTTACTGACAATGAATGCATGGTTCTTTCTCCTGATTTTAAAACTCCTGATGAAAGTCAGATTCTTCTTAAAATCCCAAGAAAGAACAATATGTACAGTGTTGATTTAAAGAACATTGTTCCTAAGGAGAGTTTAACTTGTCTAGTAGCAAAAGCCTCATTGGATGAATCTATGTTATGGCATAGAAGGCTTGGTCATTTAAACTTTAAAACAATCAATACAATTTCAAAATATGATTTGGTTAGAGGTTTACCCAAAAAGATTTTTCAAAATGACCAAACCTGTTTTGATTGTCCTAAAGGCAAACAACATAGAACTTCTTGTAAGCCCAAGACCCATAACTCAATTTCTCAAGCTTTGTACATGCTTCATATGGACCTTTTTGGTCCTACTAATGTGAGTAGCTTGAATGGTAAAAAATATTGTCTTGTAGTTACTGATGATTACAGCAGATTTTCTTGGGTTTTCTTAATAAGAACTAAGGATGAAACTAGTGAGATCCTTAAGTCCTATATAACTGAGATAGAAAATCAAGCTGATAAGAAAGTGAAAGTAATTAGATGTGACAATGGGACATAATTTAAGAATAGGGTTATGGATGAATTTTGCAAAGAAAAAGGAATAAAAAGAGAATTTAGTGTAGCTAAAACCCCACAGCAAAATGGAGTAGCAGAAAGGAAAAATAGAACACTAATAGAGGCTGCTAGAACAATGTTGGTAGACTCTAAGTTGCCTATTTCATTTTGGGCTGAAGCTGTAGGTACTGCTTGTTATGTGCAGAACAGGGTTCTTGTGATTAAACCCCATAAAAAGACTCCTTATGAACTTTTCTTTGGTAGAACACCATCTTTAAGTTTTATGAGACCTTTTGGATGTCATGTCACTATTCTCAATACCAAAGATCATCTAGGAAAGTTTGAAGGAAAAGCTGATGAAGGCTACATGATAGGGTATTCTTTGCAAAGTAAGGCCTATAGGGTGTATAATAGTTGCACTGGGCTAGTGGAAGAAAATCTGCACATAGAGTTTCAAGAGAAACTACCAAATGTTAAAGGCATTGGGCCAGATTGGATGTTTGACATTGATAGGCTTTCAGAATCTATGAATTATGTGCCTGTTGCAGGTACAAATACTAATGATAATGCAGGTTTTGAAGACAATGTTGAAACAGCTGAAGATCAAGATTATATCTTGATGCCAATTTGGAAAGGATTGGATTTATCTTCAAGTGATGAAGAACCTTCAAATACAACAAATGAAGGTGTTGAAGATGATCATGGAACTCAGGGTCAAGAGAATCAAGAAAGTAGTGCAGATGAAAATGGTACTGCTAGTTCACCAGATGGTACTCCCAGTTCACAAGTTGGTACTGCTGAACCATTAAATGTTCAATCAGATGATTCCTTACCAGAAGATGTGGGGATTGGCAATCTTCCACTTACCTATGAAGTTCCTACAACACACAACACAAGAATTCTCAAAGATCACTCCATTGATAATGTGATTGGCAGCATTGATTCTGGTGTTAGAACAAGAACTCAAGTCTTGTCTTCAGACCAAGAAGGGTTTATCTCATCTGTCTATGAAGAAAAGAATCATGAAGTTGCCAGCATATGCCTGTTTTTATGTTTTCTCTCACAGGCTGAACCTAAAAACATTAACAAAGCCTTAGATGATTCAAGTTGGGTTGAAGCAATGGAAGAAGAGCTTTTTCAATTCAAGCTTCAGAAGGTTTGGAAACTGGTTGATTTGCCCAAAGGTCACTGGGCAATTGGAACCAAATGGGTGTTCAGGAATAAGAAAGATGAAAGGGGGATTGTGATCAGAAACAAGGCAAGATTGGTGGCCCAAGGGTATACTCAAGAATAAGGGGTGGATTATGAAGAGGTTTTTGATCCAGTTGCAAGACTTGAAGCAATTAGGCTATTCTTGGCCTATGCTTCTTTCATAGGCTTCACTGTTTACCAAATGGATGTTAAAAGTGCCTTCTTGTATGGTACTATTGAAGAAGAAGTGTATGTTTCTCAACCTCCAGGCTTCATTGATGCAGAATATCCAAACAAGGTGTATAGGGTTACCAAGGCTCTTTATGGTTTACACCAAGCTCCTAGGGCATGGTATGACACATTGGCTTTCTATTTATTGGAAAATGGATTTCAAAGAGGCAAGATTGATCCAACTTTGTTCATCAAAAGAACCAAGAAATACATCTTGTTGGTGCAGATTTATGTTGATGACATTATCTTTGGATCCACAAACCAAGAGTTGTGTGTAGAGTTTG
Source organism: Artemisia tridentata subsp. tridentata (assembly GCA_021014915.2). Classification (NCBI taxonomy): domain Eukaryota; kingdom Viridiplantae; phylum Streptophyta; class Magnoliopsida; order Asterales; family Asteraceae; genus Artemisia; species Artemisia tridentata. The sequence continues at coordinate 148,091,481 of CP139501.1, read as the reverse complement.
AAAAACTTATGCATAGTAAGTTTGAAATGAGTTCCATGGGGGAACTTACTTTCTTTCTGGGTCTCCAAGTGAAACAATCAAATGAAGGCATATTTATCCGCCAAGATAAGTATGTAGCAGAGATCCTGAGGAAGTTTCAGTTTGCAGATTCTAAGGTTGCAAGTACTCCAATGGATTCAGAAAGGGGTTACTCAAGGATGCTGAGGGTGAAGATGTGGATTTGCACAATTACAGATCAATGATTGGGTCCTTGATGTACCTTACATCATCAAGACCAGATATCATATTCCCAGTGTGTGTATGTGCAAGGTTTCAAGTAAATCTCAAAGTTTCTCATCTCACAGCAGTCAAAAGGATCTTTAGATATCTCAAGGGTCAACCTAGGTTGGGTCTATGGTATCCAAGGGAATCATCTTTTGACTTGGTGGCTTATTCTGATAGTGACTATGCTGGTGCAACCCTAGACAGAAAATCCACAACTGGTGGATGTCAATTTCTTGGCTGCAGACTCATATCATGGCAATGCAAGAAACAAACAATGGTGGCCAACTCTACAACTGAAGCAGAATATGTTGCTGGTGCAAGTTGTTGTGGGCAAGTGCTTTGGATCCAAAATCAATTGCTTGACTATGGGTACAATTTTCTTAACACCATTATTTACATTGACAATAGCAGTACTATTTGTATCATTAAAAATCCAGTTCAACATTCAAAAACAAAACACATTGAAATCAGACACCATTTCATAAGAGATTGCAATGAGAAAAGGTTAATACAAGTTGTCAAAATTGATTCTGAAAATAATTTTGCAGACCTTCTCACCAAAGCTTTTGATTTAGGTAGATTTAAATACCTGGTAGTAGGTATTGGAATGATTAATCTTTGAAAAACATGTGTTTTTGTACATAAAATAAATGGTACTGGCTCTTAAACATGGTACTGCTAGTTAGTCAAAAAGGTACTATCAGTTCATAATTGGTCCTGCTAGTATAAAGTTTGCTCTGTTTTGTTCATCTTGATAATTAAATGTTTACAATGCTATAAAACAAGTGCTTTGCACTCTGTTCTTTTGGTCTGCAACTAACAAATTTCAGGTTGATAACAAAACAAGAGATCTTCCAAACAAAGGGGGAAATAAAAGTTATTTATATCTCAGGGGAGGTAACAATCTCAGGGGAGGACATAATAGCCCAGAAAAGGAAGATAATCCAATAAAAGAAAGGAGAAGACAAGAGCATACATGATGATGTAGAGGTTAAAAATGATAAGACTAGATCATATATTCAGAAGGGATGAAGCATTCCTAAAGGAGAAAGTTCTATCTAGATCAAACGAAGGAAAGTTTCAATTTCAGTTCATTATGTTTGTTCATCACTTGCAAAGGCATGCTGATAGATGATTTCACTTGTTGAAACAAGCATCCAAGATACACAGCATCATTGCCTCTTATAATTCCTCCATCCAAGGAAATTGAACCATCTTTAGGTCAATGTGGAAATGGTATTCAGTTCACCAAGTTTTATAAACTTAAGAGCTGGCTAGTCCAACAGCAAACGGCTATTGGTAAAGACATATCAAATCCGTTGATGGTTGATAGTTTACCAAAAACTATATGGTATTTAACTAACCATACTTTACAGTAAATAGTTGACTAGTCCAAAGCAAACGGCTTTTTGGTAAAGACAAGTCAAATCCGTTGATAGCTGATAGTTTGCTAAAAACTATAAGGGATTTTTGCTAAAATTTCAAAGATACTGCCAAGTAAAATTTTCTTTCAAAATCAAAGGTACTGGTAGTTCAAATTTTGGTACTGGTAGAGTAAAATGGTACTGCTAGATAACCGTTGAGTCTGTCAGTTAAAATTATAGCCGTTAGGTCTGGTAGTTAAAATTAGCCGTAGGGGTAATTCTGTAAATTTCTGATGTTATATTATATTATATTTCTCATATAAAAGATCTTTTTTAACCGCCTCTTCATTTACTTATTAAAATTTTTCTTATTGTCGGTTAAAAGTAAATCTCTCATAATATCTTTCATCAGTCCTTATCACAATTAACACTCACCTTTCATCTTCTACCAGTACCACAATCAAATCCCACCATCCTAACCAAGTTTATCTTAACTTTCACCATGGCTGATCTAAATTTTGTTAAATGTCACAACCAGTTAGCATTTTTGGAAAAGTCTGAGGATAATGAATCTTTTCATCAAATAGTGGACTTTCTAAATGATTCTTACATCAGGTTTGCCTTACTTGTAAATCCCACTATTTATGAATCACAAATTTTACAATTTTGGGAAACGGCTAAAGTTAAAACTCTTGAAAATGGGGACCAAAAGATAAAAGCCAAAGTGGATGGCAAAACCTTGACTCTTACCGAGTCATCCATTAGAAGACATCTTCGATTGGATGATTCAGATGGTATTAGTCAATTGCCTGATACTGAAATCTTTGAAAATTTGGAAAGAATGGGGTATAATGTAGATTCTAATAAACTCACTTTTCTTTAAAAGCATTTTACCCCACAATGGAGATTTTTGATCCATACCATCCTTCATTGTTTAAGCCAAAAGAAAACCTCATGGGAGCAGTTTAGTGGTAACATGGCTACAGCTCTCATTTGCTTGGCAACAAATAGAAAATTCAACTTTTCAAAACATATTTTTGAAGGATTGGTTAAAAACGTGGATAGCCAAACAAAGTTTTTGATGTATCCCAGATTTATTCAATGCATCATCACAAAATCAAAACTTTTGTTACTTCCCCCACACTCTCCTTATGAAACTCCAAAACTTTCACACAAGGTGTTTTCAAATATGAAAATTGGTTTTAATGGGGAAGAAATACCACTTTTTGAGGAAATGTTACCACAAAATGCTGAAGAACCATCCCCATCATTTGAATCACCATCACCAAGTTCTTCACCTGGATACATATCACCATCTCATCATCCATCACCAATCCCATCACCAGTACCATCTGTAACCACACTATCACCATCATATCATGCATCACCATCCCAATCACCTCAACATCAAAGTCTGGATTCTCAGACTTTGAAGGAACTAAAGGAGAAAGTGCAGCTCTTGGAAAATGCTCTTCAAAGTCAGAACACAAAATTTTCTAAGATCAACACCAAGCTAGTTAAGAGGGTTAAGAAATTGGAGAATGAAGTAAAGATGCTAAAGGGTAAAAGATCTTCACAATTGGTTTTATCTAGTTCTTCAAGTTCAGATGCAGAAAGCATGAGTCTCTCTTCCAAAAAGGGGAGGATGGGTAGTTCAGAAGGTGAAGAGGAGGCTCAATTTCAATTTCATGAAGGAACTCAAGTATATGATGAAGAGCCTGCTGGTGCAGGGCAAGAGCCTGCTAGTGTAAAAGAGCCTGCTCAAATTGAGAGGCTGTTGGCTATGGATTATAGAGGTACTGCTGAAAATGTTTACAAAAGAAAGAGGGAATCACAGCCTCAAGGGGGGTTGTTTGTTCAAGGAAGGTTATTTGTTGCTGATGAACAATCTGCTGCTCCAAGTCAAGAACCAACACCAAAAGATAAGGGCATGAAAATTATGGTTGAAGATGAACCTAGGCCCAAAAGGTTGAAGAAAAGAGAGCAAGTGCAGATGGCTTTAGATGAGGAAGTCTCCAAAAAGCTTCATGAAGAAGAAATGCAAAAAGCTTTAGAAGATTCAAGACTGCTTACAGAAATGCAAGAGCAAAAGGATGCTGCTCAAATTCTTCTTGACACTCAAGCTGCTCAGGAAACATTTGATGCTCAGATGCAATGGATCATTGCCAATGATCCAATTGTGAGAGGTCAAGCTAACTTAATTTTGGATGACAAGAATCTTAACACTGAAGAGAAAACAGCAGAGCTTGAAACTTTTATCAACAACAAATATAAAGAAGCAGCTCTGGATAATATTTTTCAAAAGATTCAGGAAAGCCAAAAGAGAGGTTTTAAGGTGGGCTCATCTAAGAAAGATCAAGTGATTTTCATTAAGAAGTTTCTAAGAAGTCAAGCTAATTGGACTGAATCTCAACTGAAGAAGAAAACTCATGATGAAATTAACTTCCTTTATCTTAATGCCTACAAGACATGTTACTTCAAGATCCCATCTGATGCTAAACCTTCAAAGAAAAAGAATGGTGCTCAAAAGAAACAAGAAGCAGAATTGGATCCAGAACAAGTAAGTAAAATGATAATTGCTTTACCAACAATTATACATGCTGTTCCAATTAGGTCTAGACACCCTATTATAGATTAGGAGATTCACCATGATAGATCAGGAAAGGCATGGAAGATAACCAGGGTTGGGAATCAAACTGCCATCTTCAAAAATTTTTAAAATCTGATAAGGGCATGTGATAGAGCTGATTTAGAAGAGTTGTGGAATCTAATTCAAATCAGGCTAAACACTAAGCATAAGACTGATGTTAAGGAACAAGAACTTTGGGTAGAGTTCAATAGGATGTATGATCCTGATCCACAGGATGTTCATTGGAAGTTTCCATATCATGATCCTACCACCACATGGGAATTCCTAAGTCTTAGCAGTGTGCATCATCTTTTTACACAAAGTGGGATTGAGCTCTTTATGTTAGCTGAAAAAGAGTATCCACTGAGCTATGAAGTTCTTTCAACCATGATTTCCAAGAGGTTAAGGTGTGATAAAGATGAAGAAAAGTCAGAAGTTGTTCAAAGTTTGTTGATGAGCATTTTTGAACAATGTGAAAGTAAAGGGAAAAACAGAGAGTGAAGTTTTTGGAAGAGTTCCCTCAGATCCTCAAGGTATGGATTTTATTCATAAGAAACTTGTTTATTTTAAAGCGAATAACAAGTTTAGGGGAGGATTGTTGGGAATAAAATGCTCAAGTCAAAGAGCCTGCCAGATGAAGTATTAGGTCTGCTAGTACATTTTGAAGAAGTTGAAGATAAACTAACAGTACCTTCTGGGTGAGAAGGTACTGCTAGTTAAAGAAGGTCCTGCCAGATTAAACGTCAAGTTGTTAGATATTTATTTGTAGATATTTTAGTTGTATTATTAGTCTTTGTACAATGTAACACGTTAAGTAAAAGTAGTTCAGTCTTCTATGTCGTGCAGTAGATAATACTGAGTGTTTTACATTGGAAGTTGTAATAGTAGGTTAGAAAGTCTTGTTATCTTATGCAACTTGACAAAATGTAAAAAGGGTTCCTTATCCTATAAAAGGAACCCTTAGTCACCACCTTAGAAAATATCTCTTTTAACTAAATACTTAGCAATATCCAAAACACCACAACCTCTCTAGTAACTTAGTTACAAATTTACAAATCCCTTTAACAAATCAAAGATTCAAGGTTACCTTTGTAATCCTGGTGATAGTTTAGATCACCCGTATTATCTCATAAATAATATTGAATCGTTTTGTGTTATTCACGTTGTGTTCATTATTCTAAATAATTCACATTTGCATATTCACCACCTTTGTTCCTTTAAGTGTGGTATAGTAAATTCCGCATACTAAATCACATTCATTCCTAAATATCCCAAACACATTATTAAGATCAACATCCCAAGTGTTTGTATAATCCTTCACACCTATTTTTCTTAAGGGGAATTGGAATCGGCACAACATCAACATCATACTTTCTAACAACAGAAGCCTTTGGAGCAACCTTATCACAAGTGTCAATTGACATTTTTCCTTTCACCTGAGTCTTAATATTTTCAATTTCATTTAACAAAGAAGTTATTTTTTCATTATGACTGTTTCGTGTGACTTTAATTGAGTCATATAACTCTGTGTAATGCTGTTTGATTTTTGAATTTTCAGCTCGAAAACACTCATTTTCACCATGTAACTTATAGATAGTGTCTTAATAGTGAAAATTCTGAGAATCCAAAGACGATGGTTTATTGGTGTCAATTGCTTCACTCTTATTTGACTTTAATTGGGCAATTTGAGCCCTCAACTGTCGAATCGTGTTAGTGTGAGCTTGAATTTTTTCATCACGTTTACTCAATTCAAAATATGTATCAAATTCAGGAGCATCCAGAGATGTCTTGGCATTTGATATTTTACATTTTTCTTCTAAGTGTTGATATTGTAAATTAAGATGATCAACTTCTAGTTTTGAAAAACGCTTGACCATGTTATCATGGTCATCATTTTGAATTTTCTCTTACAGTTCCAAATTCTCCCCCTCAAGCTCAACAACACGATTCTGGGTAACATTCAATGCAATAGAATACTCATGAAATTGACAAGCAGTTAAAGCAGAATTAGTGGCAGTATAAAATATATCCTGTGCAATACATCTAGCAATCAAATTCTCATTGGTGATGAGAATGTTCTTTCTCTCGATCTCACGGCTCTTAAGTTCTATCGCATTTTGAGCTACCTCATTTTCTATATCTTTAAACATTACTTTCATTTCATTTACTTCAGTTTCAAGAGCGTTTTGCAATTCTTCAAACTGTTCCTTGAGTAATTTAAAGAATGGAATGACCTCAGTTAAGTAACACCTTTTTGTCTGTTCAAAACCCCTTTCCCCCTCAGTAATTCCGGTTGGTGTAATTCTCTTCTTATAAGTTTTATCAAAATCAGCAAGTAGTTAACAAAGTACATATATGCTAATTAAGGCTTTACATTTAGTAGGAAGAGTCAAAGGAACCAAATGCCTAGGTGTATTGGGAGGATACACCGTCGCAGCTGCAATTTTCCTAAGGGATGGAGTTTTGGCTTCAAGCTCATCGGCCTTTCTCTTTTCCATATCTATAGACCAAAATATTTGTTCAGGCGTTAACTTCTTTTGAGGTGCAAACACAATCAATCGATTCTCCTCATAATAATCATGGGGTTTGACTATTATTCGATTGGCTATGCATTTGGGATCCTTCATTTTCTCATTCATTCTTTCTCTATTTCTCACATCTATCTCATTACTCTCTTCTAAAGATGAAACATCAGGTGGGGCATGACCAGGCACACTCATCACATTGGCATCATATAAGGCAGGTTGGGTCACTTTAGCTTTCCTAAGGAGAGCTAATTTAGGTTCACCTACATTACTTACACTGTGCTTATCACACAACTTTTTGTGCTTTTGAAGCATTTGAACCGTTTGTCTAGATTGGTCTTGCGTGTACAACTTATTTTCAAGCTTATTCTTTAAGTTTTTAAGTCTTGAGAAATCATTTAAGAGTTGTGTTTCTTTTTCCTTGAAATCTTGTTTTAGTGTATTTACATGCTCTAGAGCCTCCTGTTTTTGTTTAACAGTCTGATCCAGCTGTTTTTGTAAAGAATTCAACTCTTGTTTTAATGTTTCCTCCCTTAAGTTACGCTCAGTTATAAGTGTACGCATTTGACTATCCATTTTCTGCTCACGTTCAGTTAGTTCAAATTTAGCACGTTGTTCATAAATTGCCACCTGATCTTTATATATGTTTAGTCTAGTGGTCAAGGGGTCATCAGGGACAGACTCAGTGTTTTCATGCCACTCACAAACATTATCTACCACATAGGTATTATCTACAACACAAGCAATATTTTCCACAAAAAATGCATTACCTTGTACATCAGACACGTTGTTGTGATTCACATATTGTTCATATGGAATAATATTACTATTTCCCATGTCAACAGTATCTGAATCAACCCCATCTGTCTGTTGTACTTCGTTGGGAATTTTTTGTTTATCAACCACGTCATATGTGTCATAAAGCTTTAGTACCTCAGAAATCACAGATGCATTGGAGGAACCAGCTTGTTGAGGTGATGAGACAACAGAGGACAAATTAGCCATGAAGATTGTTTGAGCTGTTGGTTCATCATCCACATCATAGTCAAAAGCATCACAATCATCAGCTTTGAAAATGTTGGGATCATTAAGTGCAAGGTCCTGAACTGGTTGTTCGTCCACATCGGCATCAAAAGTATTTCCCCCATCGCCAGCAAGAAACAACATTTCTTCTTCGTCCAACATAGCTCCATTCTCTTGAGCCTGCATCAACAACATCTTGTCCTTGAAATAGTCTGAGTTTTGAGGACGTTTTGGTTGATTGCAGTTTCTGGCAATGTGTCCAAGTCCACCACAGTTATAACACTTAGGCTGTTTCCCCTGCCCCTGATTTGCATTCCCTACTCTGATCTGCAGATTACCTCGACCCATGTTCCTTTGATTCAAGTTTTGCCTCCCCTGAACATTTTGGACTACAATTCTTCCATCCTTCACCGTTTCCAGATTGCGTGGGTTTGATGAGGTTCTGAGTTGATTGTTAGTCTGAGGGAGTGTTGCTTTAAGTTGTTGAACAAGTAAGGACACTTGGTTGGTAAGGTTATCAATCATTTTGTAGGTGTGAGTGTAACCTGAATCCAGTTGTGGACTCACAGCAGATGGTGATGAATAAGGATGGTGATAAGCTTGGTCAGATGTCAATTGGTTGATTGGCTGAGCACTTGCATCAAATGCCAGTGGATCATTTGATGCAGTTGGATTGAGTTTTTCTCTCAACAGACAATCATAAGCAGCATGTTTCTCATGTTGTTGTAGATAGGCATACAACTGTTCATAGTTTGTTTCTCTCAGACCTTTGTTGAGTTTTACTACAGTAACAAATCTGTCCCATTCTGGAGTCATGTTGTTTACAAACTTTGAGTTAAGTTGGATGTTGGGCATAGTCATTCTGATGATCCTCATGTCATTTACCAACTTATGAAATCTCACATAGTAGTCTGTAATGTTCTCACCAGGGTTCATCTTAAAATGCTCAAACTCATCATACAGTTGTGACTCACGATCTTCCTTTGTGAGTTCTGATCCAACCAGCAGCATTTTTACATTGTCCCATACTGCTTTTGCTTCAGTGTTGAAGTTGATGAGTTTGTAAACATCTTTGGGCAGACCTTGAATGACAATATTGGAAGCTCGGACGTCAGCATCATACCGCTTCTTTTCATCCTCAGTCAGATCATTGTATTCACGTGGCCTATCAATCCCCAAAGTAACCGTTCCATCTTCAGCAGTAGTCACAGCATCACGAGTGGTGCCCATCTGAAATGGTCCTTCATCAATTGACTTGAGAATGTTGAACCCATTATCTTTACCCAAGCAGTAGAGTCGAATTCTTTGAGCCCATGACTCGTAATCAGTTCTATCTAGCATAGGAGGACGGGTATCGGACCCTGCAGCTTGGATGTCATCAGACGCAGTGCTTGTCATGATGTAGACGGGATTTTACAACTCTTGTGATTTAAACCGAGAGTGAGCCACAATAACAATCTTTAAAAATTAAAGTTACAGAAGTCAAATCACAATTGATCAAATCGCAACAAGTCAAGTTACAGTTTGTCAAATCGCAAAGAGTCAAATCGCAACTGACCAAATCGCAATGAGTCAAATCGCAAGTGTTAACTCGCAACGTCAAATCGCAATAGGTTAAATCGCAATCCGTCAAATCGCAACAAGTCAAATCGCAACTTGTCAAATCGCAATTAATCAAATCGCAACTAGTCAACGGTAAGTCAAATCGCAAAGATCAAATCGCAAGCACACTCAAATCGCAGGCCCAAAACTCACTTCTTCAAATCGCAAGACTTGACTTAATCACAATAATCAAATCGCAACCAGAAGGATAACTCAAATCGCAACTGTCAAGTCGCAATCGGAATCCCCAAATAGCAATGATCAAATCGCAAACAGTATGCCCAAATTGCAACCTGTCAAATCGCAGGCACTACCGGACAAACCAGTCACTGTCAGCTCAAATCGCAACTTTAGAAAGTCAAAAGATTCCCTTGCACGTGATTTGTCAGGTCAATTCACTACTTTTTTCCATTTTAAGTTAAAAAGG